>CM068363.1:24644029-25844029 GCA_034769755.1 Odontamblyopus lacepedii
GGTTTCAGTAGCTTGTGTCTGTGGAGGGAGCGCGTAGGTTTGGAGCAGGTCTGAGAGGTAATGAGGGGCCTGGGCGTGGAGGGACTTGTAGGTGAGGAGAAAAACCTTGTATTGGATCTGGTATTTAATGGGAAGCCAGTGTATGTCCCTGTAAGAATACCTGTCCGTGGATGGGGTCATCACTGCCCTCCTGCTCTGACGAGTAGCTCTCCTCTTCCTCCTCTGAGTAGTTATCAATGTCAGGGGAGCGATCTGGGAAAAAAGAAAAAAATAACATACATTACCAGGATTGTTCATAGCAAAGGTCGAAGGCACTGGTCGCCTATATGAAGGCAGCTGGATCATTGGCCAAGACACTTCACAACTAAACCAGGTCATAATTCTGCGACTTCTACCGTACTGCATTTGGTTATGTCAAGATTAATCAACAGTCAGTTAATTTTAATAATTTACAGAAAAAACTGCCCCAGTAAATATAAAAAATCACTGACTAAAAATCCTGCTCAAATCTAAATCTAGATATCGAATCTAGAAACTCATTTGAGCAGGTATCAGTACTAAAAACACATTCACAGAACAGAAATTAACCTGTATCAGAACAGGTATAAGAGCACATAGACTAGTATACGACCATGGACCACGGTGGAACGCACCTGGATTACACAGAAATAACACCAGATCGTCGCAAGTAGTGTAGAAAATCACGTTCTATTGTCTAAACAAAGAGTTTTTGGTTGAGGTATCAGAATTATTGACTATCAAGTCTGTTCCTCTGTGTCTATTCTCTGTCTGTGAAATGTTTGTATCATCTTGTGACAACACTAAGAGATACAAATCAGAACAGAGTACACACCGGACATCTTGGCTTTGGGTCCCTCGTGGTCGATGGGTTGGCTCGATAAAGAGTAAACTCGGATCTCCGCCACAGGGACAGACGCGTCCTTCAGCTGACTGTGAAGCCCCAGAACCTGAGCGCCTTCGCTGGGGTGCTGCATCACCTACAGGAACAAAACACTGGGTTTAGTTATGTTTTCTTCTGCTGTTAGTTTAATTCATGTGATCCATACAAAGATCATATCAAAGTTTATTGGTAAAGCACATTTTACAAAATTTCTGCATATAATAGCAACGCAAAACTAACATCTGGCTCTAAAGGTCAGCAGAATTATATTTTGGAGAAGTGAAACTAATAAGATCAAATTAATCAATATGTTTATTAATATTAAAACATATCTAATAAAAACTAGACAAAGCATTGGGAATGGTCCAACATGGAGCCAATATGATATCTGATATTTGTCTTACTTTGTCACTGATATTTGCAGATCAATATTACAATTTTAAAATCTATAGTACAAACCAAGTTTACAAACCAATTTACCAGTTTTGTAAAAAGTAATAACACATTTTTATGTACTTATCTGGGATATAAATGCATATTTTCACTCATTTAGAACGCTCAAAAAGACCAATCTGATGCACTGAGGACAAACTGGGCAGATGGGAACACAGGGATTAGAACAGTGCAGAATAATCAGTGCCAAATATCAGATAATAAAAAAAAAATCAAATTAATATAAAATTAAAAGACAAAAACTTTGTAATATTTGCAGTACAGTATGTTTTTTTCCTTGTATTGGTGCATTGCCAGGTGACTCAAGATGTATTGTATTCAGTATTACAATATTTACACATGACATTGTTGGGAATTTGGGAGAAAATGTAGGGTCAGAGCTGAAACAAAAGGAATAGAGCGCAAAATAAACTGTAAATTAATAAAGAATGAATATGTTACAGATGCTCTATAGTTTTTCTGGTATCCACATTAAGGCATTATCAGCGTGTCCATCTTTGTGGAGACAAGACGGTGGCAAACTTTCCAACAGACAGGTCACATAGTGCACCTATTTTAGTCCCGTTTTAGTCCCGTTTTAGTCCCATTTTAGTCCTGTTTTAGCCCTGCTTTAGTCCCGCTTTAATCCTGTTTTAGTTCCGTTTTAGTCCTGTTTTAGTCCTGTTCATAATGCACCTTTAAAAAAATATTCAATACGCACATAAACTTCTAAATATAAGTCTATAGTAGAGTTTGTCTTTGCTAAAACATCACCTTTGTTGGATCTATATACCGGTATATTTTTTGCTTTTTTATTAGATGTAGTGTTATGTACCTCTTCCTGCTACCAGCATACCCCTGCTTTGATCATTTTTGTTGTTCAGATATCGACGCTTAAGACTTTATCAACACAAATACGTAAAAACACAGAAAGGATCCTGGTTTCTACAGCCCAGAAATGATTATTACACCGAGGGGACCTGGAGACGTGGCAGAGAAACGCATTAATGAAAGATGAGGAAAAAATGAAGGTTGCCAGAGATTTGAGACAGATCAGTGAACAACACAAGCATCGAGAGATCAGGACGTGCGCCACATGTCAAAGAGAAAGAGAGAATAGAGTGAAAGAAAGAGATTTTACAATATACTGTATGTGTTGACAAAGGGCACCTGTTATAATGATGACAACAATAAAACTACTAGGGCTGGCAAAGCTATTGAAAATCAGATACTAACTAATCGATACTAAAACTACTAAATAAGATAAAGATACTAAATACTAAAAAGGGTCTACCTGTCAAGCGTTTTTAACCGAAGTATTCAGTACATTCCACATTTGAAACATTTAGCGTCGGGATTTTACATTCACCTCTCACTCCTCGAGTTAATGAGGTCTGCAGTGACGGCCGATTACAGCTCCACTCACTGCTCCACATCCAAAATGTATGTTTGAAATAGAAGATTTGTTTGCGTTTTTGTGATCATACACAGAGATAAGCATTTAAATAAGAATTAAAACTTAGAATTAAACTGTGCAACTTCTCAGCTGCTTGTTTCCATGTCTTTAAAGATTTAACGTTATTTACTGTAGCCACTTTAAAGATTTAACAATATTTATACTGTACAAACTGTAGCCACTGTATTCAGATAGCAATTTATTGTATATAGAATTTGATTTTATAATCCTTATCTTTATAGCGTTTGTCTATTTTTAAGTAATTCTGTACTTCTATTGCTGCTACTGTTTTCTTGCCTGTTCTCTTAACCGTGCGTTGCAACACTGAAATTTCCTCATTGTAGGACAAATAAAGGATATCTTATCTTATCTTAGCCTAGAATTTTCCACTGTATGCAATAATAATAGACATTTCTATCAGTGACGCGTGTTTTTTACTGTACGCGTGCTCGCCTCTCCACAGATCTGACCTGTAACTTGGTCTGTTGGCATCACCTGCTTGTTTGTATGAAGACGGATCAGTTTAATGCCATCGGGTGGAACATTTCAAGCAAAGAAATACGATTAAGCAGGTGACAGACCCCCCACCAGAACATGTACATAGGACCTTTAAACAGTTTCACTTTTCAAATACTTGTTAACAGCAATTTTTCAAGTGATAAACGACCTCCTTATCACGTTTATTGGGGAATATTTGTCACCATTTGGATGCAGTCCCTTCTCTGCAGCAGCAGGAGCTCAGAATATAATAAGACAGGCTCCATTTTCAGTCAGAAGAACAATTATGTAAATGCGATGGGCCAAACTTCACAAAGTCCTTCTATGCATTTTTAATACGGGTGCAGCAAGTTCACTTTTTCTCTCACACTTTCTTCACTAATGCGTGGCCAAGTTTGATTCATTTGTTTCCCTGTTCTGTTTTAATTACCCATTAACGAACAAGAATAAATATTAGTAAATGATGTAGAAGTGGCATACAGCAGAAATCAGATACTAATACTAAACTAGTATCAAAACTAGATACTCATTTGAGCACTGGGATTACACAGATATAAGACTACAATAACACAGATATAAGACAATAATATAATATAAATCAGGGGTCTCCAGCCTTTTTCCTCTGGTGAGCTACTTTTACAGAACAAAAATGCCAGAAAGCTACTTGTCACAAGAAACTGAACATATATAAGAGCTACTGCAAACCTTAGATGAGGCACAGTTAGATGCCTTTAAAACAAACCATTTATTAGTGCACAAATTTAGGCAACAAAAAGATACATGTACAATGGTAAAAGGCATTTAATGATCAAATTTGACTTATTCAGCACATTATGTGTAAATTGAGAGCTACAGGTTGGAGATTCCTGATATAAATAATAATATAAAGTAATAAATATAAAAATGTAGTAGTATTTAATGCTGAAATGGACTCTATTCCTTAATGTCAAAATGGAGTTTGAAGTTTTAGCATAGAGTGTCAAAAAATATATTAGGCCTTGGCAAAAAATCGAGTTGGCAAGTCAAATCAATTAGTTTTTTCATAAAATCGATATTTAAGATTTTTTTATACAGCATTTTGCATTCACCAAGACTTCCTATAGTCTTTCCATAGTCACTTCCTGCAGTGAGTCTCTCTCAATTTCCCCGGTTAATGGCACAAGCACAAACAAATCTGTCACAGAAAGAAAGCTCATATAATCCGACAGAAGCCAACCGCATCAGCGCACAAATAAAGAGTTGCTTTTTTCTAGCGTTTACAGTATATGCAAATGAGCCATGCGGTCTTAAGTTTTGTTTCTGTAAAATGTAAACAAATGTGCCAAAACTGCATTAAATACATTATAATCTCACACGGTCTGATGTGCCTCTATAGTGGTTATGGTTTATATGTTGTAAAATTTAGGCAGATTAGTAGATTAGAATAGAATAGAATAGATTAGAATTAGAATGATGACAATTTTAATATAAAAACATTACTGATTAATTGATAATTGATTGTTTATTCTCCTGGCGATCGACTGTGGACCATATGAAACACTTCCAACTTATTCCGAGAGAGGTTTTCCAACATGGTGAAAGTTTTGGATGCTCACTATACGGTCGAATCGTGAATCGAGTTTTTTATTTTAAAAATCTAAGATTTTTTGCAGGGAAAAATTGCCCAGCTCTAGAATATATGCAACAATATAAAGAAGATTATGTACAGGAATCTTGGTTTGTTTGGTCAGTTCATTTGACAAAGCAAAATGTACCACTTCCAATGGAGGTGAAGTCATACGTGTGTTTTGATCATTTTTCTCCCTAATATTTCTCTAAATTGTTGGGTTTAATGTTACACCAGCTTTTCATAGCCCAGAATGCACCTCTCCAGACTGGCCGGCCTGTGTGACTTTGAATACCATTATGGAGTTTGTGTGTCCCCCTCGGCTCATTATGCGGAGCTGTCCACTGCACCTGTCATGTGGAGGTCTGCGTTTGTGACCTACGACCTCTGTCTCAAACATTTCCTTTTGCAGGCGGCACGCTCATGAATAAAACGCAGCTCATTTCACCGGCAGAAAATAGCGTCAGCCAACCAGGTTTAAAATAGATTTTGACAGGAGAACACCTTTATTGGAGTCACAGCTGTCAGGGAAAAGGTCTGTCTTTTTAAATCTCACTGTTATATTTCGGCTCTTTTATATAGCGCAAAAAGTTGAGTATCTGCCTGTTCCTGTGTTCTTTGTTGTATGGGAGATTATTTTTGAATTTTTAAATATGTCTGAATTTCTCGCTTTTAACTTTTTTACTCGGAAAAAAGATGTCTGAATTATTCTTATTCTGAATTTTAGTATCTGAAATGTAAAGCGCTCTTCTTCAGCAGGTTTCAAAATCAAAATCAAAGTGTCACCTTTTAAATATTCAGCACAGATATTTTCAAGCCCTCAAATTCAAGTCAAAATACAGAGTGTAAAATTCACAGTGAAAAAAATTCGCAGCAAAGATCCAAGGTGCTAAGGCAGAAGCAATCGATCATGTGAGTGAGGAGGACAGAGGCTGTTTCCTATTGGCTGTTCTCTTCTGTGGGCGGGATTTACACTTAAGAAATAAAAGAGACGAGGTTTGATGAGGTTAATTCTGACCAATCCGATCGCTTCACTGCACCATTTCCTGTTTGTTACTAAGTTAGATCAGATCACTTTGGATTGATTGCTTCTGCCTTGGCATCTTGGATCTTTGTTGTGAATTTTGACTGTTGAATTTGAGGACCTGAAAATATTTGTGCTGAATATTTATATTGAATTATGTACACTTAAAATTTCAGCAACTAAAATTCAGAATAAAAATAATTCAAACATGTTTTTTCAGAGATTAAAAATTTAAAGCGAGAAATTCAACGGTATTAAAAATTGAAAATCTGATAGAACAAATCATCTTCCATATTGTTGACACTGAGCACTATTAATTTGACCAAGCCATTAAAAGTTCATTATGTAACTTCTGGCGGGGGGTAGAATAGAATAAGATTGCTATTGCCAGGTAAAGAACTAACATCTCCATGTAAACCAGGAGACTGCAGAAAAGTTACATAATGCATCTTTAACTCTCAGCAACTAATATTTTTTGTAATATTTCTAACACTTATATTTTTTCTCACTCAGATGTTGGGGGGTAATCCTGCATAGTCTCTCTCTCTCTCTCTGCATGTAATTATAAAGTGTTTTACTGTCAGATAATGAGGAAGTGCATGGTTATCATGCTAGTTGTTGTTTTAATTTTAAAACGGGGCGGCAGTAGCCCGTTTGTCCACTGATCCGAAGGCTGACAGCAATAAATATCATTGGTAGAGCGGTCAAATCCACTAACCCACAGCTGGTGTGATTCCAGCTCCCACAGATGAATGCTGTTGTTGTGTCCTTGGGCAAGACACTTAACCTACATCGTGTATGAATGGGTGAGTGGTTCCTTTGAGTGCTTTGAAGGAAAAAAATGTGACCATTTACCTGATTTTTCCCTCTCTCAAAATGAAAAAACACAGCTAGTTCATTTGCATTGGTCCAGAGTTAATCCTCACTTATCTTCATATCGTAATTGTGCTTGATGTGTGATGTGAATGTGCTTTTTATTAATGTTTGTGTGGAGTCTTCACTTGTGCTGGTGCTCTGTCTGCAAACGAAGTTCCTAACGGATAAATAAAGTTATTTGAATTGAATTGAATTGATTATTCCGTGATGAGTTTATAAGTGTTTTTCACAACTTTAAGAATCCAAACTCAGAAGTCTTAACAACAACTAGCAGGCTAATGCACACTTCCTCATTCTCTGACAACAAAAGGCTTTATAATTAACTGCAGACCGAACACATCGGACACATTTTGACTTCGAGGGCTGTTTATACAATACATCTGCACTGGGGCAAGACAAAGTTTCCTCAAGTGCATGAAAATGTTGAGTACATGCACTTTAAAGTAAGTTAAAGTATCTTCCACCTCTGGTTATCTCTTGCTATAAATCTTCATTGACTTCCAGCACAATTTGAATTTAGATGCAACACTGTATTAAGATGGAAACCTGTCTATGAATGCAGACTGGTGCAAAACAATGCCATAAATCAGTATTCTTTCATAGGCATCTTTTACTGAGAGACGCTTTTGGCTGGAGATGGTTCTGATTTAATAGTACATTTGATTTATAGTTATGTTTGTGGACACGGAGAACGGGCCCTAGACCGGATAGCATAGAGTTTTGATTTGTAAAGTGCACTTCCTTGAATTGAGTTTGGGGAAAAGGTTGAATGAAGGTTATCAGGAACGCAGTAACAGCCAGCAGACGGTAATTTTAATGTAGGAATAATAATAAAAAAGAATGGGACTATTACATGGGGCAGATTGGGTTACGAGGCACTTTCTCAAAGATATGCAGCACAGGGGAGCTTAGGAAATAGCAAGAAATTGCATGATTCGAACTGGAAAAAGGCGCTTCCAAGGTCAACAACTGTGATAAATGGGGCTGATCCACACTGCCAAGTCACAATTCTCTACTCAAAGTCAAAAAGTACACATAAATGAATGTCTAGAGATATATTTAAGTGCTTAAGTACACTATGGACCTTTTCTCCATATGACATTGAAAAACATTCATTCTGTAACTTTGCCGTGGCTCAGTCTGCTTATCTCCATGGGAATAAGTTTAAAAGGTGCACTGTGCAACTTTTCTGGTGGAGAGTAACTTTTCTGGCATCACCTGCTTCTCTCCATGGAGATATTGCCCGGAAAGACGGCAGGTGATACCACAGGACCAAGTTACATGTCAGATTAGTGGAGAGGCGAGCCCACTCTTAGTAATATGTTTTTAGGTCAATAAAAACTCATGTTATTGAGTAAAAGAGAGAGATGTGTTGAATGCCAAACTGGGACGTTGTAGACAAAGCAATAACATCTCCCAAAAACATGCTACATAGGTCCCAGGTCGTCATTGTAAAAGAGAAAGCTGTTCTCAATTGTCTTACCTGGTAAAATATCAAATAAAATTTTTAAAAAATCCCCATGGAGAGAAGCAGGCGGAAAACCTTCACAAGTTACACGTCATATTTGCCACGTTTACATGAGAGCTTTAATTCCAAATAAAAATAATTTAATTCTGAATACAAATTGATTCCACTTTAAAAAGAGTAAACACTTAATTCCAATGAAAATGATTATTCAAAATTAAACTTAATTCCGAAATAAGTGGGTGGTTTATTCCAATTTTAAACTCTAATTAATTTATTCCTCGATCATGTAAACTTTTATTCTTCTTAAAAATAATCCCGGTGGTTCAATGTGGCCTGTGTGGTTCATGCTCGTTGTGTCGCTCTTCTGACGCGATCCAGACGTTCCAGCTCCACCAGTCGTCGCTTCGGACTTTCATCCACTGCTCTTTGGATTTGTGAGCGGGATCTCTGTGTCTTTTATTTATTTTAATGTTTCTATTTTACCTTTTCCTTATTTTATGTATATTCTTGCTCTTATTTGATTTTTTAGTTTTATTGTTTTTATGAGGACTAGTGGAGGAAAAATAGAGCTTTATTTTTATTGGATATGTTTTATTTGTACTGTGCAGGCAGCACTTTGGAAACTGTTTTGTTTGTGAAATGTTCTATATAAAGAAAGTGGATTAGATTGGATTGGGATGCAGGAGTGGGCTGAGGTGTCGCAGCTGTTGACCCCGTTTGTCTTCTTCCTCCTTCTCCGACACTCTTCCCTCCTTCTCCTCCTCAGCTCACAGACGTAAAGCGTGAGGAGAGAATTCTCCAGCTGCTGCTTCATTATCATCAGAACGACTGCGGAAAAAGTTTGGATCGTGTTTGTGTCTGTGGCGTAACGACAAACCGAGAGGACAAAAAAGCCGGTAGCAGCTGAAGTGTTTTCTTCCAGTCGATGTAAATACGTTTGTGTCTCTGTCCAAACCCTTCCCAACCCCCAGATGTTGAACAGAATTAAATAAAGGCGATTTAACGTGTTTTCCATGTAAACCTCAATTCGGAGTTATTATTTCCATGTAAACTCAAAGGAGAATGTTTTACTTCTGAACTATTTAATTCAGAACAATTAAGTCGGAATTAAAAAAACATATAAACGTGGCCAGTGTGGAACATTACAGGTAATAAAACAGCATCTATGGACAAGTTAAAGGTAATGCACATCCTGCTTGTCTCCATAGAGATGTTATTGCTTTGTCAGGAATGTCCCAGAGTGTGGCCTTAAACACGTCTAACTTATGTGTTAGATCTGTGGAGAGGCTAGTCCACAGCGTCACCGTAGTGTGTTTTTCAGTCTATAATTTATTAGCAGGTTAAACAAACATGGTGCTAAATGCAAATCTAAATGGATCAGCTCAGTGCCAGCAGGTGGAATATTTCTGGCAAAGCAATATCATCATTTAGATTCTGAGCAGGTTTGAAGGTGAATGTCATTTTAAAGCCATTATGCTAATGTCCACAGACGCTCGCCCAAACGCGCCGCACAAATAATAACAATATGGAGATAGAATAATCACAGTCATTTGAGCGAACAAACAAAATACCTTATCTCAAACATTAACACAGGCTTTGTAAAACGACTATGTGTAATTTCAAGGTGGAGGGTGAAATCAGAAGCCAACATCTCGTCGTTTACTCTCAGATTGACTTATTTTTTATTGACAGTCTTGAATGAGAAGGTCAAGTGTTCTGACATTTATTGATTTTATACAACCATTTGTCCTTTTTGGCCCATGTAGGGGTGGAGCTCAGACTACCATTTATATATTAGCAGAGAAGGGAAGAGGAGCAAAAAATGTACTCAAGTAGATGTAATGTTACTTAAAAATAATATAACCAAGTAGAAGAACAAAGCAGCAGAGTAATTATGTAAGTAAGAGTAAAAAAGTATTTGGGGAAAGCACTACTGTATTTTTCAGACTATAAGTCACACTTAAAATTATTTTATTTATTCAAAAATCGACAGTGCATCCTATGTATTAACTCTGGCTGTGCTTACTGACCTCAAAACGATTTAATGTGGTACACGGCGCTCAAAACTCAGTCAAAATGTTTTAGTATGACTGTTACGACCCAAAAGGAGTTCCAACATATTTACAAAGGACATGGAGACCGAAACGTAACAATGACTTTGTTAAGCTATGAAACCGCCGATTAATACATACTGTGCTTCAGCATCATATTATGGTGTGTGTATAAGGAGCCCAAAATGGCACCGGTTAAGACACATGCTGACTTACAGTTGTGCTCATAAGTTTACATACCCTGACAGAATTTGATTGATTTCTTGGTCCATCTTTCTGAGAATATGAATGTTAACACAAAAACTTTTCTTTCACTCATGGTTAGTGCTTGGGTGAAGCCGTTTATTATCAAACTGTGTTTCCTCTTTTTAAATCATAATGAAACAGAAACAACACAAATGACCCAGTGAAGCTTGAAGTCTTTTGTGATAGTTGTGGATGTGTTATTTTCTCTGATGGTAAAGCTGCTCATTCTTCTTGGCAAAAGGCTCCAGTTCCTGTAAATTCTTGGGCTCTTGTCTGAACTGCAGCTTGAGATCTGCCCAGAGGCTCAGTGATACTGAGGTCAGAAGAGACGAACACTCCAGAACCTTCACTTTATTCTGCTGGAGCCAGTGACAGGTCCACTTGCCTTTGTGTTTTGGATCATTATCATGTTGGAATATCCAAGTACGTCCCATGTGCAGCTTCTGGACCAAGAAATCATAAATTCTGCCAGGGTCTGTAAACTTATGAGCACAACTGTAATCAAGTGTGCTTTATGTATGAAAATAGACCAGTGCATTTATATTGGGCCTTATAATCCGGTGCAGTTTATAGTCCGAAAAATACGGTACTCAAGTAAGAGCAACTTAAAGAGTAACTGTCAGGACTTAACATTAAACATTAAAACATTAAATGAATAATTTCCACTTAAAAATGAGACACTAAATAATATCTGAAGGAGTGATGCAAGACACACGTAATATCACTTGTAGACTAACTCACAGTGGAAAGAGTAACAAAAATTCTTCCTTTAAGAGTACTGTTACTTCAATAAAATATTACTCAAGTAGGAGAAAAAGCATGCTGCTAGAAATATACCCTGAAAAGTACCATTTCTAGTAAATGTAACTGAGCACTTCCTCTTCTGCATATTATTATGTCTATTCTAAATTAAACATTGCATTGTAGAGTTTAGGTGTAACATTCTGACCACCTCCTCGAAATGCAGCCCTATAAATATAAAAACGTGCACGTACCTCTGCCATGTTGATGAGCCCCAATGCCAGAGTCTTGTATCCAAGGATGGTCCTGTTTTTGTATCGTTTTCTTCTCTGCAGCATGATCTGGAGTTTGTTGGCATCTCTTTTCAGGAAATGTGGGTACTGCGAAAGAAGAAGGTCAACAAAAGCTTAAAATAATACCAAAAAAACCTGTTCATGTCAAGTATATTTAACTATTCAACTTGTCTTGCACTCGTGAGACAAATTACGGTTAAAAAGTAACTATAAAAGGAAGGGTCTGTGCCATACCAATGATCCTTTTTCACTTCTATATCACTAAATGGTGCTGAAAGGTGAGACGTTATTAAAGATTAGACTACATTAAGCTTTACCACGCTGGAGCATAATTAAAGCGAGCCGTATGTTTGCAAAGGGACTGTTAATGATGTGAGAGGTGCTGTTGCTATGGGAGTCGTCAGTGTCAGCGAAGGCCTCGTCCAGGGCCTCGTCCAGGGCCTCGTCCAGGGCTCTCGTTTTCTCACTGAACCCGGCATAACGAGGCAATTATTCACATGGAGGACGATGTAGGCAGTTTTCTTTATTAAGAGAGAATATCACTTCATAATTGTGGTGAAGGGGGAATCTAAAGAAAAGTTAGGAAGGTCCAAGAGAGAATGAATGGTTACAGACTGTATAAAGTAGCCTAATACTGAAAAAGATGCCATAATAATCTCACTAATAGGAGTACTTTAAATACTTTGTTAATTTCTAATACTTCATAAGAAATGAAAGGTAAATAAAAATAAAATTTGGCATTGCAGTTAAAGTCCTAAGTCAAATACCAGCTTGTGCTTGTTTGGGGTCTTGACCTGGTTTAGTCCTGGTTTAGTCCTGGTTTAGTCCTGGTTTAGTCCTGGTTTAGTCCTGGTTTAGCCCCAGTTTAGCCCCAGTTTAGGTCCAGTTTAGTCCCAGTTTAGCCCCAGTTTAGGCCCAGTTTAGACCCAGTTTAGACCCAGTTTAGACCCAGTGTACTGTTCTATTTATCTTTATTATATTTTACACATCTATACCTATTATATATTTTTTAGACTCTCTTTAGTCCTGCTCTAATCTGAGTTTTGTCCTTGGTTTTGTCCTTGGTTTAGTCCTTGGTTTAGTCCTTGGTTTAGTCCCTGGTTTAGTCCTGTTTAATCCTGTCTCAGCCCTGTTTAGTCCTGTTTAGTCCTGGGTTTAGGCCTGTTTTATCCCTGGTTTAGTCTTGTTTAAGCCCTGTTTTCCTCTCTGTTTTAGTCCCTGCTTTAGTCCTTGGTTTAGTCATTGGTTTAGTCCTGTTTTAGCCCTAGTTTAGTCCTTGTTTTAGTCCTTGGTTTAGTCCTGGTTTAGTCCTTGGTTTAGCCCTAGTTTAGTCCTTGGTTTAATCCCTGGTTTAGTCCTGTTTTAGTCCATTGTTAGTCCTATTTTAGCCCTGTTTTAGCCCTGTTTTAGCCCTGTTTTAGTCCTGTTTTAGCCCTTCCTTAGCCCCGCTTTCGCCCTCTTCAGTACCTGTAGTGAGAAGGTGAGCTGCAGATCTGTTTCGGTGAGTCCGGCCGATGACAGTAAGATCTCATTCGAGCGGAGGATTCGCTTAGAGCCCTGAGAAAAACAAAACAAATCACAAGACAAGGCAGAAATCATTATTAAAAGACAGAAAACACAGAATAACTCCTGCTGTGGCACAACAATGAACTCAATCAATCATCACCCACATGCAGAGAAGAGACAGAAAAAGAGGGAGCGATAGAGAGAAGAGACAGAAGAGATTTGATTTTTAACATTTCTATCACAACAAATGGCATTAAATTGAACCCACAACTCGTAGTATTTACAGTATTTACACACTATGTGCAGAGAGACAGAAGAGAAAGACAAATAGACAGACTGAGAAAGAAAGAGAGGAAAGAGACGTGAGGTTAATGGAAAGGGGATGCTGTATATTGTCCTGGGACCAGAAGAAAAAAAGTGTATTGCAGTATATATTTTTTGTAATTTTCTATCTATTTGGACATAAATGAACACCTTTGCATTTAGATTTTGTTAATTTTGTTAGATTAAAATTATTAAACTAATTGCTAAATTTAACCTTAAAGCGTTATACAAATACATGTGAAAACATAGTTTAAAATGGTATAAATAAAAAAAAAATTTCATTTTCTTGTCCTTCTACCATAAAATATACCATTTTGGATCGAAAGGAAAAGGTGGATCCAAAAGTCTCAGCCAAACAAATCATATATCAGCAGAAAGACCTGGACAACAGGAATTAAAAGTCTCAAAACACTTTAAAGATAGACTGGTTAACTCAATGTCCACTATAAAGGACATAAATGAATGGGGTCTCATTAGGATATATGTACTATATTGAAATTAAATACTCATTTGAGCTGGATTTCAGATGATATCACAACATTCTGTAAGACAATTATATTTAAAAAAGTGAATACACAGTTAAAGTGCAGTTCTGTTATGTTACAGTGAGTTTTTGGGTCTAGGCACTAACAGAAATGGTTCAACAGGTTCAACATTTAATCAACCAGGAAAATCTGACTCTTGCGCTTCATCTGGGAGTGTGAAACGTACCAATAAGACTGCACGGTGAAATAAAACACCAACCGTTATTATTTTGTGTTGAAAAAGTCATTTGATTGTATTGTGCTTTTATTATTATGATCTCAAAATGGGAACGAGCACAGAGCCGTTTCCCTCGTGTTAAAATACTGTTTCTATTCTAGTTTTGTGAGTGGGACAAACGCAAAATGAGTCGATGTTCTATTCAGAAAAAAGTGCTTTGTAATAACCAGTCAAGCTTCTTAAACTATTAAGAGTGTCTAGTCGAGTACATCGACTTTCACGCTGGAAAATAATGACACACAATTTTAAATATACCAGAAAATGATCCAAACATTTAATATTCACAGAAGCTCTCAGGAGTAAAGAACACTGCAAACCTTTTAGTTAATTCAGTCTATCTATTAATTAAAACATTACACGATACTGGACTCTTTTGATGGCGAGATTAAATTGGAGAAAGTGAAAGTGCATAATTATAGTGCAGCACCAGTTATTAAGTGTGAAAACAAAGGATTATAATTCGGAGATAATGAAAATGTCAAATTGCATTATTTTTTATGAACGTTACAAACTGATATAAACCCATTACATGTGCTATATTAAATACTGCATTAAGGACTGAACTATAAAGCTTTTCTTTGTTGAAAAAGAGATCCTTGGCACCCAGATATGCTTAGTTATTTTTTTCCTTTTCTTTGTAAATCAGAACATGCAATGATAACAGAATCTTACACACTCTCCCCTAAGGACATCATTAAAAATCCCTTTTAATTAATGGAAACTCATATTTTTCCCATAACGTCAGTCACATTGTACCTGTAGTTTGACGGCAATCACCACCGACGTGAGGTCCTTGTCCAGTTCCTTCAGCATGATCAGCTTCTTCAGAGTCAGGTTGAAAAGTCTGCAACACAAGAAAACAAACAAACAATTCGATTACAGGTGGATTTTTACGTCGCAAATCTGAAAGGCTGTAATTATTTCAGAGATAGAATCTGTAACTGAAGCTTTCCATTAGGACAATCGATCAAGCAACAAATGTATATATAAAAACTACGGTACTCAGAGCATGTTTCAAGTAGAAAACTGAGATATCCGTGTTCCCCGCAGTGTGTGACTTGGTGGAGGGTACATCACCCGTTTGTCTTTTGCCTAGAATGTTCCATAGTATTTCAAGTGTATGTGTCGTCACGGAAACAAGGAGGCCACCAGGCTAAGTTAAAGGGAAACAGTAACATTCCCACAAGGACAAGCAGAAAAATGAAATAATGCAACTTTAAGAAAATCTAAGTTAATTGTAAGACAGTCTTTACAAGTTGCGTCGTGGCAAAATTAGAATTTCAAACTTGATTTTGACACTGAGGAATCTACTCGTTACTCAATGCCGATTCGGATTAGCCAGGCTGTGCCCCCTTAGTGCCTTCTCTCAATTTAATTTCTCTCCAGTGACTAGTCAGGAATCAGAATACACTTGGTGGTTTGCAAGAAGTTGTTGTCCAGTTAATAAGTGAAGCGATGTGTCGGCCAGAACCAACCCGAGACTGCAGACGCTATCCTGCTTTGGACTTCCTTCGTCACATAATATCTTTGCATTTTTTATCGTACCTTTAATTCACAAGTTCACCTCGCAGAAACGACAGTGCTCGTTGACAGACGTGTTCACTCTCTGCTTTGTTTGCTGTCGTGCGGCGATAACTTGGACCCCACTGAGCGTTCCGGCACATTACATACGTCACGACCAAAGAGCAACAACTGGTTAAATCAAAAAGTACCTGCCTATGGTCGAGCGAACGAATCCTAATGCTGCGAGGTCAGACAGTTTCCACAAAGTGAAACTGGCTGATGAATCAGGCTAGATTCTGATACAATGATAATAAAAAAAACCTCTTTATTTAGACTGTGAAACTTGTTCAAATGAGAATCTAGGATGTGATTTTTAATGCTTTTGGCAACTCCACTTCATTATGTTATTTGATTTTTGAGGAGTCACAGCTAAAACCATAGACTGGAGGTAGTGAAATGAAATCAATAAAGCCTTTCTGAAGAAAACGGGCCACACCCAAAAGAGGCCGTGGGCATGTGGAGGTCATCGGCTCAATAATGCATCTGTGCAGTTTCCCAAAGTACCTACACAACGATAAAGCAGAGTGGACGACACAACAGGGAGAAGGACCAGACTGGAGCAGGGGCCTTAAAACTGCAGGTTACGACTCACAAGAGGTACATAACATAGAGTATATGTGGTTTAAGTGTCAGTCACTCCTCCGTCTCAGCGCTGTCACAACACAAACAGATGAAGTTGTACTGGAGTGTTTTGAATCATGTCTTTGTATATTTATGAAAAAAATCACCACGTGGGAGCAAAGGTGACATAGAGTAATGGACTGAATCGTAGTGTTTGAATGGAGCTGGAGAGAGATCGAGAGATTTTTTTTTATTTTTATGAATCGTACAAATTGATATAAACCCTTTATTTTAATGAATTTGAATTTATTTGTTTGGAGGATAAGCCCCTTGATGAGACAAATCCAGTAGGGCAGACATAGGCCACATAAATAAAATCAACACAATCACACACACAACTATTAGATACAGAATAAAATCAAATCTGAACAAAAAGTAAAGCAGATTTCAAATCTAGTCACAAAGATGAACAACAAAATTCAACAAGATGATCAAAAACAATTACACGGGTATGAAAAGATGTATATTATGACTTACATTGGTTATTAAATATTGTTAAGGATTATAATGTTTTTCATTGTTAATCAGAACATGCAATGATAAGATCTTACATGTCTTCCCCTAAGGACTGAGAGGGGAAGATTACATGTGTGAATGAAACATAAAACCACTTCAGGCATGTTTTTAATGAAGGAACAACATGTAATATGCAAAAAACGTCCATTCATCAATGCCTGTGTTTTTAAAATGTCACTACAAAAGTGCTCTTTGCAACAGATTTTATTGCATTTTATCATCCATTGCACTTTATCTTTTTAGACTGTTACAGCTACTGCACTTTATCTTTTTAGACTGTTACAGCTACTGCACTTTCGAAAGGTTTTCTACATCCATTGCACTTTACCTTTATCTCAATCTTAATTGATTGTTGCTTTCTTGTTGTTTTTTTAATCGTATTTGATTGTTGTTTTCTGCTTAACAACACTAAATACAATACAACACTTAATCCAATCAATTAAATACTGTCCCACTTTAGCTGTAGGCTTTTAACTGTATGTTTTTAATTTAATTTGATTATATTGTTGTAAGGCAACCTTGTGCGTCCAGAAAGGCGCCTAATAAATAAAAAAATGTATTATTCTTGACGTGTGCTGCTGACCCTTTGGTCAGGTCACCCTTGTAAATGAGATCTGGAGCTCAGTGGGTCTTTACCTGGTTAAATAAAATAAAATAAAAACATTACAACACAGTAGACAGCTCCAAAAAGTCGTTTTTCCATAATACATCCTTTTTTTATTGCGGTTAAGTCCTCGTCTAGACCTGTTTTTAATGAACTTTTGAGCAATGTAAACCTATATGGATAAATGCAAGATAAGTACTGTAAATTTAAAACTATACTGTGGAACATTCCTCATCAAACAAAATGTGTCCAGCAGAATTACAGCTCAGTGTTTTAACATACATGTGAAGTGAATTGAAACCTGTCAGCGGCGACGCCATTGTGGAAGTTAAGTTGAATTAGTTCCTCATTGGTTGTGACTTGCGGTTCAGACAGTATCAATAAAGCTGTGTGTTCTGAATCAATCATGTGACACTAGATGTAAACAGGGCAGAGGGTAAACAGAGAGGAGACTGATGTATGGTTTAAGCTGTGTTTGCTACAAGATAATTTATGTCTTGGTTGGTTTTGTGTGGATAAGATGTGAGCGGTATAAACATGGCGAGGCTTGTCAAAACGTCCGATTTTTGCATTTTGTGAGATAGCAGCAGCTTCTACAGTTACAATCCCTCGTCCAACTCTTTACAAGACGGATAAAGCCAGCTGCCTCCACTCCTCCCAAAATAGAGTGATATGATGTAAAAAGCTTCATCAAATTCAACAAACTCCTCATTCCCCATTAAACGTCTGATCCATTGTCAGGCCCGGGCGGCAGCTGGAGCAAGCGGCGGAAATATTTTACATCCATAGAGCCTAAAGTAAGAGGCTCTGATCTAAAGGGTAGGGCTGCTCGATTATGGAAAAAATCATTATCACGATTATTTTGATCAATATTGAAATCATGATTATTCAAACGATTAGTTTTTTGGTTGCACGTTTCATTTATTCAGCATTTGTCTCAAAAAATTGACTGAATATTGATATTTTACACAAACCATTCAAGCTGAAAATAAATATAGACTACAAATATGTACATTAGAGCAGTTGTGATATATAAAACATAAAATGAATAAAATATTATACAATACTTTGAACATGAAATAAGGCGCAGAAAAACGTAAATGTTTCCAAAATAAATCTATATAATATATCCTCCTCGGACCCAAATAAAAAAGTGTATTGCAATATATATTTTTTGTGATTCTCTATGTGTTTGGGGTAAATGAACATCTTAGCATTTAGATTTTGTTAATTTTATTTTTATTTATAATGGACGCCGGGGACATTCACATGGATTTAACAGAAACAACTTTTATGATGATCTCTGACAAGCTTCTATAGTTGCCTCAAACAGTTTTTAGACTCCTTTTTAATTTCTTTTTTTAATCATAGTGCAGCCACAAACTAACTCCTATTGAGTTATTTTATTATCCTGAACATGATAGTTCCCTATAATCCTCTAGTCCTATTTAGACAGAGGAACCTAGTCCTCCCATTAAGAGTTTATCTCAATAATAATAATAATAATAATAATAATACATTTTATTTATAGGGCGCCTTTCTGGGCACTCAAGGTCACCTCACAACAAGTTCATACATCAATATAAAAAATATAAACATCAAAACAGTAAAAGCAACAGTTAAAATCTACATTTAAATCAGGCATCTAAAAGGACAGTGCAGTTGTGGTTATAATAAATAGGCCAGTTTGAACAGATGAGTTTGGAGTTTGGATTTGAAGTGTGGGAGAGTGACACAAAACACTTAAAAGATCGACTGGTTAACTCAAAGTCACAAATGAATGGGCCGGGTCTCAGGAGGATATATCCATCTGTTCTACAATCTTTATATTAAAACAAATTAAATAAAGATACGTAATAACATAAAAAATATCCCAAAATAAACTTTGTTAAGCTTTACCGTTTCAACTCGATCATATGAGTTTGGAGATCGTTTGACACACAAATCAAAATTTGCGATAAAAATTCAGTTAATTGCACAGCCTTAGTAAATAGAGACGGGTACGGCTTATGTCACTGCTTATGTGGGAGCTTGACACTAACATGTTGTGACTGGACAGTGACAGACACAGAAGTCCATAACTGGCTGGAGTAAGAATCATATCGTTGTATATATTCCCTGTCATATGGCAAAAGGTTTTTCTCCAAAACAAAAAACCTGGCTTGGCAGTTCCTCCTGCTTGTTTTAATGGGGATGCGGCTGCCTGCCTGGAATATTTCACAGTAAGACACTAAATGTACTGTGTGTATCTCCATGAAAAATGAGCAGATGATGCGACCAGGCCAGGATTTGTGGAGAGGCAACCCTGTTTTCAAAGGCTTTTTTTTTTTTTAACAATAAATACAGATTTAATAGAATAAATGCAGGATGGATAGGTTTAATGCCGCACTGCAGAACATTACAAACAAAACAATAAGATCTCCATTAAGATGCCCCGAATCATCCTCTATATTTCATCCATGTAGTTTCTCACAGGTACAAGCTATTAGAGCTGAAGTACATGTTTTAGAGCAACTGACAAAAAGACTGAAATATGAACTGACAAACTGATACGAGAATCACATTTCAGGACATGTTTGTACAGATCTACACTACAGGGTTAGTAGTTTTTTATACAGAGAAAGATGATACTGTGTTTGTAGAGGAAAAACAAGCCCTCTCTTTTATAAAAGTCACTTCTTTCACTGTGTATTCCTCTGTATTAGTTCCCTGCTCGCTGATCAAAGTGGCGTCTGCCAGTGTTTTTGAAGTTGGGGTTTTGCCTCAGCGGTCACAGACTTGTCCTCTTCTCTACTGGGACAAGAGCTCGAGGGCTGGAGATGAAAGCGAGTCTGGGTCGACTGGACTGGACTGGCTGCTGGGGGGTACCTTTAATCTCCAGGTACAAAAAGCGCATGTTACGTTTGAGTTTTACTGCCACGGTTCACAGGGATGACCTTGGCTTGATAAGGACTAACTGCAAAATAAATTAGGGACGACCATCTGACCTGACTTGGAAGTGTCATCTGCTGGTTTGCATAGAGTTTAATGCCATAATGGGAAATGTATCAGGAGAAGCAGAAACATCTCTATGGAGACAAGCAACTGGCAGATTGTCAATGAGAAAACTTACAGACTGCACTTAAAAAATATGAAATAATATTAACATCTTTCATCCATTCTAGTCAATTGTCGCATACCATAAAATACCAAATAAGAGACGCCGAGTGCAGGTGTATATTGTGATAAATAACCACTAGTTCCAAATAAACAGCGAGTCTAATGCATTAAAAAAACAAATCAAGGAAGAAGAAGTGACCACTGATGCTGCACGTTTTCTTTTTTCACCAGTTTTGTTTTGCTTTGTTTTTACGTAGCCTATCGCGCTTCCTTTCAGCCAATCTTTGACCACATTGTTGATCGCCATGGCTCCGGTGCAGCGAAAAAAATTTAAAATCTGAATTAAAATGTAAACTTTCTGTGGTAAAATATGCAGAGGAAAACTGGAAAAAGTGTATATTTTGATAAACAACCGCCGGTTCTGAATAAACGCTGAGTCTAACGTGCTGGAAGACAGAAGTCGAACTGCAATAACAGGACGCCGGACTGATGCTCGTGTCGTATCTACAGAAACAAAACTTAAAAACATGCGGCTCATTTGCATAAGTGCTGAAAAAAACAGCTCCTTGTGCCACTGATGCACAGAAACTACACTTAAAAACACATGGCTGATTTGCATAAACGCTTTCAAATATGGGTAAACTCCCGCGCCGTAGATATTTTGTTGCAACATTTCAAATTAACTCGCCTACATCTGTATAGAAAGTCGCCTAAATTAGTCATACTGGTTAAAAGAATTTGTTTTGCTGTTTTTGTTTTGAAGTTTTACTGAGCAAGATTTTCGTGATGAAGGAATTAATCGCCCCAAATTGCCGCCTGGTCTCAAATAAAAGCCTGGTCTGTTAAGTGATTGAAACAAACAAACGCCCCGGCTGTTATTTGGTATTTTACGGTATTATATTCCCTTAAATATTACATTTATACAAACCTAAACTTAGAGCGTTGTATTAGGCAAACTGTGTTACAGATCTGTGCTTGCGTCTCCTGTGACATATGGATTGACAGCTCATACTCATCAATAATAAAAAAGCCCCGAGAGGTCACGGGTGCGTCATATGTCAACGCTTTTACACCGCCATGTTTCATTTTTAGCCTCGCCTCCAAAATCAAATGAAAACCGAGTAAGATTACTTCACGCAAACTCTGCACTCCTTTGCCCCGGTCTGGAAGCTTAGCCCACTTTTAGGCCCGGACAAAGTGCATATTGTAAACAACTCCGGGAGCATAACATTTCAGATAAAACTGAAATATGAACTGATAAATGGATACCGGAGAATCCCATGCATTTCAGAGCATGTTTGCAGAGGACTGAACTATATGTACAGCCCGATTTTAAAGGCATAAAGACATTCTACTTTGTGATTTAACTACAGCAACTTAAGTGTGATTTTGGTTTTTTTGTGATTTATGGTATCCGTGAAATGGAAATGATTAATAACAACAAATAAATCTAAATTAAAAAGCCCTTTTCCATAGTTAGGAACTGTATTGTTATAATAAGATACAAACCAGAGCCATCTCCGTTTCCCATTTTCACATTTGCCTTGACGGGTGTGTGAACAGTGTTAAATCCTCCGCGAAGAATGAACTTATCTCGCGTTCACACACTGAAGAGGACCTTATGTTTGTGTGTGAACGTATGAATTGTGTGTGTGTGCGTGTCTTTAAGAGAGGAGCCTATGGTTGCCCCTGACAACAGTCCATCAGGAGCATGACCTTGTCTACGTGACACGAATCATGCAGGGACAGGCTCCAAAACAGCCCCATTCACACCGGGAAGAATCTGGTGATATTCTCCTCCTCCCAAGACGACATCTGGTATTTAGTGATTTTGTGCTCCATTATTTTTAATCCCTCGATTTAGTCCATGTAGTTTTCTGCTACACAACTGTCTAAGCATTATGTAATTATTTACTTTTGCAATATTATGTTCAAGAATTGACAAAAAATTGGAAAAACATCTAAAGAAAAAACATCTGACCACATAAACATACAAAAAATGCTTCAAAAATCTTCCTTAAAACAATAAAACTAATAAAATACTTTGAATGAACTGATTTTTTTCCATCATATTGTTTGATTATGATTTTGATTATCTTTTTTTTAATACCTTACAAAATTAATTTCAACACAATGCCAAATTTCTGGTCTGAACTACGCTCTAAATCACGTTTTTACTGACAAAACCTTAGTTAAACCTTTAAAAGAACCAAAAATGAAAAACAGCTGAATTTATATTGACCATTTCATTCATTTGTAGTGCTGAAGTTCCTATGTGTGACCTGAGAAAATAAATGAAAAAAAAGCACATTTTTATGACTGTCAGTGCGTCAGAAGCGTCTAATGAAATAAACGGTTCTATTTATAGGAAGCGGTGGATATTTAAACACGGGACACATTACATAAAGTGTTTGGCTTCCTCCTTCATTTATGTAACAAACTCCAGGCTTTTCATTCACAAACTCGCTCCCCCTCATCCGTCCTTCTGTCTTTCTCTTCTTCTCTCTTACCTCTACCTCCCCCTCTTTTCATCTTTCTCACTTCTTGCCCTCTCTCTCTTTTTTTCTCATTGCTGGCTCCCTCTCTCCCTTTCTTGCTTCTTGCTTTCTCTCTCGATTTTTGCTCTCTCGCCGTTTTTCCCGCTTCTTGTTCTCCATCTTTTTTTGCTTCTTGCTCTCTTTCTCAAATCACATGCTCTCTCTTCTCCCCCTCTTTCTTCCTTCATGCTCTCCTTCCTCTCTTTCTCGCCCCCTCCTTCTCGCCCTCTCTCTTTCTCACTTCTTGCTCTCTCTCCCTCATTCTTGCTTCTTGCTCTCTCTCTCTCCCTCTTTCTTGCCCTTTCTCCCCCTCTTCCGTGCTTTTTGCCTTCTCTCTCTTTTTCTCATTTCTTGTTCTCTTTCCCTCTCTCTCCCCCTTTCTCGCTTCTTGCCCTCTTTCTCTTTTTTCTCATTTCTTGCCCTTTCTCGCTTTTTGCACTCTCTCCCTCTTTCTCTCTCTCGCTTTCTCACTTCTTGCTCTGTCTCTGTCCCTCCTTCTCTCTCCCTCCTCTCTCTTTCTCTCTCCCTCCTTCCCGCCCTCTCTCTTTCTCGCTTCTTGCTCTCTCTCCTTCTTTCTCGCTTCTTGCGCTCTCTCTCCCTCTTTCTATCTCTCGCTTTTTCACTTCTTGCTCTGTCTCTGTCCCTCCTTCTCTCTCTCCCTCCTTTATTCTCGCCGTTTCTTTCTCGCTTCTTGCTCCATCTCTCTCTGTCTCTGTCCCTCCTTCTCTCTGTCCCTCCTTCCTTCTCGCCGGTTCTTTCTCGCTTCTTGCTCCATTTCTCTGTCTCTGTCCCTCCTTCTCTCTCTCCCTCCTTCCTTCTCGCCGGTTCTTTCTCACTTCTTGCTCCATCTCTCTCCGTCTCTGTCCCTCCTTCTCTCTCTCCCTCCTTCCTTCTCGCCGTCTCTCTCACTTCTTGCTCCATCTCTCTCTGTCTCTGTCCCTCCTTCTCTCTCTCCCTCGTTCCTTCTCGCTGTCTCTCTTTCTCTTTCTTGCTTCTTGCTCCATCTCTCTGTCTCTGTCCCTCCTTCTCTCTCTCCCTCCTTCCTTCTCACGTCTCTCTCGCTTCTTGCTCCATCTCTCTCTGTCTCTGTCCCTCCTTCTCTCTCTCCCTCCTTTCTTCTCGCCGTTTCTTTCTCGCTTCTTGCTCCATCTCTCTGTCTCTGTCCCTCCTTCTCTCTCTCCCTCCTTCCTTCTCACGTCTCTCTCGCTTCTTGCTCCATCTCTCTCTGTCTCTGTCCCTCCTTCTCTCTCTCCCTCCTTTCTTCTCGCCGTTTCTTTCTTGCTTCTTGCTCCATCTCTCTCCCTCCTTTCTCACTCCATCTATCTCTCCCTCTTTCTCACTTCTTGCTCTCTCTCATTTCCTCTCCTTCCTTCTCTCTCTCTCCCTCCTTCTCACTCTCACTCTCTCTCTTTCTTGCTCCATCTCTCTCCCTCCTTCTCGCTTCTTGCCCTCTCTCCCTCCTTCTCTCTTTCTTTCTACCTCCTTCTCTCTCTCCCTTTCTCACTTCTTGCTCTTTCTTCCTCCCCTTCCTTCTCTCTCCCTCCCCTTCCTTCTCTCTCTCCCTCCTTCTCACGCTCTTTCTTGCTTCTTGCTCCCTCTCTCCCCCCTCTGCCCCCTCTCTGTATGTCTCCCTCCTCCCCTCCTCCTCTCCCTCTCCCTCCCTCCTCTCTATATCTCTCCCTCCTCCCCTCCTCCCCTCCTCCTCTTCTCCTCCTCCTCTCCCTCCTCCTCTCTGTATCTCTCCTCCCCTCCTCTTCTCCTCCTCTCCCTCCCTCCTCCTCTGTATCTCTCTCTCCTCCCCTCCTCTTCTCCTCCTCTCTGTATCTCCCTCTCCTCTCCTCCCCTCCTCTTCTCCTCCTCTCCCTCCTCTTCTCTGTATCTCTCTCTCCTCCCCTCCTCTTCTCCTCCTCTCCCTCCCTCCTCCTCTGTATCTCTCTCCTCCTCTCCTCTCCTGCTCCCCTCCTCCTCCTCTTCTCTCCCTCCTTCCTCCTTTCTGTATCTCTCTCTCCTCCCCTCCTCTCCTCCTCCTCTCCATCCTTCCTCCTCTCCTCCTCCTTTCCTCCTCCTCTCCTCCTCCTCTCCTTCCTCCTCTCCTCCTCTCCTCCTCCTCTCCTTCCTCCTCTCCTCCTCTCCTTCCTCCTCTCCTTCCTCCTCTCCTTCCTCCTCTCCTCCAGCACAGGTCAGTGGTTCTGGGTGGACAGCGCTGACAGAAGTCTCCACAGTGCAGCTCTGGTCTCTCCTCTGGACTCATTATCAAACCATTGAACAGATCAGTCTGGGCCAAACATGAGGGACTCGCCAAAACCTCCAAGACGAGTTTTAAAATGTAAACTCTAAACTTTGTCTCTCACAGAAATGCAGGAATTTCGGCTATTTTTGGACCTTAATGTGCTCAAAACGGGACTAAACATCTAAACTCTGCCCACAAACACCACAAATAGTTTTTGCCTCCCAAAAATTATAGTGTTAATGTGATTTTTTACAACTTTTCTGAGCACTCAAACCTACAAAAACCAATTGAAAAACAGCTTTGAGTACAGTAATGATAGGGAAATACAAACGCTACTCCCTAAAAGTCCATTTTGAATAATTGGTCCCTTTAATGCAGACGCACAAAAGAGTTCCTTGATTTGTTTTCCACGACGTAATTAGTTTGACATTTCACGTTAATCGATTCTGTCCCTCGTGCGACGCTGGACGGCCCCACGCATCGCATCTGATCCCAGTCGCTGTTTCTAAGTGGACTCAGCCAAGCGACTTCCCATCATGCACCTCTCCCGCGGCCTTTGAAGCACGGACAGATTTATGGCTTAGCTTTAGAGGCCGTCACCACTTTAAATACGTGCACATATTTTAAATCGCTTACAAAAACAAGGTCAAACTTCCGTTACAACTTTAGCTCAGAGTGGGCGTCCTTGGTGGTGCCCTGACTGATCAGTGTAGCGGGAAAATAAACGGGAGCGTAAAGGCGGCACTAAGAGCAGGTAAAGGTAAACTGAGCTCACAGTTTGAGCGCTGAAGCTGGAGGTGGGTAAACAAAAGGACGGCTAAGCTCCCAAGAGGATTTAAGTAAAAACATAGAAGTCAATTTACAATGTATGGCTATCAGCTTAATATGAATATTTATGAAGAATTACAAGCACATTAGTCTATACTAGGGATGCACCGATACTGATACTGGTACTGGTATTGAATATCGGCATTATTATTAATTAATATTCTGGTTTCCTGTCTGATTTTGCCCTAGAACGTCTCATAACGTGTGAGTATTTATTCACACAAAGCAGGTCACTAGTTATTTGAATGAGAAGTCAAGATATGGAACTTGTTAAATTATGATTTTTAAAGTTGCACAAATGTATAAGGATAAAATAATGTTGCACTACTTGACTGAGGAAAGCGTTTAAAGCTAATGTAATGTAAACCACAAGAAAGATCATGTAATATAGCGACATATGGCTCATTGGTGACTCGGCTTGGTTTTTGGGGTGGGGATTGATTATTAAAGAAATGTTCAACTTTTTGATCTGGGAAAGGAGCAGAGTTTATAAGATTTACCTTCTTCCTGTTCCTTTTGTTCATGCAGCAAAGACAAGGCAAGTAATGGCTGGAATATGTACGTACTTATGCTAATTGTCAGATTTTTGTTATTCTTTGTTATTGTTGTTATTCTCTTTAAGTTGATGCATGAGCAATAAATAAATAAATAAAATAACAGTTACAGTTTTGTAGTTGGCATTTCTGTGCTCAGTTTAATAAATGAAATAAATAAATGTAATAAATGACGCTGAAATTACACTTATAACTCACATTTTAACGTCAAAGTTAACTATTACAGTTTTGACTATTCAAATTGCAGTTTTAATTAAATTCCAATTCACCTTTCTGCTCTAGTTTAGGCAGTAAATATGTTTTGTACTTTGCCGTTCTTGGGAAACACATGTAAGTCCATGTTTTCATGTTGTCAGCCGCTGGGAGCTGGTTTAGTGCTCTGCGTGAGGTCCTGTTTGATCTGATCTGGGCTGCTTTTCCCATTAACCCCGACAGAAACACTGCATTTGTGCTGTTCTTCATCAGACAGTACATAATACATTATAGAGGGTATAAAGACCCTGATTGGATAGAGAAAACTGTATTTCTTGAGCGCTGGAATAAGCCAACACCACTAACAGTGGGCGTAAAATAGCTCAGTTTGAGACCGTATAAAGATGTCAACATCAGGGATGACTCAGAGCTCAGAAGTTTCAAAGCTAGAATAAGGCTTAGAATAAATAAAGGCTTAGAATAAATAATAATAAACTAGAATAAGGGTTCAGGACAGTAGCATAAACTTTCATGTAACTGTCTGCAGGAAGTTAAGTGTGTAATTCTGCCATTTAGAATGATTTAAAAATGTTTAAATGTGTAAATACATGTGTGGCCCAGATTGCCGTACAGATTAAGTCTTAATAATTATCTACAAATATAAAACTTTAAATATAAAATGTAATGTTTTAGTTGCTTCATGTATTTGTGCTGGAGCTTGATCTCATGATCTACCCAATAAACTTTTCAAATAACTATGAAATGTATTAGAATATATTTTATGAACTAACTCTTTTCATTATTGGTAATACCTTAAGCAAGTATCAAACAGTTTGGTACCACAGAGGCGTTCACACTCGGTCAGGATTGGTCTTAGTTTGATCCCAGTTTAGTCCTGATTTAGTCCATATTGAGGTTTGGTCACAGTTTTGTGTGTGGAAATCTGAACACACAAGATCCCGAGGTTGAGCTGATGTAATTCCCACCGAAGAGCATGTGTTATATCTCTCAGGACTCACAGCCATCAAAACTTGTTATCTAAAGACTGATTTTTTGCACACTGTTATTTTGCCCTTGAGCAAGTCATTTCACCCACTGCCATCTCCCATGTACGGCTGGTTGATCCTGGCAGTGCCTCTGGGGTTAAATCTTTTTTTTTAATGGCCAGGAGGTGACATTACATCTTACCCTGAATAAACAGCTCTTGATTGTACATGAAATAAACCCGTCTAGAATGATGACGGTCATATTCTTATTCCACACGTGCAGTAATTATGCACTAGATTATTTCCATTCAGTTATGCTGTGTCAGTGACGGTGGGAGGAGGCTCGTGTTTGTTATTCAACTTTCATGTAAAAATAAACTCCGTCTAAAGACAAAACACAAACCTGGTGGTGTATGTGGGCAGCACTGTGACTCAGAGTGGTTGACTGGTTTGATTTATAACCAGACCCTCCTCCCCCTCCTGCTGCTGCTGCTGCTGCTGCTGCTGGGGCCAACCAAATCTCATCTGCACCTGTGTCACCGCGTTTTTCTCAATGATTTTAGGAGGCGCCTCTCTTTACCACTCTATACTTTACATCCAGCCCCTTCAGGCATCCTGCTGGACCGGTATTTTAAAGGAGACGCACAATTATGTACAATTGACTTTTATGCTTTACTCAAAGTTGTATTTTGGTTGGTTTGTGCATGTTTGAGTAATCCTGTATTACAGTATACAGTAATGTGCTACATTTGAGGCAGGATTGCTCAGAAAATTCATGTTTTCCACTTACCTCCTTCAGCTTCTTCAGTATTTTTTGGTACTTGAAGTAAGTAAAGTTTGTCATTAGACTGGATGACCCGGTCCTAGGCGCTGTCTATGTTACTGCTGTCTGATGGGGCACGGGTGAGTCTGAGCAAAGGTCCGGAGAGTCCAGGGGGAGAACAGGCTTCACATCAGTCATATTGGTAAAAAAAAATAAACTAAAGCTTACAGATGACAGCTTTAAACCTGGTTTCCTTGATTTACTTGAATCATGTAAAATTAAATCAAGCACCTTTGAGGAAAATCTGTATTTTTATGATTAATTTGAAACCAACTCATCATTTGATCTCATGTCCCACCAGTCATGAAAACTATCAAAAGATAGATTTTTTTTTCTGCCTATACACTGCACATATAATTATTAGGCAAGTTGCATTTATGAGGATTCATTTTATAATTGAACTACAGTGCTCTCGCTCAATCCAAAATGTTCAGTGACAGCGTACAGCCACCCTTCTTCTCAGTAATGATCATCAGTCTTCCATTCATGGAAGTCATTTTCTTGATCTGTTGTTGATAAACTTTTTGTGCAGGAGCAACCACCAGATGCGGTTCAGAGGTGGACTGTTTTTACCGTAAAGCTCCTGTCATTATTTATGTCTTTATTTTTTCATCTTTAGGGCCTTTATTGGCCACACAGAGGAGGACTTTAATGCTGCGGTGAAGCATTGTTCTGCATAAAAATCATGGTTCTCTTGAAAGATTCAGACTTTTTCCTGTAGCAATGCTTGAAGAAAGTTTCTTCTAAAACTGGCCGTAGGTTTTGGAGTTCATTTTGACTCCATCTTCAACCCGAAAAGGCCCATCTTTAATAATACCGGCCCACACCAGTACTCTACCTCCACCTCGCTGGCATCAAGTGGAGCTCTGTGCCCATTTCTGATCCAGCCACAGGCTCATCCATCTGGTCCGTCAAGAGTCACTCTCAACTCATCAGTCTATAAAACCTTTGAAAAATCTTTCCTCAGATATTCTTTGGGCCAGTCGTGATGTTTCAGCTTATGTTTCTTGTTCAGTGGAGGTCGGGTTTCAGCTTTCCTCACCTTGGCCTTGTCTCTGAGCACTGAACACCTTGTACTTCTGGCTCTGCAGGTAGGCTGCAGCTCTGGAATTTTACAACGCTGGAGGATAATGGGTTCCTGGTAGCTTCATGTTTGATTCTTCTCAAATCTCTTGTGTCTTTCTTTGTGTCTTTCTTTCTCAACACATTTCTTGCCACACTGTTGACTATTTGCAATAAAACGATTGATGGTTCAGTGATCACGCCTCATTATCTTTGTAATTTCAGGGGGTGCTGCATCCCTCTGAAAGACTTTTTTAAAATTTTTGACCCATTTTGTCTGAGAAAAAGAAGCTCCCTAATAATTCTGCATAGCTTGATATAGGGTGTTGATCTCCTTCGGCCTCACCCTTCTTCATTAGACAAATACACATCAATGGATATGCTTAAATCTAATAAGAATTCAAGTTTATACAGCTTGGAGTTGGAAAATATGCATAAAATTAATTATATGGTCAAAATATCCACTTGTCTGATAATTGTGCACACTGTACTTGAGTGTATTAGCCCTACACAATGCAACATTTCTTGACAGACCTATTATTATTCAGTCCTTAATTAAGAATTTTCTTTTTGTCTGTTACCAATCCAGTAATTTTCTGCCTACGTGAACTGAAAGCTGAACGATTTCTAGCTCCAAGACAGAGACACCTGCACATCTGTTGTCTGTTCTCCTCCAAGCCCATATTATTCCAATGATTGTCTGGACCAATCAGCACTCAGCTCTGGCCTAAACCCCGCCTCTGCTCGATGCTGATTGGCCGGAGGGACCCTGTGATGAGAATGCAGAGGGGGATGAGTCACTGTGGACTGCGGGCAGGTAGCACTGACCTCCAGCCACTGCAATAGAAAACTCACTTACCACAGACTAGACGTGTGCCATAGGCTAAAGGAAACATTTACATATTATGTTTTTGCTCCATTCTGTCAGAACAGCTGGGTTATATCTGCTCGAAATCCAGTTATTCCTAATGATTATCTTGGGTTGTTTTAATAAAGATCGACAGTAAATGCACGTGGTTAGGAATAGAATATAAATTTGTTAAATGACACTGATTCAAAGTCTGTTGTATATTGAACAAATGAAAGATCCAGCCGTATTTGAACATATTTCTGGTTTTAAATTACAAAACTATAGTCCGATACTTGGTAAAAATCATGGATGCAGTTGTGTGATTCCATGTGATTCCCAGCCTTATATTTGGGAATCAAACTAATAACATATTTTTTTACTTTCCTGATTAAAGATGGACTATATCACTTTTTCCACTGCTTTGGAGAGGTCATAGCTTAGCCTGAAATGTTCCCTAGTTCGGCATTAAATTGATCAATCGCCATTAAGACGACGAAGTGTGGGAATCAAAGCCAAGTTATGAGCCAAATCCATGGAGAGGTCTGTCTAGTCTCAGTAATTAGTATGTTTTTTTTAAGGTATTTTGAAGCTATTAAAACAACAATAAATGCTGGATAGATAACTTATTAATACATTTTATTTATTAGGCGCCTTTTTGGACACTCAAGGTCGCCTGACAACAAAATAAACAAATTAAATACGATTAAAACATACAGTTAAAATCCTACAGTTAAAGTGGGACCATACTTAATTGATTGATTATATTTAGTACAGTTATCATGGGATGTACCACAGCCTACACACATCTGGTAATGGACGTACATATAGGCAAAGCCATTACATCTCCATGGAGACAAGCAGGTGGCAGGCTTTCCACTAGAAAAGTTACAAAATGCACCTTTAAATTAAAAATTAAAAACATGACCAGCCAAAAATATGACAACCTCTTTTGCTTTTGAGCATCTGCCCAAATGCAAACAGCCTTTCCAATAATAGCCGTCCTTGACACATGAGGTGAGTTTGAATAAACGGTATTAACAGCATAACATTGGACTCCCTTTCATTTGCTAATCGCTAAGGGAGACAGTCCAGAGCTGCTGCCCAGGTCCTCTTTTGTTATTTTGGTGAAACAAATCGTCTGTGGCAATTACAGAGTGAACAGGAGCGATAATTACACAGGATGAATGCAGAGCAGAGATGGTTTAAATAGACTGAGCTATTGGGGGAGATTAGTCATAGAACAAACATCTATGACCTTGGTCCTAACAGTGGATCATATGACCTTTAAAAGCTGTGGACTGTGAGTTTAAGTGGAACAAGGTACTCGAAATGAGATCAATGAGGATTTAAAAAGGTTTCTGCTGCAAGATCCGTTACCTACCTGCTCTGTCTGGAGCGTTATAGTGAAAATAATGAACATTTTTGATTTTGATACTAAGGAATAGACTCTATACTCAATACCGTTAACGCAATAATTTAAAAAACTCTTTCTTTAGACAAGAGAATGTGATTTTCAACAATAAACCATAGTACTTTACATTACCATGTGGCCTATATTAGTTCTATGTGATCCTACACTTGGTCTGATACAGTTCAACTATCTTTGGTCTGTCTATGATTCATCTGAAATCTTGTACATATGGAAATTCGAATGAATGCATTTTGATTGTTTTAATGATGAAATGTTGCATCTAGAGTTGTAAATAGTTTCTCTAATGTATTTAGTGCCTGCCTGAGGACTGCAGATGGAAAGTATCTTGAAGTTAAATCTGGCCCAGAGCATCTTTTCTCTCTGAAATTAATGTTTTATGTGCACTGTGACTGTCCTTGTTTTAAATAAATGAATAAATAAATAAATCTTTCATTTATTCAATTACAGGTATTTTATTGGCAAAAACTGCTTTAGAAGGGACCAAAAAGCTCTAAAGTACATTCATTCTAATAAAATTGCTCCATTTAATCCACTGAAACTGTCTATTCTATAAAGAGTCGAGACAAATTTAGTTATTTTAATGTAAAACGTGCTACTCCAGGCCGCTAACAAAATCACTCCATTCTTGGCACTCTTCGCCATGGTGACAAAACACATTAGCGAAACGGCTGCTAACATGCTGCAAGCTAAGGCCTCATTGTCTGTGCCAGTCCAATTTTACCCCTTTTCTCTTATCTCAGTCCCAGTAACACAAGCTGTCCACCATCACGTACTCTCCCTCTCCCCTGTTCTTTTCATCCTCTCCATTCAAGCACTGGGCCCTTCTCCATCTGTCCCATCTGATAGTGGCTCAATTTTACCTCCACCAAACTCATCCTTCCATCTCCATTCACAACAACAGCGGGGAAGAAAATGTCTTTCATTTGGATGTGGCTGCTTTTCAAAATTGGGGATGAAATGTTCGTTCTGGAGAAGTGAAAAACTTTTTTAACTTATGTGCAATAACTAAAAAGGAGCAAAAATACTGGTGGTCTGGTTTATGTGTCGTGATAGAATTAGTGCCGCGAATATATAAGGATAAAATGACATTCAGAGTACAGAAATTAACTTAAGCAATTAAAACAGCTGAAAAAGTATAAATGAACAAAATAAACTAAAATTTAAAGAGCATTCTGTAACTGCTCTGGTGGGGGGAGGTTTTCTTCATTCATTTGCATGTTTTTCAGTATTTTTGTGCAATAAAAAATGTATTCTTACTTTGAGTCATATCTCTAACTGTAACTTGGTTCGGGGGAGTAACCTGGTCGTCTCCAGGGAGATACTTATAATGCTATATTGAGCAACATGACAGTCAGAGCCATAAAATGGACACATGCAGGGGATGGATAGTCCAACATAAAGTTAAATAGTACACCTTTAAATTTTGTACGAATAATAAAACCAGAACAATTTTTATTTGGTTTGACTTGCTCTGTGCTCAGTTCATCATGTAACGATATATTTCTCAGCAATTACCCATTTAAACTAACATTCATATGACGGCTATGCAATAAAATCCTACAAGTTCCTCCATTTTAACAACTCTGTACCACTCGAGCTGTTTCAAATGCATGAAACAGTATGACTCAAAGAGTATAATGAGTTTTGGTGCATGTGGAGGAGAGGCTGGTGTCACTGAGTGGGAGGGAGTCATGTGGGAGCAGTGGGAAAAGTAGGTTACACAGGTACCTGCATAATGAGGGCTGGGACATATCAACCAAAAGGAATAGAGAAGAATTATTATTACATCTCATTTTTGTAATCCATCCAAGCCAAGAGTGAAGAAAGTATGAATAAACTTAAACTTAAACACAAAATGCTAAAATAACACCTTATTTTATTCTTTGGAAGACTCAAATGTACTTTGGCATATATCCAGTTTCCCGTCTGTTGGAGCAAAATGTCTTTCTCCAGTACAGATATACTATAAGCAGCTTTGAGGTTAAAATAAGTCTGTTGCATGCTGTCTGCATCTAATGAAATAGTTCTGCTTTTCATGTTTTGAATCAGGTACACTTTTTTATATACTTATTCATTTTCTTTCTTTTGATTGTTCTCCTTTTCCGATACACAATGTATTTCATATTTTATACCATCATCTAAACACAACAGGACTACATAATTCTACAGTGTTTTAAATAAGATCTAACTGAAAGGAGGACAAAACAGCGCACACAAAATGTTATTGAAATGAAAACTGCAGATGAATCAAGGGCTTTTTGTCCTTGTATCGTTTAATTATGTACTTCAGTTTGATTTGCATGAAAATGGATAATCTAATTCCTTGTTGTTTGACGACAAAACCAATGTTTTTGCTATTTCTGCTAACATTTTCAAACCCGGCGTCTTATGATGGATTGTTCTCATATTCTGTAACACTGCGTATTGTAGAAAACATGTTTGAAATGGAGCCTCCAAGAACGCATTTCCCCTTCCTCTCTAAGACAATAAATGACACTTTTTTCATTACACCCAATATCTTCAAAGTAACATCTCTATGACGCCTTGGCCCCAGCTGGCCCCTGCACGCCTCTCCGTCTCAGCCTCGGTGAAACAGAAATGACAGAAGATAAGGAAGAATGTGCGGTGAAGATACGAGCTGACCTAGATCTGATACAGACTCATCACTGTACCCTGTGTGAAAATGACTCTTATGCAAATCTGGAGCGGAACTTGTCACATTTTAATAGCATTTTCCTCATGCCCCAAACTGCCAGGCCTGTACATAATATGAATAACAGTGGAATAGAAATGAATGGGAATACAGTATAGCAGCAGGAAGAATATTGCATTATGGCGTTTAAATGTTATTTTCATAGAGACTGATCAGATCTGTGGACATTCAGCTCCACTCACGTGTTTTTCAAGGACTTTTTGAGCATTAAAACACCTGTAACCAAATAAATGCAACACGTTAAAGTTATTGTCGCCGTAGGGAAATTCGTCTTCTGCATATGACCCATCCTCATCAAGTGCAATCTCTGGATCTCGAGCTAAACTCTTTTGGTTTGGCTTTGGCTTGCGGAAGCTTTATCTGATCCATAAGGAGGAGAGATGATTGTAAGTTAAAAATAGTCCTGTTTACTATGAGATCTGACCTGACATGAACGCGAGTGTGACCCCGGGGGACAGTGATGCCATCTGCAACATGAAGCGATGCCCTCTGTGAAGTCTGCACCGTAAACGATCAGCCTCTTTCAGTCTGAGCTCAAACCCACTCTAACGCACCAACTATAGAGTAACATAACCGAGTGAATCCATCCAAAAGACCAGAATATGTCAGTGCTAAATGTTAATCTGGGTAATAGTGACAAACCGCTGCCCGTGGCCTAGATACCGGCTTCACAATATGCAGCCTTAAAGCTAAAATCTGTAATTAGGCTGGCCGACCCACGCCTGTTGTACTCTCGCATGGCGCAAAGAAAAGAATAAAGTCAAACAGGTGACGCAACCAGGACAGGTACAAGATACAATCCAGATCTGTGGAGAAGCGACCACACTTGTAGTAAATATTCATGTTTTGTTTTGCAATATGTGACACAATTAATGGTCCTAAATAACACTAAAACCATAAATCATATATATAAGTGGACATAGCTAACCCGTTAGCCGCCGCATGCCAAACAGGAAGTGCTCCAGGAGGCTCTTCCGGCTCCTTCTCTCCCTTTTTCCCATTGACTTACATTGAGATCTTATCGCTCCTCTCTCTGTACCTGTTGCAGTGAGCCTCGTCATTTTGGTCTTAAAATGTTCGTATGAACCCGCTCTACATGATCCTGATGAATTTTTTTTTCGCTATTTTGTCCGTCAAAAAAAATCCTATTCATAACATAGAGCCTGGCTCCAGATTTGCTCCTGTAACCGTGGCATCATGAGCCTCATTTGAGCGGCGCTAAATGCTATGGGTGATGTCACACTCAGTCCACTTATGCACAAAACTGACTCTTGTGAGCTTTAAATCATGTTATAATGCTGTTACTTCATCAGAAACATACCTGGTGTTGTGTTTTGTTTCATTCATGTTTGAGTAAACCTTTATTATTAGTCTGTCTACATTTCCAAAGCTCAAAATGCTCTGTTCCATCTTGTGATGTAGTTTTCAACAGCGACCTTTTACCATTAGTTCAGAAGAGCTCAGGAATACCGGCTCGAGCGTCCCGCTGGCTTGAAAGTCCCAGCTGGAGCGTCCCATTCTCTCTGTGGGAAAGTCCCCCTCCTCACACAGGTGGGAGGAAGGACGTTCTCGCCGGCCTTTAATCGGCCACGTCACTGTGATGTATTGTGTAAAAAAATCAGCATTCTTTACTATTATACTAGTTATCATAGTTATTATAGTTAGTATAGGGAAAGAGACATGAAAGATAGTATGTAATCTCTAGTAGTAATCTCATAGTTTGTCACCGATAGCAATTTCAGTTAGTAGTAAAAAAGATGCCATGTCCTGCTCATCTTAGCCTTGGGGGAAGGGGTGTCGAACTGTTCTTTTTTAAATCACTGTAAAGCGCTTTGTGTTGTATTTTTTGTATGAAAAGCGCTCTATAAATAAAGTTTGATTGATTGATTATCTATATCATCCATCCATCCATCCATCCATCCATCTTCTCCCGCTTAATCCAGCTGGGTCGCGGGGGCAGCGTGCTGCCCAATACTCATAGCACCTGATATCTATATCATAATAAAATGAAATGTAAATGCAACTGTGATGGAAATTTCTTACTTGTCAAGCAGTTATCTAAACCCAAAAAATATATTCTTTCTTGACAAGTAAGAAATTTCCATCACAGTAACGAGACCAAATGTCGGGCCTTGTTTATGTCATTTTACCGATCTTTTATGCTTCACTTGTGGACTATTCTTGACGAGTAATCTGACACAATAGTATTACTGTACTCCACTGTGTGTGTTTGAGGCCACATCAGTTTTGCATGTTTTGTTTGTATGTGTATAAACAAATGGGTTGAGATATAACGTAACTTGTGTGTGTAATTAATACAATAACTAATGTAGTTTCATAAAGGGTAAAATTCATGGGAACTTTCCCGCTGATTCCCAAGATCAGCAATTCTAGCACTGAACACAGTGGAGGACGTCCTTTATTACCGCATGACATCACAAGGTGGAACAGTGCGTTTTCAGTTTGAGAGAAGAATTCAGCCTAAATGTGCAGGATTTGTGTTAAACATGAGTGAATGAAACAAAACACAACTCTGGGTCTGTTTGTGATGAGGAAACAACATTATAACAGATCAATATTGGGCTCTTTAAACATAATTGAACACATGTAAATCAGATCAATCTCAACGCACCTTTAACTATGACAAAAAACAAACCAAGCAAACACCATGATAAATTTTATTAAAGATTCTTCCGCTACACAAATTTAATCCATTACCGGACGTGTGTAGGCTGTGGTACATCTCATGATAAGTGACTCATACTTTCTGCAGCAAAATAAAAAAGAGAAACATAAAGGGGATGTTTAAGCCTGTTGATCATTTGGCCTTCAGTAATGACAACGCTTTAGAGTGTTTTCAGTGGGAGACAAAAAACTATGTGGGCTGGACTTAAAAAGAGCAGCTACAAAAGTGGAAGTTTATCATACAGAGATGCTAGTCGTGTTGGCCGTTTTTCATTTTATATTGTCCAGAGGAACGACAAAAATGCGTCAAAATGTGTAAAAAATGCTCACATATATTTTTTAATGCAAGATGTGAAAACTGTTGTCAGATTTGGGTGGAAATGTGAGTATGTGAGTAATTTTTTTGCCCCCCACCCCATTTTTGCATGACTTCAACCAAGTAATTTACAGCAATTTTAGAACATTTGCGATGGAAAGCAAAAAATATCTTCAGATGGAGATTTAGATTAACATTGGCGCAATAGAAGTTCACTATTTACTGGGTTTGAAGGAGAAAACACAATGCTTGATTTGTATTTTTTCTTTTTCTTTTATTTTCCTCCAAACTCGAGATCATACAAGTTTAAAAACATTGTGACGATACAAGCCTAAACCTTAACCCCGTCTTAATCTGCACATCACTCCACTTTTCCACTTTATGTGATTGTCAAATAATAATCAAGATAAACGCTGAATTTAAACCAGTGTATTGATTCGTTCTTTTAACCGTCTCCAGGCTCGGTCGTGGACTAAAATACAAAGCACTGATATTGAACTGCGGCTGAAATCCTCTCTCTCTCTTTCTCTGCACCAAAAGACCCATCACCTCCATCACTGCTCTGGGCTCTCGTCCTCCTCTCCAGGCTAATCGCGTCATCCCCCTCTCCTCCTTCCCGTTCCCTCTCTTTCCTTCTCTCTCCTTCTCTCTCCTTCTCTCTTTCCCGCTCTCCTCCCTCTGCTCTCAGGCTAAAGCCCCCCTCTGGAGCTCCTCTTAGACCCAATCAACCATCTCTTTCAAAAGCACACTCAGGGACTCAACCACAATAGCTGAGTTATAAAGACACTTCTCGCTCATATAAGAGGTATATTTAGACTATTAGTAATCAAGCATGCTGTGTATCAAGTAGTTTTAGAGGTGCACAGAAATGTTACTCCTCTGTCTGGAAAGGTAAATTAAACTAACCTGCATTTATTAAATTACAGATGCTGTTAATTCACAAAAGTACCTTGTGTTCTTACTGTGAGCTATAGGGCGCCTTTCCATAGATCTGACCTGTGACTTGACCCGGTGGCGTCTCCTGCCGGTGTCCATGGAAACGTTTAACGGCATACTATGGAGCATTCCAGGCAAAAAAACATCTTCAGAGACCAGAAAAGTTGCATAGTACAGCTTTAAATAACAGAGAGGAGTGACTGAAGAATGTCACACAAAATTGAGAATCTTAAAAAGCTGCTATAAGACAAAGCTTTGACGAAAAATACAAAATCAGTGTATTAAAATATCAGTTCTGCAAGTCTGTTTAAGCTTAAAATGAAACATAAGTATTTTGTCACGTTTTATGTTTTGAGGTTAGTCAACCTCATGACTTCATCTCAGATTGGCTCACCACTAAATTTGTGTGTCGTCCAAATGCAAATCAGTCACAGTGACCAGACACAGACACAGATACAGATACAGACACAGATACAGACACAGATACAGATACAGACACAGATACAGATACAGACACAGATACAGACACAGATACAGATACAGACACAGATACAGATACAGACACAGATACAGACACAGATACAGACACAAACACAGATACAGAGATACAGATACAGATAGAGACAGACAGAGACACAGACAGAGACAGACACAGACAGACACAGACAGACGCACAGACACAGACAGACAGAGACACAGACACAAAAACAGACAGAGACACAAAGACAGAGAAACAGACACAGAGACACAAAGACAGAAACAGACAAAGAGACAAACAGAGAGAGACAGACACAGACAGACAGACAGAGACACAGACAGAGACAGACAGAGACACAGACGCAGAGATACAGACACAGACAGACAGACAGAGACACAGACTGAGAGACAGACAGAGACACAGACGCAGAGATACAGACACAGACACAGACACAGAGAAACAGACACAGAGACACAGAGACACAGACACAGACACACAGAGACACAGACATAGACACAGAGACACAGACATAGACACAGAGACAGACACAGACACAGAGACACAGACATAGACACAGAGACACAGACATAGACACAGAGACACAGACAGACAGAGACAGACATAGACACAGAGACACAGACAGAGACGCAGACAGAGACAGAGACAGAGACACAGACACAGACACGCAGACAGAGCCCAAACCAAGGTCACAAAATAATCTGATGATTCTTAAATATCAGCCTCAGGATCCAAGTCATTCCATCCCAAATTGTTTTATGAGATTTTCCCTCTGATTAAATTGTGTGTTCACCACATGCATAAATACGCCAATCTGAACCCTTCACATTTTAAAAGGGTTCAAAAGGGTTTTTCTCTCTAATCAATATCTTTACATGATGAAAATCAGTTGCTGCTTTGCCTAGAATATCTCAGAGTGACATTAAAATGATCATCTCCACGGAGAGAAACAAGTGACACCACAGGTCATGTGTAGAGAGGAGAGGCGTGTTTCCCAAGGTATTTTTGCATTAATCCCACTTGAATAAATGCAGCTAAATCAGTCTTCGTCGAGACAAAGTGCAAACAGAAAAGTTATACCTTTATGTAACCATCTAGCGTTATCATCTTCAGTTCCAGTTACAGCTATGAAACCACAATCAGAGCACATCCTGTTTCATCTGTGAGCCCTTTTCCTCAGTCTTGGTCTCACTTCTCAGAGCTGTGGCTGACATGAGATGGCACTCAGCCCGGAGCAGAACGTGAAACTCCACAGATCTGATGTAATGGTAAAGTGGAATAGTGCGTGATCAACTGTTGTAGGTACAGAACATGAAGAGATGTAAGCGAGGCAGAGCAGGCAAATCACTGGAGCGTCCTACTACAGAACTGACAGACAGAGTTTTATAACCAGAGAAACAAACTATCTTTAGCTTCATATCATAATTAAAGGGCCTATGTTATGCAAAATTGACTCTTGTGAGCTTTAAGCCATTTTAGAAGGTTGTACATCCTCAAAAACATATCTAGGGTTGTGTTTTGTTTCAGTCACACATATGAGTAATCCTTTATTATTCGAGTGTCTACATTTTCAAAGCTCAAAATGCCCTGTTCCACGTTGTGATGTCATGAAGCGATAGTTTTCAAGTTAACAGCTGACCTCTGAAAGTTGTGAAAGCACTTAGAAACTTGTGGTGAATAATGCTAGGAATCCATTAAGAAGTAGTTCTGTTTTCCACTAGGAACAATAGTAACAATAATAAATAAATCAATTAATCGCAGGAGATGTTTTAACGAGCTTGATAACTTTTCCGCCCGCGGTAACTTCTATTTGCATTCTTGCTTGTTTTCCTCGTCTCTCTCGCTCTCTCTACCAAAGAGACTGCATGTCAAAAGTTTTCTATCGCTCTCTACAAACTCCTTTATTTTCCTTAACGTAATGATGCCTGAACGAACATGTCAGCATAGACTGTGTGGACCATAGACCGTGTATATCTACGGTATAGACCACAGACTGTATATATCTATGGTATAGACGGATTATTAGTGCATCAAACACAGCAGATGCTTGCGCAGCCTAAGTGCAGAAAGCGCCACTGTCTGTGCGGTGAACACATGAATCTATGGGTTAACGTGAAGCCGAAATGCGCTGCCGTCAGAGCACCAATACAGTTCATGGCTGAGTGACAAAATAAGTCATGATGCCAAAGGGAGCGGGATACGTCTGCCCACATGCGTCAAATGCAGGTGAGCGCGCAAATGACAAAAAGAAACGGCTCAAACCCCAGCAGCCGACATAAACTCATACCCGATCCACACAACTAGCACCTGGGAGAGCCCGAAATCCACTGAAATCCCACAAGACACGGACACAATACCAGACAGGACAGCGGCTCTTTCTGCAGGAGACATGATACCAGACAGGACAGTGGCTCTTTCTGCAGGAGACATGATACCAGACAGGACAGCGGCTCTTTCTGCAGGAGACATGATACCAGACAGGACAGCGGCTCTTTCTGCAGGAGACATGATACCAGACAGGACAGCAGCTCTTTCTGCAGGAGACATGATACCAGACAGGACAGCGGCTCTTTCTGCAGGAGACATGATACCAGACAGGACAGCGGCTCTTTCTACAGGAGACATGATACCAGACAGGACAGCGGCTCTTTCTGCAGGAGACATGATACCAGACAGGACAGTGGCTCTTTCTGCAGGAGACATGATACCAGACAGGACAGCGGCTCTTTCTGCAGGAGACATGTAATGACAATCCCTGTATAGAGAAGTGGACTAAGCGAGGATCCAGGCTCTATGTTATGAATAGGAATTTTTTTGACGGACAAAATAACAAAATAAGATCATGTAGAGCAGGTTAATACGGACATTTTAAGACCAAAATGACGAGGCTCAGCACAGCAGCCACAGAGAGAGGGGACACATTATTCCAATGGAAGTCAATGAGTAAAATGACTAAAGGGAAATTTAATTTAATAATCCATTTTATTCATTGTTTTGGTTGTGTTTGGTTCAACAATGGTTTATTCAAATGCACATTGCTGTAAGCCAGACTACATTAGGCTATTCTTAAGTTAACAAGTCTATTTGATTAAGGCCTATTGTTTTTGGTTGTCTTGCTGTTCCTGTGTCAAATGTTCTTTGAAAGGGTGTATTTGCATTTTTATTATTCCATTGTCATTATATTAGTTGAAATGATCTCAAAATGTCAATATTATCGTTTATTGCAATAATTTCTTGGCCAATTAATCGACCAGCAAAATCTGTTATCGTTACAGGCCACGTTTTTAGGACAGTAAAAACGAGGTTCAGCGCATTTAAGTTATTCCAAATATTTCAAGTTTTATCAGAGGAAAAAAACAAGGATAATCTGCCCTCAACACGCCTTAGGTTATGTTAGTTCAAGTGTTTATTGTAGAAGTTGGTTTAACTCAGCACTCGACGTTACGACAGCCTGAAAAAAACAATAAGAAACAATAAGAAAGAATCGACACAGACACAGAGACTCATTCAGTGAAGCATGAGCTCGAGTGAGGAGCAGGTCAACAGCTACTACAGTACAGGAAAACAGAGCCAACGCACTGGACACTACGAGAGAGGGAATAAGAGGAGAAATGAGAGAGAGAAAGGGGGGGAGAGAGTAAAGAGAGAGAAATGGGGGGGCAGAGAGCGAAAAAGAACTGAGAGAGACAGAGGGAGAGAGAGAACAGTGAGAGGACACACAGAGAGAGTAAAAGAGAGAGGTTAGAACAGAGAAAGGGCACAGAGAAAGAGAAATAGAGGGCACAGAAAAGGAGAACAGAGAGAGAGAGTGAGTGCAAGAGCAAAAGAGGGGACAGAGAGGGAGAGAGAGCGATAGAGAATAGAGAGAGGGCACTGAGAGAGAGAGTGAAAGAGGTTAGAACAGAGAAAGGGCGCAGAAAGGGAGAACAAAGAGAGCGAGAGCGAGGGAACAGAGAAGGAGAAAGAGAGAGAAAACACACAGAGAGGAGAGAGTCAGTCTGAAAGTGAGAGAACAGACACAGAGATAGAGGGAGGAACATAGAGGGAGAGAGAGTCTGAAAGTGAGCGAACAGAGAGAGAGGGGGGGAACAGAGAAAGAACAGAGAGAGGGGGGGAATAGAGATAGACGGGACAGAGAGGGAGAAAGAGTGTGAAAGTGACAGAACAGGGAGAGGGGGAACAGAGAGAGAGAACACCCGGAGAGGAGAGAGAGTCTGAAAGTGAGAGAACAGGGAGAGAGAAAGAGAGAGGGAGAGAGAGAACACAGAGAGAGGAGAGAAAGTGTGAAAGTGAGAGAACAGGGAGAGAGAAAGAGAGGGAGAGAGAGAACAGAGAGGGGGGCAGAGAGGGCGAGAGAGAGTGCGAAAGTGACAGAACAGAGAGAGAGAGAGAGAGAGAGGGAACACGCAGAGAGGAGAGAGAGAGTCTGAAAGTGAAAGAACAGGTATAGATAGAGAACAGAGAGAGAGGGAACAGAGAGGAGAGAGAGAGAACACTCAGAGGAAAGAGAGAGTGTGAAAGTGACAGAACAGGGAGAGAGAGAGAGAGAGAACAGAGACAGAGTGTGAAAGCGAGAGTGAGAAAACAGGAGAGACGGGGGAGCTGCATCTCCTTTTATCTGTTTCTTCGTGTTGTGTCTGTCTTGAACCGTGTGAAGCATCTTTGAGTGTCACGAAAAGTGATATACAAGTGTTATGTGTTATTATTATGAACGGAGAGAGGGAGAGAGGGAGCAGAGAGAGAGGCGAAGGAGAAGAGAGAGAGTACAGAAAGTGATAAAACATTAACTAGAAACCAGAACTAGAAAAAAGTGAAAAAAGAAAAAAGAGGAGAGAGTGAGAGACAAGATCAAAAACAGGATGTATAATGAAAGAGAAGGAGAGAAAAAGGGGAACAGAAAGGACTGACTAAACAAGAGAGAGAGAAATACAAATAAAAATAGGGTGAAAATGAAAGAAAAAGGGAGATGTAGAGGATAAGAGAAAGGGTCAGAGGAGCAGAAGAGGGAAATAAAGAGCCAGAGAACGAGAGAAAGCAAAGATTTAAAGAAAAAGGGAGAGAGGAGGATAGAGGATAGAGAGGATAGAGCGAAAGACGCAATTTACAATAAAAGAAAACTTCAGAAAACGACTTTTGTGACCGTATCCTTGTTGAAGTGGCTGATTTTCGTTCATATAACACGAACATTTCCATATATAACAGTGTGATCGGCTTCAGTTTCCTGTGTCTCCTGCTTTTTTCTATACCCGTTTCCATGCTTTTTCTTCATCCTCCTCTTCGTCATCTCTGCTCTAGTTCATGCAGCCACCGGCAAAGACAGGAAGACGACAAGATTTACCCAATCACATTTTAACAGGTCACAGTAAACTCAGACAGGAGATGTGTTTAGTTTAGTAACAACAGGTATAATGCACAATATACTGCAAAAACTCAGAGGAGACAGTGTTGGGTTTGTAGTACTTTTACACGCCTTACTTCCTGCACTCTGCCGGGTCGGCCGCAGCACAGACCCACATCAGCTGACCCTTCGTTAAAGCGATTACACTTTATAATGAGCAGCACACGCCTAATCCAGTTTCACCGAAGACCAAAAGACAACACACAACTGCACACGCAACTGCACACGCAACTGCACACGCAACTGCACACGCAACTGCACAAGCAACTGCACACGCAACTGCACACGCAACTGCACACGCAACTGCACACGCAACTATACACGCAACTGCACATGCAACTGCACACGCAACTGCACACGACACACAAGAGATTTTAGAGAATAATCTACTTATGATTGTTCTGACAAATGTAATGTTTTATTTTCAGGTATATCGCACAGTCCATGGCCAATGACATAACCGAGGGAAGATTTTAAAGTTGCACCATGTAACTTTTCATGTGCAGGGTACTCTGATTGCTCGTCTCCATGGAGATGTTACTGCTTTGCCTGCATGTTCTGTTTGGCATTTAACACATTTATACTGCACTTGCTTCACAACAGGGTGTCCTCTTGGTCTATTGTTGTCATGTGCTTGTCCCTAGAGAAAGAGAACACTAAAGTGGCCCCGTTTACATGATGTTTTTGAATTGTTCTGAATTAAATAGTTTGGATTTAAAATATTTACATGGAAATAATCATTCTGAATGGAGGTTTACATGAAAACACATTAAATCGCCTTGATTTAATTCCGTCCGACGTCTCGGGGTCGGGAAGGGTTCTGATCTGAACGTCTACCGGAAGAAAACACACACTTCAAGCTGCTACCGACTTTTTTATCATCTCGGTTTGTCATTACGCCGCAGACACAAACATGATGCAAACTTTTTCCGCAGTCGTTCCGATGATAAACGAGCAGCAGGTTCTATCCTTGAGCTTTACGTCTGTGAGCTGAGGAGGAGGAGGAGGGAAGAGTGTCGGAGAAGGAGGAAGAAGACAAACTGAGTCAACGGCTGCGACACCTCAGCCCACTCCCGCATCCCAATCCAATCTAATCCACTTTCTTTATACAGCACATTTCATAAATAAAACCGTTTCCAAAGTGCTGCACAGTACAAATAAAACATATCTAATAGAAATAAAAATAAAGCTCCATTTGCCTCCACTAGTCCTCATAAAACAATAAAACTAAAAATCAAATAAGCGCAAGAATATACATAAAGTAAAATAAAAACATTAAAATAAATAAAAGACACAGAGATCCCGCTCGCAAATCCAAAAGCAGTGGATGAAAGTCCAAAGCGACGACTCGTGGAGCTGGATCGTCGCATTAGAAGATCGACACAACGAGCTGAACGACCACAATTATTTTTAAGAAGAATAAATGTTTATATGATCGAGGAATAAATGAATTCAGCTTTAAAATCGGAATAAACCACCCACTTACTTCAGAATTAATTTTTATTCCGAATTAAAGCTCTCAGGGAAACGTGGGGAGTGTGGAACATTAAAGGAAGGCACGAACACCATCATGGAGACAAACAAGTGGAGAAAAGTGAGTGTCCATTAAATCCAGCAGGTTTACTCTGAACAGTATCTAAAGTTTTATTGTTACCAACTTGACCAAACAAGTTCTCTCTTTACATCTGAATACTTTTATTTTTAAATGACTCGTCTCAACCTCAAACAGAGCGAATGAAAATCCTTTATCTGAGCAAGCACCTAAATGAGTTTCCTGGTTATCAGACGGGGCCCAAAGTAGAAAGTCAATATGCAGCAGCTAAAAGCAGAGGGAGGGTATTTTTATCTGTGGTGATTAGGAATGCATTAGATTCAAACACACAGAGGCTATAATACATGTGAGATACTGTTGCACAAGGACTAAAAGTATAAAGATTCTAGAGAAATTATTGGGAAAAGATTGTTTATTTCAGCAGGGAATGAGATCATTGCTGATTTGGGGCACACAATCTCTCAAAAATCTATTAATTGGCAAAATAGACAGACATAATCTACCTTTTGAATGGTTTTATATTTACTAAACATTTATTCTATCCATTTATTTGTTCGAATTACATTTTGTGAGCTGCTGTGTCACTAATTTTATTTCTCTTTTTCTAAATTTTTCTAAATCCAGGTCTCTGATTTAGTTTTAGATTACAATACCACATTTGTCATGACTCGTATGATTTAAAAACAGCTTGTTGATTATATAAATGCAATGAAAACTGATGTTAAGACAGTTATAAACAAGTGATCAATAGCGTGTTTCGTACTTACTTCATCAAATTACTAAAGAAATCAATGTATCCCAAAATAAAAAGCTGTGTAATTCAGTATATGCAACATTATGTAGGTCATTATCTCACGTGAGAATTAGAAATCAGAAGACCAAATGCGATTTAAAGTGGAGATTTGTTCCTGTGGAGAATAGCCTCGAAACAGCAGGAGTCCTTTGTGTCTGTTCCGCCGACGGAGCCGAATTTACTCAACGTTTCAAACACCAAAACCCTCCGTGAATGAGCGAGTCCCATTATGTAATGTCGTCTATAGGAAAACCATTTGTGCTCCACGGGGCTGTCTGTGCCCGCGGAGTGTGGCCGATAAAATGGACACAAATGGGGGGCGGATTGTGCGACTTTTACTCCGATTTAACCTGAGCTTTCAATGTGGGGCAAATGTGCAGTGGGATACAGTATTAATGAGGTATTTTAGGACAAAAGACATCGCTAAATGATTACTTTGTGGACAGAGTGATTGAGGGATTTGTGGATTAGGAATTCAAAAGACAAAAAACAAACTGGACACACTTTAAAAACATATGATCTACAACAATTTTAAACACGCTTTTATCTTTGCTCATTTTGGGAAATACGGCTGCATGATTTTGCAAAAAAATAAATAAAATGTGAATTTTTTTGACAAATATTGTGATTAGAAGTAGAGCTGGGCGGTATGACCAAAAATTGTTATCACGGTATTTTTTAAAATTATCACGGTATCACGGTATTTAACGGTATTTTTGTCTTTGGCTAAGTGGAGTGTGATAGAGTTGGTAATATCATTCCAACGTTTGCTTTTCTTGTCATAGACGGTCCCTTTAGACGGAGTGCGCGTTCCGGCGCCACGCCTCGCCGTGTCACAAAACACTACACAGACGGTCCCTTTAGCAAACGCGCCTAACACTACACAGACGGTCCCTTCACCAAACGCGCCTAACACTACACAGACGGTCCCTTTTAGCAAACGCGCCTAACACTACACAGACGGTCCCTTTTAGCAAACGCGCCTAACACTACACAGACGGTCCCTTTTAGCAAACGCGCCTAACACTACACAGACGGTCCCTTTAGCAAACGCCTACCAGGGACGTCTGTGTAGTGTTTTGTGCTGCAGTGCCAACGTTACGCAGAGATTGGGGAGAAGATGCAGATTTTACTTTCTACTCAACTCGCTATCCTTACCTGGCTTGTTGGCTTGTTTGGTGTAACACTGAAAAACAGCCCCGCTCAATCTACACAGCGACGCTCCGCTCTGTGTTGCCGACATATGCGCGCACACACGGTATGGCGGTAAATAAAAAATTCATATCATAAAAATAAAAATTACCGGTATACCGGTTCAAACGGTATACCGCCCAGCCCTAATTAGAAGTAGGATTCTGTTTCAGAGTAAGTAAAAACTGCAAGAGCATCAACAATTTTGAGAAGACTGAAATATGAACTGATGAACTAATAGAAGATCATGTGAAACTTGAAAAATTGATTCTTCTATAAAAAGGGATTCTGTTATCGATATAGTCGCAGCTTTTGAGATCTGATTACTGTGCCAAATCAAAGTGAAATTTTGATTTAGTTAAGTTACAATTAATTGAACAACGATGAGGAAACAACATGATAACAAACCTCATAGCGTCATACGGGTCTTTTAAGGCAACTACAGTAAACAGCCCTGGAGAAAACTGAGACATGGGGAGGACCTCAAACGCATCACTGGAGCCAAGACGGCACAGAGCAAAGTGTGATGCGTTCAGGGCCACAGTCGCATTGCTGGAGTTTCCAATTCTCCACAGTGAGATAGAGTTGTTCCAGTCCAGCTTCCTCCTGGGGTCAATTTACAAACAAACAAATGCAGAAGTGCTCCAGTGACAGTGAAGTCCTCCATCTAAACGTCATGTTGGGCTCTGGAGTATTCAAATCAGTGCCGCACGGTACACGGCTAATGCTTTACTATCTATGCAAATACAACCAATCAAACACACAAAGCTGTATGCAGACTTCTTGGCACGATAACAAGTAAAGTTCATTTAGGGAATTAACAGGAACGAAAATTTAGGACTTTTCACTAAATCGTTGATTACGATGATAACAGCCCTGACTTTTTAACCTCAAGACTTACAATAATGTAGGACAGTTTTGATAGAAAACTGATTCTAAAGATACTGATTACAATATTTGCAATTATAATGAACTATCCATCCATCTTCTCCCGCTTTATCCGGCTGGGTCACACCTTCTTGCTGTGAGGCATTAGCACTAACCACTCAGCCATCGAGCCGCCGTGTTATATTAAAGTAACATAACACATGTAAAGTTACCAAAGGTATTGAAAAGATGCACATCTGAGGTACGAATACTGAAAAGTTTCTAATTGTTTCCAAATGGTCCGATACAGATATCAGAATTCTATGTGTTTATCAGAACGAGTTTATAGGTGAACTGCACAGCTTTTCTGGTGGAGGGTCCACTACCCGCTTATCTCAATGGAAATGATATTGATTTGCCTGGAATGTTCCATGTTATGACATTAAATGCATCCATATAGCATTCATTAATTTTTCAAGTTTCTATAGCTTAAAAATAGCTCACCTCACCTTTATGTTCGTAATAATACTCCCTACAGCTGTTCAACAACTCACCCTTATATAACCCTATGTCCGGTCAGTCATCATATCATTGTTGCACTGTCTTCCTATGACCTCTTTTATATAGCTGAGATCTTATATTTTATTATTTTTCTATTTTATTTTAACTTGTACATGTACATTTATATAATTTTGTCTTATTTCACACCTGTCTATTGTGATTTTTTTGCTACTTATTTAGAATGTATTATTACCTTTTTTTTTTTTACTCTTTATTATATTATATTGTGATGAGTGAGCTGCGGTGTCCAAATAATTTCCCTTGTGGATCAATAAAGTTTGTTCAAGTCTAAGTCTAAAATCAGGGTATCCCCAGGTTAGACTCCCCCAAATTTAAGGCTTTTTACAGACCTTTTTAAGTCCACTTAAATGAAAATTAAGACCAACATCGCACCCATTATGCGGGCGATAAACACCAGATCCAATTCTAATCATGACCATTACTCACTGCTTTAAATAACAAAAAAATACTTTGATTATAAAATCTCATTCAGAACTCATTTATAGTCATATGCATTGCTTGTAAAATGGCCCAAAAATCATTTATAACATTCTAACAAGACAAACTAACCTTTCACGTTGTCTTGTCTCACATTGCACTGCAGCCCGGTTGACTATACAAAAAAATAGGCTCATGAAATTTAAGACCTTTGCGAAAAAATAAGACTTGGACAACATAATTTAAGATTTTTTAAGGCCTTAATCTAGGAACATGAAATTGAAGACCTTAATAAGACTTTTAAGACTCCGTGGCGACCCTGAAAGTAGAATAATTCCTTCTGTGAATAGGGGAGACTCTCCACAGATCTGAATTGTGATGTAGCGAAGTGCTGCTTGTCTCCCTTGCAACAGGTAGAGTTAATCTATACTGTGGAACATTTTAGATAATGCAGTAACATTTCCATGGAGACAAGTAGGTGGAATCCACTAGAAAAGCTGCAGAATGTTAAAGAAACTACAACCATTTTGTATTGAAAATCGCATTCTACCATCTAAAAATATGTAACTGTGGCATCAAAATGAGCATCAAGCCTTTTTCCTGGGACTGTAATCAGGTTTGAAACTTCAATATAATGACAGTACCTCAAATATAACATAGCCGTTTATGTTGCAGAAGAAAATGGCAACCAAAATAGCCCAAAGAGTTGAAACAGAGATCTCAGTAGTCGGCAGATTCACATTTTTTTCTTATGTAACTGGATGCCTCTGTGTCTTTGTCCCCAACACAGTGAAGCAAAGCAAAGCATATGTCAGTGCTATTGTACCTGCAAAATGTCACTATAGTCTCCTCGGTAAACGGAAGCGCGTGCCAGAACAACAGATCCTCCTGTTCTCCCATAATGCATCGCTGCTGGAGGGAGTACAGGCCATAAAGAGCGCTCCACACACAAGATTTAAAAACAGGGCATCAGAAATGACCGCCAGCTCCTTCCCTGAAAGCTCCATCGACCGCAGCCTCCACACTGCAGCAACCCCTCCCCGAAAACGAAAAGAGGAGAAGGCCAAAGATTAAATCAAATAGGAAGTCATTATGTTAAAGACGCATTGTGTAAATTTTCTGGTCTGGTCGGGTCTATATGGAGATGTTATTGCTCCGTCTGGAATGTTTCACAGTCTGGTGTTAACCTTTTTATCTTAATGGAGACTAAACCAGAGCAAGTTACAGGTCAGATCTGTGGAGAGGTGACCCCTCTCACAGTCAAAATGCCCGTTTTAGATATTTTTGAGCTAATGGGCTCTATACACACTTACAAACCCAGCAGACGTTTGGAAACATGCAGATGACGACTTCCTTTAGACTCTGTTGGGAATAGAAACGCTGACAAAATCTGGGAAAACTGAAAAAATGGCCCGGTTTTCTTTATCTAGTTGTCATTGCAGCCTTTCTTTTTTCCTTTTATACAATGCTTTTATTAATTTGTGTATTATAATTTGTCTAACTTAATAAAAAAAAGTTACAACAGTTACAACCAGCTGCCTGCAAAGCTGCGATTAGAGTCACGTCCCCCATTGAAAGCTTTGGCAGGTTTTGAAGACCCATAAAACCCATAAAATAAAGTGTTATTTAAGCGTTATTATAGATCCATGTGAAGACCACTGCTGCTGAATCCACAGTTTTAACACATGCCCAGTAGAGATGTCCCGATCAAGATTTTTCAGCTTCCGATCCGATTTTTTTAAGGAGTGGTATTTCCAGGACTGATTAGATACATTTTTTGCCATTTCGAGGTAGCTTTTCCCTTCTTTGAAATGCCTCCACCAGGGTTTGCTGCTGTAGCATCTTGCGATTGTAAATCTCAAACTTGTCCAGATGATTCTTTTGTAAGTGGCGAATCAGATTGGTCGTGTTAAAGTGGCTCTGCTGGTTCCTGCAGGAGAAACTGTTTGTTTGCAGCAATTGCGTCGCTGTTTGACCCTCGTTTTGTTGTCGTGAAAAGTCCCACACAGCGACATGGCGGTGTTTTGATTTACAGCTGCTGTAAAGCGCCTTGATGCCACAAAAACATGTGAAACTGAATTGGTCCGATCACATGACTGAATCCAATACTGTCCGATACTCGTAAAAGAGCCGGATTGGGGAGCTGATACTGATACTGAATATCGGATTGGGACATCCCTACTGCGCAGTATCAGTAGCTACATCGGAAATATCCGCACGTTTCCAAATGTCTTAAGCATGAATAGAGCCTATCGAACACATGTAAGGTAGAGCTGTTTAATGTCTCACTGTGGAACATTCCAGACAGAGCAATGGTATCTACATAGAAAGAAGCAGGTGACGGACCCCCAACCCAAAAGTTGGAGCATCTTTAATTTTGATTCAAAAATGGCACCCACAAAATTCAACTAGGGTCACTGACTGTAAAAGCAATGATTTATTAAAAGGTGCACACTCTGTCTTTTGTAGTGGAGTGTCTATTACCCGTTTGTCAGATCTGTGGAGAGGCGAGCCCACTCACAGCAAGACTCTGTGTTATTCAAGGTATTTTTAATCATTTTAGCGTAATCCTGTAATTAAATGCATGTTTAATGTCACACAGACGCCAGGCAAAGCAAATAACATCTTTATGAATTCACTACAACTCAATACAAGTTCATGTTTTACTGATCCAGATGTGTCAATACTCTAAACAATATTATTAGATCAAGTGGATTTGTTCTGTTTTTCTTCCTTGGTCATCTGTATAAAGAAGAGCCATTTCTTTGTCCTGAGAAACAAGAAATTTCATTAAATCTATAGGGATGAGGGGGAAAAACAAAATCAGCAATCAGTAATGACAGAGAAAATATGAAAAAAGGAGAATATGTGGCTAAAAAAATTTAACTGAAACAGAAACCGATCCAAAACCAGGATGTTTGCATGTCGTTTGGTTTAATTCATATATTTGACCAATTCTTTCCACTGATTCTCTGTGTTTAAATGCAAATTCAAGAAAAAGTTAACAGTTTTGCATGATTTACCAACAAAACCACCAGCATAAAAAAAAATCTCATAACATAACGCCTTGACAAAGAGTTATTTTGGTTCCAATTACAATACAGGCGCTCACATGTCATTAACAGGAACATTACACAACCAGGTTTCCCGAGAATTCTACTTCCCTGTATCCTATTGTTCCACATTTCACAGTATTGGCTCTCGGTCTATTCCCCAGCCTCGTAAACAGAGGAAAAATGAACTTTTTAAAATCTCATCTTAGTTAACTCCACCGCTGCACATTCGCAAATCGGGGTGTTGTGTTTGGGCTCTTTTGGGGGTTGAAGGAATTAAAAATAGTTGCTGAAAGTCAAGAGAAAGTTGGAGAAGGTTGTGGCAAATCTCCAAAACAATTTCCTCACTGATTAACAACCGCTAACCACTATGGGATGTAATGTGTAACAAGTAAAATGAACTTACTCTCCTTGATAAATTAAACAGAAGCCATGCCAATATGAGTGGCATATGAGCCAGTTATACCTGCAAGCGGCAATGAAGGGGCTTGAGCACCACTAAATATGTTGTTTGGTAATGTACCTTATTTATTTACCTGAAAAAGTGTGGCTAAATAGATTTATTTTGAAATATAATGTCCATATTGCAAAAAACAAAAAAGATGAACAAAACAAAATTTAAGATATAAATACTTAAATCTGTCTGAAAATGGCTTAACAGTAGTGAAATTATCTGTCTATGCAGTAAGGTAAGTTCACTTGACAAGTTATCTTAAAACAAACTACCTCTAGACTAGAATTAAGGAGCGTCAGAACAATAAATCTGAAAACAAGGTGAATAACCTGGCATAAGTTTTAAAATCTTGGTCAGATCAGAGACATTTGCAATGTAAATTTATAGATTATATATTATAGCCAGCTGGGAGTTTGAAATAGGCAGGGGACGATATCAAAATGTTGTGTGAGGATTATCATGACCCAAATAATTGTGATTAACGATAATATCACAATAATGATTAAAGTTGCTGACAGATGTTATGGATATTAATAATTATAATTTTATTGTTATGAATAAGTTCGATATACAACTTTTAAAAATCATATTTACAGGAACTTTTATATAACTGTACTTTGTTATCAGTAAATATTCTTTGAAAATCACTATTATATAATGGTTGCCACTTTCTAAAAAATGCGTTTGTTTCCTGGAGTACCTAATCTTCTCTGCTTTCAAAAAGGACATAACTTCATTAATCCATTGAGTGCTCGATGGGAGACTTCGATAATTCTAATTCATTTTTGTAGTAACCACAACAGCTCAAACCCTCCATATTTTACACCTTATCTTTAAGAGGCAGGGCAATCCTAATCTGCGGCCCTTTGTGGCCACTATAAGCGCCCGCCGGCAGCATAAGAGAAAGTGGCGTACGTCCTTAATGAACAGCCCTTCAGTTTGTTTACTTGTATTAGATAACCCATTTGTGAGTACTTTCCATTAGTTTGCCTGGAGCTAACAGGGCTAAAAGGGGGCAGCAGAGGAGATAATGTAACACGGTGTAGTCCCTCCATTGTGTCGCGGGGCAATTATAGCAAACGGCTAACAAACGCACAATGTATTATTCACTGCATCCTGTGTCCTCCTCTGTCTCTTTATGCTCGCGGTGTTCATTACGACATCTCCGGACGCTGGCATATATTTTTAATGCAACGAGAACAGCAATTTTCACTCCCGCTCTGTATTTTTAGCTGCGTTTGTGTGCGCTTTTAAAACAGACTCAAATAAACGTGGAGTGAAGGGTTTTTTATGTGCCTCAATCGAGGACTCTGCTGTGTTGTTGTAAAGTAGAGGAGAGGATGCAATTGTATTCGACACATTGAATTTACAGCTAGATTTAATTTTTATTATAATTTCATTTAATTATATATATTTTTAATTATTTTTATTTATTTTAAAAATTTGTTTTATTTATTTTCATATATTTATTTTTATTTATTTTTTATTTATTTAGTTGTTTATTTGTTTAGCTAATATCCAACAAGACCTCTGACAACCTGACGCTGTAGTATGAATTAAAAACCATTTAAATCATATTTGGGTACATTTTTGGTAGGTTATAGGACTGGTGTAATATGATGACAAAAATGTAATTGTGATTTGATTCCTGTGAAAATATTGGCAAAGATATTTTTATGTGGCTTGTATGAGATTTGAAAACATATATAACTAACATACTTAAACTATTCAGCCTGGTTCAGTTTGGTATTTTGTGGTATTTATATGTAAAAAAAAAAAAAAAAAAGCAAATTAAATGTATGAATTCCAAGTTTAATCCGTCTTTATGTAGATACTTTGATTCTCCTATAGGATTTTCTGCATTAATCTGTGTTTTTGCATGACCTCTCGTGCAGGCGTGGTCTTCCGAGTGCACTTTGGGTCAGACAGATGTGTAACAGTTTTGAGAGCTTTCGCCACGCTCCCTTTTTCAGTGAAAGAATTGATCTGGTCTTCAGTCAAGGTCAACGTTTATTTATAAAGCAAGTTTAAAATACAGTCGGCCGAGAATCCTCCTGCTGTCTCATGTTAAAGAGTGTCGTACGAGTAGAAGCTTTGCAGATTCCCTCAAGTCCATGCAAGGAAACTACGCATCAGTTGGTCAAATATGGTTTAAATTATCTATTTTTGCCATAAAACTGCAGCAAATATGAAAAACAAACAAAGCGAGAATGAAGCAACACTGGAGTCAAGCGGATTTTGAATACTGTATAATTTATGAGAGGAGAAATTAAAAAAACAAGTACTGAATCGTGCTTAAAAATATGCACTGTATAACTTTTCTTTGCCATCTGCTTGTCTCCATGGAGATGCTTTTACTATTGTTTTGCTCTGCGTGACATGTTCAGCAATACGAGCACCTCCAGGTCAGATCTGTGGAGAGGCAAGCTTATACACAGTAAAGAATTCTTGTTGTTTTTGCATGTTTTTGGCCATAAAACACTTTGAATTGAATAAATGCAAGATAGATGCATAGATAATAAGTTTAATGCCATATTCTGGTACATTCCAGGCAGAGCAATAACACGTTTCTATGGAGCACAAGCCATTAGAAAAGGTACATAGTGCATCTTTAAATATACACACACGCTTTATTCTAGGAAGCAATGACTTACTGTAAGGAACAATTAATGGGCTTGAGCTTCCCGTTTCCCCATTCAGATAGATATAATATTTTGCTTTAAATTGTTAATCACTATGGACAACGGGCGTAACTTTTAGGCTTTCTGGACCCATGGATAAGAAAATTGCAACCAACAAGGAGTTAAATCCAGGGTTTTCACAGCTTTATTCATTCAGCAAAAGCAACAGAACATAAACTCTCTCTTCTAAGGATAAACAATATATCAATTAAAAATCAAATTGTGTTTTTTGACAGCCTTGTGACAAGACAAGATTTGCGATTTATGTGTGAATAATAGGATTCTGTTCATATTTTAGACACGTCCTGGAGAAAAATACTGACAAAGTAACGTAACAATCACATTCCAGGACATGTTTGACCAGATCTAAACTACAGGGTTAGAACTTCTGATGGACACATGAGATTTTGTGGTTCGTGGAGCTGCAGCCTTTGCAACTTAAGCTAATAATGACCATTTAAAGTACAATTAAGAGTCGATTGCACTTAGTCTTGCAGCCACACTCCCTTCTCTCTTTGGTTTTCACCTCACATGCACTTGGATGTACAAATCTTGTCTCGACAGCGGAGTCTATCATTGCCTCTGCTGTTCGGGACATCCCCCTGCCTCTCTCTCCCTCCGCCTCTCTCTCCCTCCTCTCTTCTGTCTTTTTAATAATGTACGCTCTCTGACAGGGCTCATTCCTTGAATACCTGATGTGACGCAGCAGGAGCAGCAGGAGCACTTCAGATTAGCCACATACGAACTGGAGCTTAACACTGTTCAAACACGAAACTTTGGGATTTCTATTCGAGTCATTATTCTTACCAAAACAAGAACAGTAGGATTTGAATAATAATAATAATAATAACTATATAATAATAACTATACTTTAAATTATAATTATTTGCTTATTACTTTTCGTACTACTGAGCGCACCTGATTATAAGCCACATCAACTACTTTAAAAGAAGAAAATTGTACATATATAGGCCACACTTGTCTATAAACTGCAGGTGTCCATGTTGTAACTTGCCATATTTACACAGAAAGATAGTACATACAGATTTTTAAAAATGAAATACCAGCAAGAAGGTTGCGGGTTCGATCCCTGGGTTGCCCGAGCCTTTCTGTGTGGAGTTTGCATGTTCCTCCCCGTGTCTGGATGGGTTTCCTCCGGGTACTCCGGTTTCCCCCATCAACTCAAAACATGCCCGGACCCCTATGAACTAACATCAAGGACCATGTTGTCCACCCTCCTGTGGGCTCACCACCTGCAGAGGGGTTCATAGGGGGGGTCAGGTGCTATGAGTATTGGGCAGCATGCTGCCCCCGCGACCCAGCCGGATTAAGCGGGAGAAGATGGATGGATGGATGGAAATACCAGTATAAGCTTTTTCCAAACCGTGCCTATCACACGGCAGTAAAACAACAGTATTATGACAGGAGTATCAGACTACATCACTTCGCGCTGTGGCTATCTCTTGCACAAAGTGCCACTGTCCTGTCCGGTATCATGTCAGTGTCTCGTAAGATTTCAGCAGATTTTAGGCTCTCCTGGGGCGGGGTTAGTTGTATCGATCAGGTATGAGTGGATAACCAGCTACTGAAGTTTGAGACATTTCTTCTCATCATTTACAGCCTCACCTCCATTTAACACATATGGGTAAGACGTATCCCACTCACTAAAGTCCATTTAGCATCATAACTTATTTTATCACATGGCAATAAACTGTTTTAGTGCGCTGACAACAACTCCAGCTAACGTTGCAATTTCATGTTAACCGCACAATCAGCGGTGCTTTCTGCACTCAGGCTGCATGTGCATCTGCTGTGTCAATAAACAAATAATCAGTCCATGTATTTTCCGCATCGTTGTATAAACCACAGGGTTCAAAGTGTGAGAAAAAAGTAGCAGGTTATAGTCCAGAAATTACAGTATTTTGTGTTGATTATGGGCATACCAGCCTGTCAAACCCTGATCTCGTCAGTTCTGAGAAGCTAAGCAAGGCCGGGCCTGGTTAGTACTGGATGGGAGAACACTGGGAAAAACAGGTGCCACAGTGGAGCGTCAGTCGCAAAAACTGTTGCTGTGTCCTTAGGCAAGACACTTGACCCACATTGCCTAGTATGAAAGTGCTGTGTGCATGAGGGATGGTGGTGGTCGGAGGGGCCGATGGCACAGATTGGCCTCCATCAGTTTACCCCAGGGCAGTTGTGGCTACAACAGTAACTTGCCATCACTGGGTCTGGAGTGAATGAATAATGCTCTGTAAATAATGCTCTGTAATGCATCTTTGTGACATATGTCTGTGAAAACCACTATATAAATAAAAACTTACTATGTATTGTACAAAAAATGAACTACTAATACCTAAATCATATGTATTTCAGAACATATAGAGGATACTAATAAAAGGCACACTGTGTAACATTTCTGGTGCTAAGGGAGCTATGGGAGCATGTGCAGGGAGATGTTATCTTATCTTTCTTGCTTTTTTCCAATTGCAAGTATGTTTCGTGCTAAAAACGCTACCTTATTACCATGTATCCTTATCCTGACTCGACAGATCTGACCTGTAACTTGGAATGTAAATCGCATGCAAAGTCACACAGTGCACACTTAAATCATAGTCTTAAATGCAACATGCAAATTGCAAGCCCGTGCAGCCCTACTTACTATAGCCTGAAAGGAATCCTAGGTATTTGTCTGTTGCGATCGTACTCGCTGGAGAGGATTTACTCACTGCACTGTGCCCATATGCATGAGCGGAGGCGTGTCATGTACTCAGAGGGACGGGGATTGTTTGGTTTAACATAATGAGAGATCGGCCTCCCGTAGGTGAACAAAGAAAACCAATCAACTCAGCGGGGAGACTGCGCCGAGCCATAAGTCCTATAGGTGAGTCTGTTTAATATGGAGGAGGTGTAGTCCTGGTTTACCTAAGTGTTAATAAGGATGTCAACATGAAAGAGGAAGTTTGATCTGGTTACACTTAAAGACGATGTAAATCTATTATGACGAAGCTAAAGACATTGTTGGATTAATTTAGAACATGCTCCCTTTATACATATTTCTTAATTAACTATATCAAGATCAAGTATGCGTAGTCTTAGCAAGTCAAGCATTGTGTAACTTTTCAACTGGGCGTCCATCACCTTCTTGTTTCTATGGATGTCACTGCTGTGCTTAGAATATCCCACAATATGACATTAAACACCTATTTTTCATTCACTCAATTATAAGTGGTTTATAGCTCAAAAACGCCTTGAAATACAGGCATTCTGACTGTGAGCGGGGTCGCCTCTCCACAGATCTGACCTGTAACTTGGGCTAGTTTGGTCTCCATGACGATAGAACAGGTTTAATGCCCTACTGTGAAACATTCCAGACAAAAGCAATAACACCTCCATGAAGAAAAGCATCTGACAGGCCCACAAAAGTTGCACATTGCACTTTTAATGCACAAGTTTGGTCCTTGTTGATGTAAAGTTCCACTGTGTCCAGCACCTGCTTGTCTCCATGGAGATGTTACGGCTACACCTGGGAATGTTTCACAATCATTAAACAAATATTGCTCAAAAATATATTGAGAAGTATGTATTTTAGCTGCATGCTTGTGGTCACCTCTGCGGAGAACCAATGTGTAACTTGGCCTGGCTCCACGTGATTGTAGCTATGGAGATATGCTGTATGTTTAATTCCATACTGTGGAATATTCTAGACAAACAACATAACAATAACATCTATTTGGAGACAAGGACGTGCCAGACCCTCCACCTCCAATGCTACACAGGACAGACTTTAAAAATGTGTCCAATTTGTAAAGCATAAAATCCAGCGTAGTGTTTCGTGATTCATAGTCAAATTATCGTCCAACCTTGGTCAAAATGAGTTTAGTGTCGAGTCTGTTTACATAAGGGGGGATTGTTATTCTCTTTTTGAGCAGCTCAGGGTCACATGGTTTTAAATTCAGCCCCAGAATGAATGGACAAAAGCACTCTCAATGAAAAACCTGCCATGTCACGCAGGTAAAAAAAAAAAAACTGCAGAAAGAATGTAGAAAATGAAGAATATCACAGACGTTTTTTTTTATATATACTGAACTGTCTGAGATAAACTAAGTCAGAACATCTCCATGATTCTCAATAAGCTTTTGTCCAAAACCATAAACATAATATAAAACTAAAAATACATGAAATAAGAATGAATTATGTTTTATTGCAGAAGGGAAAAAAAACAATAATGCAGGCACAGAAATCACTCAAAATCCAACAATGATTTCAGAAGCAGCAGCGGCATGGCGTCAGTCAGATTTATTTTCTCTGCAGTACTTAAAAATAAAGAAGTAAAAATCAGTATTCTGGGGGGTATTAAAATGCTGTTATGAAGCAGCTGAAGAACTTTTCCAAAAACATTTCTTTTTCAATATCCAGAAAACAAAGATGATTTAAGAGCACTTTGTAAAATAGTCGTATGTGTCTGCCAGCTGCTTGTCTACAGAGATGCTATGTCGTTAATGTTTTGCTTAAAAGGTTCCAGAGTATGGCATTATACTTATCTCTATGGTGACAAGCAGGAGACACCGAGCCAAGTTACAGCTCAGATCAGTGGAGAGGCGACGCAATTAGGAAGCATGTTGTGTTTTTCAAGGTACATTTGAGAAATAAAAATGTAGTGTAATGTAATGTAAAGTCACACTGTGGAACAATCTAAGCAAAGCAATAACATCTCCGTGGCAACAAGCAGCCAAGAACTAAAAAAGTCACATTCACATGTTATACTCGACTTTTAAAAACATGAGACAGCCTTTATGAAATGAAAACTTGTACAAAGAAAACTTCAGTACTATTAATGTCGTCATGATGCAAAAATTTCAAAACTCGATTTCGATCCAAAGGAACAGACGCGATACTCAAAACTGATTCCAATGCCAGAAAGATTTAAAAAAAAAAAGCTCTTTCTTTAGGCAACAGAATGTCATTTTCAACATTAAATCCTACTACAACATATTACCATGTGGCCTTATATCTTATATTTCTCTCTTTTTAAATCTCTCTCTTTTTAATTTTATAATCCATCCATTTTCTTCTGCTTATCCGGACCGGGGTTGTCGGGGCAGCAGTCTAAGCAGGGACTCCCAGACTTCCTTCACCCCAGACACTTCCTCCAGCTCCTCCGGGGGACCCTGAGTCGGTCCCAGGCCTGGAGACATAGTCCCTCCAGTGTGTCCTGGGTCTTCCCCGGGGCCTCCTTCTGGTGCCAGGAACACCTCCTGAGGGAGGCGTCCAGGAGGCATCCGGAACAGACGCCCTCACCTCAGCTGCTCCTCTCGACTTGGAGGAGTGGCCGGCTGCTCCCTTAGAGACAGGGTGAGGAGCTCGGTCCTCACCCTGTCTCTAAGGGAGCATCCGGCCACTCTGCGGAGGAAACTCATTTGTGCACCTTGTATCTGCGATCTCGTCCTTTCAGTCACTACCCAGAGCTCATGACCACAGGTGAGAGGAGGAACGTAGACTGAGGTAAATCGAGAGCTTTGCCTTTCGGCTCAGCTCCTCTTCAGCACAACGGTCCGATACAGTGGCCGCATAGAAACCATAGATCAATTCAAATCACTTCTCAAAACATTTTTGTTTAATCTGTCTTTTAGCCCTACCTAATCACACGTGTGTCTGTGTGTGTGTGTGTGTGTGTGTGTGTGTGTGTGTGTGGTATTGTAAAGCGCTTTGGGTGTCTTGATAAGCACTATATAAATGGAAGGTATTATTAATTATTATTATTTAATGAATTTCTTATTCTGTAAAGCACTTTGAATAACGTTGTGTACGAATTGTGCTATACAAATAAACTTGCCTTGCCTGTGTAATCCCTCAGTAATCCATGTCAGTTCCTTAGAGATCCATGGCCGTACACTCGTCTATATTTGCTTTTATACACATTATGATACAGCTCATTCTAAAACTATTCAGGAAAAGTTCATTTCTGTCCTGTGAATGTGACTTTTTAGTATCAATACCTGCTCAAATGGGAATCTTGTTTTGATACTAGTTTTTGTATCAATTAGTATCCGATTTTCGATGCTTTGACAACTCTGAGTACTATATAATCAAATATTTGACTCACTCCATGGTCTAAAAGAAATCAAATATACTGCAGTGCATACACTGCTAACAAAATCAATGCAGAAAGGTATAAAAAAGGATTTTCACAGAGGAATCCCCAGCGTTCAAAGCCCCGGTTCAGACGAGCAAAAGAGAGATAATGACTGCTGTATTTCACCACTGAAAAGGGCAGGAAGTTCCAACACAGACTTGACCTTAGGGGCTCTGGACTGTTTTGGCAATAAGAGGAAGGGAGGAACTCGGACTAAAAATGGATTTTTAAACATTTACCAAATCAGAACAAATCAGAAAATTGTGGGAAAAAAAGTGTCATAGTTAGAGCTGCTTAGTTATGGGTAAATGAAATCAATGTTATTTGGTTTAGAATTGAAATCTGAATTATTTGAAACAGCAAATCAATAAACCTGAATGCTGAAGAATTAAATTATAGATTTATTCATATTGTTTTGTGATTTAACGTTACTGTAGATTAGACGAGTGACTTCATCCCACTTTTTCAAACAGATTTTTGTTTACAATTCCATTATTTTTGTATTTAGTTGTGTTGGAGTGATAATTCAAATCACGATTCAACTTCTACTTTATACAGAACTCTGGCTACATTTTCTTAAGTTGTTTGGGTCCCATTTTCCATGACATTTTGGAATTTTACCAGTCACAGACACATCAAAAAAGTATTTTATTCTGTCAGACTAAAATACCACTGTTCCTAAATTCATGCTTCTCTTATAAAAATGCAGAAACGTTGAAGCCGTGATGATATATTCATCCAATCCGATCACAAAGTCCCAGTTATTACAGGTTTAGCTTGAAAAAAACTTTAATGTTCCACAATATGACATTAAACTCAATCTGCACAAATACAAACAGTTCACCAGGCTGAGTTACAGGTCAGATCAGTTGAACGGCAAGCCCTGTTATGGTAAGAATGCGTGTTTTAAGGTATTTTCTTTCCTCCCCAAGCACCTGTTGTTGAATAAGTGTATGAGTGATACATTTAATGCCATACTGTTGAACATTCCAGGCAAAGCAACAACATCTCTATGAAAACGAGCAAGTGAAAACCTCCAAAATAGCTGCATAGAGTACCTTCAATCTTTAGATGGATGTTAGGAGTAAACAAGTCTACAAGTTGAGTTTAATGCCTCTATAAAAAGAGCGTGTTATTTTCTAGCATTCCCTTACTTTTCCCAATATTACCTCGTTTACACAATACATCCTGTGTACTTGTGTACTTGGATATGTTTGGCATTTAAGTTGAGGTTTCTGAACAAATTGGTGGTGGAGGAGAAACCCGATGTGCATATTTGTACCTGCCAGGGCAAGTGCAACACGGAGCCGCGTAAACAACAAACCAAGTGGCATTCTGGGTAGACAGGAAGAGGTTAGGGCTATGACACCTCTGCACAGGAATAGGTAGCTCAGCAACTCTGTATCAATAACAAGAAGAAGAAGAAGAAGAGCTGTGGGTTTTTCTAGGGACTTTTGATACAGTTTTAATGACACGTTTGGAGCAGGGGTTGACAAATACACAAAAGTGCCAATATTGGTTTAGAGATATGCAAACTTTGACCAAGAATTGTGCCTTAACAAGGTTCTAAAAGAGCTGATTATAACTTCTACATTGTGACCTACATTTCCCAAGTTCAACATTCAACATTCAAATAACTTTATTTATCCGTTAGGAACTTCGTTTGCAGACAGAGCACCAGCACAAGTGAAGACTCCACACAAACATTAATAAAAAGCACATTCACATCACACATCAAGCACACATCAAATGCATAATAATAATAAATAGATCAATAAAAGAATACATCCATAACAGCACCTCTCACTTCCCCGATGCAAATTAGCTGCCCATGTGGCTTCATCAGCCATTTAACAGGCGAATGGAGGAGGGAATAAAACTGGACGTGGCCCTCTTAGTTTTAAGTGAGAGGGACCTGAACCTCCGTCCTGATGGTAACAGACTGTAGAGTGAGTGAAGAGTGTGTGAGCTGTCTGTGGAGATCTGTGTGCCCTTTCTCAAGACTCTGTCATTGTAGATGGTGGTGAGTGACTCTTGCTGCTGTCCTATGAGTTTACTGCTGATTTTAACGATTCTGTTGAGTGTGTTGCGATGGAAGTGAGACTGAGTGAACCAAACCAGGCTGTGATATTGAATGTGAGGATGGACTGTATAAAGCATTTGTAAAAAACTGCCAGAATTGATTGGTGAACCTGTAGTTTATGAAAGTTTCTGACGGAGAGAAGAAAAGGCGTTGTTGGCATTTGGAGAAAATGTTTTCAGTGTTCAGTTGAAAAGTGATTTTGTGATCAATTATGGTGCCAAGATATTTGTATGAGTGAACCTTTTCTATTTAGCCGTTGTTAACAGTGAGTGTGGGAGAGGTGATGAGTCCATGATGGAACACAATGACCATTTCTTTGGTTTTGAAACATTTAAGTCCAAACAATTATTCCTGCACCAAAGTGAAAAAGAGTCTAGTTCTGTCTGTAGCCGTCCGTCAGTGTTAGTAGTGTCCATGATTACTGTGTAGCGTCAGTACTTGATGTATGTTATTCCTGGAGTGGTGGTGCTCCTGCAGTCATTCGTGTACAAAGTGAAGAGAAGTGGAGAGATCACTGAGCCTTGGGGGGAACCGGTGGATATTGTCCTGACTGTGCTGAGGTGACCATTGACCCTGACCCTCTGATTCCTTTCCGTAAGGAAGGAGAGGACCCAGAGAATGAGGTGGGGGTTGACATTCATCTGAAGCAGCTTTCTTCCCATGAGATGTGGTTGCACTGTGTTAAATGCACTTGAGAAGTCCACAAGAGCGAGGCTGACATGGGATTTTGGCTTTTCAGGTGAGAGATGGTCTCATGCAGCAGGGTCAGCATTGCATCGTCTACACCCTGTCACGGTCGGTATGCAAACTGTAGTGGGTCAGAGTGCACACCGACATCGGCCTGCAGCTGGGCCATGACGAGCCTCTCAAAGCTCTTCATGACCAGTGACGTCAGAGCTACAGGTCGATAGTCGTTGTTGGTGGTGGGATTGCTCCTCTTAGCCACAGGGCAGATGATGGAGGATTTCCAGATGGAGGGGATGGAATGTTCAACCAGGGAGCGGTTGAACAGTGAGCGCAGGACCCGGCCAGTTGACTGCAAACCTTTAAAGGCGCCCACAGATCTGATCTGGTCCAGGCCTTGCTGGGTTTTGACCGTCTCAAAATGAGCTCCACATCCTCTGACTGCAGCTGCAGGTTCTTTAGCACAGGAATGGATCATGGAGGAGAGCTCTGCAGAGAGCTCCTCCTCTCCTGTGTGAAATCACGCTGATCAAACCTGCAGTAGAAGTTATTGAGGTCCTCCGACATGCTAATACACACCTCAGCAGGAAGTCCAGATGGTGAGGATGTGGGAAAACCAGCTAACATTTGACACCCTGCCAGGCATCCTTAGTTTTCCCTTTGAAAAAGCCTCTCGACCTTTTCTTTATATGTCCTTTGGGCAGATTTAATTTCTTTATTGAGTCTGTTTGAATAAGTTAGCCCTCGATCCAATTGCCTGAGTTAAATGCTATTTTCTTTTAATTCAAAGTAGATTTTAGTGATTTGGTTATCTGGCTTATTGTTTGAGAACACTTTCACAGTTTTCATGGGGACCAGCATGTTTTCACAGAAGGTGATGTATGATGTTACAACATCAGTAGCCTCTTCTAAACTGCAACCCTCTGTGAGCACCTCCCACAGTGTGCAGTCAAAACAGCCCTGAAGTTTCTCCTGGGCCTCCGTGTCCCACAGTTTGACCTGCTTCTTAACTACACCCTCTCTCTGTAGTTTAGTGCGGTATGCTGGGACTAGGTGGACAACATTATGGTCTGCAGTGCTGAGAGGAGGTTTTTTATAAGATCTGTATGCATCCTTTAAATTGCCATAGCAGAGGTCAATTGTTTTGTCGCCCCTGGTGGCACAGGACACATACTGGTGGTAAGTAGGAAGAGTCTTATTTAATCTGCAACCATTGAAGTCCCCTAAAACTAACACAGGAGAGTCAGGAGACGCGTTCTCGAGCCGTTGCACACATGACGTAATGGCTTCAGACGCGCGCGTGGCATTGCCTGATGGAGGGATATACACAAGTACCAGCGCAAATTGTCCGAACTCGTGGAAGGTACTTGGGTCTAAAAGTCAAAGCAAGCAGCTCCACATCAGATTGTACAACTCGGAGTCAGTGACAGTAGCAGCTCTGCTCCAAGCCTGATTGACATATACCAGACTCCGCCCGTGCCTCTTCTGGCTGCCGCAGTGTCCCGGTCCAGGCGCACAGGAGACCCGAAGCCGCTAAGCGAGAGCTGTGCATCCGCGATGGTGCTATCAAGCCAGGTCTCCGTGACGCAGATTAGCCCATCATTATATGCCCACTGGCACGAGACATTGATGTGTAGTTCATCCAGTTTGTTACGGAGCGAGCGGACATTTGCGAGCAAAATAGAGGAAGGGGAGGGCTTTTTGATGTACCGGTGAGCCTCTTCAGTCTCTCTGCCTCACTCCACCCTTCTCCCCGCCTCCTACGTCAGGCAGAGCTGTTGAGTTGCTGCCGGTTCCGTATCGGTTCGGGAAGATCTCAGCGAAGAATTGTAGATCCGCTGGGATAGAATAGTCCACATCCGCAAAAAGTAGCAAATCCTCCCGACTGTAGCGCAAAGTTTTAAACTCTCGCATTCAATGCGAGCAGGGTTCCAGAGGTTAGCCATAGCACAAACAGCACATATAGCCCCCACTTCCTCATCGTGACAGGTAGGTTTGCGAGGAGAAATAAGTCCTTGAATATGGTTCAGTATTGCACAAATCACACTCAACTTTGAAGCCGTTCATTAGGCATGATATGCCATTCACTGTCTCACAATCACGCACCAAAATTCACAGTTTAAGGCCCAAACAGTTCTTCACTCGAGGCGCTCCTCTACCTGTCGCCACCACAGCGCCAGCGTCACATCTGTGCATCAAGTTAATCACAGCGCTTTTATTGCTACTACTTCTACTATTAATGATGATGCAAGCTTCCATGACTATAATTAGCAACTTACTGATCCTGCTGCTTAAACTGTTGTTTTAGTTTTATTGTGCTGCAGCCAGAAAGTATTATTTGAGAAGCTGACAATTCAAACAATAAAAATACCGTATAATAAAAAAAATTTAAGTAAACTTTAACCAAATGTGAAAATATGGCTACCGTTTGCTAGATTTTACATAAGATTCAATACACTCTATGTATGTTTACTATTTTTCTCTTAAAAACATGCATAAAATTAAATACGGAAGCTTGAACTTTGGACCCTTTTCCCCCGCAAAAGTATTCCTGGCTAAAATAAATTGTGATCAAACTCAACTGTGAGCATTATATCAGAAACAAAGCTCCTCTGTTTATGTCTATACAGTATTTGAAGACAATATAGAGTAAGTGGGTTGGATGAACAGGGGCCGTAGCTGCTGTAGCATGACTCAAACCCTGCAGGCACTTTGGGGAATGGCACATTATTTGACTCTTGCAGAATCCTGTTTAAATGTAGATGACAGCTCCAGCACTTCTCCCCTTTCTTTACCGTTTTCTCCTTCTCTACATCCCTCTTTTTCTTCTCTGGCTTTGTTGAGTTTGCCCCTCTCTCTCTCTCTTTCTCTCTGTTGCAGCAAACGCAGTGAAATGTAAGATATTCGACGAATCGTACAGCGCATGTGAAGAAAACAGAAAATACCATAAAATTATCAATAATAAAGATGTATGAATTTTTACTTTAGCGTTGAGTCAGTCCAATACACAGAGATTTGCATACAAACATTATACACCAAATGTTTATGCAAACAGAATAAAACTGTAGCTTGTCCTTGTCCCCAAAAATAAAAAAGCAAATAGAATTAAAAAAATTAATTAATTAATTAATACACATAGCAATGAATAATTTCACTATAGAGAGTTTGTTTACGAGAGCAGTGGTCACTGGGGAGGGCTTCTGACTTAAAATGTGGGCACACATAAACACTATCAGGGAGTTTGCATTTTGACGCTTGCCAAAACTGAGGACAAGGGCATACGTTTAAAAAGTTGGATTGTTGACAACTCCAGGAGCATTCGCCTTTGAAAGAAGCTTGAAATATAATCTTAACAAGAGTCAAACCAATTTCAGAACATGTTTGTACAGGTCTAAACCGCAGGCACAAGATATATTTTGTTTGAGGACATCATTACTTTAATGAATTACTTAAGTATTCATAAGTGCAACCTTTGTGATTTGACATCTCTGTGCCAACTCAAAATGCAGATTCAACAGGATTGTGCTATATTGAGCAGTTCTTTTTTTTCAGGTTATTGTAAATAGCTGCAACCTAGACAACCCATTAAGGTAAAAAAAAAAAAAGGCTTGGATGTTTTATTCATGTTCCGAACAGGCACAGGGCTCCACTCTACACCACAAACATTTAAAGCCTAAAAAAACACACAGCATGTGTCCTGTGGCTTTGCTCTCCAGCTCTGTAAAGCCTGTAAGTATTTGAGAATATAGTATTAGGCTGACACCATGTGAGCGCAGTGTGACCATGACTCTTAGCTGCACATACACTCACCACAAATGACCAAAAAGACTAACCCACAGCCGAGGTACACACAAATAACACTGGACTCGCAAATCAAGAAACTTCTACTTTAAAACTAGCACAGCTTTGCTTTATACCTTGCACTGTAAACTTAAAAATGTTGAAGTAAAACAAAACAGCATCAGCTTCATAGTGTTCACAAATGAGACCCTTTGGCTGCACACTAAATCTCTGTTTATTACATAATTATTACAGATTTATATTATCCGTGTTATACCCAAGACTTTTGACACAGGCTTAAGCAAATATTTCTTTTCATTTTGATGTTGCTCAATCAGGGCCAGGGATACAAGAATTGCCCAATATTTTCAGGAAAAGTCCTTAGGATTTGTCTGCACTTGTTGTGGTCTTGCAAAAGTAAAAACGCAAAAAACAAAGAATGCCTTTAAATGGCCTGTATTACACAGGATGTGCTTCACTGTGTTTATAAACTCCATACAGCTCCACTAACATGATTTGGATCATTTCTGACCTGGAAATGCCCATCTCTACAGAAGAAACTGTAAAAAGGAGCTGTTAACGTGAAAAATGACCACATCTTGACCTCACAAGGTAGAACAGAGCAATTTGAGCTTTGGAGATGTAGGTAGACTAAAAAGGGTTACTCAAACATGTGTGAATGACAAAAAAACACACACAAAAAACAATTTCGCTTATGTTTTTGAGGAGGTAAGAGCATTATAGCATGCCTTATAGCTCACAAGAGTCAGTCTTGCGTAATATAGGACCTTTCATTTGGCTTTCCAGATGCCCTTTAAAATCCTGATGATCTAAATGATTTTACTGGGAGAATTTGAAGCGACACGTTTTAAATAAAAATGGTTTGCTGTTAGGAATGAGCCAGATTTTGGAGCGTAAACCTGCCCCTACAACAGAATAAAACCTGGTCTTTGTCTGTTTAAGTCTAGACACTATCGCTATAACTGTAAGAAGACCTCTGCCAGAAGAAGCAACATGTTGTGTGCATTTTGTCTTCATTTTCTTTCCTCCAACCCTCCACATGACATGAGAACCCTACAAATATATCTTTTTAACCACACAATCAATTCACTTGGGACACGTTCTCATTACGCAGTTAACCCATGACCTTGACTGCACCGCAATCACCTGTTCATCCAATAAAGACAACTGCGCGGCCAAAATAAAACAGAAATGACACTTCTATCAGAGAATAATGATCATATTGTGGTCTCTGCGTTGGCATGTGTGACTGCCTGGCGCTGCTTTGTGTGCAGACCGGCGTTGACTAATTCACAGGCGCACAATAAGACGCCTACTTGGATGTCTTGGTTGGGGATTGCGCTCCTGGTGGATAAAGTGTCGCGATTACGAGTCTGACGACCTTGGAGGAGCCTCGAACGCGCAACACACTTTCACTTGACTTGTTACAGAAATGGACTAAGCTATTACATCGCTGACAGGCTGCACTCAACACAATGTCAAGCAGAAAACGAATTCATTTTGATAGTAACAAGTAACCCAACGCGTAAAATCATAGTCCACAACTAGTTATCAATGGTCCAATAAAAACACTTCTAATAAATGAGGAAAATCATAACCCACACCTGGTTATCCATGATCCAATAAAAAAACACTTCTAATAAATAAGAAAGCAACAGATACCCCTAAACTTGCGTATTTCTGCTACAGCCAGACGCTAAAAAGGACAAAACGCAATAGTATTTGGCACATTTTTGCACATTGGATCAAACTGAAATGCTCCATGTAACCCAGAAATCTATATCCAATAAAGCAAACTAATCCCAGCTATAATGTCAACACCAAAATATATTCATGAGGTGATAATGAGCGAGCATCGGAGCTGGTCAGACCCCAGGGGCGCTTCTGTTTTCCCCTGCGTAAACACAAAGCATTTCCGAGACGCACAAAACATGAAAACGACAAGTCATGGTTCCTCTTTTCTTTGGAGCCCAATTACATGACGTACCTCGGGACACAGCTGGGCGACGAGCGATCCACCTCCCAGGTAGCGAACAGGTTCATGTGCACCGGGCGGTTGGAGGTGATGCTGACCGGCTTGGAGGGCTGCATGTGCGGCGAAGGGACACCCCCAGTCCGCGGGAGCCCTCCTCGCTCCGACATGCTGGAGGCTGGAGACTGGCGAGGCTAGCAGCACGGAAACCCCGGCTTATCCACGCTTCTCCCTCGCGTAGATTTGCTGTCCCAGTGTCTTCTCTCCGTCTTCTTTCTTGTCTCAATAATAGTCCGTATCCAGCTTGCTCCAAAAATGCGTGGATCGCTTCCTCTGCAAAAGTTGGAACGCTAATCGCCGCGTAAAAGTGCACACATTGCGGTAGGTTTTGGCTAAACTATGCCGCAGATCCTACCGCTTCTGCAGTCTCATCTGTGTCCCAAAAGCCTGAACTTGGTGCGGGATCGGTGCTCCTGTGTGCTCGGCGTGTTGGTGGTGTTTATCGTTTGGAGGAAGCGGAAATTTCTGTGGCTGTAGTCGCGCAGTGAGCTACGCCTCTTGTGTTGGAGGGACGTACGTGCGGCGCAGCGGCCAGTGCGGGCCAATGAGGAGGAGAGGAGCTGCTGCTGTGTTCCTTCAAATCCAGGTGCATATTTAATTCATTTACGGGATGATGTTACTGTTTAAGGCACGTTTTAATCAACACTGCATCCTTTTATAGGCTCAGATGACACACTGAGTGTGTGTGTGTGTGTGTGTGTGTGTGTGTGTGTGTGTGTGTGTGTGTGTGTGTGTGTGTGTGTGTGTGTGTGTGTGTGTGTGTGTGTGTATGCGTGTGTGTGCGTGTGTGTGATTAATATTTTATTTGATTTTTAGTATTCATGGGTGATAGGGATTCATTAGCAAACAATTAACAAGAGCAAATGTGGACAAAATTTCAGTTACATTTGACCCTTATCACCCACTAACCCACCCTGCCCCAGGACCTGTACCCTCCTGAAGGTATATTAATCAGAAAATACATCCCAAAAATACATACCGTATTTTTCGGACTATAAGTCGCAGTTTTTTCAGGGTTTGGGTGGTTCCTGTGACTTATACTCACTGTGACATTTTTCACACTGACAGCCCCTAGACCAAGTATATGAATCGTATGTATGAATCAAAAATTAAAAATCAAATTGTTGTCTGTTTTTTCATTTTGGTTTTAGAGATAATAATAAAGAAATAAAGAAAAGCTGTTTTTTAAATTTTCTTATTTTTGGTTCTGTATTGAAAAACGAACAAACAAATGATACACGGATTGTTCTCTATAGGGTTGTTTTTATTACCATAACTTGTATAACTTGCCTTTCAAGATGAAATGTTGGTTCTTGGGCTCAGATTTTATAAAATAAATTTCCCCAAAAAAGTGCAACTTATAGCCCGGTGCAACTTATTCATGTTTTTTCTTCTTCATTATGCATTTTTTGGCTGGTGCGATTTATAGTCCGAAAAATACGGTACATATATATACATATATATACATATGTGCATACACAGTAGGGATGTGCATTGCCCCGATACATCCCCAATATATCCCAATATTAACAATGGATGATATATTGCGATTTATCAATAATTACTTCTAATAATATCATCAACTACACCTTCACAAGAACCAAATTGTATGAAATATAATTTATCACCTTTTATAAATCATGAGAACAGTGAATCCAACTAATGAATTTTTGTGAAAAATATTCAGATGCATTTTGAATCGAGTCGAGAATTGTGCAAGGAAATGTCACGATATATCACTGAATCGATTTTTTCTTACACCCCTAGTACACAGATTCATACTAGAAGCTGAGTTTTAGAGATACAGACAGACTAATAATAACTGAAACATGTGTGATGATACAAAATACAACTCACAGGTAGGTTTTTGAGGAGGTAACCATATTCTGACATGTCTTAAAGCTCACAAGAGTTAATTTTGTGTAATATAGCACTTTTAGCATGCTAATTAACACTTTTAACACACTAATTATTAAAGTATTCATTTCAAATTCCCATTAACTCTTCTAATCTAGGCCTAATCTTGCATCAGCCTTATGATTTCTTTGCAGGCACATGAGCTTGCTTCCATATTATAGATTTTATTTGTCATGTAATGTTTCTTGCCATATTAATTAACCACAAATCCTTAATCACAACTTACCTCCTATAAAATCAGTGATTGCACTTTTCCTGTTAAAACCCACCACACTCCTATAGTTAATGTTTACTGACACTGTAATCATAACACATGATATTTGCGTTCTATTTTAAGACAATATGGCAACGACAGATAAGGAAAACTGTACAATTACAGACAGCTAATGACATAATGCGTTTACATAACCATGTGGACGGCATCAGAGGAGGCTTGTTGCAGGAAATACATTTTAATTGCTCTATTTCCGGGCCTTACAGCTGGTCAAGCGGAGTCTCAGGTGTTCAGAAAACCCTGTTAGTCATAGGCACATGCACACAGTCTCCTCCTCTCACTCACACTGTGCTCACAAACACAACTACCTGCAAAGAAGTTAAACTGGTTAGTGACATAATCCTCTTCACAATTTCGCATGACGATGATTGAAGTGAAGGAGAAATAGAAACAGAAATATAGGCTCATATATTAGTGGACTTTCCCTGTTAAAAATCCCAGTTGAAATCTTTCTCACCGCTATAGATTTACATAGGCTGTGCAGGTATTGTGGTTTTAATGCTCAATAATATGACAACATTACACTAAAAGACGCTGTTGGGCTGAAATAGCTGACAGCTCCTTATTGGCTGGCTTCCAACTGTGATTCATGTGTGCAAACAAGTGATGATAAGTAAGATATCTTTAATAAGACAATAAAATAGAAGTCATACAGCCTATTGGAATAACTATGAACAGATTAGATGGAATTGTAATGTGTGTATTGTGTGTTGTTTTACTACCACATATTTTTAAAGGTCATATATTGCACGAAATTGACTCTTGTGAGCTTTAAGTCATGTTATAATGCTGTTACCTCCTCAAAAACATACCTGGAGTTGTGTTTTGTTTTATTCCCACATGAGTAACCCTTTATTATTACTCTGTCTACATCTCCAAAGCTCAAAAACTAAAGATGGGCAATTCCAGATCATCCAAATCACCCAAATGATTCTAGTGAAGACGTATGAAGTGGAGTACTTCCTGTATTTCCACATGATATCACAAGCTGGAGAGTGTTTTCTGTTTTTTCCGAATGTTTTCCTAGAGAAATATGCAGGATTTGTGTGTTAAACGTGTGTGAATGAAACAAAACTCAACTCCAGGTATGTTTTTGATGAGGAAACAACATTATAACATACTGTAGATCAGAAAATAGCATAAAATGTGCCCTTTAAAATTAGGAAACATGTGGAAAACCTTTGAATAATTGGACCAAAATCAACCAATTTGGGTAAAGCTTTGATTAAAAGTGGTTGGTTCATGACCCACGTCACTTTGCTTAAGGTAACTTGGAGGTGATTGAACCATAACATAATTAGTCTTTCAGTTTTTTCCATGTATTTGAGGAAGATTTGTTGCCCCAGTTGCCTACAGATATATGTGTAAGCAGCTCTGAGGTCAAAATATCCACTGCATGCTGTCTGCAAATTAGAAAACATGTCCAATCCAATAATCAGGAGGTGCACAATAGCATGCTCGCTGTCATTAGCTTTACCGTCACGATGAAATCCCGCTGTAGTATCTGGTCTCTGGGAATTGTGAAACACTCTTATAAACTCATTGTGGTGAATAATTAGGACGCTCAGAATGCATAAGGTAAATGAGGAATAACTTTGGACCATTGGAAACTGTTTAAATGGAACTAGTTCTGTTTTTCACATCTTAAAACGGTATAAAAATCAGGCACCGTTAAGTTCGTCACAAGGTTGAGCAAGACACTGAACACTGCACTGTCGATGTCCAGTCAAAAAGTACTGAAGAAAGCACCAGCTTCATCACAAGAATGGTCCGAGTATCGAGAATCCTGTTGGTCATTACAGATTTCTGTTCAGCCTGTGTGATTCTCCCTCCAGCTACAAACCTTGCACCTGTTTAATCTCACTCTGATCCCAGGCCAAAACCACAGAGCGGCTACACAGAGCTCAGGTAACAGGAGGAGGGGAACTATTGGATTCTGCTCGGCATTCTGTTATCAACAAGCAAGACAGAAGACAATATAATACCGAGCAAATCTGAATGTTCGTGGAAAAGCATAAAAGGTGCTCTGTCTCTTTGGATGTTGATGCTTTTCCTTAACTTGACTTTTTGGCCTTTCTAACATCTTATAACATTGTTCATTGATCAAAAACTATTTTAAATGTGACCCATGCATGTTTAATCTTGTAATCTCTCCTGGGCCTTATTCAATAAAGCATGATACAAAACAGTACAAAACAACTTCACAAACCTTGTTTGATGTGTAGTAGTTTCATTAGCCGACTGTAATGTGATGGTGCTCTGAAGGGGGACTGACTTAGCATGGAGAGTAAATGGAATAAGGACTAAAACCAGACAAAAAAGCATCAAAATGAAACTGAAATGTTAATATGATGTATTGAAGTTCAGTTTTGGTGTTAAAATGTATAATAAAGAAAAAAACATATATAAGTCGCACTGGACTATAAGATGCAAGATGGGGGGGGGGGGTTTATTTTATGAAATCAGAGACCTAGAACTGACACTTCAAACTGTTGACCTGGACTTGGAAGTCTGCAGCAGTTTTTGGGACATCGTTGTCTGTGCTCTGATAGAAACGGTTATGTTGCATGAAGCAGTAACAGCTTTTTTTGTTTTCTTCATTGCAGTTCGAGTATCCTCCGCTTTTCTCCAGTCCCTTATAAGTTTCGCGCTCATTCTGCTGTTCGATTACGTTTTTTGGCTGCATATTTCACTACTTGCATCTTGCAATCTGCAGAATATGATTTTCTTTTTGGGGGCATTTGTGTTCAGTCTTTCTCAGTTGTTTTTATAAGTTGATGTTTAAATGTTACATTTTCAGTGGTGCAGGAGTAATGGGAGCAGCAGATACTGGCACACAAGCCTGGAGCGCCCCCTCGTGGCCGTCAGTGTGAAAATAATGAACATGTGACATTATATTTTTTAATATATAAGTCGCACCTGAGTATAAGTCAGCCAAACCATGAAAAATAAGTGTGACTTACAGTCCGAAAAATACGGTACTAACATCTCACACAATATGTGTAATATTTACAGGTAAGATGTGGATATGGGTCCCTGTGTACCTCATGTGGCCTAACCTATATATACACAGTGAACAGCTGCAGTGTTTCTGTCTTTTCTTTTTCATTAATTTGTTCATTTTCCTTTTAAAATCCATCACCTCTGTGCAGTTTGAATAAATTGACACAAGTGCAGCTCAGAATAATTTGAGAGGCCAGAGAGAACATGCAGCGCTCCGAAATGTCGCTTAACACTTGATGTTGCCATGGTGTTAAATGCATATTTTACAGAATGTTCCTCTTTAAATGAACAATCTCTACGTTTGGGGAAATAACTAAAATCATTGCATAACAGGAGATATGACTTTGTGCTTAATATCATGTCACAGATCAGCACAGAGTTGGCTGCAGGGGAATTACCTGTAGGTACTTCAGTAATGTTCCTTCATGTAGGACAAAATGTTCTCTTGAAGTCTAGAACATGCTTAAACGGGGCGAGTTTTTTCGTTATAGATTTTGTGGTCAATATTAATCTGATTTGGTAGATTGTGTGAGTGTTGAGTGTTTTATTTTAGCATTTTACACATCTTTTTTTGACAACTTTCTCCTGACTTTAAGCCTAAAATTTGATGAGGTGCACAGTTGGAGGAAACCCAGGGAGAACATGCAAACTCCATCCATCCATCCATCTTCTTCCGCTTATCCGGGGCCGGGTCGCGGGGGCAGCAGTCTAAGCAGGGGCTCCCAAGCTTCCTTCTCCCCAGCCACTTCCTCCAGCTCCTCCGGACGGACTCGAGGCGCTCCCAGGCCAGCCGAGAGACATAGTCCCTCCAGCGTGTCCTGGGTCTTCCGGGGCCTCCTACCGGTGGGACATGCCCGAACACCTCCCGAGGAGGCGCCCAGGAGGCATCCGGACCAGATGCCCGAACCACCTCAGCTGGCTCCTCTCGACGTGGAGGAGCAGCGACTCTACTCCGAGCTCCTCCCGGTGACCGAGCTCTCACCCTATCTCTAAGGGAGCGCCTGCCACTCTGGAGGAAACTCATTTCGGCCGCTTGTATCCGCTGATCTCGCTCTTCGGTCATTACCCAGAGCTCATGACCATAGGTGAGGGTAGAACGTAGATTGACCGTAAATCGAGCCGCTTCTTCGCCGCTCAGCTCCTCTTCACTACAACGGTCCGATACAGCGACCGCATCACTGCCGACGCCGCACCGATCCGCCTGTCAATCTCACGCTCCATCTCCTCACTCGTGAACAAGACCCCGAGATACTTGAACTCCTCCACTTGAGGCAGAGACTCCCCACCCACCCGGAGAGGGCAATCCACCTTTTCCGGTCGAGAACCATGGCCTCTGATTTGGAACAGCTTATTCTCATCCCATCCGATTCACACTCTGCTGCAAACCGCCCCAGTGCACGCTGCAGGTCCTGGTTCGATGGAGCCAACAGGACAACATCATCCGCAAAAAGCAGCGATGAAATCCTGTGGTCCCCGAGACTGGACCCTCCGGCCCCTGGCTGCACCTTAGAAATTCTGGTCCATAAATACAATGAACAGAACCGTGACAAAGGGCAGCCCTGGCGGAGTCCAACATGCACCGGAACAGGTCTGACTTTCTGCCGGCAATGCTAACACAGCTCCTGCTCGGTCATACAGGGACCGGACAGCTCTTAGCAAAGGGCCCCCGGACCCCATACTCCGAGCACCCTCACAGGGCACCACGAGGACACGGTCGAATGCCTTCTCAAGTCCACAAAACACATGTGGACTGGTTGGGCAAACTCCCATGAACCCTCGAGCACCCGATGGAGGGTGTAGAGCTGGTCCAGTGTTCCACCAGGCCGAAACCACACTGCTCCTCTTGAACTGAGGTTCGACCATCGGCCGAACTCCTCCTCTCCAGCACCCTGGCATAGACTTTACCGGGAGGCTGAGGAGTGTGATTCCCCTGTAGTTGGAACACACCCTCCGGTCCCCCTTTTATACAGAGGGACCACCACCCCGGTCTGCCAGTCCAGAGGTACTGTTCCCGATCGCCACGCGATGTTGTAGAGACGTGTCAGCCAAGACAGCCCCACAACACCCAGAGACTTAAGGTACTCAGGGCGGATCTCATCCACCCCGAGCCTTGCCACCGAGGAGCTTTCTGACCACCTCAGTGACCGGCCAGGGTGATGGATGAGTCCGCTCTCTGGGTCCCCAGCCTCGGCCTCCTCTTCGGAGGACGTGACGGTGGGATTGAGGAGATCCCCAAAGTATTCCTTCCACCGCCCGACAACATCTCAGTCGAGGTCAGCAGTTTCCCCCGCACTGTAAACAGTGTTGGTGAAGGACCGCTCCTCCTGAGGCGCCGGACGGTTTGCCAGAATTTTGGGGCCGTCCGATAGTCCTCCTCCATGGCCTCCCGAACTCCTCCCAGACCCGAAGTTTTTGCCTCTGCTAACCGCCCGGCTGCAGCACGCTTGGCCCGACGGTACCGCCAGTTGCCTCAGGAGTCCACCGGGCCAGTAAGGCCCGGTAGGACTCCTTCTTCAGCTTGACGGCATCCCTTACTTCCGTGTCCACCAATCGGGTTCGGGATTGCCGCCGCGACAGGCACCGCAGAGACCCACGGCCACAGCTACGAACGGTCGCGATCGACAATGGAGGCCGAGAACGGCCCACTGGCTCCATGTCCCCAGCCTCCCTCGGGATCTGGGAGAAGCTTCTCCCGGAGGTGTGAGTTGAAGGCCACACTGACAGAAGGTTCCGCCAGACGCTCCCAGCAGACCCTCACGATACGCTTTAGGCCTGCCAGGTCTTTCCAAGCTTCTCCTCCGCCAGCGGACCTAACTTCACCACCAGGTGGTGATCAGTTGACAGCTCTGCCCCTCTCTTCACCCGAGTGTCCAAGACACACGGCCGGAGGTCAGATGACACGACAACAAAGTCGATCATCGACCTCTCCAGGCCTAGAAATCCTGGTGCCACGTGCACCGATGGACCCTTGTGCTCGAACATGGTGTTGATTATGGACAAACTGTGACTAGCACAGAAGTCCAATAACAGAACACCGCTCGGGTTCAGATCAGGGAGGCCGCTCCTCCCAATCACCCCTCTCCAAGTGTCACTGTCGCTTCCACGTGGGGCGCTTGAAGTCCCCAGTAGAACAACGGAGTCCCCGGTTGGTGCACTATCCAGTACCCCTCCCAGAGACTCCAAGAAGGTCGGGTACTCTGCACTGCTGTTCGGCCCATAGGCCGACACCACAGTGAGAGACCTGTCCCCGACCAAGGCGCAGGGACGCGACCCTCTCGCTCACCGGGTAAACTCCAACACGCAGCGGCTGAGCTGTGGGCTATAAGCTCCACGCCAGCCTCGCCGCCGCTTCCCCGCTGCCAACGCCAGAGAAATGGAGAGTCCAACCCCTCTCAAGGAGTTGGGTTCCCAGAGCCCAAGCTGTGCGTGGAGGTGAGGCCGACTATATCTAGCCGGTAACGCCGACCTCCCGCACAAGCTCAGGCTCCTTCCCCAGCGAGGTGACATTCCATGTCCCCAGAGCTAGTCTCTCCATGTCCGAGATCTGGGTCGCCGAGGCCCTGCCTTCGACCGCCACCCAGATCTCCGCACCCAACCCCTATGGCTCCTCTCGCGGGTGGTGGGCCCACCAGAGGGCGGCCCCACGTCGCTCCTTCGGGCTAGGCCCGGCCGGGCCCCGTGGGGAAAGGCCCGGCCACCAGGCGCTCGCCGGCGTGCACCCACCCCAGGCCTGGCTCCAGGGTGGGGCCCCGGTGTCGCCATTCCGGGCGACGTAACTGGCCTCTGTATGTTGCTCATCATCAGGGGCTTCTGAACCGCTCTTCGTCTGACCCGTCCCCCCGGACCTGTTTGCCTTGGGTGACCCTACCAGGGGCATAAAGCCCCCGACAACATAGCTCCTGGGATCATTCGGGTACTCAAACCCCTCCACCACGTTAAGGTGGCGGTTCGAGGAGGGGAACATGCAAACTCTGCACAGCAAAAACAGAAACTACTACTTTGTCATTATTATTACAGCTACGGTATGTCTATGGGTCAATGACGTATAAGGATTTTCAACAGGTAAATTTTAAAACATAAAAAATATCAGTTTCTCTTGAACTTTTTTCAAATATTTACAGCGTCAGATGCATAAATCTACATTTAACATTTATATTAAGCATTTTGTGTGTGTTTTATATGTACATGAATTGGCTACGACCTTAAAAAAAAGTCACATGGTGCAACCGATAATAACCTTAAAATTGTTTTATTTTCTAAAACATGATTGGGATATTTATCTAAATTCTGAGGAATATGAAGTGTATAGAAACAAACTGTTGTATTTCTTTAGATTTTTAATTCATATTGCTATTTTCTTTTGCTGTCCAATATGACAGTCGCCTGCTTGTGTTTAATGAACAAACTACTACCCTGTAAAATGCATCAAATGAAGAAAAATGCCTAAAGAAAACCATTCACCCAAGTATAATTTGTCTGACTCCAGCCATAAAATTACTGCTGTTATTAGTCGCACCACATGATGCACGGTCGCACCACATGACTTTTTTAACACTTTAAGTACAAAAAACATGCAGAATAACTCATGATTTCTGAAAAAAATGATTTGGTTCCATGGAGGTCAAAGGTGCTACAGAAATGTGGTGAATTATTATGAAATTTGAACCTTTTTAACTAAATTGCAGTTGGCCTTAGCAAGTCACTGACCCATATCTCTTGCTCCTTTAACAGGCTTTTGGTTCATCAGCAGAAAGATTTAAACAGGCCCCAAAGTCCTGCTCTTTTTAACACGCTTTTTTCCATTGATAAAGAGATTAGAGTCAGATTAAACTGTGGTCACGGGATTACCCTCAGTGGGCCAATCCGCAGGTCAGATACTGACACTGCACTCTTACAAATCCAAAGAGTGGTGAGCGTGCGCCTGACAAATACTAGGAGAAACTTCATATATACTTTGGGTTTGAAACAATAATTATACCGTATAACATAGGGTTTTAACCCAGACGCCCTTCCACAGTTAACCCCATAGAGCAGGCATGTCCAAACTATGGTCCGGGAGCCCAATGTGGCCCTCAGACCAATTGTTTTGGCCCTCAGTCTTCCAGGTGAATTGGCCCATATGACCGCAAGTAGTACTTTTTACTGCATGTTTACCTTGATCAAGCAAATGTAGTGTGTCCTTTTGAGGGTCTAAGCATGAACAAAGGTCTGGAGGGTCATTCAAACCTGTTATAAATGCACAGATTTGAATTATTCACTGATCGGCCCTCATGCTGGTCTGTGTTTTATTATGTGGCCCTTGCTGACAAAAGTTTGGACACACCTGCCATAGACAAGGTTTCACATCAAATTACTTAAACATTGGCAATATTAAATTATGCATTTTAAGATAATTTAAATCTATATTTTTCTCCTGTAGGGACTGCAACCTGCTCACCTCCTTGAAGATGTTATACTTTGCCTGTAATGTTCCACAGTATAACACAAACAAGCAGGTGATTCTCCAGAAACCATGTGCACCTTTAAAATCTCTCCAATCTGTGTCCCTAAATAACACACATAAGTTAATTTGGTTTAGTGCAGCAATATTGTCAAAGAAATGATGAATAAACTGAGTGATCATAGCAGGCCAGGATATTTTTAGCAGATGTGATGTCATTATCACCAAACACACCCATACAGCAGCTGTGTAATTGGTAATCACAAGCAGTATCTTTTGAGGTATTTGATAAACCATCTTCACTGACTCATTTCCTCTGAAGTGAAGCGCCCTGTTTTAAGCGTCTTGGTTGATTTGGAGCGGGTTATAAAGATGATTTGATGCGCAGGCGGTTCCTCCTCCGGCGCACTGTGACCGTGTGTGCCGCAGGTTTGTGGGTCAGTCAGGTGACTGCAGGGGCCAAAGTCCACCTGCGCCCCCTAGCGGTGCACACGAGTATTTTAATATGAACAAAGCAAATGTGAGTAAAATCATAAACATATCAGACAAAATCAAAGTTGTGGAATGATTCTGATGGAAAAGATTGGACTGGACAATAACATTTCTTGCTTTTATTCCCATTTCTATTTCTTTGATTTTATTTATTTGTTTGAAATGTCCTATAATATGCCATTAAATGTGTCTATCCATTATCACGGAGTTTCTATTGCTAAAAATACTTTAAGCATGCATTAAGAGTGGAATTATGAGTTCTAGCTATGGTAATACTACTATACTAATACGATAACTACTATACATTACTGGTTAAAAAATTAAACTATTGGTCTACTAAACTATATTATGTTGTAAAATGCTTTTAGATTAATAGATATTTTGCATTGTAACTTACTGACAACTTATATTGTAGGCCTATAGTTGGCTTCTCTGTATAATTTCAACCAAAAAGCTGTGACAATTACAATAAAAAACAATGAAATGAGCCCATTGTGAACTCATGTAATCAATTCATTTATTTACAAAAACAAGACAAACATGGTTACAGCAAAAACTGACCAAGACGTTAGATCACTTTACTATCACCATTTACATATGACACTGATTACACGAGTCTGTTTAAGATAAAAAAACAATACTAATCATGAAAACGTGTGGATAGTGATGGTCAAAAGTCCGATGTTGTAATTTGTTGTTTTCTGAACGACTTCCTGTCTCACGGCCTCATCCTGGATCTGCTCTAAAACTTGAACTCTTTGTATTTCTTGGCTCCGCCTCTTGTGTCCTGTGGTTGGGCCTTCCTCTTCTTTTGCTGCAAAACAAAACGATAAAAACTATAAAAAGACAGTGAAGGTTTCAAACATAAGAAGCAGATGGTAAAAGTCTAGAATTATGACAACTGCGTTAACAGACATGTAGCAGTTTGGTTTGGTTTTTTTGCCTATAGAATAGTTTTGTGCTGTATGGTTTTAAATGACACTGTAATAAAAAAGACAGGATTTCATAATGTTGGGGCTTATATGTTTAAAAGGAGCATTGTGTAAGTTTTCTGGTGGAGAGTCCGCCAAATGCTTTTCTCTCCAATTTAATTCTATGATGATTATTTATGGTTTAATTTGTTTGTATTGTGATTTTAATGTATTTTAATGTACACAGGACTTACAAATAAACCTGCCTTGTCTTTCTCCATGGAAATGTTATCGCTAGATTGTTTCACAGTCTGGCATTAACCCCTGGATTTTTTTGTGTTCCCTTGACTTAAAAAATGTCAGAAAATGTCCCAGGAGTAAGTGTTTTTGCCCCGTTTCAGCTTTCAATATCTGGCAGTCATTCAGCATTACTGTATGTGTATTAATGTGTAATAACAGTTGAAAGAGAAGAAAAACACAATCACAAAAAAAACACAAAAAAATGAAACAGCACCGAAAAACCACTTGTAAACTACCGCAGCTCTCTCCAAATCTACGCCACTCTGCACTCGATACTACAGGCTCCATGACCGATGCTGCAGAAATTTACCGTAATAACCCTTTATAGGTAGAAAGCGCAACTTCTCTGCTTTCAGGAACTGTTAGAATTTTTTCTATAGCGCATGTAGTTCTGGAGATACGATAATGAGAAGTCACACATGGAAACTGGGAGCACGAGCGCTCCCGTCGGTCTATGAGGGTTAAACCTTTCTATCTACAAGAAGATCAAATCAGAACATGTTACAGGTCAGATCTGTGGAGCTCACAGTCAGAATGCCTGTTTTTCAAGGTATTTTTGAGCTATAAAACCACCTGTAATGTAGTAAATGTAAGGTACATTTGCTTGAATGTCATACTGTGGAACATTCCAGGCAGAGCAAAGACATATCCAAAGAAACTGTGAGGACTGTGAGGTAAGTACCACAATGTAAGAAACAGAATATTAAGTCTTATGTAATTTATTATCGGGAAAATTAAATTCAATCTATTTTATTCATTGAGTTTCAACAAAAAATACAATTAAAGACAACATATGGGTGAATAGGAGCATGCAGAAGGCCACTGTGCTTACATGCACATAGGAAAACAAAGCGTACCTTCTGTTTGGCAGCGTGCTCTGCCACCATGTCGCTGAAGTCCTCCTTGGCGACCTGAGCCTGCTGCTCCCTCACGTGCTCCTCGTACTTCTGAGTCATGGCCATCGGGTCCAGCTCCAGCTCCTCTGGGGCCAGAGCCACCTCCACACCCTGAGACTCTGACCCGCCGCCCGCCTTACGCGCCGCCATGGCCTGGAACAACACACCGGGTCAGGTTAAAGGATTATGGAAGGAAGATATTATTGGGATAGGGAAATAACAGTGGGGCTGCACAATATATCGCTAAATAAAAGGAAGCTGTGGCTGTAGCTGTGTTCACATTTGAACTGGTCTGATCCTGGTTCTGTTCTGTTCTAGTTCAGGTTTAGTTTTGGCCTGCAGTTACTGGGTTTTACTAGTTTAGTCTCTCAGAATTAAGGTGTGCATTGACTTTTATCCTGGTTTGGTCCTGATTTGCTTTGGTTTAGGCATGGTCTAGTCCAGGACAGGTTCAGTTCTGGGTTTAGTCCTAGTTTAGTCCCAATTTTGACAAAGTATTTTCAAGTTTTCAATTGCCAATTCTCTCAAATGTATTCTTCTAAAGTCTGAACTCTGCTCCCAACAACATCCTTTTACCGTGTCAAATGGAAATGTTTAAAAGTCCATCTTGTTTATGTTGAAGAAATAAGAAATGCATAAAAATGGCTTTCATTAACACAAAATTAAAAAGAATTTGTGATCAGTCAAAATGAAAGGGAAAAGAATCTATCTATATTCCTTTCCCATGTGATGCAGTCGAGTTACAGAGGAATAAGCAGAGGAGGAGGTGGTCTTACCGCAGACATGTCGTAGATGTGTGTGGAGGCCATCATGGCGGCTCCCACTGGGCCTGTGCGTCTCTCCGGCAGCACCGTGAACAGCTGCGGAGTCTCATTACTGCAACACCAGGGAGATATCAGCGAGAGCGAACCATTTTGGCATAAAATATCAAACGGCAAAGAGCGAAAAAAGGAAAAATGTCTTCAAGGAATCACAATTAAACAAGACATATTACGCTTTTTGGGCAAGGATGAGGACTCAAACCACCAACCCGAAGGTCAGAGGATTGATTCCCTCTTAGACCAAGTTCTGTTGTTGCGTGATTTGCCTTCAGGACTTTTTTTATTTGTAATCTGCATACTTTAGAAATAATACATTCGATGCCTTTCTTCACAAACAACATTATACTTTCATGAATACATAAAAAAGTAGTGCTATATTTTGGAGATTTCATTTTCAAACTATCATAGAAAGAAAATAATCCTCAAATAATGTTTCAATGTGTGCCGTTATGCCATAATAGCAGAGCATAGCTGTTAGTACTGAATGGTGATTTGCAGTTTTATTTAGCATGATTATAAACTTTGAAGCACCTTTGCCATGAAGTTATAATGTGATTGTATAATACTAACCCGTCCATTGCCTCCTCGATCTTCTTCTTTCGGAGTTCAATCAGTTCTGGCGTCTCCATTCCAGCGGGAACAGACGAAAATCCTCCAGGAGTGATCAGCCCACTGCAACAAAATATACAAAATCATTAGTACAACAACCCAGACAGTTTATTTCAATATGTCTGTCTTTGTATTAGGGCCGTGCCGATGCATAAACATGAGCCATATTCTGAAATTGTTTATTGTTTCCTCATTAACATGATGAACCCTTTAAGCGAAGTTTGTCTGTTCATGCATAAACTGACACACACATGCATTAATCATTTCTCACAGACAACAGCACAGCTAGAGTTCATTATGCTTAAGGTAAAGACTCCATTAAAAACGCCAACAAACCCATTTTAAACGCTTCTCTGTAATCAAGGGTTTAATCTGCGGGTTCACAGGCCGCTTCATCTCATAACGACATGGTAAATTATGGTAATCGGGTCATTTAGGAGAGAGAAACCATCAAAGAGCACATCTGCATGTATTAGAAGAATAAATGAATGAATAACGCGCTCTCACACAAAGACGGGTCCCTGACTAAATACGGAGACAAAGACAAAAGGTCAACATCAGATACAACGATCAATAAGCAACACGTTTTTCAGGGGAAGTCATGGTTCCAGTTATGCGCTTGATTCTAAAACAGAAAAGACTCAAGATAAGGGTGACTCACCGATAAAAAAAACAAGTTATGAATGAAGTCCGGCAGGTTTCTGTTGCAGCGGTACATTAGCTACAGCAGCATTAAAACGCATCTTAATCTCTCTATGGGTTTAAGATCAGGCAAACTGAAAATATGATGTTCTGTATTACAATCTCAAACTGTAATGTTATTTTTGTTATAACTAAGGATGGGCAATATTGACGAGAATGTGGAATGTCCCAAATGTGCCTGTAAATGTTCGAGTTTTGGTGGTTTTGGTTCGACTATAATATCTTTACATATCATTCCAGTTAGCTTCACTTGAAAGGGATCAATCGCATGTGTGAAGTACCTGTCGGCTGGTGTGAAGAAGCCCGTCTCATCTGGTTTCTCTTCGTCGCTCTCCTCTTCCTCCTCCTCCTCTGAAGACTCTTCGTCAGACGGCTCTAACTCTCCCCATGGCGTGTGGTCCAACTCCTCGTCATCGGCTTTGGACTGAGCACAAGAGCAGAGAACAGCTATGAAAACCCACTTTACTTACGTATTTTTAAGATCAACATGACGAATCAGTCCGAATTTAAAACAAAACCACTCTCAATACCAAATATCAAGTACTCCAACAATCTCAAAGCTCTCTTCACTTTTTATTTAAACATAATCATAACTTACTTAGGGATCATGGTTTGAATGAGGACGTGAACTCAACCCTAGATTCCCTTGTCCAGGATATACATCATTTGTTGCAATATAGACTCTTTTAGGGCAGAAGTGATTAAAAAAAAAGCTGTGCACACATTTTGGCATTGTTCCCCATTCATTCCAAATCATTCAGGCTGAACACGGACAAAGAAGTTGGAGACTAAATCATTTCCAGCACCAAAATGTCTGGTTGTTCTGTGTGTGGTTGTCAGAATCGATATTCTACCGGTGGACTAGAGTTTTAAAGTTTTACTCACTGATCACACAAGGATCTGGGAGTCGGACACCATTTGTCAAAGTTGAGTTGTTAATATTTGCAATCTTTGGATGATAATCCTTTCGCAGAGCTCGACAAGCTGCTGAGTTCTGCTGTACTTCTGCTGCCAAAATGCGTGCGCAACCGAGCCTACATTACAACTGTTTACTAAAAGGGTCTATACTTTTTTCTACCACAATCCCCAACTCTCATGTCCATGTACTTTATACTTATGAAGCATTTTAATCCATTTAAATATGAAGATTATCTTAAAAACCTTCTGTGGGCTCACCACCTGCAGAGGGGTTCATAGGAGGGGTCAGGTGCTATGAGTATTGGGCAGCAAGCTGCCCCCACGACCCAGATGGATTAAGCGGGAGAAGATGGATGGATGGATTATCTTAAAAATTTGCTTCTGCATTTTCCAGTAGAAGAATCTAAACTAAACCCAAAGCAAAATTAATTGAACACAAACTGTATGTGACTGTGTGATAATTACCATGAAATCTCCTGAGTTGGTCCCAAACACGTCTCCATAAAGAGGTTTTCCCATTTCATCCACAGGAGGCTTTCCCCATCCTCCAGCGTGGTACCCAAACGTACAATTCTAATGGGACACACATCATTTTAATACAAACACATACTGTATAGTTTTAAACAAATCTGAGTTGATATTTTGTGTCCTTACGTCTGGTATGGGCGCGTTGAGTCCTGGGATTTTGAGGTTGGGGTAAGATGGAGGTGGTCCATATCTCTGCATGGCAATCAGCCAGGGAGGGGGCACTTTGTGGGCATTCTGTTGACCAAGAGAACACAAACTTTTAACCAGAAATAGTGCCAGGTTCATACTTTTTTATGTTAAGGTTGAAAGCATCAGATTTATTACAAAACCACAATGCAATAAATAAATAAATCTATCTGTCTGATAAACAACTCAACTTTGAACTGTAATCTTTTGCAAAATGGTTAATTTCACGGACCTTTTACTTCAAGATTTTGTCAATAACGCCCACCCTAGTTATTAATAGATTTTATATTATGGCGACATGTGCAACAATTAAAAGTAAATTGTTATGAAAAAGCATAAACTGTCATCGCATATTAATAAAACACATAAGTAACATTGTATTGAAACTCACAGGTCCAACAGGCATTCCCAGAGCGATACGCAGTTCGTCCGACAGATCTCCAGGCTTCTTCTCTTTCAGACGAGTCTCAAACTCTTTACCCTGCACAACATAACATGATAAACACCAGTTACCACCAGTTACAATGGGGAGATTTACACAGCCAGTAAAAATCATTTCAAATCATTTTCAACGTCCACAAATCAGATAATAATCAGATTTGGTTGTGCATGTACCCGCAGCCACTGTTTACATGACAACAATCTGATAAGTGCAGAAATCAGATAATGCTGAGTGTTTTGATGCATGTAACCATAACCACAGTGTATCTGAGACTAGAATAAGATAAATACAGTTTCATTACCTCATAGTACAGGTCTCCGTGGATGGTGAGCTTGGGTTTGATCTGCCATTTGAAGAAAGCGTCGTGGAGTTTCTGATAGTCGATGTCAATCTTTCCCATTTTAGGACGAACTTTCTCTCTCATTTTGGTTTTCATGGTTTTGGCATCCTCCTGTAAATAAACACAAAGATGAAACTGTTATGATGGTTGATAAGCGTTTGGAAGTTTATATTGCTTCTAATTCTGGATGGGTTACACTTTTAACACTTTAAACTTATAAATGAGTGGCTCTCAAATAGCTAAAAGATTCAGAATGATGAAAAGATACAACTATTAATTTAGAACTTAAATTTTTAGTCTGGTTTTAGAACATGAATGCAATTATTTCCAGACCACACTGCAAATTTCTCTGATCTGGCCAAGATTTTAAAACTTATATCAGGTTATTAATCTTGTTTTCAGGTTTATTATCTACTTACTAATTCTGAAACTGCTTAATTCTAGTCTAGAGGTAGATTATTTTAAGATAACTTGTCAAGATAACTTGTGTTGAACCTGCATATGGCAAATAAAAATCTTGAATCTTGATCAAGTAAAATTATCTGTCCATACAGACATTTCACAACTTTTAAGTCATTTTCTGACAAATGTTTAAGTGTTTATATTTTAAGCTTTTTGCAGTGTGGCAGAATTTGATAAACATTGTAATCTGTACTAAGAATAAATAAATACTAGACATAAAACTACTATATAAATAAAAAACCCTCCCTCTGATACATGGTCGCACCTTCTCTTGTAGCGCCTCTCTCATCTCCTGAATGCCGGTCCTGCGGATGAACTCGGGCAGCTGGAAGGGGGGCTTCTCGATGCCCCTCTTGCCCTGGAGGTACTTCCTCTTGAAGCACCAGTGTCGCGGGACGGGCACCGTGTTCCTCGTGGCCTTCAGGTGAACCAGGAGTTTTGGCTCTTGGGCTGTCACATCGTGCATCTCCACCACGTCTGGACGGGCCACCAGCTGGAAGCATTGGCGAAAGACAATTAAAACTGTTCTTGTCAGAGCTGCAGAGTTGTTTTTATCAGAATATAACTAATTAAAAAAAAAAAAGCATTTACAGAAATTTGATGCAGGTCACAGCTGATGGAAGTATTCATGGGTTTTAGTTTCCTATTATATGCAACATTTTGGTCGCATTTTTCCCATTCAAAAAAATAATGTATTAACAACAGACCCATTAATTCATAATTCAGAAACCCACGGATATATAAGAATGTGTTTATGTGCCCAGATTTGATGTAAATATGTTCAAATATTTACTTACTTTACAGTTAAGTGTTGTTGTTTTGATTCTCATGCCAAACTATCAAATGTGTTTTATTGTAATTATTATTTGTGATTTTCTTTCAAGAAAGCGAACAGTAATTTATTTTCACTCCATGTCCCCAATATCCATTTTTGAAACACATTTTGCACATTGCATGAATATTATCTTTGAGTCTAACCTGTTTAAGTTCAGCCACTGTCAGACGGTTCATTCTCCGCAGTTTCTTCTTGGACAGTTTGGGGACATCACTTTTATCCACCTCCTTTTGATAAAATATAAAACTTAAGATTTAGCCATTTTCAAGAACAAAAATTTCAGTTTAATAATTGAACTGCATTCACAAACCTCTTCACTGTCGTCGCTGTCATCTTTCCGCTGCAGCTCGACGCCTTTTTTCTTCAAATACGGAAGCTCGTGTTTTTCTTTCTCCGGTTCTTTCTCCTTCTCTTTTTTCACATCGTCTGTCAGCTGGATCCAAAGACAATACAGACTATTTTACAGAACATAAGCCTATATTCTTATATTTATATGTTATACTGACAAAAGCGTAAATACATTTATAAAGTGTTTACCACGAAAACACTTTAATTTCAAAGTGTAAACAGCATGAAAGTATCTGGGCATGTACATTTCCCAGATTTACATTTCCACACACACTTCCTCCAGCTCTTCTGGGGGGAAATCAGCAACTACTCCCTCAGTATTTTTTCTTAAAAGATTTACATTTTAGTGGTGCTAAATCCAAATGAGCTTTTACCTTGAAAGCATCAAAAATCCTCTTGAAGAAGATGTAGTTGGGGTCGTAGATCTCCGGCTCCTCTGTGACGTACTCAATCTCCACCTCCGGGTCCTTGTTGTTCTCTTTGTCCTTCACTCCGTTCTCCTGCTGCTCTGCCTGCTCCTTCCTCTCCATCGCTCGCTTCTTTTTACTCTTCTTCTTTCGGTTTCTGCGCTTACGGTTTTTCTGTGAAGATGTTTTATCAGTCAATCTAGAGTTACAGGCTTTTTTTAAAGGGAGGGTATTTACTTCTATTAACTGCTTACACATAACATATTTACCACATGTTATATGGTAGAAAGGTCCAAAAAAGTGATTTTGTATAATAATCACCTCTTAAAACATTTGCCTTAATGAGAACATTTTTAGTATTATATTTTAAAAGTAACAGATTGTGCATTGTTCATCATAAAGATGGAAAAGTAGTTGTTAGTATCAGTATTTCAGTATCTTTTTGAACATTTTCTTGCAGGGGTTCAAGCAGGTGGCACAACAAGGCCAAGTTGCAGGTCAAATGTGTTGAGAGGTGACTCTACTCACAATGAAAATGCACATTTTCAGGGATTTCTTTTAAACAATAAAATAGCTGTAATGTATGGACGATTATGAGACATTCCAGGCAAAGCGATAACATCTCCAGAGAAGCTCGTAGCAGACATCCAACACACTTCCAGCAGAAAAGTTGCATAGTGTGCCTTTAAATCAAGAAGGAAAACCTACATCTTTCTTTGAGGCATCGTCATCATCAGCATCAGCCATTTTAGAAGAGGAGTTGGGGTCGTCTCCCTCATCATCGTCATCCTCTGTTTAAAAGGAAAAACGTAAAGTCAAATCCTGCACTATAAATGTCTGAGTGGAGAAACATATTGAAGTTGACAGAGCTGATGCACTGACCTGCAGCATCTGTGTTCTGCTCCTGTCGAATCTCCTTCAGCTGCAGGATCTTCTCCAAAGCCTGAGGAATCTTTGGTCCGGTAACACTCACCTCATCATTTTGCCATGCCTGAAAGATGAGAAAAAGTATTTAATAAACTGTTATTTAATGTTTAAAGTTTGTCAAATACTAAGATTTCAGTAATATCCAACCTCTCTGTCATCACCAGGAGGACCCCTCTGCTTTTGGTTGGGGATTAAACCAGGAGGCAGTGGCCCTAACAGAAAAAACACAACTCTTTATTACGGCAACAGCAGAAGCAGAAGAGAAAACATTTGCACATTTTAAATGTGACAGTCTAACCTTGTATTAAGCTGGCAGTGGGCAGGGTTAAGCCTCCTGGGCCTCCCTGCATCTTTGCCATTTCCTGTTGGCGCTCCTGCTCCAGCAGCACAGCAGCCTGAACATGGGTCATGTGGTTAAAAACCTCAAACTAAAACAACAACCAACAAATGAGACAACTAATAACCATAGCCTATGGTAATAACTCACTCTTTTCTGTTGCTCCAGAAGGTCCTGCTCATCCATAACTCGGACATCTCCCTGTAAAATCAGAATAAGATTAACCAAAGAAGCCCTGTCAGCTCAGCCACACTAAAGACACACTAAAAGTTGACAGTTCAGCAGATTTCAGGCAGTCCACAGAGCTCACCTGTTTGGCCATCTTCTCCTGCTGCAGCACCATGGCCGCTCTCTGCTGAGCCATCTTCAGCTGGTCGTCCTGGGACATGCCAGCGGCCATGCCAGGCTCCATGCCCATGTGCATGCCTGGGGGAGTGGGTCCTCCTTGCATCATGTTCATCGCTGGCATCATCCCCATACCAGGGGGCATAGACATCTGCCCCATGGGCATACCCCCCATCTGAACAGGAGAGAATATGTCAATAACACAATAAAAAGTGACAAAAGTGAACTACAGATTTCTATCGACTTTTGTTTGCTGCTTTATTTCGAGCATGAAAGAAAACATGTTTATATACACATATATACATATACAGATATATATAAACACAAATAAACATCTATATATACATATACATAATACAATTCTTATAATAAATAATAAAGTGTGGTACGCTCGAAAGGGAGTGGGAAGAAGTAAAACTTATTGACTCCCACCCCTAATTTCTTTCTTTATGCAAGCCATAAGGTTGCCTTCCTTAATTCAATCAATATGGTTGTATATTCATTACATATTCATATGTTCCATAATTAACCACTATAGATGACATTACTATCACTGTCGAATTCATACCCTATAATCATCACTATAATACTGCTGTATTATTATTATTATTATTATTATTATCATTATTATTATCGTCATCCTCATTATTTTCATCATCATTATCACTATCACACTACTTACTGGGGCTTCGGGTTTAGTGAGTAGTATCCCAGTCTGTAAAGACAAAAAGGTTTTACTATAGCACAAAACTTTACTGTGGGTGGATAATATAATGGAGCAATAATAATAAGAGTAAACAAATCCCAAATTATGTAAAAAATCTGCTACGTGTCCTCTTACCTGCATCATGTATCCCTTCAGTCTGTCAATCAGCTCCTCTCTGGGACCTGCACAACACAAAAACAAACTCAGTGAAAACACAGGCACAGGCTGCCTCCAAAACAGCATCTCTTAAAACTATGTGCGTTAGCAACAGTGAAGTTAGCCTACAGCATCAGAAGTGAAGGTTTAGGCTGAGAAAGATCCAACATTCACTGTTTAAACATATTTGTGAATATCCCTCTGCTTGTACTATGAGGCAGTTTTATGGACATGTTTGTAATAAATCTTTTAATAAAGTTTCAGCAGCTGTTAGCTTAAACTAGCCTGAGATAGCTCAGCCTGGAGGACAGCGCAGAGCTTTCCGGCGCTCTCGCCGGTTGTTGTTACCCATGTTCGGGGCTCCGATCTCCGCCAGCCGCGCCTGCAGCTCCGGGTTACTCCAGGAGTTTAAAGCCGCGATCGCTGCGCCCAGGTCGGCAGGGAGACCTTCGGCTCCCGGGGGCCCGTCGGATGCCATGTTGAGGTTTGCTCAGTGAAACAACGACCGTAGCTACCGGAAGAAACACGGCAGCGAGGTGGGAGCAAAGCACCACGGGATACTATCTCAATGCATGCTGGGAATTGAAGTCCAAATTCAGGCAAAGTGTAATGCTCATTTGTGCCTTTAGGTGTCAGTGTTTACGCGTGAATTCGCCCTAAAAGTGGGTGAATCTCCAAATATATAGGTCAACTTTGTAAAATAATATTATATACAGCAGGAGAACAAGATAAAGTAATTTGGATATAGTCAGTGGCTACTTTTTGACTGTTCTGTGGAAACATTTTGCTTAGAGAGTTATGACTTAATGTAGCCAACATTGCTGAGAAAATAAAGCAGATATAAGTAAAACAAATGATGCACCAATGCAGAGGAAATTATTTATTTATTTCGTTTATTCATTGGTCATACAGAACTCACATAAAAACCCATAAAATAATATAAATAAATACTGTTAGCAAATCATAACAGAGTGAAATGGATTAAATGACAACACAATGGAACAAAACCACTCAAACTAAAGTAAACTAAAATAAACTAAAAACCAAGTCGTTGTTTTACAAGTCTCAAGTAAGTCTCAAGTCTTTGACCTCATGTCCTAGTCAAGTTCCAAGTCAAAGACAGACAAGTCCAAGTCGAGTCTTCCGTCACTGGCCCATAAATCCAAGTCAAGTCCAAATCAAGTCCAAGTCATCTGCATTGAGCTTCAAGTCATGATATATTTATATATGAGTATTTGCCTATGAATAGAAATGCTTTTTTTTTCACTTTTTAAATGCCTTGACCAGAGCTTAGTGTGAATCATAATGGTCAGAATAGAAAGAATTAAGATTAAAAGTGCTTAATAGTCATTATTTTGACATGAACGGAAATGGAAGGATCATATTCCATGTAGTTCCCTCTGTTTTACTGCATTGTTCTGTATATTACTGTAAGGATTTGAGGATACCATATCACAGTACTTCAGTTTCATCCAAAGTAACAGAAAAGTGGAATGGACGTGTTCCAGTTTGCTCCTGTAAAATTAAGCACCACATGTATCAAATGAAAAGAGAAAAGTATTTTAGAAAAGCGAATATTTTTAGAAGAAGAAGTCCATTTAATCAAGTCAAGTCTCAAGTCCTAAAAGTCTGATGTGCAAGTCCCCAACTCTGCAAATTGCATTACGAACATATCCAAAAGTGTGTGGCCATTTGCTTTGGTAGTTTTGGCACCTATTATCTCTTTGGAGTAATGTATAGGCCTAATTTCACTTAGAAAATCAGTTTCTCTATGGAGCAGAGGTGTGCGGGTCAATCACGACTAAAGCTCCCTCTGCGCAGACGCACCGGGCAGAGGGAGCGGTGCAGCGCAGAGGAGGTGGACACGACAGGGCGTTTCTGTCCAAAAAAATACGCAGCACAGAGCGAAGGGGAGGGGACCAGCGAGACTGAACATGGCAGAGAAAGAAGAAAGTTAGCAGCCTAATTTCATGTCTTAAAGCGGGCATTAAAGGACGCGATCTTTAAGGTAACTATAACATGCACTTTGTTTTGATTGTTTTGGTGTCCGTGCGCGTTGCAGAGAGATTTTTGGCACGATGTTTTACTTTTATGATGAAAACCAAAAGCATATTCAAATGTTGGCTTCGGACCAGCTTTTGGAGAATGGCATTTGAGCAAACCAGAAATTACTGCTACTTTGCATTTGTATTTTTTGCATTTGTACGTTTCTATAGAAATGTTTGTTTATGCCAACTGTTCTTGTTATAGCCATAGACAAGTTTATAAATTAGACAGCTGGGGATTGCATGCCTTGTTTGAACCACACCTACCATGACTTGGCCTTATCTGTTCGAGCCATGCATTTAAAGTGGTAATATGTTATCTTCATAAATATCTTTTTGACATGTAGGCGTCACGTTAAAGTGCTTATTGGCTCATTTAAAAGTTTATTATTTCTAAAACCACCTCTGCCAATCTCCCAGTGGAGTGTCTAGTTTATTTTTGCAAGGCTATTTTCTGCATTGCTTCAGTCCAGAGACATTTTAGGTATTTTATTTCACTGTAAACATTGTTTGGAATATGAACCCTGTGAGTTAAAATGCTTACTCAGAGTCTAAACACACCCACATGCGCTTAATTACATTTTTTTACTGTACATTTGGGAAGTTCCTCTTTTTGTCCTCAATGCCAGACACAAACATCAGCAGAAAAGTAAGTTTTAGTGTCTGCTTAACTTGTATGGCCTCTTTATGTTTACAACAATGTGGAATTCTTAGCTTCAGAATAAAGGGTCATTAAATATAACTCAACAATAACTAAACATACAAATACCAAAACACTTCAATGGAAAGTACAGGTTATAGAAGATGCCAAAAAGGAAATCTGCACTTAAAACTTGATTTAAAACCCTATTCAAACCCATTCTGCTTGTTTTGAGCGTCTAGCCTTGGTTTGACCTATAATTTAGATGTATTACATCCACAGCCCACCCACAGTGCCAAAACAAAACAAAAGAGGAATATTTTGACTCATCTCTGATTTTATGTACTACTTTCAAAAGTTTTCTGCCAAAGATTTAATCCAAGTAGTAGGAAAAATCTATTGTATTCTGTCAGCTAAAACAAATATGTAAATGTGCATGTTGTGAACTGACACAAACACATTGCCTCAGACCAAACCAGGAAGTGAGACCAGGAAGTCATGAATCTTACTTGAAATCATATTGTGTGTGACCCCTAAAGTATAATTTTCAAGAATGACATAAGAACTAAGCCTTTGTTTCACTATTATGTTCACAATTGGAGCTACATCTCCTGAGCTAAGTTTCTAAAATATGTAATTGTGTGAAAGACTAGATCCTGTTTTTTCATTTATAAACTAATTTTGCAACAAATTCTGATTATAAATATTAATAAAAAGACAAAATAACAAAAAATAAAATCTATATCTGCTGTTTCTTTTACTGTCTTATATTGTTGGCTTGGGGGCTGTTCCTGATACCTCTATGTCCCTGTTTTCACTTATATCTTCCTCACACCTCCACTGCTTGGACAGGGGCTCTGCATGTTTGTGAGACAGAGAGGCAGTTCACATGTGAAGTGAAATCAAATATTCATTGAAGCCAGAATTCATCTCGTGTGGGCCTCTCTGCTTCGCTGACACCATCCCTGATAACACGCAGAAGCGGCTAATGCTGTTAATGGACGGAAGTCACTGCTTATTATTAAACATTCATATTTTTGACATAGCGGGCTGTGCTCTGATCGTATAAACAGAAATAAAGTTCTAAATTGTTGTTGTTGTAATATTTAACTAGCAAAAGGGTGTAAAAGTGCATCTTTGTGATAGTCCCAAACTGGAGTAATTGGAGAAAGCCGTAATTTCACTCTGAACTGTCGATGCACCGATCCAGCCTTTTCAATACTGATATCCCAAATTAACCGATACCAGTATAGAGATTGAAAATGGCATATTTTCTCTCAAAACACAGTTAACCTATTACAAAATTGATCTGATTGTGTTATGTAACTGTTATGTATCCTGCAAGTAACTACTGAACGGCTTTGTATGATTTAAAGTTCAAACATCATGAGACATCCTGGGCCTATATCAGTCAGTACAGGGTCCGACCAGGATATCGGCTGAACCGATCTGGCAAATTTTCCTAGATTGGTACTGGAGCATTCGTACTCCAAAGTACCATAGCAAAAACTGTCATTACTCACACTATTATATCTTATTATATGGGTAGAGATGTTCAAAAATTTCACAGGGCCCTAAAATTGTGAACTTTGGAGTAAAACTATTTGTCAAGGTATTGATCTATCTGGGTGCAATAGTTAAAATGTTCAAATGGGACACAGTTTACTTACTGCTTTTGGATGTATCTTCCAAAAATAATTATACATTCTTGAATAAAATCAGAGTCTGATCAATAGTAAATTTTTTTGTTCTAGTCTAGTCTATTTACTAGTTAAAAACATAAACATTAGCATTAACCTAAACCGATTCTAATGAATGTTTTGTTAAGTTGTTAAGTTTTGCATATGCTCTCCTTAAATACACTTTATGTAGGTGTGGACCTTATTGCAGCTGCATGATACAGACAATGTGCAGCAATATCAGGAAAGTTCTCATTAAAGTCAGATCCCATACTTCACTTTGGCAAAGAGGGAGGGCTTTAATGTTGTAAAAAAGCTTGAGAAAAATACAAACGCTAAAAATAACCCACAGTTTGCGTGTGAGAGACAGATACTGAACCAAAAAGACAGGAAAAAGTCAACATATTATTAGACCGAGTTGAACCTGTTTCTTGAGCTTACACTGACACTACAGATCTGACACTGTGTCCTCATTGGCTTTGCTTAATTAAAAAGCAATTTTGTTTGCGTGTTCTTCCACCTTCATTGTTTATCAGCGCACATAGACCTGTTAATACACCCACAGCACCAACATTTGTAAAATAATTAAGCATTGACTTTTGTTTGTCCAAAGAGGTGAGCGATTGTGTTCAATATTAGGTGTTTGGAAGGTATGCAAAATGTGAATATTAAGTATATGATCTATAATAAGATAACAACCAAAAAGATGCAAAAAAGAGACAATCCAAAATGAAAAGAGCAGTAATGTACAGTCTGATCTTTAAACAATGACAGTTCTGCACTTGTACCTCTGTAACTTTTGTGGAGGGCCCCCCACCTGCTCGTCTGCATAGAGACAGATGTTGTTTTGCCTTTAATGTTACACTTTATGGCATTAAACATATCAATTTCTCATTTAAAAAAAAAACAAATACATGTATTTTTTGTAGGGTCTCCTCCTCATAGACCTGACCTGGTGGTGACATTTATACTATATGTCTCGATGGTGATACACATGTTTAATTAATTAATATACTGTGGAAGATTCTAGATAAGGGGTGTCCAAACTATGGCCTGGGCCCCAATTGTGGACCTCAAACTTGCTGAATTGGCCAAATGATAGGGAGTACTACATAGTAACTTACACAGTAATTTGTGGTGTAACGATATCCAAGTCTCACAATACGATATCTTCACGGTCTGAACCTCACAGTACCATATTTATTGCAATATCCTGGGAAAGCTCACAATATTACGATATACATAATAACAAGACTGACATTATAAAATACTTTGACCAGTCATTTGGTACAACATTTTTTGTCATTAGGGATGTAACGATATATACGATACATTTCACGGTACAATATTTATTGCAATATTTGGTGGAGGCTCACAAAACTATCAATATGCTACTTTTTTCTCTAAAAATGCCTTCACAAGGCTTAATCCAAAGAATGAAGATGTAAAAGTGCTTAGAACAGTTATTTCTTCATGTCGTCTGCACTGAAACGGAACAAAGGATCATGGTCTATGTAGTTCCCTCTGTTTCTTTTTAGCTACTTCTGCATCATAACTCACATCATAACTTCATTTAAGCAAAGAGACTTGTGATTCGATATATTGTGATGGTCCATGATATTATTGTGAGACCTTTGACGATACGATATCACCATATTTCGGTTACTGTTACATCCCAGTTAATACACACTTAAGTGTCTCTACCACTGCAACCTCAATAACACCACACTGCATTATTATAACAGCCAAAAATCTAAGTCTTTTTAAAGGTATAATAGTCGAAAAATTTAGACAAAGCAGTTACACCTCCATGAAAACAAGCAGGTGACAAACCCTCCACTAAAAGTTACAGTGCACATCTAACCAAGACGTATACAGGCATGTTTTAGCACATTTCTGTACTTTGCCCTCCAAAAGCCCATACTACATACACAGTATATTCACTACAGGCCAACTTCCTGTGTCATAAAACAACCCCTGGTAGAGCTGAATAATCATTGACTACAAATTGTCCCTGTGACAAAGTGATCGCTGTTGTAAAATAGCAGCTCCATGTGTTTTGTGTGACTAAGCCCTTTGTTATGCGCTCCCATCAAGTGTATGCAGTTCAGTGAAAGGCAGAGTGGGGTAGAGCGGTGCAGGGGTAGGGCTGATTTGAGTGTAACTATGTGTGCAGCGTGGGTGGACGTACAGGTTCTTTTGTCTGGGATGTACAACAGTGAAAGATGCATTCAGACCAGACCAGCACGCTTCAAATATCCGTAGTTTGTTTACACTGAGCTAATAGAGCTACTGGAATTACTAGAAAGATGAATGCGAAAGTGGAAAGTTAAGGCACGTTTTATTGGTCCTGTAGGGAAATTTGTCATGGAAATGGAACACTATGCACCATGAACTATGCTACAATAGATAAATACTAATAATTGTAAAAAAAAATCTCAAAAATTTCAAAAGTAGTTGGCAGATAATCCAAAAACTAACCTAGTAGCAAGTTCAAGTGCTGACATACTGTAGATATAAAGGCATTTACATTCACATTGACATTAACAACTAATAATAAATAATAATTGCAATAACATAATGCAAAAATAATAACTGTAATTTATTTATTTCTTGTTTTTCAGGTTTTGCTAGCTCCTGAAAAACAAGGTATTTTCACGTTTGGCTAGATCCCTGCATTATCCAAAATTGGACAAACCCCATTTGGATTATCTTTGCCTTTGTTACCCAGGAGACCACAGATCTTGTGTGTTTTCTGCTGTAGCTGAACCACAAGTAAGCGGCACGCGGCTGCAGCGCTGGCACTCATATATTTTTGATGTCTTCTTAATGGTAAAGCACACTTCATCCTGATTTATGATCAAGCCCCCAAACCATTACCGCTCACTGCAGACTTCCCTCTGCCTCTGCTGCGCTGCATTCATCCTACAAAAGGTCACAGTGGTTTTGTTAAATATTTAGACTTTTTGTTACTTCAAAACAAAGTGACCCTGAGCTGCCTGCGTGCTCGAGCTATAAATGGAGGCACCCATCTATGCCACAGGTATGGCTGCTCGTCTCCGCAACCAGTGGGACCGGAGTGAGGGGCTGGGGCAGAACCACAATGCCGTGAAGCTGTTGGGGCAGGACTTTGAGTCTCTCCGAGCCCAGAGCCTCCAGAGCAGGAAGCTGTTTGAGGACACCTTCTTCCCAGCAACAAGCTCCTCTCTGGGCTTCAACGAACTCGGGCCCAGATCAGCGAAGACCCAAGGAGTGCGCTGGATGAGACCCCCCGTGAGTATATTAGTGTCGAGTTTACACACTAGTCTTACCATGGATTTGTATCTGGGTATCAACTTTTGACAACCTCATTCTTGTAGCAGAAGTATGGGTCGACAGTTGCTACACAGAACTAGTTTTTGTAAAATCACAGTAAGAGCAAATATTTACATTCACTTTCTTTTTTACTTTTACTCAAACACTGGTTTTCTAGTAACATTATTTGTAAGTAATAGCAATGACTGGTAGTACTTCCTTCTTTTAGAGGTGTCCTTACACTGCAGACAGACTGTTCCAGTGTGTTTAGAAACCTCTTCACTTCCTTTAAGAATGAGCCATGTGAACAAATATCACAGAGGCTCTCAAGCTTTTTTCTTTTGTTTAAGTACTCAGCAGCTTAAACTTATGTTAGGGGGCTATTCTTATGTTTGTTGTGTTGTCAAAACATAAAAGCAATGTGCAGTCTAAGAAGTACTCAAATGTTAAGTCATCTGACCATATAATTAGACGTACAATGGACAACACTTCCATTAAAACATGGGGGTAATTCATTGGCAGCTTGGAGTGTTGGAGTTGGGCGATTAGGCTTAACTATTGTGATACTGTATAAAGAGTGGTCTTTCAAACCACCACATAATTGTCTACTTTAAAATTTAAATTAAATTAATCTTCAAAATAATCGGACACGGAAGTTCCTACATATTTGTTATGAAAAGGCTATAAGTAGAAAAGGTGCATTTTCTTCTTAATTTAGGTGATAACATTAACTTTCATAAAAATAGTTGCTAATATTGTGTAGTATAAAATGCATAAAAATATTGCACCTGATCTGAACACTACTGAATTATATTATCTGTTTAGTCTAGATCTTAGTAAGTTACTTTAGCTGTCCTGGAGCAGACTGATGGAAATATTCTTGACATTTCGCAACTAAATTAGACCAATCAGCAACTTTTACATTCATATTTAAGCCACGATAACAAATCTTTAAGCGTGATATCTAGGGCTGAAACGATTCATCGAGTTAATCGATTAAATCGATTAGAAAAATGCATCGATTATAATTTTTTTGCCTCGATGCTTCGTTTTATTTTCATACGCTCGGCGATGGCCGGAACCTTTTGTGGAAGTTTCCGCACGACCACTGCACTTCACTGTACACACAACAGCGCGGCGCCCATGGATGTATAATGGATGTATAATAAGAGCATAACCTCCTCGTGCGCGGTACGGTCCGGTTTGCCGCGCACCCCGCATTTTCGGTACGCCGTGCGCTCCGCATCTCCCGTACGCAGCGCACTCTGCGCGTGGATTGTGTCTTGTCGCGTACACTCCGTGGACCGCGCCAGAACTCACACCAGGACTAAACCAGGTCTAAAGCAGGTCTAAACCAGATCTAAAACCAGGACTAAAACAGATCTAAAACCAGAACTAATCCAGGTCTAAAACTAAACCAGAATTTGCAGGAGGTGGTTGCTACATTTATGTAGTTTTAAAAATCATGACAATATCAAGTAATCCAAAGTATTCAGATTACGTTATTCACTTTAAGTAATTTAATTGATTATGTCACAAACTACATTTTGGGGAATGTAATCTGTAATCTGTAGGGGATTACATTTTAAAAGTCACCTTCTCAACACTGATGCTACAACATCTAAACAGAAAGCCCCGTACATTACATCAAGTGGAAAAGAAACCGCGAGGTGAGTCAACATTAGCCCAGCGATAATTACGTTTTTCATGTCCAAAACACGTGTATCTATCAATGCCCGTGGTGTGTACTTCACATGTGCAAAGTAGACGGGACAACAAACGATTACTCGATTATTCGAACAAAATAATCGACAGAATAATCGATTACTGTAATAATCGATAGCTGCAGCCCTAGTGATATCACAATAAGACAATACTGAAACTATTTCATCCCATTGACACAGTCTAAACCAGGAGAATCCTAGAAAACATTTAAATGTACAATATAGTTCAAAAGCATGAGCTGTAAGACTAAACAAACATCGTAGTACCCAGGAGGACCCAGTGCATGTTGATGGATGGTTTGAACCACCAACCACTGGAGTAGTCAAAGATCTTTTCTCACTGAGCTTTGACATGCTTTATTCTGAACTGAACAAATGCCAAGTTTGCACAAATCAGTATTTCTCATTCCCGTTTGAAAACATTACATCATTAAGTTGTGCCGTGGCTCTATATCCTCTGTCGTCTTGTTATAGTCTGCTAGTCTAGTCTGGTCTCCTGTTCTGTCATCCCTGTCACGGCACGTCGCACAGTTGGGAATTTAAAAGCTTTAAGGTTACGAACTCTACGTGCCTGCAGCCTCTTAGCTCCTGCTGCACTTTTCCTTCGCTCCTCACATATGTATGATTTAAGTCTCCTAAAAACTCTGTTCTTTTATAATGCATGAACCCCACCCATGGTATAGTATAAGCACAACACAAAGATTTATAAACTTTTCCAAAAAAGAAGATTAGAGAAGGTATTTATACTCAACCTGAATACAACATTTCAAGTTTGTCAAGTCTTATTTTATTATGATACCAAATTACGGACCAAAATGAGATATAGACTGAACCGAGATCCTTGAACCGATATCCGATCTATTGAAATGTTCAATATCGGCGCATATATCTGTAAATAGTTTTGTATTGGTACATCTGTAAGTATAATTTATAAAGTTAAGATGTGTTAAGATGCACAAGATGTTTCACTTTCTTTCTCACAAAGGGTCTTGATTTCTTCAGTTTCTTCGTCAGGTTTCTTGATTTTTTGATGGTAAATGTACCTCTCTTTAAAGAAGAACTTCTGAAGCACCGTGAGATTCACTAGAGGTGCTCTGTTCTTCTGCCATGTCTTTGAAGCTCCATTAAACATAGGGAAGTGGAAAGAAATTGAAATTTAGGCTGCTTAAAATGTTTTTATTAATACCAAATAAAATATCCAGCACAAATTATGTATGATATGCATACGTTAATCATTTGTATATTTAACTTTACACTCATATTTAGTTTGCGGGACTGCAGTTTATCATCCCACCCCCTCGCTCCCGCATTGTGCAGTCTCGCTCCCGCCCTCGCCTGCAATGAGCTTTCAAAATGTGTCTTGTGCCGCGCTGTTTTGCGTCATGTCCTGCGGGTGCAGAGCTTTAGTTCACAGTATGGCATTAACCTTATCTCCATGGAGACAAGCAGATGGTGCCACTAGGCCGTAAGTTACAGGTTAGATCTGTGGATGTGCAAAAAACAAAATATAGATGTCGTTATTTCCGAAGCTTAGACCTCTACAAACATACGCTGAAATGTGTGAGATTTCTGTATTACTTTACCAGCCCCGTTCTCTAAATTAATACTGTAGGATGGGTTTCAAATGGGAAACATGGATCACAAATGAAGTCACAATTACATCTTTATATCCTAAAATGTTGTAGCTGTTGAAACGTGACAGCACTAGGCACATGGATACTACTGTATATGATGAGTGTCTAGGCGTTGCTGTTGTGTATTCATGCGTGATTGTGTCTGATTGTGCATCTGTGTGTTGATGATTCTGTGATGTGACACGAGATGAATTTGATCTTTTTATAGCTCCTCCGTGTGGTGATTCTCCTTCGGTGTCAGACAGAAGCAGAGAGGGGACGGTACTTATGTTGTTTTCATGAACCGTGTCTCGAACGCATGTCAGACTAGACTGCAGTTACTATTGATAGGCTACATGTAGTTCTGCTGTACACTATACACTTTTATGAGAAGCCAACATGTTTTTCCATTGCATGAAATAAAAAATAGATTGATTAGTTGCATCTCTTCATTATTCTAATATTTTATGTCTTATCTTATGGTCATAACAGTAATTTTTTTCCCACGTTGATGTCCCTGAACCAGGGCACAACATTATTATCTGCATCTTCGATGTTATTGACAGCCAGGCCTCCATCACTCTGCCCCAGGGTGGATGTGGCTACAGTGAAAGACAAGAGTAAAACATTTAAGCCTAAAACAACAAAGTCTTTTATTATTTACTCTCTTTTTATTCTCAAACTGTGCACACAGACGACTGAGACACGACTCAATGTCTGACTGCAGCTCCACACAGGCCGGTACATGCTGTGATTTGTACAATGTAGGACCTGTTTATCTGTATATTTCTCACAGCAGCACAAAGATACAAATTATCTCAGTGCATTTTTTTTTTAATTTGCATGCACAATATTCTTTTGCTTCCCTAAAAAGTAAGTAAAATTAAACGTAAGGTTGTTGTTGTCCATATTGCATTTAAAAGTAAGTAATGTATTGTTAATTTTTACCTCTAATCTAAACATTTAACAGTACTGACAATAGGAAAGTCATGATAGAACATTTTGGTCTTACCTTTCCTCCAGTATACAGTATTATCGATTTTAATGAAATCCAACTTTCTGAATGAAAAGGTCAATAATGCAACATAAACAGAAAACGGCTAAATAAAAACTGCTTTATTTTTGTGGAATATAGATTTAACTGACATTTTAGTTTCATCTACTAGTTTTTAGGATTATGTTGTGACCTGAATAATTTTGACACGACTAATTCACAAATATATGGCTCTTAAAGCATTTTATAAATCTTAAAAAATCGACTTGGTCAAACTTAAGCCTAACCTGTGTTTTTCTTGTGTGTTCAACAGGAGATCTGCAGAAACCCTGAGTTTATAGTAGATGGAGCGACACGCACAGACATCTGTCAGGGCGCTCTGGGTGAGTCCCGCTGGAAAACAGCCAACTGTCTCTACTACCCCTATTACTGCTACTGCTTGTACTACTGCATACCTCAGCTTTACTCTGACACATTTGGTAGCACATTACGACACAGCAGGGCTGCGCAGTCATGAAATTTGAGCTGGTGCAATTATCAAATCCCAAAGCCTGCAATCACTTAGACAATAGAAAAGAACAGAAACTAGTCTTGTTCGATTTTTTTCCCCCCAAACTGTGCAGTAGTATAGCATGATAATAAGAAATTGCAATAACACAGCGATGTATGCAAGGAAATTTCATGATAATTATGGTGATAACTGCTATTTCTATAAAACTCTCAAACAGAATACATAAGAATTACTGTGCAACATAAAGTAAGTGATGTTTGTGTTCAAGCGCCGTAAAAGGTTCATGAAACTAAGTATTGTTACCACCATTTTGTTACCATAATGCTTCCATAATGTTAACAGACATTGAATCGGTTTTTCGTGGCCCTGTGAACAAGCTGTGGGACACATTATCGTTGACGTTGTATTAAATACCACTTGAGAGCAGTTTTATTTATGGAGTAATGTCAGTGCAACAAGGAGCAGTGCTTTGCAGAGATACAGAGCTTCATCCATTATTCACGTATTGTTTCTCTGGCTCTAATCTGTAAACAAGTCCACTGGAGCGAACGCATGAGCCAAGCAATATTGAAAACAGACTTTCCTTTCTTCAAGAGACTGTAGCCTAGATTTGTCATACGAGAGAGATTACAGACTTGAATTTTTAAAAACAGTTTTTCCATGGCAAATTTATCGGAGGAAGGCAGGAGGAAACCAGTTGAGGTTGGGTCAACAAAAGAAAGAAAGAGTAGAAAGAAAGAAAGACTAAAAACATGGGAGGGGAGACTAAGATCTTTATCTTGGACTCCTCCCATGTTTTAGAGTTTATTCATTTTCATCATAATCTTTTAAAATAGCTTAACATTTAATTAAATGGTTTGACTCCTCACTGCAGCTGTGGTGTTTTGCATTAGTAATTTTCATACATTAGTAAACTATAAGAAATAAAACAAGGCCAAGATATCCAAAAAAGACTGGCATTGTGTCTTTGGGCATTTGGGCTATTCAGTCATCTTGGGGGGAGAAATACAGCCAAATCTTAACTCTATATTATTTTAAATACCAATAACAATACTACAATCAATCAGTAATAGCCTAAAACATAGCTGTACATTCTTTAAGAACTATGTAAAAACGAAAAGACACTTTTTAATCCGCTTTTTAGCATATATATAGATTTACATTGATTTACTTTCTCCAAAACAAGATTCACAATATAGTTTAATGTATTTCTAAAGCTTTTGCAACTTAGTCAAACTCGCAGTATCTTATATATTTTCCACAGTGCCGTTGCCAGTCAGTAGTAACCTAAAAATGTCAAGTCGTCTCAACACAGCACTTTGTAACAGCCGAAGCGAAGAGGTGTTTCCCAGCGGTTCTGTTCGGGCCCACCAGCCCCACTTTGAGCTATTTTTAGGTTTGATGGAAGATCAAATAATAAATGTGTTACCGGGCAGAAAATAACAGGCTTACTCAATGTAATCGTGCAAGTGGTTTATAGTGAGGTTACAGATTAAAAGAAAAGGAAAACTACTTTAAAATATATATCAGTACAATGAGGGAACTCCATAGACGTGCATTTGTTATCCGTGAATTTTAGAATGATTAAAAATAAAGACAGTTACCATAGTAATTAACAACTGAAAAGCAATTTGAATGGGAAAAAGGTCCTCAAAATGCATTAAACAGAAAGCTGTAACCCATGATTACAAGTGAATCAAAATTACATTCTTAAGTCATTTGATGTGTGCAGTCTATCATAATACAAGTTCCTAGTTAAAACAGTTTTGCTCCATCCACGTTTTAGTCCTGGTTTTAGTCTTCTCTTAAACAACGGGGGTTCCCTGGTTTGGTCCTGGTTTGAGCCTAATTTAGTTCCAAAACTTGGTCCAGATCTAGTGCTGGTTTAGTTCTGGTCAAATCCAGCTTTAGTTCTGTGTTTTTTACCCAAAGTTTAGTCTCAGTTTTGATGTGGTGTCTTTGTTATTGGAAAAGGTAAATATTGTAATGGAAAGCGTTGTACTTAAGCTTTGAGTGTCCAGAAAAGCGCTAGATGAAACTGGTGCATTTTATTTTTGTTAGATATCATATAGCTTTATTTCCGATAATATTATGTATTTTATATTCACCAGGGTGTTCTAAATAAGAACATGGTCTTGCCCTGAGAAAATATGTAAAAATCAATCAGTATGATCAGTATCTGATAAAGTCCCTGAAAACTCCACACAGGTCCAATTGTGTCCTGTGATTCTTCTATATCGGTATTCAAATAGGAGTAATGAATATGTAGTGTCGATACTTGTTTTAGTATTGATTATCTGGGTCCCAGTTCCTTAATAACCAAGCAGCTTGACCAAATTCTTAAATTTTTTTTAAGAAACTCATATAATATTTATGTTCTTTCGCCTCACACTTAAATCACCAAGCCATAAATTAGATCATAATGAACCATGAGCCTTTGAGATTTCCCAGTAACAACATTAGAGAGATTCTGTGGCCGTGTCCACTGCATTAGTAACCACCACGCCTCCTCTGCGGAGGAAAATGTTGTTCAACCCGAGTTCACTTAGCGCTTTATGAAAAACCAATGGACAAGACTGAGTTTAATGAGCCAGACTTTCCACTTAGCTTTTAACCACATCCAACTTTTATTATTGCTATATGATTTTGTGCTTGTGTGTGTGTGGGGATGGGAAAAGTACACAAGTTATATTTGGTTTTGAAGCAACTGTTGTTTAACATTTAGAGTCACAGGTCAGGCTAGGGCAACATTCACATACTTTGACATTTAGGACCATAAAGTTGATGTACATATTGACAGAAGTGGACAATGCAGCTAAAATTAGCAGTGGAGTAAGTGTGTATACGTAATCCAAGTATTTACTCACCAGTCACCCAGAAATTTTATTTGATGGATTACACTTTAGCAGAGGGACCTCATATTCATTCATGAGTTGCTCACTAAGATGTAATCGCTCTGTTATTTAGTGGTTCTTCAGATATTAGTGTTTATGAAGCACTTACTAATGCATTCTTGTTTAATGTGATTTTGTGACAGATGAATAATGTAAAAATTATGCACAAATTCTATTATTTCTGCTAGTAATAAAACCAGGGAAGATAACTGCTGCTACAAATATTTATAGACATGAGTGTAGTAGTCAAACATTGTACTTAAAATTATATTCAGTCTTCACGTATGTATAAAGCTGTGGTGCAATGAAGTTATCCATGGATGTTACTGTAAAATTTCATATGAGTTAAGTTAAGTTTTTAAGACTAAGTGAAGATTTCTAACAGAGACTGTCTTGAAAAGTTACACAGTGCACCTTTAAGCTCCTCTCCCTTGCTGTCCATGTGAAGTATGTTTATTATGTGCTGTGTCCTCAGGTGACTGCTGGCTGCTGGCCGCTATCGCCTCGCTCACTTTGAATGATGAGCTGCTGCACAGAGTCGTCCCGCACGGTCAGGGCTTCAAGAGTGGATACGCCGGCATCTTCCACTTCCAGGTCAGAGCACACACAAGGTCACAGTCTGTGGACAATATGACGACTGCTCTACACCACTGTCTTTTTCAAATATTATTAGCCCTACCAAGGGGTTAAAGCCATAAAGTTGCCGGAGTCTGACAGAGATCACATCCAGCTGGATAATCTGGCTTGTTTTTTAGCAGAATAGTTCATGCTAGGTAGCGTTGTCAAAAACTGGCAAAAAAATGGAATTTGTAGGGGTGGGACATTAAGTCGTTAATTACGATGTATTAATTACAAAGACAGTAATCCATTAAAAATATGAACGGATTTTATCACAGTTTGCCAGACAGTGAGTAACGTTTATCAGTGCACTGTGTCGTGCTACGCCAATTACACCGACGCAGACAGTTCCGACTTCAACAACAACAGCACGAAAGCGCTCTGGGTCTGCTGGATGGTAAATTTCTATTTGAAAACAACCCAGTGGAAGTACTAACAAAAGTGTCGTTTATTGAAAACTGTGCAGAGTAGAGTTTGCATATCACAGAAGCTCCTCTCCCCTACGAGAACATTTAGATGCAAAACAGGTTCCAGCGAGCACAGAAACTGCTGGAGCTGTTGGCAGGAGCACTTCTGGTCTGAGTGCAAACAAGAAGTGTCAGCAGCTCAAACTCGAACAAATGGAGGTAGGAAAGCTTCAGGAAGGAAATGAGTCCACTAAAATTCATCTACATAAAATAAATGTTGCTTTAGGGGTAAATACTGTTATGTGATTAATTAGGATTAATTAATTTCAAAGCCTGTAAGTAATTTGCTGTTTTATCAACCAAAATGAAACCAGCTATTGGCCAGTGGGCTCGTGATTTGCCTGATTTATTCCCCTCTATATGAGCAGTTTGTCTCACCCCTTTACAGATATTTCGTATAAGCAGCTCTTGAGGTCAAAATATGTCCGCTCTGTACTGTACACATCAAATTATAAAGCGTTTTCCAATAATCAGGTAGTGTGCATTAGCATTGTAGTTGGCCAAACTCTGACCTGGTCTCTGAGAGCTGTGAAAAGCACTTTTCAACTCTTCACGTGAATAATTTGGATGTTTGGAACGCATAAGGCAGGAGAGGAATATCTTTGAACCACTGCAAAGCCTTCAGATGAACTGCTTATATAATACAATTGTTGCCGTGAGGAAACCGTGGGGAAATAAACAGTACTTATAAACAAATATCCTGTTTTTTTGCACTCATAAATTTTTTTTGCACTCACTTTTTTGCACTCATAAATAAAATATACAGGGTTGCATCGCTTCACAGGGACTCAGTTGTTATTAGGCTTTGTAAATCATTTCAGATTTAATAGACCTTTTGGCATTTGAGGAAAACTGTGGAAAACAAAGTGCACAGTTAATTTTTATGTTCGTGTCATTGCAGCAGAAATGATTTGTGTCTTGCAGCAAATTGTCCATTTGTTTGAATCGTGCATGTCTTTTTATGCAAATAGAAGTAGTAGAAGTCGTAGTAGTCATATTGTTGTACTAGTTGTATTAGTACTACTACTACATCAAGTTGTTGCTGTTCATTTGTATGTATCATGTGTAGTTTTTATGCAAATGGGTTGAATATAAAGTTGAATGTGCGTACAGGAGAAAGAGGAGAAGGTATGAAACAGCCTGAAGTGCTAAATTCACCCCTGAGAGGAGCTGTGGTCCTTTATACTCACGCACACAAACACGCCAATCCACCCCGGGCAAATATTCAACAACACATTTCCTGATTGTAATTCTGCATAACTTGGTCCCAGATCTTCCAACATGCAAGCAATGTAGGAGAAACATCAAGCAAAATGAATATTAATAGAGTAAATCTGCATTGCACTTTATTAAATATGATAAGTATTGTGGTAAAGTAGTTGATCGTGTAGTCACAATATGCAAACACAATCTTCTACTGCTCTATTGCCCCTATTTATCTTATATTCCAAAACTAAATAGTGCACATTACAACTGAACTGAGTGGTACAATGTAATTTCTCCTCCTCCTGCCCTAGTTGTGAAAATCCATAGAGGACGTAGTTTCTCACGCTTTAATTTGACCCTCCTTACGACGTCTTAAACTCCTCTCCTCCACCACAGCTGCACCGAAAACCACATTTGCGGATGAGTCACGCACACAGGAGGGATTATGAGCTTCACTGTGATACAAACTGGGAATCCCTTAAACAATTGGGGAAAAACAAGAGGAGGCAAGTCGAGGCGAAGAAGAAAACGACTATGAAGCTAAATAGGCCAAATCAGACTGAACCCGGGCTATAGATAGAACACATGCACGGGGGTCTCTCAAGCAAATGACAATATTATTCACAGTCATTTTGGCACCCAGTGAATTCAGTGTGCTACTACTGATTTCCATAGTTATGTAAACTGCCACGGTGCAACTCTGCAAGTCAAAAGTGTCATCTTCAACACAGACTTAAGATGAGAAGAGAGAGAACTACACACTGTTCTGTTTTAATTTGTGTGGCTTTAACATGCTGTGTTATGTAGAGTTTAGTGGTTGTATTTGTAATAATAGTAGAAATGGTTTAGGAATGCACCGATCCAACACTGGCATTCAGTATAGTAGTAGCAGTAGTAGAAGTAGTAGTTGTTACAGTAGTAGCAGTAGTTGTAGTTGTTACAGTAGTAGATGCAGTAGTAATAGTTGTTACAGTAGCAGTAGCAATAGTTACAGTAGTAATAGCAATAGTAGTAGTAGTAACAGTAGTAGGGTCAGTAGTTACAGTTACAGTAGTTAAAATAGTAGTGTGAGTAGTAGTAGTTATTACAGTAGTAGTAGTTGTTACAGTAGTATTATTAATAGTAGTAATAGTAGTAGTAGTAGTAGTAATTGATGTTGTTACAGTAGTAGCAATAATTACAGTGGCAGTAATAGTAGTAGTAGTAGTTACAGTAGTAGCAATAGCAGTAGTAGTAGTTACAGCAGTAGTAGTAGCAGTAGCAGTAGTAGCATCAGTAGCAGGAGTAGTAGTAGTAACAGTAGTAGTGTCAGTAGCAGGAGTAGTAGTAGTAGTAGTAACAGTAGTAGTGTCAGTAGCAGTAGTAGTAGTAGTAGTAGTAACAGTAGTAGTGTCAGTAGCAGTAGTAGTAGTAACAGTAGTAGTGTCAGTAGCAGGAGTAGTAGTAGTAGTAGTAACAGTAGTAGTGTCAGTAGCAGTAGTATTTAAAAGACATTAGTGAAAACAGTCCCCTTGATAAGCTCTATTGAATTTGCAGTTTCCTGACTCTGCACCAGTCCAGCACTGCTGCATTGTAACTGATGACCACCCATCCTCCCCTCTCCTCCCTCTTCTCCCTCTCTTCCCTCTCCTCCCTTTCCTTCCTTTCCTCTCTCTCCTCCCTCTCTTCCTCTCTCCTCTCTCCTCCCTTTCTCCTCCCTTTCTCCTCCCTTTCTCCTCCCTCTCTCCTCTCTCCTCCCTTTCTCCTCCCTCTCCTTCCACTCTCCTCTCTCCTCCCTTTCTCCTCCCTCTCCTCCCTCTCTCCTCCCTCTCTCCTCCCTCTCCTCTCTCTCCTGCCACAGGCTCTCCCTGCTCCCCCTTTTCTCTCAGTCACCATTTGGCAGACTCTCGCTTCACTGGGCACACGGTTCAGCTCTGCTAAAAGATCAGCAGACCTGCTCCAGAATGTCAAATAGATGAAAGTCAGCGAGGTATTATGGGTACTAATGATATCTGTAAACTAATTTAACTTCATACATGGTGAGATCATAAAGGGATTAGGCTTGTATAAAAAATGATAGTGAGATTATAATCAATACTAAAAGTAGTATCAAAGCCAAATGTTGACTCAAAGGTCCTGATTTGGTTTTCCACGTACAGAAAAAACTAAAATGTGGCTGTTTGCTGCAGTTGTTCCAATGAGTGAGAGCAGGTAGAGGGCGCTCTTGGAAAAACTTTAGATGCAACAAAATCCAGGCGCTCCAAAGAAGTAAAAATCGCACGGGGAAAAGTAGAGTTAAAAGGGCTTCATTTAGATGGACAAAGCCAACATGTTTCGACGATGACTGGTCTTCATTAGGGCTTAGTAGATTTGGTTTTCCATGTATTTGAGCAATGCTGCGATGGCGAAACTCTGTTCTGATCTCTGAGAGCTGTGAAAAGTTTGTGATAAGCTTATAAACACATAGCACTGAGTAATTAGGATTCCCTGAATTCATAAGGCAAGTGAGGAATAACACACAGCCATGGAAACTTTTTCAAATAAATCCTGTTTTTAAGACGGTAAAAATCTGGTACAGCGCCTTAAAGTATCAATATTGAAAATACAACTTTAATGGATGAAGCTGGACCTTTCCTTAGTTATTCTTATTCTGCAGATTGTGGCAAGTTATTTTTTTTATGTCACTGGCTGCTTGAATTTACTTTGTTTCTTGTAAGTAAACATATTGCTGCACAAAAACGATTTCAAAAACTCTAACTAAACAAGTTAGTAGCAGAATGCCAGACAAAACCAATGTTGTCACAATGCATGCTTTAATATAGTGGGACGCATCTGGACTTTAACATAATGTCAAAATATGATGCAGTAATTAAAGTAAGACTGATAAGAGGCAGGTTTAGGCCCTTGGTTAATAAACGTCATATTCTATCACTAAGTTGTGGTGAGACATATAGACATCTTGACAAGGCTTTACGTCTGCTGATCTGTAGATAAAATACTCTTTATATTTTACTGAAGGCCGTGGTGCAGGGTGGTGACAGAGCCGTCAAATCTTCAGGTAATGTTGTCATAAAAACAGGGTGGAGCTGAGAAACACATGAGTCACTGGGGTTTGACAAGTCTCCATCTGTAATAAGGCCACAACTAACTATGGTCTTCTATAGTGTTAAGCATTCAGCAGAAATGATTGATTATGATATAACTTAATCTATTCAAAAGTTTGGACACACCCTTTAATTTATGGTTCTTTATTTCAATATTTAATTCAAGTTTTTATCAGTGGTTTGCAATTATTTCATCGTGCTTCATATATTTGATGTTTTCCATATGTATATACAGTAAAAGTAGTAAAGTTAGGGCTGTGCAAAAATATAAAAATATCGATATGTTGTATCGTTTGATGTGATGATACAGAATCGATATCATGAGGTGCTGTATCGATATATCAGAGTATTTTTTGCTATATTTTACCAATTTTTTTGTTAAAGCGCTATAGTTTTGATGATTAAAATGCACAAGAAGTGCTTTAACAAAGACTTTTAGTATCACAGCCATGATTTAGCCTTTATTTTTTATTGAAAAGTATCAAATCGATTTGAAATATATTGTATCGAACTGAAACTGCACTGTATTGAGATACATATCGTATCGTGACCTATGTATAGAAGTATGAATCGCATCGGCAACTTCTTAATGATACCCAGCCCTAAGTAAAGTACTAGTAGTAGTGGGAGTGATAGTTAGGTTAGGCTGCTTTATTTGTACTTGTAGATACATTTGTAGTATTTGTAGTAGTTGCAGTAGTTGTAGTAATAGTTATAGTAATACACTGCAAAAAAGCGTTGCCAAAATATAAGATATAAACACTTAAATCTATCAGTGAAATTATCTGTCCATGCAACAAGATCATTTTACTTGACAAGTTGTCTTCAGAGAACTGATAAGTAGAGAATAGATCCAAAAACATGATGAATAACCTGATATCAGTTTTATCTGATCTTGGCCAGATCAGAGACATTTGCAATGTAGTAATTGTAGCAGCTGCAGTTATAGTAGTAGTAGTAGTAATAGAAGTAGTAGTTGTTGTTGTAGAAGTAGTAGTTGTAGTAGTTGCAGTTGTAGTAGTAGTAGTTGTGATTGTAATAGTTGCTGTAGAAGTAGTAGTTGTAGTTGCAGTAGGAGTAAAGGGTGGAGTAGTAGTTATAATAGTGTCACAATATGTTTTGCTGGTCTTGAGCGCCCTCCAGTGGCCAAGAGGGGAATGGGGAAACGAGGGCGTATTTGGTATTTCGAAGAACTCGCACCTGCAGCCTTTTCTACTGAATGTGCTTTGGTTTTGTTTGTGTTCATTTGTTTAAAAGCCCTAAAGGTAGAATTAGAGCTGAGGCGAGGCACAAGTTTTACCAGACCAGACCTTCTATTCTCTGTACTGGCATTGATTAATGTGTGGATAGTTTCCCTGTTACAAAGATGTGGTATTCATGTAGTCTTTTCGTCAATTAATCTGTCAGTGGTGTTTTAGTAGTTAACCAAAATTAATATTTTGAGTAATAATTTGATATGTTTATTTATGTGCACAAAGGCACAGCAACACAAAGGAAATGGTCTGGACTTAGGAGTGAATCATGATTTTAATTTGCCATTTTTTGGGTATACAAATACATTTTCTGTATAAATAGTTGTTTGGATGAACTCCTGTGCTGTATTTTGAGTGCAGTTTTAGGTTAGATATATGGTCAGATCAAGTTTTTCAGACTAATCAATCGGCAGGACATTTCTTTAGTCGGCCACAACCATGTATATTCCAAACAATACTTTAAAGGCGCTCTTTTCTGTCGGAGTGTCAGGCTTCACTCAGTACAGAGGTTATTGTTTTCGCTGAAATGTTCCACCATATGGCATTAAACTTATGAAAAACATGCATTGTTACTTGGATGGAAGAGTCACTCTTTCATATATGCTTTCAAGTCCTCATATATTATTATTTCTTGGAAAGATGCAGATAAATAAAAGGTGATTATCAGGTAATGCAAATAAAATGAGTGGCCTTCTGTGTATTTGCTCATGATAACAGAAAGCACAGTCATTGCAATCAATACGTAATGAACACTAGGCTCTACTGGGCCATTATGAAAATATATTTATCTGCTTCACATAGATATAAATGGGATAATTAAATGATATGTAAGCTTATGTAAAGAATTTCTATACTATAATCAATAAAAACTGAGAATTTGTCTTGAATCAAGGAGCCTGATTTATTAAAGTACAATCACAGAACTATCTGCCCCTGCTACAGCATGTTATCTGCCCCTAAGCTGTAATTATAACCATGCATACAGAGGTTTTATACCCCATGGGAGGCATAGGGCACATGAATTATGCAAATACATATAAGTATAAAAAAGTGGACTAGACGTTCATTGCTGCTCAAATGAGCCTCGCCATGCTCATGGTTACAGGAGCGAATCTGGAGCCAGGCTCTATGTTATGAATAGGATTTTTCTGACAGACAAAATAGCAGAAAATAAAATTCTGAGTCATGTAGAGTGGATTAATATGAACATTTTAAGACCAAAATGACAAGATTCACTGCAGCAGTTATAGAAAGAGGTCACCCCAAGCCTGGGTTAACACACGTCAAGACACAACGATCAGTGGAATAACAAATTAAGCAAGCATTAATCTGAGAAATAGACCTTTATGGAGGCAAAAGGCCAGGAGTGTCTACATAAATTAGCAGGATTAGAGCAAACTGTTAGTTAACTAGTTGCAAAACCTGGAGTAAAGATTTCTATAACAAAGTACAGAAAAAGAGTGCTAGGTGGTTGAGTTAAAGGTGCTCCCTGTAACTTTTAGGCTATCTATTACTGAAGTTGCATAGGACGGCATTAAACATATATCTTCACAAAAAACATTAGATGACACCACTAGGCCAAGTTACAGGTCAGATCTGTGGGGAGGCGACACCGCACAAATTGCTTCCAAGTTGCTTCCAAGTTGCTTTTGTTTTGCAATAAAAACACCCGACATTCCAGGTACAACAATAAAATTTTTCCATACACATTGACCTGCTTTCTTGAATCAATGCTGTTCTTTCAAGCTACATGTTCTGTTGTTTTTGGTTCCAGTTCTGGCAGTTCGGGGAGTGGGTGGACGTGGTGATCGATGACCGTCTCCCTGTGAAGGATGGAAAGCTGCTGTTCGTGCACTCGGCCGAAGGCACTGAGTTCTGGAGCGCTCTGCTGGAGAAGGGCTATGCGAAGTGAGTCATTAGAATGAAAACTATGTATAACTGCATAAATATGCACAGTTATACATCATGGATACTGTAAATACCAAGAATCCTTAAGAAAATACAGCGAGAGTAGCACTAACATGTATTGTGATTTCAGATTTGCGTTTAAAAAGTATGTGGTAAATCAATCCAGGAGCATAAACATTTGAGAGAAAACTGAAATATGAACTGATAAACTAACTTAAGAATCACATGCGTTTCAGAACATGTTTGTACGACAGGTAAGACGGGATATTTAGTTTGCAAAGGACATCTGTTATCTAAATACATGCAGCCTTTGTGACTAGATGAGAGGATGTGGAGCTGAAAAAAAAAGAAAAGAATTAAGTCTGGAAGTAATGGATTTATTATACAGTATTCACTTATATCCCCCAGGTTAAGCAGAATATGTTTTAAAACTTGAACACTTCTATAAGTAGCTTAGGGCTCAGTTGTATTTGAAGAGCTGTTATGAAGTGATGAATTATTAGTGGAAATATTTGCTAAGTGCAGCATGGTACTGAGAAATAGGAGTGGTGTTTGACAAGGTAAAGGTGAGATTTATGTCCGTCTGCCCTAAGGCTGAGGCTGTGCAGACTTTGGACATATATGGGAACAGAGGAAGAGGAACACAGGGCTGTACTCGGCCGCTCAAATGTAAAGATCATAAATAATAATATACAGTTTCCCCATTCAGATTCAAGGTTCATATGGGTTAGTGCTACTACTGATACTACTACAATTACTGCTACAACGTCTATGAAATTAGTATTTTTGTACCTTTTTTTTATAAGATATAAACACTTCAATCTAAAAATGACTTCAAAGTTACTTACTTGACGTTACTTACTTGAAGTTATTTTAAAATAAACTACCTCTAGACTAGAATTAATCCATCTCAGAAATAGTAGATAATAAATCTGAAAACAAGATGCAGTGTTTCCCACAGAAAATTGGTTAGTCAAGGTGGTGACCAAGGGGGAGGGGGCGGAAGAGAGGATCGGGGCGCGACAATCGTAGTTTTGCAACGATTCACATGGTTCGGAGGGATGTAGTTAAGGAGGGGGACAGTTGTTGTGAAGGCGGCTGCTGTAACTAAAAAGCGCTGCAGGAAACACTGAGATGAATAGCCTGATATAAGTTTTAAAATCTTGGCCAGATCAGAGAAATTTGTAGTGCAAACAAATGACTTGCAGATTTTAGGTGCTGATTCTGTATTTTTCACTCTATATGCACTTAACATACATGGTTTTGATTCTTGGAAAATCCTGAAGATAAATTGTAATTGAATGGACCACTGAAATTATTTCAGTCCTTTGAAAACAACCAAATGTCTTTTATCTCCCTCTGTGGATTAGACCTCTATAAACATGTTCTAAAATACATGTGATGTTTGTATTAGTTTAGCAGTTCACATTTCAAGTCTCAAATGTTAATGCTTTTTGACAAATCTAAACGTAATCACAATTAGTGCTGCCACTAACGACTAATTTTCTAACGATTAATCTCTCGACTAATTTTTCGATTAGTCGACTAATCTAAACGACTAATTTAAAAAAAAAAAACAAGCGGTTCTAACACACACAAGTGTGTGTGTTAGATTTTCCCGGGAGGTTACCTTGTGTGTGCGAGTTGCAAAGGTTATTGCTGTTATGTCTGTTGTGTGTGCTCATTCGACAATGTTGAACAACGATATGCACACACAATTTAACGAGTATGCACGAGCAGCATATTGCAACGGTATTCTCAATACCTCATGCATCGTGGTCGTGCTCCTGTGATAAGCCAAATAAGTCTTACAGAGTGTACAAACCACTCTACAGAGTGTACAAACCACACTATCACCAACTGTCCGAAAGTATTCCCAGACTTTCGAGGCTTTAGGTCTTGGTCCGACTCCGGCCGCTGGCATTTTCTCAAATGGTCAAATCGGGGGAAGGGGGAAGAGAGAAAGAGAGAGACCAGCCAGCAGAGTGCGCACGGCAAATACTTCCTCAAGTTTGTTTTCTTTTGCGGTGCCATTATTTACCACTGCTGTTAGCCTTTGGTGAAGCCGAGGTTAGCCACCTCGGCGTCAACCCCGGATGTAGCCGCTGTCAGCAGCACCGGTGTCCGCCTCGAGTGTAGTACTACTAGTGGTGTGGAGGGGAAATACCTGTGTTAACTTTTTCCTGTTCTAGCCCCCTAACCGTGGTTGGGGAGCACAGGGGAGATCGTCTTCTCCTAGGGCCGGAGTTAACTCCCTTTGAGGACCTCGTGCGCTTGCGGTGTATATAAAAAAAATGTAAATAAAGGGAGGCAGTTTCGCTGTCGAGTCGGCTTTATTCGCTCACTACACTGTAGGCATGGCATCCTTACTTTTCCTCTACTCGCCCGGTCGCCGTCTCCCTCTCTCCCAGAGCACATGCGGACACACACCCAGAGCGAGACCCGGCTCCCTTGGTCCGCGCAGACATACCTCCCGCGCGCCCCCGGCGCGCGCACACAACCACCCACTCTCTCTCTCTCACTGAGCCACAGACACAACACAGACACATCTCACAACACCTGTCTCTTGACGAGCCGTTTGAGACCAAAAATAAATAAAGGCGAATATTCGACCAAAAAAATTGTAGTCGACTCATTTTCATATTCGATTACGTCGACAACGTCGAATAATCGCGGCAGCACTAATCACAATGTTTGTCAAAAATCACACTTCAGAATCATGCGACTCTATCTCCTCTTACATTTTCACATCTTTGTCTCAGGTTGAATGGATGTTATGAAGCTCTCTCCGGGGGCAGCACTTCAGAGGGGTTTGAGGACTTCACCGGAGGAGTGACCGAGATGTACGAGCTCAACAAACCTCCCTCTGACCTGTTCAGCATCATCAGCCGCGCTGTGGACAGAGGCTCCCTGCTCGGCTGCTCCATCGACGTCAGTAACACACCACATACTTTTTGTACACAAGTTTTCACTTACTCATTTAATGTGACTCTTTAAATGCTCGAGTTTAACTGAAGCATTCCTTGATGTCTCTGTTGTAAAACTTCACCCAGTAAGCTCCAAGTATTAGTATGATCGTTTCTGCTTTTTTCCGATAACTTTCAGATAGAGCGATCACAGATGAATCATGTGTAGAACTCGACTATCAATCTGTCTCCTGATAGATTAACAATCTATAGTTTTTAACCCTGAGACAATAGAAATAAGTAAATCATTTTTTTTAGCCTGTTGAAGTTCACCAGTAGGGGGCAGTGACTCCTGAGAGTTGCCATTGTTTACAAATGGGAGTTGACATAATCTTGGGTCACATGAAGCAAACAAGGTCTTTCTTGTTGTAGGAGATTTTGTGGAGCCTCTGAGCTGCACTGAGCTGCTCAAACTGTGGATAAATGTGTAAATATTGAGATTAGCAGAAACATGCGTTGACTAAGTCGAACATGGGAAGACTTACATAACACTGTTTGCCTTTAATGGAGAAAATTAAAGACTTTAGTTTGTACTTCTTATTCTCAGTATCTGGAAGTAGTGTTCACACAAACCCATGCTTTTCCAGTTAATGATGATCAAATTATTCACTAAATACCACTTCAGGAAATCCTTCATCTAAGCACTGACTTATTCATATTTTATGGAATCTTTTTCCAAATAAAGGAATGAAAAGATAAGTAGATAAGACGATAAGATAAGTCAGTAGGTGACAGTGTAGTTGACTGTATGCCAGTTTATTTCTAAAGGTGCACTACGTGACGTGTTCGGTGAAGGGTTCACAACCTTGAAAATAATCTGTATATTTGTATTTTTTCAGTTACATCGGAGCTCAAATATTCTTTGTAAACAGTGCATTATTACTTCAAGTGGGCTCGCCTCTCCACAGATCTCTTCTGCAGCTTTGCTTGGATGGCATCACCTGCTTTTCTCAGTAGATGTTTATGTTTAATGCAAAGGAGTAAAACATTTTGAACATAACAATAACATCTCCACAGAGAAAAGCAAATAGCCCAGCCCCTCCACATGAAAAGTTACATAGTGCACCTTTAAATCAGTTTCTGGTCTTTACTGCAGTCAGAAGTTGTTGTTGTAAGGCGACCTTGGGTGTCCAGAAATGTGCCTGATAAATAAAATGTATTATTATTATTAGAAGTTGTGTTCACTCTTGTTTTCTCCTGTTTCAGATCTCCAACACCAGAGACATGGAGGCCGTCACATTTAAGAAGCTGGTGAAGGGACACGCCTACTCTGTGACCGGAGTGGACGAGGTAAGACACACTGTACATGAGAGTTGTCACGATACTAAAGTTTCAAACCCGATCTTGAAACGAAGGAATAAACTCGATAATAAACTCGATACCAATTCTGATACCACAATAATTAAAGGCGCTCTTTATTTAGACAATAGAATGTCATTTTCAACATTAAATCATAGTACCGTAAATTCCGGACTACAGCGCGCACCCGATTAAGAGCCGCATGCTCAGATTTATGAAGAAAAATCAATTTTGTAATTATATGAGCCGCACCATATTATAAACCGCTGGCCAAAGACTAGGCGGGGGGTTCGCTTCTGCGTCCCCGCCGCCTGGAGCGCCTCCGGGATGGGCCGCGGATGCGGTCTCCCGCTGAACTCTGGGGACGGACACGCTCACTGGTGACACTTGGGACACACACGCGCCACAGGCACTTACACACCTTCACACACTTGGGACACACACATGCGACATGCACATACACACCTTGGCGCTCTGGGAATAAACCACGGTAGCGATCGCTTTAGCCTTCAGTCTGATTTGTACAGTGCGGCCGCGTGCTCTTTGCGTGTTAACCCAGTCCTCCAGAAAGTTTTCAAGCTCAGGCCATCTGCTATGGTTACCTCTGAAAGCTTTGGTTGTCTTTTTACACTGGCTCAGTTCTTTTTGCTGGAGCCTCCACCTTCGCACCATCTACTCGTTTATGCCAATTTTACGGGCAGCAGCTCGATTTCCTTCTTTAACTGCCAGAGTGATCGCTTTTAGTTTAAAAGCTGCATCATATGCTTTTCGTCTGGTATTCTCCATGTTGATGAGGGTTAGCAGAAAGACTGAAATAAGGAAGTTGTGATTAATCATACAATTTCATTGGACCTCAGTGAATTACTTATTCATTTTATTGGTCCATGTTTTTCCCGCGATGAAAAAAAAAATAAAAAAAGCCGCTTCATATTACGAGCCGCAGTGTTGAAAGTGTAGAAAAAAAGTAGCGGCTTGTGATCCGGAATTTACGGTACTTTCTTTTGTTTTTTAGCCTTATATCTGTGTAATCCAGCTCCAAGTTCCATAGTGCACATTATAACCTTTCTGGTGAGGGTCTGCCGAATTACTTGTCTCCATGGAGATGTGATGGTTTTGTCTCAAATGTTCCCCAGTGTGACTTTAGACTTGCCCATAACTGAACATCAAAATATGGCAAAAAGAACCGAAATGAAACTTGTATTGCAATCTTTCGTACAATGGTTCAAAGTGAGATCTGCTCTGTTGTGGATGATTTACAATCCTTTCACTTTTCACTTTCAAATAATACTTTTAAATACAAGTTACTGCACATTTCTGTTGGACTGTCAAAACATATTATGTTTTTTCTCTAATATAGCTCAGTCCTTTCTCTTACTTAACATTAGAAGTTATCCTGACCTTTCTAAATGTTTTGCCCCTGACATGTTCACTGTGTCCTCCAAACACACTGTAGTCAAAACAGTCGCCCTGACCCAGTTTACGGAGCGGCTCTGCTCACTTCACTGTCACATGTTGAATTCACATAAGCCGATGTTTAAATATTATCGTGCCTTTACGTCTCTGTCTTAGCTCACATGACTTAAAGAGTCTAAGCTAGTTATGTATGCACACTGTGGCAACACTGGGCAAGAAAAACTCTATACAATATTATAAATGATAAATATTCAAAGAAACACTGTGATTTTATTAAAAATTCATTTTATGGACACATTAAAATCCTTCATTCACTTTCATTTGTGAATTTCAGTGTATGACCTTGCCTATATTATGTGACCACTGTTATTCAGTCTGATTTCTTGATTTCAACCAATTTTATTTGTAAATTTCATCTGTAGTATGAAAAGTGTTTTATTGTTAATTCATTGTACAACCATTTTTAATCAGGCTATGCTGACTTTTCAAACTGTTTTCTTTTAAGATCCTACTCAGTAAAATGTACTGTATGCTTCTCAACAAAATAGATCATAGTCAGGCATATTTGGGACTAATTGAAATTGTCATTATTTGAAACAATAAATGAATGTTAAATAACCCATAGAGGAAATTTACTATAGACCTACCATATATTAGTAATGTTTTGTGACTCATGTTTCAAAAGCAACATTAGAGAACGGACTTTGTGCAGCTTTTGGGAACTCTTATTTACTGCAAAGTAATGATGATTCAATGTAAAAAAAAACAACAAAAAAAAACAACTAAATCCCTGGTTAATAGTTTGCAGCTAATGCCTCAGTACTAAATACATGTTCTTCTGTCTGTAGGTGGTGTACAGAGGAAACATGACTAAACTGGTTCGCATCAGAAACCCCTGGGGTGAAGTGGAGTGGACCGGAGCCTGGAGTGACAAGTGAGGCCCAAACTGCACATCTCAAATCAATAAAACTGTTTAAACCACTCAGAAAATACTATTACAATCATTTCAATAGCTCCAGTTAACCCAGTATCTAGTTTTCTTGATCTTTAAACCTTGAACATTGTCCAGCAATAACACTGACTTTTGAAACCTTTTGAAGTTTTGAAGATTTGCTAAATATCTGTGTCATTCATATAAAAACATTTCTCAAATGGTACAAAAGGAACTGAAATGGAAGCATGTAAGTAAGTAATATGCATATTTATCTGAGATTTAAACTAATATATTTAAAGACACAAGTGTGATCTAAACCACCAAATAATACCAAATACCAAATAATATACTACATGCATATTTTAGCCTGTACCTGAAGGCAAACAGCAGTGTGTGTTTAGTTTGAAAGTTCAGTGCAGTTTGTATTCGAGTTAGGTTAGGTTATGTAAGTGTTATGTCACTGCCGCTTTAAGATGTTCACACTTTGGAACCGTCATAAAAGCCTCACTGTAAAATGTGTCGGAAAAGTACAACAGAACAGGGAAAGTTGTGATAATGAGGGTCTAACAATACGGCTGATGATAGAGGGTGTTTGCACAAATGTCTGCACTAGATTCATTTTATTTAGAAGGATAGTCCCATTTGCGAGAGAAAGAAAGGTTTTGTTCTGTTTGCTTGACACTTGGGTTGGTTTTTGTTCACATACACCACTCACTGTTATGTGTAGTCCAAGTTTAGTCCTGCAACAGGTCCTGATGTAGCCGAACAACACTGGTGACAATTGAGAACTTGTGATGATCTAAGCATGACTGAAAACATTATTTGATATTTGACTCCATAAATTGAACATAAAAACTAGGGGTGTAACGATATCCAAGTCTCATGATACAATTTTGTCACGGTATGAACCTCACGGTACGATATTTATTGCGATATCGGGGGAAAGTTCACAATATTATGATTTTCTACATAATAACAAGATGCTTTGACCAGTCATTTGGTACAATATTTATTGTCATCAGGGATGTAACGATATCCAAATCTCTCTGTACGATATTTTCACCATGTACATCTACATCTATGTACTGCAATATTTTGTGGAGGCTTCACAAGACTTAATCCAAAGAATGAAGATGTAAAAGTGCTTAGACAGTTATTTCTTCATGTCGTCTGCACTGAAACAGAGCAAAGGATCATGGTCTATGTAGTTCCTCCTGTGTTTTTAGTTATTTCTGCATCATAACTATTCATTTAAGCAAACAGACTTGTGATTTGATACATTGTTATGGTTCACAATATTATTCTGAGACCTTTGACGATACGATATCACGATATTTTGATTATTGTTACATCCCTAATAAAAAGTTTACATTTCAAACCTATTTTGTCTCTGTTTAGTTCAAGAGAATGGGACAACGTGGATCGCTCTGTCAGAGGTCGGCTACAAAACCGCAGTGAAGATGGAGAATTTTGGTGAGTTTAAACAGCTACATAATAAACTACTGTACCCAAAAACATGTTTGTACAGTTAAATACTTTGGCTCAACAATATGAAACTAACGTAACTTTGTCTAACAATTTGGTGATTTAGGTTGTAGTGTGATTTTTACTTTTTACTTCTGTCTTTCCTCACACGTTATGTTAAGTTGACCTGGAACTTGCGTCATTGTGGCCCAACAAACTATGAATATATTTACTAATACTTCTACTATTAGTGCTTCCACTTTTACTACCGAGGTGTTGTTTGTTTCAGGATGTCTTTCAGTGACTTCTTGCGTGAGTTCAGTCGTCTGGAGATCTGTAACCTGACCGCAGACGCTCTTCAGAACGCCCAGATCAAGAAGTGGAGCTCAAATCTGTTCCAGGGCGAGTGGAGGAGGGGCAGCACAGCCGGGGGCTGCAGGAACTACCCCGGTATGTGGACCGGGTTTAGACCTGGTTTAGTTCCACATAGTCCTGGTTTGGTTTTGTTTTAGTTCTGTGTAGACCTGGTTTGGTTCTGATATAGTCCTGGTATAGTCCTGGTTTAGGTCTGTATAGCCCTGGTTTGGTTCTGGTATAGTCCCGGCTTAGACCTGGTTTAGTTCCGCATAGTCCTGGTTTGGTTCTGGTATAGTCCTGGTTTAGACCTGGTTTAGTTCCGCATAGTCCTGGTTTGGTTCTGGTATAGTCCTGGTTTAGACCTGGTTTAGTTCCGCATAGTCCCGGTTTAGTTCTGATATAGTCCTGGTATAGTCCTGGTTTAGACCTGGTTTAGTTCTGATATAGTCCTGGTTTAGACCTGGTTTAGTTCTGTATAGTCCTGGTTTGGTTCTGGTGTAGTCCTTGCTTAGATCTGGTTTAGTTCTGTGTAGTCCTGTCTTAGACCTGGTTTAGTTCTGTATAGTCCTGGTTTAGACCTGGTTTAGTTCTGTATAGTGCTGCTTTGGTTCTGGTATAGTCCTGGTTAGGACCTGGTTTAGTTCTGTATAGTCCTGGTTTGGTTCTGGTATAGTCCTGGCTTAGACTTGGTTTAGTTTTGGTGTATCCCTGGTTTAGACCTGGTTTAGTTCTGGTATAGTCCTGGCTTAGACCTGGTTTAGTTTAGTAGAGTCCTGGTTTAGACCTGGTTTAGTTCTGGTATAGTCCTGGTTTAGACCTGGTTTAGTTTAGTAGAGTCCTGGTTTAGACCTGGTTTAGTTCTGACTTAGTTCTTGTTCAGCCCAGTCTTGGCTTGTTTAGTCCTGGTTTAGACCCGGTTTAGTTCTGGTATAACCCGTGTTTAGACATGGTTTAGTTTAGTGGAGTCCTGGTTTAGTTCTGACTTAGTTCTTGTTTAGCCCAGGTTTAGTCTTTGCTTGTTAGTCCTGGTTTAGACCTGGTTTAGTTCTGGTAGAGGCCTGGGTTACATCTGATTTAGTTCTGGTAGAGTCCTATGTTAGACCTGGTTTAGTTTAGTAGAGTTCTGGGTTAGACCTGGTTTAGTTCTGACTTAGTTCATGTTTAGTCCTGGTTTAATCCTGGTCTATGTGAATTCTTGGGATGTCTTTATATGAGCTGAAATGTCTCACCTTGACAATCACATTAAGATTTTCAGGATCCCAGAGTAATTTTCAGTCAATGAAACTTTCTCTCAGCTCATCACTGACATTTTACAACATTACTAAAAGCAGAATAGGGTTTGTATTGATTTATTGCAGGAATGTGAACCAGTGACTCCTATTTAAACACGGAGTCATACGATGACATTTTTAACATAAAGTGTCATCACGACCTGAAGCGCTCACCAGGACCAAACTGCTTCAACAGACCAAACCAATGGCCCAAAACCCAAAAGGAATAAAATTTGTTACTAGAAAACCTTTTCACTTTTTAACTGTGCAACTACAATTTGTTCCTCTGCAAAAATCAAGGCACAAAGTCCAATATTTTTCAAAAATTATATCAGAATTGTGCTAAAATGGTAAATTCTATATCCTAATTTTGCGTAACAGAACAACAGTTTCTGTGTATCCCGTAGATGAACTATTGCCCCTCTAATAAAAACAACAACAACATCTATATGGTTGCATTAGCATGCAATAAATCAAATATTTCATTTTTAAATCTTAATTGTAATGACAATGGTGCAAATAAAAATAAAGAAAGGAAGAAAGAAAGAAAGAAAGAAAGAAAGATGATGCCCCAGTTTAGCAGTAATGTTAATTGACCTAGTCATTACTATTTTGCATCCTTTGCATAGTCTTAGCAAGGACAACTCCAGTTCATTATTGACATTTCTCTGTGTTTGGCTCTGGCATCATCCAAATATGTTAGAATTTGTCCTTTAACATTATTAATTTCCTTGGTCAACTCATCTCACAGAAGCAGTACACTATGCTCTGCTCATTTTATCTCGGCCAGCTTGTCTCCAGACTGTTTTTCTTAGCTTCTCAGTCCCGGACTGATGGTGAATAAACTCCTCCTGCCTCAAACATCCAGAGTCTCTGCCTCTCTGTACGACTGTAGGACTCGTTAGAACAACACTTATGTCCCCAAACAACTATAGTATTTATTGTTGCGTCAGTGGCAGCATTGAGTGTCTAATAAAGATACAGTTCACTTAAAAGCACAGCTCAGGTCTTCATATGTTGTTACACATTATTATTACACTGATCATTGAGTATAGTTCTTTCTTCTTGTTTGCAGCGACGTTTTGGTTGAACCCACAGTTTAAGATCCAGCTGCATCACCCGGACAGCCCTGGGAGCTCTGAATGCAGCTTTGTGGCCGCTCTGATGCAAAAAGACCGGAGGAAGAAGAGGAGGGAGGGCAAAGACATGGAGACTATTGGCTTTGCTGTCTATGAGGTAACAAAATTGACACTGATGTGCATTTTTTACCCTTAAGGCTTAGTGTCTAATCCTGCTTTTCCTTTTGTGTTTTCACAGATTCCACGAGAGGTACTGCATTCTGAACTTTAAATAGTTATTGGAAAAGTATTCTTTTTTTTCTTTTGACTTGAATGAATGAATATTTGTACGATTTATGCTTTTGTAACTGGAAAATATATAGCTGCTAAGATGTAGCTTCTGTCTAGTAATTATTTAAGGGCCTCTGCCAGGCCAAATAAGAGTCAAGTTTGTGGAGATATAAGCCTCAGAGAAAGGATGTTTTTACGGCAAAACAGAAAAAAGTAGTGGGAAAAGTTACACACTGGGGTTTTAAGATGGTTGTGTTTCCAGTGTTTTACCAAATATAGTTAAATTGTAACTCATAATGTCATCTTATCTTGTGTTACAGTTTGTGGGTAAGTCGGGGGTGCACTTGAAGCGTGACTTCTTCTTGACCCATGCCTCCAGCGCGCGCTCCGAGCTCTTCATAAACCTGCGAGAGGTGAGCTCCAGGCTGAAGCTGCCGGCCGGAGAGTACATCATCGTCCCCTCCACCTTCGAACCACACAAGGAGGCCGACTTCGTGCTCCGCGTCTTCTCAGAGAATCCGGCCGGTACCGAGTGAGTGGAGGGCTCAGATCTGCAAAACCTTAATATATCCTCATGGAGATGGCATTTCAAACATACAAACCATTTTCATAACTCGAGCTACTGCCGATTCTCAGGGTCCTTTGCCACTTTAGTCTTCAGAATTAGATCCACAGTTCAGTAATGCATTAAAGCCACACTGTGTAACTTTTCTGCTGCGGATCCATCACCTGCTAGCCTCACGGATGATGGTTTTGCTTTACCTGGAATGTTTCACAGTACGGCTTCCCTTGCATATACTCAAATACATTTTTTTATTGGTCAAAAATACCGTACCTTGAAAAACATGTATTCTTCTTTTTGTTTTTATTAAACAATAAACACAAATAATCAAACAAAAAACCAACACATTACACCCAAAGGTTAAACCACATTGTCAAAATAATAGTAATGATAATAATACAAAATATAGCAATAATTACAAAAGAAACAAAAAAAACATGTACCATATTTTCCGGACTATAGAGCTCTCCTGTATATAAGCCGCATCCACTCTATTTAATTTTTCTTTTTTTTTTTTTAAGTTATACAAGCCGCAACTGGGCTATAAGCCACTGATATCTATGTTGAAAAATTAGATATTTACTGCATATACAGAACGATTTTGTACTGTAAATGTACATTTATGTACCTGAACAGATTCTTTCCGAACAGTGCCTTTTAACACGGCAGCAACTGTGCTGATTAAAACTTTAATCATCTTCACTGAAACCGTTGACCCAAGCTTACGTGCAGCAGCACGGTAGATGTCTGTGCGGGACACAATTTTCAGTCCCGCTCCCTTGTCGTCTGGTCGCGCTCCCGCCCGCAATAAGCTTTCAGAATATGTCCCATGCCGCAGTGTTTTGTGTTGGGTCCCACGGGTCCCGCGGGTGCAGGGCTCTACAGCGCAGTTTCCTTCCTGGAGCAAGATCGATGTCTTCAACTTAAAACTTGCATCATACAAACTCCTTCTTGTGCTTTTCATGATGAAGGGGCGAGGATTTGAAAATAATTACCAGTTAGTAATTTGTCGTGCGTGTTATATCTGCTAAATAAAAAGTAGCGTATTCTTCTTTGCATTAATTTTCCATCTATCTTGTTTTTGAAATTCCGGTTAGAGCGCCTCTAGCAGTGGAAGAAAAATCCACAGAATAGCCGCACGTTTGTAAAAGTCGCATGGTTCAAAGCCTGGGAAAAAGTAGCGACTTATAGTCATGAAAATACGGTATTCTTCTTTCTGGGAGTGGGTATGCAGATATGTTTAATGTCATAGTGTGAAACTTTCCTGGCAAACCCACCACCATTACTTTGTGCACCTTTAAAATGAGTTGCCTAGTTTGTTTAAGTAACTTTATCCCTGTCGTTTATTCTCCAGGGAAATGGACGATGACATTAAAGCCGAGATCCCGACAGATGTAAGAGCCCAAAGCAGCTGCCATACGAAATGTTCCTCTGTGACTTGCTTTGAATGTTTTTATTGTTTATATATTACAGAATTATCTCGATGAAAGCCAGATCGACGCAGGTTTCAAGAGCTTGTTCAGACAGCTGGCAGGAGCGGTGAGATATTTTTGGAATTTAATAAAAGTGAATTAAGTTTAAAATGTCTCAAAGCATCTTTTATCTTTTTGTTTATGACAGGACATGGAAATCAGTGTTACAGAGCTGCAGACTATTCTTAACCGAATCATCAGCAAACGTGAGTAAAATTAGCAGGCGTTTGACGACCTTTAGCGCATTATGATATTAGTGATGTGTTTTTGTTTTACTTTGAAACAGATAAAGACTTGAAAACAGATGGCTTCACAAAAGAGTCTTGTCGCAGCATGATCAACCTTATGGACGTATCCTTCACTGGATCTTTTATTTTGAAGGGACATTTATCAGGAAAGGACAAGTGTGTTTGTCTTAAATGTTCATGCATTAGAAACTAGAACATTAAATTAAGTTTGATTAAGCACAAATAGCAGTGGGAAAGTAGTCAGTTATATAACCAGAAATGATCCGTTGTATGTTTATAGTGGATTGCTTTGTGTGCTATTTCTTTAACTGTGTGTATTCAGAAAGACGGCAGTGGAAAACTAGGTCTAACTGAGTTCCACGTCCTTTGGGAGAAGATTAAACGATACTTGGTGAGTTTTGATTTTCATACTTTTTTGTGTTTATTTATTCAAATGTTGAGATATTATGATTTTACTGTATATTTTTTAATTGACCTACAGTGCAAAACACATTTATTAGACACCTGTCATAAAAACAAGAAAACATAAATAACTTCATAGTAAATCAAAAACATGTTTGAAATTAACAATTTCATAGTTATTCATTAAGAAAATGACCAGTTGGAATAACAAAATAGTCCTTGTTGACAAATAATAACCAAAAATGTGAATATTTAGTGTGAGCAGCTTTGGCTCAGATAACAGCTGCATTCTTGCTCATTGTTTTTATGTAGTTTTGCAAAGTCTCTTTTCTTATTGAGTTCCAAATAATTTTTAGCTGTTTCTAGAGACTTTCTTTGGATGAGACTTTGGTGACATTAAACTTGAAAATGTATGGATAGTAACAATAGTTATATTTTAGCATCAAAGATATGGTTTTGATAAAAAGATCTTGCATATACTGGTGGATTAACCATTATAGAAACATAAAAAGATACTTTAGTAAACAGAAATACTGTTAAATTAAGTATGGGAGCAGTGGCAAACACCTTACACTGGGTGGTGGTCAAATAAATGTGTTAAGCACTGTAAATTTAGCATAAAAAAAATAATTGTGTCACTAAGGCATTGACACTTGGGGTTGGCAATATGACAATGTTGATCAAGCACAATTTTCAATTTGATTTTAAAAGTCTTTCAGGCATAATTTCTTGAACAAAACTTTTAATTAATACTACTTAATTGAAAAAAATTGTAAAATGATTGGTTGGACTTATTAAAAAGACCCAGTCTGATCACTGACCTCTGAATCTCAATCCTGAACAAAATGTGATTAAATGCACAGCCCTGGTTTGATGGCATAAGAAAAGTGTTTAACAAATGATTTACTGTTAGCTGTATTATGCTTAGATTTCCTCAGTTCTATTACTAGTATGTATAACCTACATGATCTTTCCAAATAGTACAAATATAATGTGTCATCTGCATTTGCAACATGTTGTGCAATCAGGGAAAATCTCCTGATGTTGCTTTAGTCAGCCGTTATTGACACTGCTTCAGATGCTTGCGTCATGTACCGTTTGAGTTGTAATGTTGCCAAGACTTCCAGGCAGGGCAATGGTGTTCACGTTCCTCTTATAACACACTGTTCATGGTTTGATTTGGTTTGTTTTCCAATGTGTAGACTATTTTCAGAGAGTTTGACTGTGACAAATCGGGCACAATGAGCTCCTATGAAATGAGGAAAGCCCTGGCGTCCGCAGGTATTTGGGTCACACACGTTTTCGTTTTTAAAAGTGCACTGTGTAACATTTCGAGAGGAGGGTGCCACCAGTTTGTATCCAGGGAGATGTTTAGATCCTTTAAAACAGACATGTCCAAACTATGGCCCGGGGGCCAAATGTGGTCCTCAGGCTTCCAAGTACTTCCGCAAGTCATACTTTTTACTGCATGTTTTTGAAGTCTACCTTGATCGAGCAAATGTAGTGTGTCCTTTTGAGGGTCTAAGAATGAACAAAGGTCTGGAGGCTCATTCAGACCTGTTATAAATGCACAGATTTTAATTACTCACTGTTTTGACCACCAGTCTATGACCCTCGATCAGCCCTCACGCTGTTCTGTGTTTTAATATGTGGCCCTTGATGAAAAAAGTTTGGACACCACTGCTTTAAAACATACAGTAACCATATATGTTTTAAAGGAAATATTGGAAAATACCTGTAATTTAATAAATCTTTATATGTTTAATGTCATACTGGGGAACATGAACAAGGTAATATCTCGTCCATGGAGCAAGCAATGGCGTACCCTCCTCCAGAAAAGTTACGTAGTGCAACTTTAACATGTAAACATAGGCATTCACACATAAATAAATGTACTACACATTATAGTTACATTATTACAGTTTTTCCATTACAATCTTAAAATTAAAATAAATTTCCGTAAAATGTTGACATATTAATTGAATAAAAATGACTTTTTTTAATAATGGAAAAAATTCTAAACCTTTTTCTCAGGATTTAACTTGAACAATCAGCTTTTCCAACTCATCATCCTCCGGTACACTGAGGCGGACATGACTGTCGACTTCGATAACTTCGTCACATGTTTGGTCCGACTGGAAACCATGCACAGTAAGTCCAGGCTTTTGTCAGGTTTTAATTCTGGTTTAGTCCTGTTGGTACTTGCTCTAGATAAATGCATTTTAGTGTCACAACCATTATTAATATACTTTCTTCTGTTTGTTTTACAGAGACCTTTCAGACATTGGACACGGATAAAGACAATGTTATAACGCTAGATTTTGTTCAGGTAATTTTTACTTGCGCAACATATAGGCACCCATACATATGCTAAAACATGTTTTGTAAGTATTTTAGAAGCTTTAGAGATTAATGACCTCATAAAATTAGCAGTTTTGAAGCAGCCATACTAATGCAAAATAGTGGATATACAATACAGAGTAAATAGCTGGTCAAAATGTTCGAATTTAATGAGTTTATTTGACGTTTTTTTGTTACTATCCACATGAAACAAAAACTGGCACGAGGTCTTCTCTGTCAGTATTCAGCCCCAAACGTGCGATTATTTAATATGGAAAGTTTGTGGGCTCAATCCTAAACAAAAACGACATGGTTCAGCATTTGTGGATCATGAGTTTGGATATTTATACTTGGATATAAACCGTGAATCTCCCATAGAGTTACACAGGCACTGCTCTCCTTCTGAAACAGGGCATCATCAAATGTTAGAACATAAACACACCTTATCTGTTACTGAGTTGTAGTTAATATGTTTATTTGTATTCACTTGTGTTGTTTTCTTTCCCCAGTGGATAACGCTGACCATGTTTGCATAGACCTGAACGGAGCCCAGTGACTGCAGTGTGATTTACAGAAGTGCCTTTTCCAGCTCCAGGGCCACTGCTCCCGACGACCGTGACAAGATCTACGAGCAGGGCCTATCGTACATGTGCCAAAATGTACAAAAACTAAGACAATGCAAAAACAACCACCTTAAAGAAGTTAAAATTGGTGTCTACGTTATAACAAGTCTAGAGATAAGATTTAGCAAGTATATTCATCTTAAAGATAGAGAGTCTAGAGATAAGATTTAGCAAGTATATTCAGCTTAAAGATTCACTATGTAACATTTTTCTGTTGGAGGTCTGGTTGCGTCCGTGGAGATTTGATCAGCTGGAATTTACCACAGTATTGCATTGTTTATTAATCATGCCTTCATTTGTTAAAATTGCTCGTAATTTCAAGAAAAACATTGTTGGCTTAGTACCAGAGCCAGGTCACCTCTCCACAGATCTGACCTGTAACCTGCCCACTGGCCCCACATACCTGTTTCCATGGAGATAGATAAGTTAAAGACATACTTGCCCGTTTACATGAGACCTTTAAATCTGATTAAAAATAAATTAATTCAGAATAAACGTTAATTTCGTTATAAAAAGACCATGTGAACACTTAATTCCTAATGTTTATTCGGATTTATTTAATTCCGCTCAACTTCCAGGGGTCGGGAAGGGTTCTAATTGGACAGGGAGACGAAAGTATTTACGTCTACAAGAAAAAAAAACACAGACTTCAGCTGCTACCGTTTTTTTTGTCATCTCAGTTTGTCGTTATTCCATGGGGGTGCGTACCTATGTCCACCGGTGTAAACCTTTATTCGGAATTAATATTTCCATGTAAACTTGAAGGAGAATAATTTATTTCTGATCTATTTCATTCGGAATTAATTCGGATTCAAAATTCTCATGTAAACGGGCCATTGTGGACATTATTGGACATTATTCTTTATGCTTGGGGGCAAGTGGACCATCTTCCAGAAATGTTACATGGTGCACCTTTTATAAAAATGTCAAATAAAAAACTAGTGTCTAAAATTGACATTGGCATTACCGTATTTTTCGGACCAAAAAATGCACAATGAAGAAGAAAAAAACATGTATAAGTCGCACCAGACTATAAGTCATTTTGGGGGAAATTTATTTTATAAAATCAAGAACGCAAAAGCAAGTTATAGAAGTTATAGTATTAAAAACAACCAAATAGAGAACAATCTGTCATTTGTTCAATTGTTTTTCAATATAGAACCAAAAATAAGAAAATGGAAAAAACAACTCTTTTCTTTATTATTTGTCTCTAAAACCAAAATGAAAACTGGATAGCGATTTGTTTTTTCATTTTTGATTCACATATACGATTCATATATATGGTCTATGGACTGAAAAATGTAAAATATAAGTTGCACCTGAGTACAAGTCCCAAACCCTGAAAAAAAGTCCAAAAAATGCTATATTAACTTATTTAAGATCTGTCATTTTGTCTACAACAGCCAAATATACACTATAAAATACACTTCAGTATCAAAACGTATTGCCAAAATGCTTGCTATCATAGTTTGAGATGCTGGATTAGACTAAAAATCATATCTTTATGTATTTAAAAATGTAAGGAGAGTATACAATATAGAAAGTGCTTATTAAAAAAATGTTTACAAAAGCAACAATCAAAATGAAATGCCTATATCAAGACATCTGTCAGTTTCAGCGCTGCACTTTCACTTATTTGGATTCTTTTAATGGTGAAAATACATGATTTATTTGCCTTATTGCCTCTTTGGGGCTGCCAAACAAGTATTTCTAAAGACAAAATAGGTTTGTTATTCGACTGATCTGGCAGCAAATGTTAACACGTCAACTGTATGCACTGTGTTACCTGCTTGTCTCCATGGAGATGTTACAGTTTTGCCCGTAATGTTCCACAGTATGGCAATAAACGCATCTATCTCCACTGAGACAAGCAGGCGACAGACCCTCCATCTTTTAATCTTCTTGTATTTGTATTTCCTGTCACTGTACATTTTCTATAGACATCCAGCACTGTCTGTAAAATTGCTGCAAAAGTTTGACTAAATAATTTTCAGATCCTGATGTCAAAGCGAGTACTGTATTTAGTCTAGTGCCAATTTGAATGTCGAAAATCTTGCCTTTGTAGCGCCACTGCTGGTCGGGCAACAACAATGTAAAATGCTGCAATCTGATGGCTGTACGTGTTATGTCAAATCAGAAGTACTTCTTAAATGTCTCTTATGCATGGCACTTTTATGGCCAAAATATGAACTTTTAAAATGGTGGACGAAAAAAAGGGATGTGTCAGCGTCATATAATCACGTCTATGTGAAGGGATCAAGTAATTTTGGGTGAAGGTTTAACTCTTGTTTAAACTGTATGCATGGGATCTGCCTGCTTCATTTAACCTGGGAGCAAAGTGTGAATTTTAAAGGGATTTTTAAATATTAATGCCACGTATCATGACACCAAACAGCCTTAACATTATGACCACTTACGGGTGAAGTTATTGACAAATTTACATTGTCAAAGCGATACCAATGTGAGCATAAAGTATTTTGAAATCCTTTTATTATTATAACATGAAATAAACAATCTTTATACCTATAATTAATCTTGTCTCAGTATATGAGGCTGCACTAGCACTGATTAACGACGATTCAGTTCAGGGAAAGTTCTTTTTTTTTACTTGCGTGAGGCTCATTTTGCTTTCCGACTGGAACCAAAACAAAACTTTTTAAGACAAACAAATTAAACATCACGTGAAATGTTTTTACAATGAATAAACCAGCGTTATTACCAGTGAATGCTATATTTGATTCGTTTTTACCTTGTATCTGGGGACAGTTAGATTGTTTTTATAGCACTTAAAATAAAAATTGTCAAACGGTTCCTCTCAACATCTAATTGAAATGTGAAAAATTTAATTCTGACCTGAAATCTGGCTGCATATTAAGGAGGTGGTTATAATGTTATACCTGATGGTGTATTTAACAAAAGGCAACAGTGAATAATATTAAATAATAAAATTCATTATCAAGCAATGTTTGTCTGCAAGTGTTAATGGAATTTTCTACCAATTACTTATTTTGTAAATACCAAATTTGAGTTTGAAATTGAGAAACTGCCTAGTAGTTTTTATTAAGCCTGTGTTGGGAAATGCTTTATGTTTTGCCATTTAATTTTTAGCATTTGTTTACAGTTAGGAACCATTGCTTTCATGTAACACATTGTTTTACTGAGTTCTTAAATGCTTTGACAATAAAATTTGTTTGAACCATAATGCCAAATGTTAGACTTCAGTAAAAAAACAAGAAAACACACGAAGACGAAGAATAAATATTGTAATAAATAACTTTTAGTAACAAGATTCAAATATAAAACCACTTCTATAATGTACAGTATCAAATATCAAATCTTCACAGAAATTCTCATTCATTGTTAAGTTACATTTTTACACATTGATCGAATAGTTTAAGTTAGGACAAATAAATTTTAAAAGTTATAAAAAGTTCCATCATAATTTCATCTGGAAACCATGGTTACAGGAATGTTACACGGTGCACGCTGGCGATTTGGTTTAGGATTTCTCAGACGACATATAAACATTTTGACCTAAGACTAAAAAAAAAAAACAGCCCAATAACATCTTAAGGTTAAATGGATAAATAGTCTGGTTAAATGGGGTTTATATTTTTACAAGTTTTCCAGATACAGAAATGTGCAGAGGTTTTAGGTGAGGTAGATTATCAGTAAGATTTGAAACCAAAAAAACCTATGAAGGCTATGAAAAAGTGCAGACCTCTACTAAGGAACTAGTCCTATCTCGCAATGAATAACAAAAGCTGCAGTTTAAGTCTCTGTATGAGCCACAAAACCATTTAAAGTGGCTTAGATATATTCAAAATTACACTGAAAATCTGACTGCAAACCAAAACATTACTGAACTTCAATAGCTAATAACGATGTCTAACTTTTTATATAACTTTTTTATTATACATATACAGGGTTCCCACGGTCATGGAAATCCTGGAAAAGTCATGGAAATCCTGGAAAAGTCATGGAAATTGAAAATGTAATTTTCCAGATCTCGAAAAGTCATGGAATTTTGTAAATTCAATCAAAGTTTTGGAAAAGTCATGGAATTTTAGTGTCTTTTTCACACAACTACAGTGTTTTGTTCATTTATCATTAGGCTATTATGATTTTTTCTGAACGTATGCGCCAGCACAATAAGGTCTTTTAACGACAATTTTGACGACGATAAATGCACTAACAGTATTTTAAATGTATGAAAATAATGAAAAACTAAATAAAAATTATGAAAAACTATATTACCAAACTATAAGGTGAGTGGAAAGCATTAACATTTCATATGTAGCCCTCAAAGTCTGTTCAAGTCTACACATGTAGGTGCTGTAAAGTCATGGAAAATTCACGTTAAGTCATGAAAAAGTCATGGAAAAGTTTTGAAATTTTGTCAGAGTGGGAACTTTGTATATAACAACCCCTCTGAATATACGTTTTTTCTTTGGACTGTATTTCAAAATTGCAGCCTCCTGAATTGATGAATTTCAATTTACTAATTATGGGTGCCATTTTGAGTATTTTTCACAAATCAAAAGAAATAATAATTGAATTGTCAATTGCACCGACAACTATGCAAACTTTCCGCCGCTCTAAACCCCAATGGACACCTGGTTTCTGCCTCATTGCTAAAACTGGATAATGTTTGCCAGATTTACCTCACCTCCTTACACATTTCTGTACATCATATTTTTGCATTGCGAGTCTCTTTTTAGGCGTAGTTGTTGTTATGTTCGATCCTGGTCACCATCGTTGACACCAGCCTCTCCAGCTGCTCCGCCCGATGCTTTCCTGTCTGAAGCACCTCCTCGTGGTTGGCTTTTTCCTCGCTGTCGTAGTCCATCACGGCCTGGTTTGTGATCAGGGACAAGGCGAACACACGCATGCCGCAGTGCCGGGCCACGATCACCTCCGGAGCCGTGCTCATGCCTGGAAGATCATTACAAAATCAAGCATGAGTTTAAAGGTGGTTTAAAGGTGCACTACTGTATGTAAAGTTTTGTTTCGGGGCCCATCACTTGCGTTTTTCTATGGATATGTCATTGCTTTGCCTGGAATGTTCCACAGTATGACATTAAACAGCTTTACTTTACATTTATTCAATTACATGGCTTTATAGCTCAAAAATATCTAAAAAAACAGGCATTCTGACTGAGCGGCGTCGCCTCTCCACAGATCTGACCTGAAACTTGGTCTGGTTTGGTCTCCATGAAGATAGAAAGGTACCATATTGCGAAACATTCCAGACATAGCAATAACATCTCCAGGAAGCAAAGCATTTGACGCACCCTCCCCCAGAAAAGTTACACAATACATCTTAAAATATAATATTAGATTTGTTTGAATTGTGATTTTAATGCATTTCTTATTCTGTAAAGCACTTTCAATTACTTTGTGCTATACAAATACACTTTTCTTGCCTTGGCTATTGTGTGATTTACATAATAGTTGCTTTTTTAGCAATACTAAAATGTGATACTAAAAATCTAAGTAAAACTAAAACTTAACTAAACTTCGATTAATTTCATGTTACTGGATAAATGGCAAATCAGGACGCTTCCACACTTGCTCTGGTTTGGTCCTATTTGAGCCCAATTTAGTCCTGTTATAGACTCAGTTTGGTCCTGTTCTAACCCTGCTTCAGGATTAACAATACATTTTTATCAACACTGTGTTATTGAAATTGGTTTTGAGCCTTTCCCTCAGTATCAAAAGAGTTTCAGTGTAATCTTACAAATGCCATGTGTTATGTTTACGTTTGCAATCGTTGATAAAAGACACTGACTAAGATCTTCCAAGGTTTCTTCCAAATTCTGCACTTTTTATGCATTTTAGACATGTTAAACTCATCGTATAAATCCTCCACTCACCAACAGCATCTGCTCCCAGCCTGTAGAGCATCCTGCTCTCAGCGATGGTCTCAAAAGTGGGACCCCCCAGGACACAGTAGACTCCCTCCTTCATGAAGTCCTCGTACCCCAGCTCTTGAGCCACGTCCATGGCCAACTGCCTCAGCTCGCGGTCGTAAGCGTCGGACATGCAAGGAAAACGAACGCCAAACCTGCAGGAAAGAGAAAGAAGCGAAGTCAGTAAAAGGTAAAAATGTAAAGGATATTTGAATATGTTTCCCAATAATTGACCATAGTGCCCAATAATACTCCAAAAACAACAAATACTTTACACTGGCATCTCCATATCGCACTTTGTTGCTCATTGTATCGACATAATAGACGTAACTTTATGATAAAAATAACTACATAAATAACTACATAAAAATTGTATCAAAGGGAGAAGAGTAGTTGAACCAAGGTTGAAGTTCTTGTATGATTTGTATCTATAACCTTTTGTGTATCTTAGTGTAGTAGGTTTCCCGTGTCATACTGTTAAAAAAACTGTAATATGTGGACTTTGTTGCTTTTAAATACATCTTATTGCCAATATACTCAAACCTACCTCTCATCATTGGGGCCGACAAGTGGGCTGAGGCCAGCAAACCCAGGGATGTTGATGTGGTCCTTTATAATCATAACATCTCCCACTTTGAAATCTTCATTGAGTCCACCGGCTGCGTTTGTGAGAATAACCGTTTCCACACCGAGCAGTTTGAAGATGCGCATCGGAAGGGTGATCTGGACATAAAGACAGAAAAGAGAGGTAATTTTAAGGACCATAAACTTATACTTGTGTCAAATATTTTCAGAAATCACACCTTCTGAGCAGAGTAACCCTCGTACAGGTGGAATCGTCCTTGCATGCAGACACAGGGTCTTCCTTTTAAAGTGCCAAACACCAATCTCCCCGCATGTCCATGAACTACGAAGAAAATATCAACACATTATACGCTAATAATAAGATAAAAGAACCTATATTCATCCCACAATGGAGAATTTTCAGTGTTGCAAAGTAAAGCACAAGAACAACCAAAGAATGAAAAATATGCAGCAAAGAATTTAGATAAAAAATAACACAAACAAAGAATATGAATAAAGTTATATTACAATACTGAGTAAAAATGCTGATAATAAAACAAATACCATGCTGTGTATCTTTCTGTTTCTTTATCTGTTGTATTTCTCTAATAACCATTTGATTCTCTGGCCGAATAGACCTAGTTTTCTGTCAGATGCCCTTCCTATAACATCAAAGCACTTACTATAATTAACTTGGGCAGGCATGTGGGTTAGGCATCTTGCCCAGGGACAGTATATTTGGGGAATCTAACCACTAACCTTTCACTTTATCTCCTGCCCGTTCAAAATTTCACTTTCATCCTTATTATTTCTGACTAAAATTTGACAGTTTGACATCTCTACTTTTGATTTTCAGCTGATAATCGCTCAGGGAGGTTAGCCATATCGTCATTGTGTACTTGGGCATGACACTTCCCCCACATTGTTTATATATGTATAAATGTGTCATGTGAGTCACTGATAGTGTAGGGAATTAATGTGACGATTGAAGGCATCCATAAACCACCATTTAACTCATTTGGTTTATTTCTATTATTAAAAAAATCTTTATAGTTCCTGTAATTACTCTGAATGGACTGCGATTTATGTTTTCATAGCAGGATTCTGGACTTTAAACATGTCCAGGAGAGGTGACTGAAGAAGACTGAAAAAGGCTGACAAAATAATACAAGAATTTCAGAACATGTTTGTACAGATCTAAACTTCAGGATTTAGCAGTTTTCATGCAAAATAAGACAAGGATGTTTAATTGTTTGTGAAGGAAATGGTGGTACTTCGGCCCGAGAATGAACTTACCCGTGCTTTGGGGGAAGTCGGGGATGTCCTTGTAGTTGAATGCCACCTGATCTTTCAACATGTCTGCCAGCCCCCCAAGCCCAGAGCCGCACACGATGCCAATGGTGGGACGGATGTCAGTTTGGGCCAGCAGCCAATCAGCCGTGCCTTTGCAGTCATCATAGCTATATCTGCAAAAAGAGAAGGTCAGATGATAAAATTTACTGAGTTAGGAAGGTACTTCAACGGGATCAAATTAAGTTAGAGTACTGACTAAGTTAAGGTTAATTGCTTTGAAGCGTGTCTTCATTATTGGATTACATTAAAGTGTTGATTAAAGTGTACAGAAATACTTTGCAAGCTATTTTACATTTAAAATTGACAAGTTTTTTGGGGTGCGATATTTTTGTCCTAAATATATAGCACATTTCCTGCTTTATTCTGGGGTATTTTTAAGTAATAGTAGATAGAGGAATCAAAAGAGGAACAATCAGAAGAGTTGCATAATGTTAACCCAAAAGTATCCTCCTAAATCTACCCTGTTGGGATGTCAAGAATGAATGACTCTCTACAGCGCATGCGCGTTAACTTTTGGCTCCGAAGACCACAACCATGTGACAAGAAATTAGACTTATCAAGCTAAAGTTTGAGTGTACTTACCCTTTGTTAGTCTCGGGAAGCATTTTTAATTTAAACAGGTAGAAAAAAGCGTGAAGTAGACTATACAACTTTTAATTAGTAAGTTAATTTAGGTCCAAAGCACCAGGATATACAAAAACGTGTGGAAAAAGTAGCTTCGATGTGTTGCAGAAGTAAGAGATTCTCAGGAGGTAAGTTGTTTCTTCCTTAAAAAAGTAGTTCACTCGTGGGTTTCTTGCCGGAGTCTGTACGAGAGGAGAGAGCGCCGGTTTATTATAGAGCAGCGTGGCCCTCCCAGGGGCCCCTCCTCAAGTCCTCATGACGCACTTAAATCCTCCCGCGCCATTGGCTGAGCGGACACACCTTCAGAAACTTCATTTATCGACCCAAACTTAGAGAATACAAGTTTCTCGTTCTTTCCTTGCATTCCCTACATAAAAATGCACTTTGTTCAAGATAATGTTTAATATTTATGTAATGATAAAAAAGAAAAAATATAACTGTGTACCTTCATTACTGCCGGAGTTTTCCGTAGGTTGTGAGAATGCAAAGTGAGTCACTATTGTACTATTGTTTTGAACATCACGTGCCCAGTGTTTCTCAACAGCGGTGTTAATGTTTTGATGGGTTGACAAAGTTCAGGAATTTTGCAACCCAAAGCTTTGTAGTACAAGCAGGTGATGATGATGTGACAACCACCGGGAAGTTAATATACACAATAAACGAACATATACGATGGTCCAAGCCTGATCCCGTCAGATCTCAGAAGCTCAGCAGGGCCTGGTCTGGTTAGTACTTGGATGGGAGACCCCTGGGAATTCCAGGTGCCACAGGGGGGCGCCAGTGGCAAAACTGCCATTGTGTCCTTAGGCAAGGCACTTCACCCACATTGCCTAGTATGAAAGTGGTGTGTGCATGGCAGGACTCCCTTGAAAAAGAGATTAGTAATCTCAATGGGCCTTTCCTGATTAAATAAAATAATTGAAGATATGATCTTTATTAATCCTAAAGAGAGATTATTCTAATAAACTAATAATAGTATTTTATTCAACCCTACAGTTCAAATCTTACTGTAGTACAGAAAAAAAAAAAAAAGTTCCCACTAGTTCTAAGATTGAACTCAAAAAATGTTCCATCTATTATTTATTGAACGATAATTCAGTATAGTCGGCTAATGACAGGCCTAAGTATATAGTACAAATCAAAATGTCAGTGTATCAGGCAAATGTTTAAACAAGGTTTACCAGTTTGCAACAAAAAATATGTTGCCTCAAGCCTGCATGATTTGGTCACAAGTTAAAAACAAAGTACTTATCAGGAGGTCATCAAGCGAATTCCATTTTATTTTTTCCTATCTTATTTTGATGGATCTGCCTACTTCCTTGTCCTGATATTTTTTATGTAAATCATCAGATAAGGCTTATCATTACAGCTCTGACCTCATAACTGTGTTTGTACACTCTGTAATAAAGTTTATGGAGTGGCATTGTTAGCCACTTAGTAAAAATATACAGATAAGGGTCTTAATCTTCTGCCATTGCATAACAGAGGGGACATCTGTTAAATAGCAGGTTTGTCACATTTTCACCCAAATGTAACTTGTGGGAACGGTCACATATGTTGCATCATTTTTGTGATAACTGAAAGGTGGTTTCTGCAGGGGTTCAAGGAGATGTTATTGGTTTGACTGTTATGTTTTTAGCAGGAGACAAACATGTAATACCACACAGTAAGCATTAGATAAATTAAAAAACAGATGTAATAAATGCAAGATGGAAAGCATTAACATCTGTAACATATATCGCATTTTAATTGGTCTGTTTGTTTCAGCTGAAGTCCAGGCTGATTGGTACCGTACAGGACAGTCACAAGGTAAGTCATCTGCTCCACTCCCATAGTCAATGTGCCATAAACATAGCTGTGAAATGCATGAAACAGTAACCGACATCTACCGTATGCACCATGTGAAACTCCTTATAGTGGCCTTCACAGATAACCTTGAGTTCACATTATCAGCAGTGCTTCCCATAGACCGGTGCCTGTGCAAAATAATTCAAATGGGAATGTATCTAAACATCTAAACATTAACATCTAAAATTTATGCAACAGGAATTTTAATTGACATTTTTTAGCCTCAAAGATTTGATACTTTTCTTGAGGTAAACCTTGTAAACCAATTGTGTGGTTATATTCTCAAGTATAAGTTAATGTTTAAATATCTACTCACAAGCAATTTTGGGTGCAATTTCCCACAAATCTTTCCTCCCTTGAGTATTGTTACACTATAAAATTACTCAAGTAGAAGTAATTACTTTAAATACCAATAGAATTTTTGGGATAGTTGTCACTTATTACAACATATCCTATCACAGAGGCCTCTTATGGGTTTGCTGTGAACTGCTTTGACTTTTAGGATCTTGTGACATAAAATGAGCTCATTGTGACATAACTCAGCCTAAAATATGATCAGAACAGGAGCCTGGAGGAGGGTTTGGTGCAGTGAGAATGTGGAGAATCAGTGACAGCGTTTTGTTCTTGTGAGCAGCTGTGATGAGCAGCTGCAGGTCAGATCTAAATGCAAATCCCCCTGCACTGGCTCTGCTCTAGTGTACGCTCAGCCGGAGGAGACTCAGGTTCAGGGCTGGAGAGAGATTACGTTTAACAGAGGTTTTTATTGCTTCAAAATACATACAAACACTTTTTAATCAGTCATGGTTACTTTAGTATCACTCATAGATTTTCTTTCAGGTATGAATAATGCATTAAATTTATATATTTCTGTGATGAAAATATATTGTGAAGATGAGATTTTTGTCACAGTCTTTATGTAAATAAATGTGATTCTATCCAAGACCCAGATCAGATATTAACACGCTTGAACACTCAGGTGGGATTGTCCCCATCCCACAGGAAACCCTTTGGTGTTTTACCTGTAAAAGTTGATTAACTCATGTCTGTTTTGATACGTATGTAGCTTTGCCAGAGCACAGATGCTCTGGAGGAGTGGACTTTGGGGAGATACTCGGTGAGAGGAGAGAGACTTAAGAGAGTCTCTGGCCAGGGCAGGTCTAGGCCCTTTCCTGTCTGCTGTAACAAAGATGAAACCTTTTTCTGTATTTCATAACTCACTAGGCTTTGCAAATGGATTAATTATTATTCTTCAAGATATACATCATTTTCCACAACAATCGTTCTTAAGTGCATTATTCTTTCACTCCACACCTCCTGGAAAGTTGTTATCATTATATTATTGTAGTCACAACGTGTAACAGAGCTGAGGCTGCCAATCTGTGCCATCAGGTATGTGACCTGTCTGTTAACAAATGACCAGCCTTCCACCAGAAAATGTGAAAAGTGACGACTACAGCCATTTACTGAAATTAGTACAGGCTGTAACATTATGTAAAAGAACTTGAGGTTGTATTGACGTGTGCTTTATTTTGTCCATTGCCAAACTTCAAAACAGAGGACACCAGACCAAAACATACAGTGTGACGTTGGTGTCCATTTTGTTTGTGGTTTAAGTTCAGACTGTGGTTTCCGACTGTGTGACCTCTGTATGTGCTTGGCGCAGTCAGCTGTACAGTTCTGAGCAATAGGTGATCAGTGTTGACTGCGGCTGATAACACAAGCTCAAGTGGATACCCTTTGACCCCCTCTTCCGTGTGTCTCTAACGCCTCAGGCTCGACCAATCAGAGTGTAACGTTTCGTTTTTGTGTACCTTGCAGTTTTCAGGTCAGTTCAAATCAGACTATAAATGAAGGTCAGGGTTTAGAGATATAGGTTGGAGTATGGAAATGACTCGACAAAAATAAGAATCCTGTATTTTATCTTTTATGTTCTAGAGTTTAATAATGTCAGAATTTCCGTTGAGGAGAAGGGGCCCACATAACTCTATGAGAGATTCACTGTTTTTGCCAAAAATATTCAAACCTTTTTCACATTTGTTCATTTGCTGCAGGTCAGATCGGTTTAGTTGTATTTTACTGCTGAAGTGGCTTAAAAGTCTTGTCAGTATAAGCACATTTGAAGCTAGATGTTGCAGATCAAATACCTCAGTCTGTGTTGTTGTGTCCTTTAGCAAGACTCATCTCCTCTCAAATGCAAAAATGTAACTATTATTGTTCTTAGGCCAGATGATAGAGACATGGGATACAGCAGGGGTGTCAAACTCATTTTGGTCCGGGGGCCGTATGCAACCTACTTTGATCCCAAAAGGGCCGGATCAGAAAACTCAGTTCTCTCTTCAAGTTCTTCAAGTTTTTTCTCCGTGTCTCGTAGTGGTGTTTAAGATTATATTCCTCGAGCAACGCCACTTGTGCCAAACACACTGAGCACAGATTTCCCATTCACCTTTGTCAACAAATAAGAATTAGACTATTTTTCTTGGGAAATCCTGAACTCGGCATCTGCTTTTCTCATTTTTTGACATTTTGCTGATGAGGGTCACAGTTGACAGTCAAAACGATCGTCCTTTAAGAGTGTTTGGAAAGAGGAAAGTCTTCATTTGTGCTGCTCTGGTGGGAGTTGCAACGTACAGAAATGCTGGAGATGCTGCTATGCTAAACGGTGCAAAAAAATTAACAGAAAAATCTGAAAATTTTAAGTATTTTAATAGAAAAATCAGCCGAGGGCCAGATTAAGGGTCTTGGAGGGCCGGATCTGGCCCCCGGGCCGCATGTTTGACACATGTGGGATACAGTGTCAAGAGATAAGTACAGTTTTGCAATTGGACACGCTTACCATTTTTATTCACCAAATTTTTATGTAATTTTCAAAGCTTTAGATTGATTCATTCTGAGGTTTGTTAGGGCTGAAGAGAGTGCGTCATGAGTTGCCTTCTGTTTTGTGATGGAACAATGGGGAGTCATTTGATGACGACATTGCGTTGACATTGTTTCATTAGTGCTGTGTGTGCTTGGCATGGAAAACAAGAACAACAAGCATGTTACAGGTTGGACTTTTCATTTCACTAAAATGTAGTTAACACAATTTTATTGAATATTATACAACAGGGGTGGCCAACTAGTAGAAGACTAAGAGCCCCTTCTTTTTCTGTGTTACTGCAAAGAGCCACATTATACACATGGGTACACATGAACATCATCCCATTCCTCAATCATGTATGCACGCACACGCACACACAGACCTATGCTCAACCAGATTTAATGAAAATAACCACACCAACATGATAACATTGTTTAAAAGTTGGTAAAAGTTGTTTTCAACAGTTAACATTGTGTGCACTGTCTCACACACACAAACTCTCAGTTCAAGCAAGTCCACAAACAAAAATAAAATAATTTTCATTTTCAATTTTTCTCTTACTATGCTGCTTAGTGAGACTTTTGGCATTCCTTATCTTGAACAATCCTTGAATGAATGGCAACGCCAGCCAAGCATATTTGACGCATGTTATGTAAAAGCTCCTGAAGAGCCGCATGAAACTAGTTAAAGAGCCGCATGAGGCTCGAGAGCCACGGGTTGGCCATGACTGTTATACAACAACAAAAAATGTGTATTGATGACATGGGCAGGTATTCCGCAGGTATTAGTACTCACCACTAGGCTTCCTTCCTGTATTTCTCTACTTTTCTTCTCAACTTTATTTTCACAAACTGCCACTTGAATATGATACCATTTACTACAGTAATTATCTAAGTAAAAAGTAAATAAACATGAAAACAAGTCATATCCACTTTATGGTAAGGCCTCTGGGGAAATTTCTCCTTTGTATTTGACCCATAAAAAATCAAAACAAACCCAGTGAATATTGGCAACATTCCCATATATTAAACAAGAATGATGTCCAGGGATACCAGTTACTGTTTGTGCCTCAGAGTCCTCAAAAAACCAGGGCACCATCGCCTAACAAATGTCAAAAACATCTGCACACAGACTGTCGGTTTAGATTTACAATTGTTTCCAAAGTGATTAACAATTTAAAGTGTTACATCTTAGTAAATGTAATGTAATGTAAATATCTTAGTAAATAGTAAATGGTCACGTTCTTGTACAGCACTTTTCCACCTTCACGGTACTTTACATCAAGGAACCAGCCATTTACAGTGTCTTGCCCATGGATACTATAACAGCCTTCATTTGTCAGTGTATCGGGATGTAAACCGTCAACCTTCAGATCAGACGACAAACACGTGAACAACAACTGATGACTGTGAAATGGCTGCATATAAAAGGAAGCTGATACCCATGAGTTGCTTCTAAATAACTGGTGATTGTGTGTTGAATTTAGACAGCCTATGTATAGATCCAATATCTGACTATTGAATTACTGCAATTTCAACACATTACAAACTAAATCTAACTGGAGAAGTGCTGCTTGCTCCTGCGTGTTAAAAGTAGATGGAGTCTCGTGGATGTATCCGTGATGTTGTAGCACGGATGTTGATACAGAGTACATGACCTGCACATGGTTTGTGTTTAGCCCATGGTTCAGAGGATAACGCTAAACGTTTGATTCACAGCGACACACATTGCATCATTGATTTTGTGGTGAAAGGACAGATTACTCAGGTCATCGGTGAGAAGCCTGTGAATACTTGTGCCTTCATCCTGCAAAAACAAGCTTATAATGCAATGATACAGCAATCTAGAATACTATAGGCCTCCTTATTGGTGAATGGTGGTGGTCAGAGGGGCTGATACCAGATTTTTTTTAAGGGTCACTTAAAGGGGAACTCCAGCACGTTTGAAGCTAAAGTCCATTGCTAGAGGTGGTCGAATATTGTCAGAAGCCAAAAAATGCCACAGATCAGTGTCGCCTTGGTGGAGATCTCACTGTGGCAGTGAGCCTGTCAAGGCAACAAACTAGTGTAGTGATGGGGCAAGTTCTTAACTTCCATGTAAAACACTGAATTATTGAACTTAACACCACTTTCTAACCCATCTTACATGTAGATATAATGTGCATGTACATATAAAGTTGTTTTATAACGTTTCCAGACCACTAATTAGTGAGACAGGCAGATCATTTTGTTTGTTTGACTTGTGGCTGTTGTAAGATGGGGTAGAAAGTGGTGTTAAGCTTCTTCAGTGTGAAGCAAATTGGCGTTTTTGTGGAAGTTAAGAACTTGCCCCAATCATTACGCTAGTTTGTTGCCTTGACAGGCTCACTGCCACAGCGAGGTCTCCTCTAGGCAACACTGATTCTGACAGTATTCAACCACCTCTAGCAATGGACTTTAGCTTCAAATGTGCCGGAGTTCCCCTTTAACTGTCTGCGTGGGTAAATTTGTCCTCTGCATTGGACCCATCTGTCTTTAGCTTGGGGACTCATCTTCAGAACTTTCGCTAGGCTCGGTCAGAACTACCTCAGCTGGAGTGTATGTGTTGATGGGGAAACTGGAGCGCTCAGAGGAAACTGCAACTGAAAGTGCTTGTAGGTGTTTGCAACTTTAAAGCCACTCACTCATATCATCATACATCACACCTACATCATCAGACTGCACACAGGCAAACAAAATAGAATGGAAATCACAATGTTAGTTGGGGCAATTTGAAATGAAACAGCAGCAATTAGTTAGTAGATGTTGTCTGCCAAGAACAGAATATCCTCTCTTTTTATAGAAAATAGTTTACATTTGTACAAACATGTGAAATGCATGAGATTCTTGTATTTATTTACACAAATGCTGGTGCTTGCTCATGGTCCTGGAGTTGTTTTTTGTGTACTCAGAACAGAATACTACTTTTTAAAACATAAATCTTATCAGAATAATTTGTCTCTGGAGTCCATGAGGAGGGACTTAACACTGTGAGACTGTCCTTGTACCTACAGATTCATTACGTTTACACTTCACTGTAAACCTTAACAGGATATATGGGACAGTTAAACAGTCTAGAAGGTACATGCAGTCCCCAATCCAGTAATCATTACATAAAGTCCCTCGGTACAGACACAGCAAAGCACTAGGTCACACTTGGAGCTGGGACATTTTACTGCAGTGACAAATACTATCAGGGTAGTGTTAGCAAGCCTTATATAAATACCAGTTTAACACAGATACAAAGTGCACACAAATTAGGATTTCATAAGAGTAACTACATGGCACACAGAGATGACACCACCATCCACTGAACTATTTCACAAAACATACATATTGTGATGAAGACTTTGAATTGTCAGCAATGGGTCAAGGACGGAATATTTTTGTTTGGTTCAGTCGGTTTAGATCAAGTGCATCGAGATATACAGAACTAAGATATAATATCACCAAAGCAACACGTTTAGTAACAGTTTTGTGTCTCATTAGAAAACACATTTACTCCATCAAGTTGGGCACTCTACTTCAACACTGCAAGATCGAACTGATACCAGAGGTTCTTGTAAAGCTTTTAAAGTAGTTTTCTTTAAGGTAATAAGGAATGCTTCATTGTGCTATAGGAATGCCCTTTGCATTTGACCCATCCTTCAGTGCCACTGGGGCATTTCTCGTCAGATAGGATTCGTCTGGAGCTGGAGGATTTGACCTGATGTGGATGTTTTAGGTTGAATGGGTAAAACAGAGTGCTCGGTGTACATTTTGTACATGGTGGGCGCCTGGTTTTGTGATTGACTGGCACACTGGGCCAGTTTTTACACTTTGACTTAATATTTTTGAGATTTTGGTCAACTAAGAGGTGCAGCTTGTACAGTTTGGAGAAGATGCTTCACTGTTGTGTATCCAGAGTTCCCCTGACTCCCCCTGGACACAACAGTGTGTCAGGGGCTGCAGGATACAATGTAGAGAGGACAAACTAGAGGGACACTTTTGTCCAAAGAACTGTTACTACTTATTATTTAACTGTTCAGTGTGTTTAAATTGCCCGTCGTGGACAAATAAAGTGATATATTGTAAGTAACCTCCTGTGGGCTCACCACCTGCAGAGGGGTTCATAGGGGGGGTCAGGTGCTATGAGGATTGGGCAGCAAGCTGCCCCCGCGACCCAGCCGGATTAAGCGGGAGAAGATGGATGGATGGATGGATATTAGTAAGTGATAGGTCACTGTTGAACTTGAATTGTTTGACCAGACTTAAGAGATAATAGGGGGTGTGGTGAACAGACTGATGTCAATCTGTGTAGAAAATACAGAGAGATCTCACTTTCCAAATTTATGATGCATGGGTGGGTGTTCATACATTTTTTGCCATAATATTGCACATTCAATGCTATTTTAAATATCCACAAAATACTAAAAGTTTATGTGTTTTTATCTGTTAAATGTACAAAAGAAATGTCTGAACCGGGGGGTGTGTTTCATAACCCAGAACCCATAAAGATAAGAGTGGACTCAAATCAAAGGTTGGTTTTCACTGACACAGACAGACACTCTATCAGATGATGCACTGATAAGAGTTTAAACTGTAGGTCACTCATGAGTGTAACCCCACCACTGCATGGTCTGTACGTAGATGCTAGGATTCACTCATGTAAAATAGATAGATCATACAAAGAAGTGAATGGGGCAATATTTACAATTTTAAATTTTTTTAATTTAGTATTATATCTAAAAGCAACAATTATCTGACTTTAAAGAGTGTATATTACGCAAAAAATTTAGCTGAATGAATGCTATAAAAACTTAAAGCTTCGTTTTTACGCAAAATTGAATGGTCAACTTTTAGCCCTGTTATACTGTAATGTTTGTGCTTTGTTTCATTCACACATGTTCAATGTAGTATTCCTGCATTATTAGGCTGTCTGCATCCCCAGAGCTCAAAATCCTCCTCAGTGGAGTTTCTGTATTTCCACTTGACATCACAAGGTGGTATCTTCTGTTTGAGAGAAGAACTCATGCTAAATATGCAGGAGTTGTGTTAATGAAATAAAACAAAACTGTTTGTGATGAGGAAACAACATTAGAACATAGGTTATTTAAAGGTGCACTATGTAGGGTCTCCCATTAGAAAAGTTACATAGTGCCCAATGATAATATCAAAAAACAAGCCACTTTAAAGTAACACATTAACCACAAGATTTACATTTGGCATTGTAACATGATGATCACTACTCCAGTCCGCAGTATTAGTTTGTTTTTCCATGACACTTTAAAGACTTCAGACTGAACTTTCTGCTGATATATGAATTAAATTGTGCTTTTGTGTTTGAGATCTCCAACGATTTTTCTGAAATCTTTTGTCTTTCCGTCAGTGCTGTTTACAAGGTCTCAGATGTGCTCGGCTTGTGCACTGGTTGAACATGTTAAAGTTGAACAGTCACATTGGCCCTGTTCATTTGGTGGAACATGTGCTTGAATGAGATCACTGATGAAGCATGTTTAAAGGTGCACTACGTAACTTTTCTGGTAGAGGGTATACCATATTTTTCAGACTGTAAGTCAAAGTTTTTTCAGGGTTTGGGTGATCCTGCGACTTATACTCGACTTATATTTTACATTTTTCACACTGAGAGTCCATAGACCATATATATGAATCGTATATATGAATAAAAAATGAAAAAAACAAATCGTCCATTTTTTCATTTTGGTTTTAGAGATGTGAAATAATAAAGAAAAGAGTTGTTTTTCATTTTCTTATTTTTGTTTCTATATTGAAACCCGAATGAACAAATGATACATGGATTCTTTTCTGGGTTCTCTGGGTTAGGTTGTTTTTATTACTATAACTTCTATAACTTTCCTTTCAAGACTTTCTTACCAGACATGTGGGTGAAGTGTCTTGCTTAATTGGTTGGTGGTTTTTGCAGCTCCCACGGTTTTGGTCTCTTATATGTACTAACCAGGCCGGGCCTTGCTTCATTTTTCATGAAAAAACGTGTCTTGGATAAATGCAAGATAAAACATTTCATAATGTATTGGGGATCATTCCAGACAAAGCAATAACATCTCTGTGGACTTGGACTTCTTTTGTATTAAATTCAAAGTCTGTCTTAATAAGTCAAATAAAATAAAATCATAAAAACTGTAATTGACCTACTGGTATAAGACAAAGAAGCAAATTGCAAACAAATATTCATCAAAGAGTTCTTCTTTCAAATGTTGATGTTTGCTCCTGGATCCCAAACACATTATAAAAGAGCTGAGCCTGACGTGGTTAAATGACCTTATTTAAATATTTGAAATTGTTTTTGGCTGAGTTTTGGCATATGAGCACTGAAGTTGGGACATGTTGATAATGATGGTGATTTTTACCCTTTTTTCGGCCTTATATAACATCGACCTGTTTGATTTGTTTTCTTTCCCGATAACAGTGCTAAAGACCTGCTGCCAGTGGGAGTCCAGCAGTGTCACAGAGGTGGATGATGTTGCAACACACCAGTGGTCAGATGAAGTTAAAGGGTCCGTATTACATCTGTTCTTATGTTATAATGTTGTTTCATCACCAAAAACATACCTGGAGTTGGGTTTTGTTTCATTCACACAAGCTCTGCTGAACTAAAGGTAAAAGATAGTTGTTAACTTGAAAACTATCACTTCATGATAAGGTGTAACCAAGAATTTTGAGCTTTGGAGATGTAGACAGATATTTCAGAAATAGAGGTGGGCAATATTGACAATGCATCAGTACTTCAGGAATGTGCTAAAAATGTGTCTGCAAATGTTTTTAGTTAGTCTTTATTTGAAGGGACAATGTACAGAGACATTATGCTCTTAAAACAAATGTACTGCACCAGATTATAGCTAAACAGCTAGTTTCCATCTGCAGTCCCTGAGGAACAATAATAAATTATACAATGCAATTTACACATTCAACAATATAAAAAACACACATTAGCACATTCAGCAGCTCACATACAACATTCACATCACAATATTAAAGAGTAGACTTAATACAGTGTCTTGGTTGAGGTTCAAGTTTAGTATAAAACGTGAATGTACCATCAAATTAACCACAATGGTGCAGAAATATCACGTTATACCTTTGTTTACTGCACAAGAGGTACTTTTTAATAATTTAAATGTAAAAAATATATTTGATTCTAATCTTGGATGTCTTCAAAACAGCAATTCTGATACTATCTTTTTTATATATATCTCCCAGTCCCACCTTTCTTCTGAAAGTTTGATGTCGTAAAGCTTTTAAAGTAACGTGAGAAGATCAAGCAGGTTTCCAATGCACATACCAGACTAATGCAATACCACTACAGTATTACTACTTCTACTGTTACTCCCTTTACTATAGATTCCTTTAAATCATTGCACCAGACAATATTGACTTAACGTTGCTCTATGAGTTTAAAATGACTGACCTTGCTACTGGCTTTATCTTTAACAAACTTCCCATATGCTGTGTTGTGTCTGTGCCATAGTTAATGGTCAATTTCTCACTGTTATACAACTTACCATAACTTACAGGGGGCAGCTATCCATTTCGATGTACATATGAATAGAATCTTGTAGTTGAATTGTGCACAGATAGCATGAAGTTACATATTTCAACTTGATTTGGACAGTTGTGTTAGAATGTAAGACTTATAACAATGGGTTTAAACCACAGTCTGTAGAAACACGTTGACAAAACAAGTGTGACTTCCCCCCATAGTGATCAGCTCATGATGCCAGCGGTTACAGCGGCGAATTTAGGGCCAAGGGGCAAATTTATTTAGGGGCAAAATAAAAACACCAGGATCATGTAGATTAGGTTAATACAAACATTTTAAGACCAAAATGACTCACTGCAACGGTTACAGAGAGAAAGAGACATAATTAGTCTAATCAGAAAACTCAAAGGACTCAATGTTTCTCCGCATTTGTTATTACTGTTGTGCAAATCTACCATCCAGCCCATCCTGTTGTATTGTTCCACCTGCTTTTTCAATCTGCTCACTGTTAAAACCCGGTCTAAACTCACAAAGGTAACTCTTACTGCTGCTAAACTCATAGGACTCCCCACACCCAACCTTGCGGATCTTAATAACAACAGGGCCATCGGACGCATTGCACTTTCCATAGAACAGTACCCCACTACAGGATCACTTCACCCCTCTGCCCTCAGGACGGAGGTAGAGGGTGCTCAGGTGCAGGAGGAGCTTTGGCAGAGGCCTCATCCCCTCGGCCATTAAGTTTTTGCACGGTAGACCCCGATGAGTGCACTGTGACGCCTATTGTAATGTGTCTTTTGTGTTGTCAAATGAGCTCTGTGTGCGTGAAAATGAATTTCCCCTCTGGGACAATAAAGTCTAAAGTCCTAAGTCTAATTTTTTTTAATGTAAACTGAATTGGAGCCAGAGTTGATGAAGCTGGAAGCATCCCCAGCCTCATTTCCTTTGTGGAACGTAGCGTCTAGCAGTTTATCTATGTCCATTTATCTATACAGTCTATGGGTCTAAACAGGGTTATTGTGGTAGTGGCGGCAACTGGTATTTTCTGTCATGTTGGAACAAGTATAATATGTCCTCTCATCCTTAAAGGTGCATTATGTAACTTTTCTGGCGGCAGATGCATCACCTGCTCGTTTCCATGGAGATGTAATTGCTTTACCTGCAATGCTCTGGCAATGAACTCGTTTATTTTGCAGATGTTTTCATCGCAAACAATACCAGGACAAAACATACAGAAAGCAGGGTTGCCTTTTCACAAACATGACTTGTAACTTGGCCTGTTTGTTTCATTGGAGATAGGTAAGTATAATGCCTTACTGTGGAACATTTCTGGCAAAGCAACATCTTACATTTACATATAGAGCATTGTTAATCATATTTTCTTATGTTTTTTGTTTTTGTTTTTGTTTTCTATAAACTTTTGCCCAAGAGCCAAACTTAGACCACTAAAACTCTGAATACAATACACCAGATATTATTTGCGGCAATGGGAATATATTTTATTCAGAATGCATATGTGGTACAGCTCACTAACCAGCAGATGGAGTTAGGGCGCAGTTTTACACAGTTTCTGTGCAGCACTTTTTTTATTTTCTCCTTGAAGGGGAAGAAGCTTGTTCAGGCCCTAGTTATAAAACATAATCAAGAGACTAAAGAGACACAGTGAAATCAAATCTTGTAAGTTGTTATTTAGTAAGCTTTATGCCACTGTCATTGAGAATTCTAATGGCTAATCTGTGTGCTTTAATACTTTGTAGAGGAACATCAAGTTCAACTATGACTTGTTAAAACTGTACAATGCACAGCTCCTTGTTTAATGCCTATAGATTTTCCCATAGAAAAATATAAAAAAACATTCAAAACAGTATAGACCCACTACAATTATGACTGTAGTAGCCAAACTAAGATTAGAATTAGGGTGAACTGTCCTTTTTTTTGGTCATCCTGAATAGACATTTTCACTAATGACACATGAACTGTATATATATTATTTTCCCATGACTTTCTGGCTGTACTGACTTTCAAATGTTATTCTAACCGCTCTGTGATGAACTTACCCTTTATTCACTTCACACTTCTATCCATAGGTTTCAGAAAGATGAGCAATTCAGTCCTATCTTCAAAACGTTGCATATAGAACAGGAAGCAGAAACGCACCAATAACAGGAAGCTGCAACCCATACACAGCCTAATCTTGCAACCTTGATGAAACGTTTCAGACAAATGTGACTTTGTGTGGACTGATTTGAATTGCTTAATTGCTATGATCTTGGAGGAAATTTTTATGGTTAATATCCCTGAAATTACTGGGCCTATCCACATGAGCGTGCACAAGTGAATAAAAGAAATTAAATCATTTTTTCACAATAGCTTGAGGAAGTGCGGCCCTTATTCAACTTTAAAGCAGGACTCAAAGTCATTAGATAAATATTTTGGTTCTGGACCATATCCCAAATAAATAATGATAAGATTAAAGATTAAATTCTATTTCATTTTATTTAATTTTACATTTAAGCCCCTTGCCCTCCTTCTGAAATTATGACATAATCAAATTTTATCTAGAATGTGAACCCAACTTATTAAAATGATTCCACTTTTTGCTGTACTAACACTATGTACTTAATAAACTATATTGCCGAGCCACACGGTCCACAACCAGAGGAAAGTGCAGTGTTTCAAGACGCAGAACCTCTTTTAGTCAGTTATTCTCCTACAGAGCCATAGGCCTCGGGAACAGCCTCCCACATGAAATTATATCATGTACAGATTATGAAATGTTTACAGGCCTGACCAAACAATGGCTTTTAACCAAACAAACCTGTACATATGAATCTGTCCTGTATCACTGCAACAATACGGACTGTAAATATGTAAATAGTGTACGGATGTGATGACCGAGACTGAATAGGACTAGTTTTACTTATTGAGTGACTGGATGAATGATTGCATTAATGTACAGGGTGGAAATGAGCAATTGTCCGTGTCCAGTCATTTAACTCTTCAGCTCTGTCTATCCACTGGACTCCCACAAGGATCAAATTTAGCACCTCTACTGTTTGCACTGTACATAAATGACCTCCCATCTGTTTGTGATGACGTATCCATCCAAATGTATGCCGATGACACAGTAATCTATGTTCATGGTAGCAATACCACTCAAGTAGCTGAAAAGCTTACAAATGCTATGGTCAACATCACAGCTTGGTTGAAGAACTCTTGCCTGCAGCTAAATACATCAAAAACAGTAGCAATGTTCTTCACCAAGGCTAACAATATCTCCACTGTTGAGCCAGAGGTTTTAGTGTCAGGGGAAAAGCTGCAGATCGTCCCAGAGTATAAATACCTGGGAGTCGTAATTGACACAAAACTAACATTCAAATCACATATAAAAAGGGTCTGTAATAGAATCAAATTTAACCTCAGTAACTTCAGACACATCCGCCATCAGATGTCCATACAGGCTGCAAAAGTATTCATGCACTCCATGATCCTCTCTCACGTCACATACTCTTTACCCATCTGGTCATTGGCTGGTGTCACATCCCTCAAACCTCTGCAATCGCTGTACAAGAGAACAATAAAAACCCTGGACAGGAAACCCAACAGTACTCATCACTGTCCAATTTTACAAAAACACAGATTACTCAGCTGGGAAAACATGCTCACATATTCAAACTTATGTCTCATATACAAAATTATTCACAATCTCTCATCTCCTCCTCTTCATCAGTTTGTCCACATTCGAACAGCTGATCACAGTAGAACCAGAGGTGCATCCAGAGGGGACTGGATTATTCCTTTCAGGAAGAGTGTTTTTGGTCAAACTGCTTTTTTTGTTCGAGCTGCTTCTGAGTGGAACATCACCCCCATATTGATCAGAAACTCAACCACATACAACTTCTTTAAGACTCAGTTAAAGAAATGGCTCATTGACAATCAGACCTGTCAACATTAACTGCCCCCTGCTGCCATCTTGCCCTGTGTTTGTATGTGTGTGTGTGTGTGTGTTTGCTTGTGTGTGTGTGTGTGTGTGTTTGTATGTGTGTGTATGTGTTTGCTTGTGTGTGTTCATGTACCTGTCTGTTGTTGCCTGACTGCTGATCTGTTGTGTCTACATTGTACATTTTAGCTTTACTATATTTATTGTAATTGTAATTTTGTGTTGGACACTTTTAATCCTACTCTTGTTCTTGTAGGGCGGCTTTTACCATCTGTCTGGGGACTGCAGGTGAAAAATAGCCTTTGGGCTAACCCTGGCATATTTACAGAAATGTTTATTAATATGCGCTGTCCCTGAAATAAATAAATAAATAAATAAATACATAAATTTTGCTTTAACCTGGCACAAACGTATGAACTTTTTGTGTAGCTCAATGTTTTTATGTGCATTGTCCCTGCTAAAAATAGACAAACTAAACAAAACTAAATAACTATACTTGTTAGAGTAGAGCAGGGGTGTCCAAACTTTTTTCATCAAAAAACACATTAAAACACAGAGCAGCGCAAGGTCAAGGGTCATAGACTGAGGGTCAAAACAGTGAGTAATTCAAATATGTGCATTTATAACAGGTTTGAATGACCCTCCAGACCATTGTTCATGCTTAGACCCACAAAAGGACACACTCAATTTTCTTTATCATGGTAGATTTCAAGAACATGAAGTAAAAAAGCATCTTTGAGTGTCCAAAAAATCGCTATATAAGATTCAAATTCAAGATTTGTCATATGCAGGTTCAACACAAGGTCTACAGTGCAATGAAATGCTTAGGATGAGAAGAACTGTTTGACTCGCTAAGAAGTACTAAGAGCATTCAATAAATAGTACTGTTTTAAAAGTGTTTGCAAATATAAGGGAAATAAGTAAACAATATAGTAAAAATATAATAAAATACAGATATAACAAAAATGTAATAAAATATAATAACATACAAAGGTGCAGGTAGGATTAAATAAGATATAGGTAGTAGAGTAGAGTATAAGTTTAGTTTATAGTTTGGACATGCCTGGAGTAGGTCCTATGTCATCAGAGGTATAATACTCCCTTCAACAGAAGCATAGCCTGAGTGGACTTGGGTTCATGGGTGCTGGGTCCTGTACTGATGGTAAATACATTTCTGTGTCATGTCTCTTCATCTCTCAGGCTTTATTCTACAGCAAAACTGTTTCTTATCAGACTTGCCTCAGATTGTTTGGCTGCATCTTAAAGTGTATCCACCATGTGCCCTGTCTTTGACCCTGTGGCTCCTTGTATGTAGCATGTGTCTGGCTCATGCGTTTGTTGTTGTGTGTCCGTGTGTAGCAGAGTGCAGTTCTGGGGACGCCACATGAAAACAGTGTGTGTGTTTGTGTGCACAGAAGCAGGAGGCCAAGAGTGCATGCGAGGCAATCGAACACACAGAGGTGGAGAGAGAACCGCAAATTTGTACTCAATTACACTTACATAATTAAAATGTACTAGACTAGAGTACTTCCACTGATACTGTACTTACAGTTGTGCTCATAAGTTTACATATCCTGGCAGAATTTATGATTTCTTGGTCCAGAAGCTGCACATGGGACGTACTTGGATATTCCAACATGATAATGATCCAAAACACAAAGGCGAGTGGACCTGTCACTGGCTCCAGCAGAATAAAGTGAAGGTTCTGGAGTGGCCGTCTCTTCTGACCTCAGTATCACTGAGCCTCTGGGCAGATCTCAAGCTGCAGTTCAGACAAGAGCCCAAGAATTTACAGGAACTGGAGCCTTTTGCCAAGAAGAATGAGCAGCTTTACCATCAGAGAAAATAACACATCCACAACTATCACAAAAGACTCCAACTGTCATTGGGTCATTTGTGTAGTTTCTGTTTCATTATGATTTAAAAAGAGGAAACACAGTTGTTTGATAATAAATGGCTTCACCCAAGCACTAACCATGAGTGAAAGAAATGTTTTTGTGTTATTTTTCATATTCTCTGAAAAATGGCCAAGAAATCAATCAAATTCTGTCAGGGTATGTAAACTTATGAGCACAACTGTACATAAAAGTAAAAGGTACATGAAAAATAATATTCAAAGCACTTTTTGACAGATTTTTAGACACATATTCAGTCAGTAAAAGTGATCAGTACAGTCGTTTCAGCCACAATCCGAATATTCTTTGAGCTCTGTTCATTGTTCATTGTTCAGTGTTTGTGTTCTTTTTATCCTTTATGATAAATACATTTTCAGTTGCTAATTTGTTTTTGTGTGATGCACTTTGAGCATCGTGCATGTATGAAAAGTGCTATATGGATAAAGTTTTGATTGATTGATTGACATACGCAAAAAATCCAGTTACCCCCCCAAAAATGAAGTACTCAATTACAGTAATATGAGGATTTGTAGGATTAGTTACTTTCCACAGCCGCCACCATGCACCCACCACACAAAAGTGTACAAAGAGAAGGCGTAACAGGGGAGGACTTTTCCGACTGATCTGATCTAAACAACACTAATTATTCTTTCCTCTTCTTTGTGGAGCGTCTCCTGTCTGCAGCCCTGCACCACAACCTTTTCCGTCTTCCGTCCGTTTGCTGAGGAATAAAAGTCGTTTGGATCTTCCTCCTCCTCCTCTTTCTCCTTCTCCTTCCCATCCTCCTCTTTTGGCTCGGCGCCCTCTCAGTGACTGCTGACCTGCATGTGTGAGTTCCCCAAACTCTGCACTGAAAATAAACAAAAGAAACGTTTGGGTTCATTTAATGTAGCATGGGTCACATTTGGTCAAATAATGGAGATAAAATGTGATAAATTTGATGATACAAATGACAGATCTGTATGGTAATTTGCTTATATTACAATTTACAAGATTATGCAGTACAATACAGCATCTACAGTACCAAATTTATACTTTTAGAAATCTTATCTTGGTTGAAAATTCTGTAGTTGAATGCCAGATATGGTAACACAAGTTTATTCATTGTAAAACAATAATAAAAAGGTAGGGAAATTTTATCCGTAAAGCAGATGAGAAGTCCATGGTGGAATATTTTGTCTTTTAATAATATCTCATGTCATTACTTGGCCTGTCCATCCAAAACAAGAATTCTGTCCTTCTGTCTGTAGAGAGAATTGTTTTGAAAAGTGGTAAAATTACTAAAACACAGGTGATTCTTGTTAGTTGAAATTACTTTAATCTATAAATTTAATGTGTCAAGTTTATGGGCCCAATTTTTAACAAATTTGTTGCAAGGCAGAAATGTGTGCTGCCTTACCACCCTAGCAAAATAGATGTTAAATTAGATTACAAAGAAGTTTCAAGCTCTACTCATCTCCATTCATTCATTTCTACTTTATAAACACAAACATTATAGGCCTGTACTGTATGTTTTCCTGCAGTTAACCAGCTGTGTTCTCACTAGTTAGCTCTACGCACTGTTTCATGACGACAGTTCATCTCTTTGATCCTCTTTATGTCTTCAGGTGCAGCTCGCCCCTCTTTCAGGAAACCGGGGGTCTCCAAACGTGCCCAGGATCGCCAGCTCGATGGTAAACACGTATATAAATGGCCCCCTGCACTGTAAGGGCCCCAGCGGAGCCCCACATACAGCAGGAGGAGAGGGGACAGCACAGAGAGGAGCGGCCCCCCATTGGACAGCACTGAGGGCCTCACAGATTGATGTGCGTGTGAATCTACGGGGCCATATTGTGCAGGTGACAGACACAGTTGTTCTTAACAAACAATGCATTTGTTGCCGTAAAGAGCCACAGTAAAAGTGAATGAACAAAAGTTTGCTTATAAAAAACATAGAATAGCGCTGAACCCCTGTAATCTTATAGTGGACAGTTTAAAGTACAAAGCGTAGTCATTAAAGTTAGGAATAACATTAGCAGTATCACCTTATAATAACTACTCCTGAACAAATAGTTTATTGAGAATGTTTCAGACAATTGCTTAATTAAGGGCACAGGAGTTAAGATTAGGATATTAATGATGCAGCTACTAAGCCTGAAACATGAACAGAGAAAAATATGAAACGATTTGCTTGGTAAATTCAGAATGAAATCCACTCTCCTCTTGGCCTCTCTTTCTCTTCTGTGTCAACAAAACACCTGCAGCTTGGGACACCACATGTATATTTGTCTATGCACAAAACCACAACGACCAAATCGATAAAGTAGAACCGACTCTTTTGACAGAATTGTCCCATATCTAACCACAGTTGTTTTATGTATTGTAAAAAATCAGGTGCCAGATGCCCAAATAGCCTTGAGCTTCTAAACGGGGGTGAGAGGAGGCTGCAGATGTCCGAGCTGGAGGCCCCGGTGGAGATTCATGCATGTGTGCCCCCTGCTGGTGGATGGTAGAGTCGCCTCTCGTCAAAACAGAGATCAGGACAGCTCTAAATACAGCTGACAGTTGCCCTTTAAGGTACAGTTTTGTAAGGGACGTCCCACAGAGTTACACTTTAACCCTGTGTATTTCAGAGCTCCTCTAGAGACTTATTAAAGCAGTCATTCAATTTGTTCAGTATAGTTAAATAATGTAAGTGACCTACAACTACCCACTGACCATGTATACAGCAGACAAGGAGGAGGTAGATCACATTTATTTTATGTATTTTTAAACATAAAACCATTTTCTCAAAATTAATATGTAAAACTATATTGTTATATAAATATTTTGGTCAGAAAGGTCAAAGGACATGAGACATATTTAGAAGCCTCTCTTAAGATTGTAACAAATCAGTTCAATTTATAAGTTTTACATTTGCAAATTTTACTTTTGTAAGCTTTTACACGTTATAATGCTGCTACCTCCACAAAAACACATAATCCTGGGGTTTTTTGTTTTACCTTTTGGACAGGTACAAAAAATTTCTAATCTGCTGGTGCACGAAGAGTCAGACAGTTTCAAAGAGGCTAAAATCAAAACTGTGGCTTCAAAGGCAAATTTAGGGCTGAAATGATCCAAATGATTCTAGTAAAGGTGTGTGGAGTTTAAAAACACAGTGGAGCACTTCCTGTATTTTGACTTGACGACATCACAAGGGGGAAAATCCATCACCGTCTCCCCTTCTTTCTCCCTCTGTTTGGCCCACAGTCTCTCCTGTTTGTCCCCTCCATTTCTCCTGTCTAACTCTCTTTCTTCATCTCTCTATCTCTCTTTCTTTGTCCCTCCATCTCTCCTCTATATCCCTCCCTTTTTCCCACTCCATCTCTCTCTATCTTTCTCTCTTTCTCAATCTCTGCTCTGTTTCCCTCCATCTCTCCTCTATCTTCCTCTATTCCACTCTCCATCTCTCTTTCTCCCTCTACATCTCTCACTTTCTCTCTCCATCTCTTCTCTCTTTTTCTCTTCCCCCTCAATCTCTCCTCTACGTCCCTCTCTTCATCTCTCCTTCAATCTTCCTCTTCCTCCATCTCTCTTCTATCTCACTCTCTTTCTCCCTCTACATCTCTGACTTTCTTTCTCCATCTCTCCCTATTTTCCTCTCTTTCTCAATCTCTGCTCTATCTCCCTCCATCTCTCCTCTTTCTCCTTCTAAATTTCTCTCCTTGTCCCTCCATCCCTCCCCTATCACCCTCTCTTTGTCTCTCCATCTCTCCTGTCTCCCTCCATCTCTCCTCATTCTCCCTCCATCCCTCCTCTATCACCCTCTCTTTGTCTCTCCATCTCTCCTGTCTCCCTCCATCTCTCCTCATTCTCCATCTCTTCTCTATCTCCCTCTCTTTCTCCCTCTCCATCTTTCTCCATCTCTCACCATTCTCCTCATTTTCTCAATCTCCACTCTATCTTCCTCCGTCTTTCTTCTTTCTCCCTCTCTTTGTCTCTCTATCTCTCCTATCTCCCTCTTTCTCGATCTCTCCTTTTACCTCCCTCTTTCTCCCTCCATCTCTCCTCTGTCTCCCTCTCTTTCTCCCTCTACATCTTTGACTTTCTCTCCATCTCTTTTTATCTTCCTCTGCTCCATCTCTTTCCATCTCTCCTCTTTCTCCCTCTGTTTCTCCTCTATCTCCTTCCATCTCTCCTTTTATCTCCCTCTCTCCCTCCATTTCTCCTCTCTTTCTCCCTCTACGTCTCTGACTTGCTTTCTTCATCTCTCTCTCTCTGTTTTCCTCTCTTTCTCAATCTCTGCTCTATCTTCCTCCGTCTCTCTTCTTTCTCCCTCTCTCCCTCTTCATCTTTCTTATCTCCCTCTTTCTCCATCTCTCCTTCTACCTCCCACTTTTTCCCTCCATCTCTCCTCTGTCTCCCTCTCTTTCTCCCTCTACTTTCTTTCTCCATCTGTTTTTCTCAGTCTCTTCTCTATCTCTTTTCATCTTTCCTCTTTCTCCCTCTAATTCTCTTTCTCCCTCCATCTCTCGTCTGTCTCCCTCTCTTTCTCCCTTTCTGTCTCTGACTTTCTCCCTCTAAATTATCTTTCTCTCTCCGTGTCTCCTCTGTCTCCCTCCATCTCTCCTTTATCTCCCTCTCTCCCTCCATCTCTCCTGTCTCCCTCCCTTTCTCCCTCTACTTTCTTTCTCCATCTCTTTTTATCTTCCTCGATTTCTTCAATCTCTGCTCTATCTCTTTTCATCTTTCCTCTTTCTCCCTCTTATTCTCTTTCTCCCTCCATCTCTCCTCAGTCTCCCTCTCTTTCTCCCTCTACTTTCTTTCTCCATCTCTTTTTCTCAATCTCTGCTCTGTCTCTTTTCATCTTTCCTCTTTCTCCCTCTAATTCTCTTTCTCCCTCCATCTCTCCTCTGTCTCCCTCTCTTTCTCCCTTTCCATCTCTGACTTTCTCCCTCTAAATTCACTTTCTTTCTCCGTGTCTCCTCTATCTCCCTCCGTCTCTCCTCTATCTCCCTCTCTCCCTCCATCTTCCCTCTCTGATCCCCCCTCAGGTCCACAGTGCGGCTCCTGGCATTGCCTTCACACATCTGCCCCCCGTGCACAGACATTACCCCCATTCTCTGCCCCTTTGCCACCGAACTGCCCCCCGCTCCCTGCAGGACACAAAGCCCAAGCCTGTCCCGGCTCTCACTTTGATTTGTAAATACCTCCGTAGCTGCAAAACAACTTCCACTCTTGTATCTTATGAACCATCGAGCGTAGACACGAGAAAGCTGACAAAGGCCAAAACAGCAGAGGAGGGCCGGCCAACAAAGAAGCCCTTTTATAGCGTACAGTGGCGGAGAAGGGCTGGGTAGGAGGAGTTGAATTAATGAATTAAAATGTGTAGAAACAGCAGTTGTTTGAATACTTTTTTCTTTTTTTTTGCATAGGAAGGGGGTCCCGGAGGAGTGGACGACATAAGTAGGCCCTTCGTGAGACCCGGAGAGCTCAGATTGAAGCAGCAGCAGCAGAAGAAGACGACTGAAGTTTGATATCGGGCTATTACATAATGACGCACAGAGCCAGCTAGACCGGTCAGTGCCAGGCGGACAGCCCAGAAAGCAAGATTCAAAGTGAGTGTGATGAGAAGATTGCGACGCTGAAGCGAAATGGAAAATAAAATGAAGAAATTGGCGTCGGAGAGTTGAAGAATAAAGAGATTTGCGGTAGCTGGACAGTGACTTCGGAGGCAGTCGACGAGTTTGCAGAGCTGTGGTTCAAAACATCTTAAAAAAGGTAAGACGTTATTTAGTTTAAGTACAGATTTTTTTTTTTTTCTGCAATTTCAAAGCTATAAATTCAGAATAAACGTGTTACATTACATTTCCACTTCACTGATTAACATACAAAACTCACATAAATACTAAACAAAGTGACTTGACACCCATATATTACAGTATTTTGTAGCAACAAGTTAGTATGTGGGTGCCTTATATACTTATATACTCATTATATTATCAGTTGTAACATAGTAAAGCATAAAAAGTACAAAACAGCAATCAAATCAAATTTTAAGCAAAGTTTATTTATTTAACGTCTTTCACGGGCTGTAGAAGTGTAAAAGACTGATAAAACGCTGTTATATTGCATAGATACCGGTATATTCATTGTCATTTGTTGCATAGAACAATAATAACAATATATTTTATGGACAAAAGTTGGTTATGAATGAAGTGGTCAGTGAGTTCAGCAGAATAGCAGATGCGACCGTGCTGCTCCTGTCGTATTCACAGCTGAGATCGATCCACAGCTTCTCCAAACACCGTTGGATCACATCATTTTACAAACCTGTGATTAGACACGAGACAATAAACAATAACAATGCTAATCATATTAAAAAAGGAAATCAATGATGGTTAAAGGCCCTGTGTGCATGTATCTGAGCAAAATGTGTCTTATTTCTATTGGAAAAACAGCAGATCTTGATAAAAATTGGTAAAAATAAGCCTAATATGTCAGATAATCAGGAAGTGCATGTCGTTGTTGTTAGCTTTACTGTAAATGCAGACTCCGCTCTGACCTCTCAAAGTTGTGAAACGCATTTTTTAACTTAATTAGGATGCTCAGAATGGATAAGGTAAGTGAGGAGTAACTTTTGGACCACAGCAAACCATTTTTAAGACAGCACAAAGTAGGTAGAGTATAACAATAATCATTTTTATAAACTTATTTGTGAAACATGACACTGTAAAACCTGATTCAGAACCCCCACTGCAAAATGAAACTGACTTTGGTAATAATTACAAGGGGTCATATGTAAATAAATCAGGTTTAATATTGTTTATTGGTATCGTACTTTGTGTTATTGGACCTTATTTCACTTTCAGTACTAAAAAGCTCATTCACACTGTCATATATGTTTAAATTAGGCTATAACTTGTAACTTGAACTCATCAGAAGTACAGAAAATTATAGTAATACAATATTGCACTAATCTAATATACAGTTTAACAGTATATAACAAAACAGACTAGTTTAAAATGGTCAAAGTTGTGAATGAAAGAAAAACATGGGGCTGGATGTGAAATATAGAGATGTTTTTTGTATTTCTTTTACAAACGGTGCAAACTGAGTTATTTCCAGAACAGAAAACAGAAAACAACAGAAAACAACATTACAAACACAATTTTAGTTTAACCGCGCATAACAAACCAGACTGTAGCTCAGAATGGCCAGAGTTGTGAATGAAAGTACCAGGAGAGCGAGCGAGCAGGTGTTTTTCTTGGTTTCTCGGGCAACAGCGTGACTTGGCTCGGAAACATTTGTCCATTAAGTTCAGCATCACAACAGAGTCAAGCTGCCCCGATTTATGGCTCTGGTTCAGGCTGGACTTGAATTAAAACGACTCTCACTAAATCTCACGTTGGGGTGGGCCATCGCTAAAACTTCATGTAGTTAGTGTCCTCTGTGTCCCGAGACAACCAGATGAGGAAGTAGGAGGAAGAAAAAGTAGTTTGGGTCACTTAAGTATGCACTTTAAGATATTTTCTATGTTTTTAAAGCTGAATTATGTAACTTTTCTGGTGGGGAGGTCCACTACTGGCTACAGCTTTACCTGGAGTTCAAATCCATAAGAGATATAATTGAAAAACATGTATTCTTACTGTGAGCGGTGTCGCCTCTCCACAGATCTGACATGTACAGTAATTTGGAGTTTAATGCCGTACTGTGGAGCATTCCAGGCAAAGCAATGTATTCTCCATGGACCCCAGCGTAATGCACCTTTAAATTAATGATAAATAATGGTGAACAATGATTTATCGTTAAGTAAAAAAGCTGGTAAACGTAAATTACAAATCAGATAATTAGAAAACAGCAAAATTGGAGTTAAGTATGCGTTATGTTATACTATTAGTAGTAGATTTTAAAATATTACTTGTCTGTCTCATTTTATTAAAACTAAAAATCTAAATGACAAATAAAATGATCAACTTATCATATAACCCAAGAACAGAACACTTGGACTTTTCCATTTATTATTATTTATTTGTACGCATAGGAGTGATTCTTTATATGTTTTTTTTTAATAATAAACTTTTTGATCTTGAACTTCATATCTTTTAGAATATGAATAAACTGCTAAAATATTACGAGATTATTGGTGTTCATGGGTTTCCTGTTATGAGCAACATTTTGAGGACTTTTCCACCATTTAAAGATATATTATTTAGTTAAATTGTTTTGCAAATTCCTCTGAAACCAAGGCGCTAAATAGTTGCTTATTGAGGCTGTTTGACTTTCAGTTTCCGATGACTTTTGTGCATTTGTGTGAGCAGCTGTGGTCCTGCCCGGTGTGTGTTTGTACAGTGCAGAGGCTGGACCAGAGGCTGCTGTGGACAGTGCTCAGTCCATTCATGCTCTGCTCTATGGGGGTCTTTGACTGCGCCGGGGGAGCGCTCTTCTCCTGGAATACTGATGATGTTTCTTTGTCACTGTGTTTTTTTTTACAGTCATTTCCACCTTCGCCGCATTAAACGTGTCACCAGACCACCAAAGCCCGCTCAATCGTCCACTACAATCCCATTATACTGTGTGTGTGCGCGCCATAAACACGTCTACTACGTGCAACTGGCTGGAATTTATAGGACTTTTACAGATTTAGACCAGTGCAGTTGAAGCTGATCACATTACTAACCCTTACTTACTGTTTTGAACATGTAAATTAGAGTTATTTTTTGTTACTTATTGCAAAAATAATTATGCAAAAGAAAATTTCACTTAATTTCATGCACTTTGGTGGATCTTGGAGCGTCCGCCACAAGGGAGATGTGATTGCTTTGCCTGAAATGTTCCACAGTATGGTATTAAAATGATCTAACATGCATTCAATACAGGTGTTTTTATTGTTTTTAATGTTTGTTTACATGTAGACAGATTAGCTTAATGCCATAGTGAAACATTGTAGGTAAAGTAAGAGGATTTGAAAAAAAAATGTATGTGCCTAAAATAAATTAATAATGATAACAATAAAAAATATATAAATTCAAATAAAATCTAACAAAATAAAGCAAAAAATAATTTCAAAAATATATAAAATAAAAATGAAAATATGAAATAATAAAAATTATAAATATTTAAAAATTTAAAAACAGATATTCTATATATGAATATTCAGAATTTGAGACAACATATTCAATTTTTGCAGTATGATTTCTCCATTTATAGCCTTTCACTACGTCACACAAACTAATTCAACTCTCTCTTTCTCTCTTTCTTTCTCTCCTCCACTCTCTTTATCTTCTCGTTCTCTGTCTCTCACTCTCTTTCTTTCTCTCTTCTCTATTTATCTTCTCGTTCTGTCTGTCTCTCACTCTCTTTCTCCATCTTCTCTCTTTCTCTCCCCTCTCATCTCTCTCCACCACCCTCCTTTTTCCCTTTCTCCCTCTTTCTCCCGCTCTCCCCGTTTCTCCCTCTTTCCCTCTCTTCCCCTGTCCGTCTCACACAGTCTCGCTCGCCCAGTTTGTAATATTGAATGCTGTCTTTTGTCCCTTTCATGTGGCACAACACAAAGGATTCTTGTGCACAGGGGACAGGGAAGCACAGGGACACTGGACACTGGAGAAGACATACACCTAAACTTGGCTTCGGCTGTCCAAACATTTGTGCAAGAACTTTATTCATAAAAAGAAGGGGAATTTTAGGTGAAAGAGAGGGAAAGTACGCCATTCCCGCCAACTTGCTCTCCACGGGTTTCAGAAGGATGAAAAGCTAGAGCTGTTACCGCAGCAAGAGTTAGGACTGTTGCCAAAGCAATTAACCGATGGCACCATCTAATAGGAAGCTGAAACCCATTAATATTACTCACAACTAGACGGAGTGACAAGCAATTTTAGTACTTTAGTAGTTAGTAGTTTATTCGGTCATTTTGCAGCACTACAAAACAAAAACATAGACTACAACCCCATGGATCATGACCGAAAGGGTTTAGGCTGAAGTAAAAGTGCCAAAACCTTAAACAATGACAGAAAAGCAGCGTATGAACAGGAAGTTTGCATTTACAATTTCACTTGTGACTTACTGTATATTTAAGAGACAAAATCTAAATTAAAGCAAACAAAATTTAATGCATAATTCATTCATTTCAGAGTGCTATATCTTTCAAAACATAATGCTTTATTCTCTTTTTTTTTTAAGGCTTCTACAGTGTTAGACTTTTAAAAAAAAAACATAATACTAACCCCTCTAATAGAAATACAATCACTTTTTTTTCTTAGTTTTTATCTTCATTTTTTAAAGATGCCAATTTAGTTTTTTGTTTTTTTCGTTTATGGTCATACAAAGTGATAATAATGGTACAAAAGGCACAGAAGTTTATTGTTCATAATCGTATCAGAATAATCAAAATCAAAATTTTTGCCAATCAATCTAATCCAAAATCAGCATATAGACAAAAAAACTGCATAAAAAGTATTTAACTGCTAAAAAATTACATTAAGAACATCCATTTTTCCTGTGAGTGCTCTCGCCTCTCCACAGATCTGACCGGTAGCTTGGCCTGATAGTGTCACTTTGCTTTTCTCCATAAAGATAGTAAATAATGATAATAATAATAAATGATATTGCATGGAGCAGTAATATCCCCATGGAGACAAGAGGCAGATCCTCCAAAAAGAGACACTGTGGAACTTTAGTGAGATGACGCGTAAATTACTGTTTCAAAAGTGTTAATAGCTCTGTAAATAAAGAAGTATTTTAGGAAGTAGGTAGTGTATTACCAGTTATTGTACCTATTATTCCAATACTCATATTCGTACACACAAATATGAACATTTTTAGAACAAACCGTACATTTGCGGAGTCTAAAACAGCATCTATATGCTTACTGTACGTGTAGGCAGGAGGTCCGCGGAGTTCAAAGTTCAGCCGGAGATGAATTTGACAAATCACATGCATGACCACCACCTTTGACCCCGCCCCCTTCTTCTCGATCCTCCGCAGCCCAGTATTCAGCGAATGATCCTTAACACAAATGTCTATTATAGTGATTTCATTGTGGACACTGAGAAAGGTCTGAAAGGAAATGGAAAGACAGTGACAGACAAAGACTTTATGGGTCGTTTGGCATAACAATTGACAATTTAAAGGGCCCATCTTATATTATTTTCTGTTATAATGTTTTTTCTGCATCAAAAATATACCTGGAGTTGTGTTTTGTTTCATTCACACATGTTTAACACACAAATCCTGCACATTTAGGCTGTGTTCTTCTCTCAAACTCAAACAGAAAACATTCTTGTGATGTCCACAACTTCCCCAGAATCATTTGGGTAATTTCAGCCCTGGAATTACCCATCTCTACTACAATAAAGGTAAAATATAGTTATTAACGTGAAAACTACCACTTCATGAACAGAGCATTTTGAGTTTTGGAGATATAGACAGTTCAATATAGGATTATGGTATTCAAACATGTGTGAATGAAACAAAACACAACTCCAGGTATGTTTTTGAGGAGGTAACAACATTATAACATGACTAAAAGCTCACAGACTAGTCATTTTTGCATTATATAAACAAAATAATTATCTTTTGAATGCGAAGAACTCCTCAAAAGCTGCAACCCATTAATTATATGACCACACTTTTTGCGTTAATGTTTTTTTTTTTCTTTTGTGCCGGAAAAGCAGAGGCAGTTTGGGACAAAGCGTGCATTGAGGAGTGAAAGAGAGATGGAGGGGCCGATATTATGGTCTGTCCACATAATGACCAGGGCTGTGACAATTAGTGTACATGGCTCTTGGGTTAGAAGTGCAGGCTGCTCATTCAAAGCTCATGTAAAGTCTATACGAGAGACTAAACTATTGTACTATTGTGGATGTATGAAAACAAGTGGTCATTGACACTAACAGCATGTATGAGTGAACAGGGGTAGTTATAATTCCAGACATGTGGATAATAAGAGTTAGTGTGGTAAGAATTGCACTGATAATTAAATATGCAAGCTTCTTTTTAGGTTAAAGTGCATTTGACAGGTTAGACTATTCATTTCATTAAAACATTACATAATATTTAAGATTTCCTGCTCCTATTTTATTCTTATTTTTGTTGTTTTTGTTATTTGTGTTTTCTTTTATTGTTTTAAGACTAGTATGATTAATCTGAGTGTTTATTTTTTTATCATTATATTTCTACTGTTATTACTATAATAATAATAATACATTTTATTTATTAGGCGCTTTCTGGACACCTTAAAACAACATAAACAAATTAAGTATGATTTAAAACATACAGTTATAAGCCTACAGGTGATTGATTGTATTTAGTATTGTATTTAGTGTTGTATTTATTAGTATTTAGTAGTTTATTATGGATTTGTGCAGCATTTTGGAAACTGTTTGTTAATGAAATGTGCTATATAAATAAAATGGATTGGGATTGGATTGGATTTTACTAAAAATGTAGTTATGTATATATATATATATATATATATATATATATATATATATTTTTTTACTTTTAATTTTACTTCTCAGTTGGACATGGTCTGCAGATATGACATATTGTACGTAGAGGTAATTCCAACACTATTATCAAGCAATCATGATGTAAACAACCGCCAAAACTTGTCTCAATTACACAGTATTTACAGTTAAACTATAACAATAAGTGACAACACCTTTATTAAATGTGTTAAATGAATAATAGACTGATATAAGCGCTAAATGTACCAGTGAGATTGCAGTAGCTCTTATAAATCCCCAAATAATGTTACACACTTCTCTTTCGTGTTAAGTGGTGTTAAGTAACAGCCAGTAGTGTCCCTCATCTTGATTCTGAGCCTGTCTCCAGACTTTGGCGCATGAACAAACCAGAACTATCGGGCTTTTAATGTGAAAGAGCAGCTGTGCCCTGATGCTGAATGAGGCTTTTATTTTGACGGGGACAGCTGCTGCCCAAAGAGAAAAGGTTCAGTGAAGCATCCAGGACAGGCAGAAGAAAGAGTTTCAAATATGGGCCTGGTTGGTCACTGCTACGAGTCTGCTTTTTACAAATGTTCCAGTTTGTCTCTCAAACAACAGCTTTTACATTAAAGATCCTATATTATGCATAGTACATACTGTATATGCAGTGTTTTGTCTGCGTAATCCTTTATTATTAGTCCGTCTACATCTCCAAAGCTCAAAATACTCGGTTTCACCTTGAAGCAGTAGTTTTCAAATTAACAGCTACTTTTTACATTGGAGATGGGTAATTCCAGGTCTGAAATCATCCAAATGATTCTAGTTTATGGAGCTTAAAAAAAAGAGGAGCATTTCCTGTATTGCTGCATGACATCACAAGGTGGAACAAATCTGGGAGCCGTAATATGCAGGGTTTTTGTGTTAAATGTGTGAATGAAACAAAAACAAAACAACTCAGAGTATATTATGAGGAAACATTATAACACAGATCAAATAGGGTAATACAGGCCCGTTATGAACAGATGTTAACAGGCTCTTTGGGGGAACAACTAGAATGTTGTTATTGCAGATTCAATTATTTCTATCCACAAAACATCTCTAAATATACAGCAAAAATATTTTTGATTCAGTTTTTCATTTGAATGAATGAATGTTTATTCAGACAGCAATGCATAGAACATGCATAATTATAATGTAAATACATACATACAATACAAAAAACAAATGCTTCCTTTCTATAACAATAAACCAAAGTAAGTGCCAGGCAGTGGGAGGATGTAAATACTTATTTAACCCCACCCTTTTTTTTACTGTTCCAAATTAACAGAGCATATAGACTTCTCATTTCCTGTACATTATAATTAGCTATAATTGTACAGTACAGGCATTACATTAAAAACAACAAACAAAACTATATTTACATACACATATACTAAGCATTAATTTCTTCAGCACAATATTTTTAAATAATCACTTTTTTAACGGCACTTTTGAATACATGTATATTTCTACAAAGTTTTAGTTCGGTTTTCATGTTCCATAATTTGACACCACAAGCAGAGATACAAAAACTCTTCCTTGTTGTTCGAGCATTTCATTTATCACATGTGTTCATGCACTCAGGCCTTAATGTTGTAATGTATTTAAAATAAAATAAATATAAAAAACAAAAACAATTCTCTAAAAATAAAAATGTCTGTTCCATAGGTTAGAAGTGTTATTTATGTTGGTTATAGTTGTTAAAAAATGATTATTGTTGCTGTAGCACCTAAAAAAAAAGTGAAAATGTATATAAGCAGGAAGTTGAAACATGAATATTTAGTTTGTCTCTTTTGCTCCTCCAGCCAATCACTGCTTCAGCCATGACCTCAGCCACACCCCCGTCCTCCGAAGGCTCCTCCCCCCAAAAGGTGTGCCACTCCCAGACCCAAACAGACATCACCAAACCTCTGCTGGGACCCCCGGGGGCCAATACTGGGACCAACGGGACCAACGGAGCGGCCGGGCTGAACGCTCTGAGGAGGCGGCGCCGAGTCCTGTCCAAAGATGGCCGCAGTAACGTGTGTCTGGAGCATGTGAGCGGCCGGGGGGCGCTCTACCTCCGCGACCTCTGGACCACCTTTCTGGACATGCAGTGGAGATACAAGTTCTTCCTGTTTGCAGCCACTTTCGCCGGGACGTGGTTTGTGTTTGGGATCCTCTGGTACCTCATCGCTTTGGTGCATGGAGACCTTCTGGGTAAGAAAATATGCACACTTTATACAAACAAGAGAGATAAACTGTAATAATGTAATACAGAGGGATATAGGGCCCACTAACATTTCTTTGGTTGTTAAAGGCACTGAACCTGATTTTGACTCTTCTAAAAAACATGAAAAACAGTGCTGAACAGTCTTAAACAGTTTGCAGAGGTCCAAAGTTATTCCTCATTGACCTTCTGCATTCTGAACATTCAAATTATTCACTGTGATCAGTTTAAGTGCTTTTCACAACTTTCAGAGAGTTTTGTGCCAATAAAGTTAAAGACAACTAGCATGCAAGCACACACTTCCTGATTACTGGACAAGAAAATGCTTTCATACGCTTTCGTACACTTTCTAACTTGTACGTGGTGGAGGTGACATCTGTTTTCTGCATAGTGAGAGACATGTTTAGTGAGTATATTGTGATAAAAGCACTGATAATTTTTCTGTTTTTGGTTCTATCTTGACTTTGCAGAGTTCGACCCCCCGTCTAACCACACCCCATGTGTGATGGAGGTGAAGACACTGACCGGAGCCTTTCTGTTTTCTCTGGAGTCTCAGACCACCATTGGCTACGGCTTCAGGTGCATCACAGAGGAGTGTCCTGCTGCCATCGTCCTGCTCATCTTCCAGCTCGTGCTCACCACCATCATGGAGATCTTTGTCACGGGCACTTTCCTCGCCAAGGTAAGGAACAAAACTGAAAAAACTGGACTTCTATACAGGTTTGTGAATCGTAAAATTATAAATAAAACCTGGAGTTTATTTTAATCAAAATAAAAATAACTGTATGTAGGCTGCACTACAGTTTTTAAAAACTATAATCATCATGACTGAAGTGGGGTTTAACCTGCAGATAAACGACACATACAGGTTTTTCCTCATTCTCAGTATATGAACAGGCCTCATGTGAAAGCTCAGAACCTGCAGAATTCACTCACTGCTGCACTAGCACTGATTCATGGCTGACTGCAGAAAAAGTATCTTATGTTTTAAACCAACTGGATTTCAACATTGAAACTGGTAATCCAAATGAGAGACTCACATGAGGCTGATTCTGTTTTCTGATTGGATAATCATCTTGAGAACTAAAGTACAAACATGTTTTTGTAATAAGGAATAAATAAAACATTGAAATTATTACCAGATTTGTACTACTTCATATAATCTGGGGACTCAGGTCATATTTATGGAATTTACAATTAAAATCTTACAAATGGTTTCTTTAATGCAATGAGCTATAGGTCAGATGAAGATAATTCATTATGCAAAATTTCTTGGTAGTAAAGTAGTAAATGTGAGCATTACATTGTTAGAGTCTGAAGGTTTTCGTTATATTTGTTGAGCTTTAAATGTTTTTTTATGTTATCATTTCCTCACATCATTTAGTGTCAAATGCACATGGGCTTAAATGGTTTACAGAATAACCCTGTGTGCCACTGACTGACCTGCAATAGTTTTTTACAGCTATTGCTATCTTTATTCTTGTTATTAACTTCCTGACCTTCTAAGAAATCTAATCTTTAACAGTTTCTTCGCACTCAATCCGATTCTGTTTATGTCCAGTCGCTGCATGCAGTAAATGACATATATGGAAGTGTTATTCAAAAAAAACTTTTGTAAATGACAGGTGCAGTTATGTTTTACAGTCCGGACTTCTAAGAATGAGGGGTCAACTAATTAATGACAATGCATTTTTGTTTTTTTTCTCCTCAGGTGGCTCGTCCAAAGAAGCGAGGAGAGACCGTGAAATTCAGTCAACACGCGGTCGTGTCCACTTATGAAGGACAGCCCTGTCTGATGATCAGAGTGGCCAACATGCGCAAAAGCCTGCTGCTCGGCTGCCAGGTAAAACATGTCAAATCAGGAAGATAAAATACTGAAAAAGAAGTTTAAGTTAAAGGTGCACAGTGTAACATTTCTGGATCAGTTACCTATGTGTTTTCATGGAGACATTATCGCTTTACCTGGGATGATTTTTGGATTGGAATACAGTTTATCGTTATAGTATTTAATCCACTAAGTATTCTTACTGTGAGTGGGGTGGCCTTCAACAGATCTGACGTGTAACTATGTCATTTTACCATACTCTGGGAAAATTACATAGTGCTCCTTCAAAAATACCAAATAGCATTTTGCACTAATAGTGATTGTAGTAGCAGTTGTAATAGTAGTACTGGTAATGTAATGGCTGCGGTGAGGAGTGTAGCTTAAAATAGGTTTTCAAGTAAGAGAATCATAACTTCAAATAATTACTCAAGTGTAAACACAATGTAAGTAAGTGTTTATTTATTTATATAGCGCTTTTCACAGACAGATGTCACAAAGACGCTTTTTACAGAGGATTATTTACAGAGCATTCTTCATTCACTCCATACCACCCGGTGGTGGTAAACTACTGTTATAGTCACAGCTGCCCTGGGACAGACTGACGGAGGCGCGGCTGCCAAGCCAACAGGCGCCAACGGTCCCTCCGACCACCACCAACACTCACTCACACAACTTTCACACCTACAGTGCATGTTTTGAGTTGATGGGGGGAAACCGGAGCCCGGAGGAAACCCATCCAGACACGGACATGCAAACTCCACACAGAAAGGCCCAGGCGACCCGGGGATCGAACCCGCAACCTTCTTGCTGTGAGACATGAGTGCTAACCTCTCATCCACCGTGCCGCCAATGTAGTTGCAATTCCTCATGTTAAAAATAAAAACAGTGTAACAAACAGACCGGTTTGTTACCTACACAGTGGAGTGTTAAAATTTACTCACAGAATCAGTTTTTACATTTTCTCAGGGTTTATATGAGTCCAAACTGTTTTAGTTAATTTAACATTTTTGGAAATGTGAATTAAGTAACACTGGACCAAAGTTCCTGTTTAACCCCGAAATCAAGAGTTATATTAACGTTTTGAGTGATAACACTTTTTAGGGTTATGCTGATGTAGCTAAACAACACACAGAGGTGTTTTATTTTTACACTTCATTTTAGTTCATTTAAGTTGAAATTACAAAACATTACAAAACTGGTTCAAACTGGTCTTCTCTCGCGGGAGTTTGAAGTGGTGGGTCAGAGGTATAAAATTAACACCAAGGGAAATTGAATTAACTTCAACCATGTCAACTCTGGCAAATAACCCCAAATCAAACCCCCATTTAATTTTCAAAATAGTTAAAATGACACTTTTTGTGTTAAAAACAACTCTTACACTGAAAGTTTTTGCTGTGTATAAGTAACACTCAGCACCGTCACCCTTCATTAAGACACTTCAAAAAAGGCACATTTTACAGCACACAGCACTTTAAACATATTTGCACAGAACAAAAACGCATTGCATAACATAAAAACATCACTGGTTTTAAAAAATGTACTTATCGTTTTTCCTTTTACTGCTTTTAATCCCGAGGAACAGTGGCATTTTAAATGAAAGGTGGTGGGCCTTGGAGGAAAAGGAGACATTTTTAATTAACCAATTAAGTTTTAAATTGAGTAGTGCAATATTTATGGTGCAATATATCCGTTTCAGAAAGTTTTTAGTGTTATTGTTGGTGTTAGTGTAATTTATGGTGCTTTATAGAATGGTGTCATGTTTTGCTTTGTACTTGAGAGGGGTCTGGGTGCAGACGCATGGGGAAAGTGTAGGTCCACTCCACATACCGGAAACACGTGACCTCCACCGGAAACACGTCAATGACGACCGCCTTTCCCCCTCCCTCTCCAGCCTCAGACAGACTGAATCATAATCAGAATTTGCCGATTGATCGAGTGGAGAGTGGAGTCCTCTTGAAGAGAAGAAAAAATTGATTGAACGGAGGTAAAACAGTGTCCCAGGATAAATGTGGCCTTATATAACCTTATCAAGTGTGCAAGTCAAAACATAAAAAACATATAATTTGCTCATAATAAGATTATCTGAATGTTTTTCACTCTATACTGACATTTGATTCATGATGAAATGTGCCAGTTATTTGATGTCTCTTTTCATAGTAACTATACTTACATGTACTATGAGAATAAACTACTGTATTGCAGTTACATTTACTATAAGAATGTACTATTATACTGCAGTTAAGCAGTGATATTCCACCTGATCATATTTGGCAAAGATAAATATCAGATAAATTTCATTTTGGATTGTCACCTGCTTTACCAAAACGGGAACAACTATTTGAGAGCACACTGACACACAGCTGTTTGTACTAACCTATTCATGCATTGTGTAAGTGTGGTGGGTTTAATGTTTGACTATTCATGAGATAATTTCCAGAAGTCCCTTTGATTGTATAATAAACCATCTTTTAAACTGACTTAAATACATTCCCTGCATAAATGTAATCCCTTATCAATTTAAAAATACGTAATTAATAATGCATGTCTCATCACTGTTTGTTTCCAGAAATGCAGCCGTATTGTTTGGCGAATGTTATGCATAAGTTTTCGTTTTGGAGAGAATTATTAGAATAACTTGATCTTAAAATCCGACAGTTTGATTACCTGTGCATAATCTGCGTGGTACGTGTGGTTAGCAATAACATTAGCAGCGTGTCTCGGTTGCTCGGCAACGAGGCTTCTCCGTGGGCTAGACATAAAACTATAAAATCATCATCAAAATCATTTAGGCAATCTGCCCGTGAATTGGGCCACGGCTAATATAAATAAAAAATAAAAAATAAAAGTCTATGATAGATGTGAAGTGTTTGGCGAATATAATTTTAAAAAAAGTCTATGGTAGATGTGACGTGTTTCCGGTGGAGTTCACGTGTTTCCGGTTTGTGGAGCGGACCTACACTTTCCCCATGCGTCTGCAGCCAGACCCTCTTGTTGTACTTACCCTTTTCTTATGTCCATGTCCTAAAAGAGTCCCCCTGGAAACAAGCTCCCCCTTTTAAGGTTCTGGGCTGGACTAAGTTTAATATATTGTACAGGGTTAGTGGGATAGGAGTTTTATTGGTTTATGGGTTTTAAAGTTTGCTTGGTGTATAGTTTTATGGTTTTTATGTAAATAGTTTGGGTTTTAATAGTTATTTGGATTTGGATTTGTTTTATGGAGTGTTAGGGCAATATTTTAAGCTAATGTTCATTTTTACCATCCCTGATTTAGCTATTGTAGTTTTACCCAATCAGACAGACCAGATAAAAGCCGCCTCCACACATCAGTCTGGGTTCTGTTGCTGGAGAGGAAACTGCTGCCTTCCTCCATAGTGCACCTGTAAACTACTGAAAAACAGAAAGTAAAACTGTAGACCACATCTGTGTGCCTTTGTCTGCGTTTTTAACCTACTCACTGAACCCATTTGGGGAAATTACATGCAAATAAGAGAAACTGTCTGGAACATATGATTTATAATTTGAAGTTCTTGTAAATGGAATGACAAAACCTTAAATAATGAATAAAATCTGGTATTTTCGAAAGATTGCATAGATGATTGAGCCTAGTAGAGAACGTAGTGATAGTAGTAAGACTGTTGTAGTGGTAGAAGTCGTTTCTACTTTGAACATTTTCCAGACTCACCGAATACTGAGCTTAACCATGCTCACAAGTAGAAAACTATTGCTTATTTCTATTCTCCCAGACCCTTGTAGTACACTGTGTCCTTGTGTGCAGGTGACGGGGAAACTGCTGTGCACCTCCGTGACCAAAGAGGGCGAGACTGTGCGTTTGGACCAGAGGAACGTGCCCTTCAGCGTGGACACCTCCAGTGACAGCCCCTTCCTCATCATCCCCCTTACCTTCTACCACATCATCGACCAGCAGAGCCCACTGAGAGCATGGGCCGCTAAAGGTACAGCGGAGTTTCAGGGCTATTGTAATACTGTTAACAAGATGGGGACAGAGATGGAGAGGAAGAGAGGAGGCTGGATTATGTTTATCTAGGTGAGAACTGGCATCCACAAGGGTAGCATTAAAAACTCCTGTACACATCCCCCTCTCCTTCTTGTTGGCTGGATTAGTCTAACTTCTTGGGTTCCTTTTTAAAGACAATACAGTAAAGAGTGTTTACATTGTTGACATGTTTTAGCTGCTGCTGCAATCTTCAGAACTGTCTCCGATGTTGGTGGGTTCCTGTAGGCGTGGTCAGCCTCAATGGACCTGCAGGTCGCTCAGACTGACCACACCTCCTGTCATCCGGTCGTCTTTGGAAAAGGAGGTCCCAGGCGTGTGAAAGGAGGAACGTGCCGTCATCAGGGTTGATGCTGTCTGTGCCTTATTTCCTGATTTTATTGGCCTCTCTGATCCAGAGTTTGAACTTGCTGTTCTCCGATCCAATGACCCGTGCCTTGTCCCAGTCCATAATGTGGTTATTTCATTTACAGTGGTCTGATATAGTGGATTTTAGCTTTTCCTGCTCTGCTTTGTCTCTTTGCATTCTGATGAGCCTCCCCGATGTTTTCTTTTCGCGTTCGTTACCACCAACACCAGTGACAGTTGTGAAGATGGCAGCAGCAGCAGCCGAAACATGTCAACAAACTACACACTCTTTACTGTATTGTCTTTAAAAGAACCTGAGAAGTTTGAGTACATAAGAAGACAAAATGAAAATCTTTGGCATTTTTTGGATTAGTGTGATCATAGAAACTACTAACTACTAATTAATACATGAATTTACATCAAATCTAGGCAAGTATATGCACCAAAACATTTAAATGAATAGATTAAAGCTTGAACATTTCCTCAATAGTTTTACTGGTCTGGATCTGGAGGCGAAAGCATAAGACCACATGAGATAAGAAATTATTATTATTTCTATTGAAAATGGCATTATATTGTATTATATAAAAACATGCTTTTGTGACAAGACAATGCTGCTTTAGAATGATAGACAAATATCAAGTGGGTGGAGAAAGGGGGTAGGTGAAAACAAAAATGTTCCAAGGGTGCAGTATTACTCACTGAAAATAGAACTTTGAGTAAGAAAATTAGGTAAATAAAACAGTATGACATAGAAGCTCATAAAAGCTGATTAGACCTAACATGTTCTCTTTAATAAAAACATGCTATTTTTGAGGAAAACTGAAGTAACATATTTGAGTTGCTAAGTTTGGGTATGTATGAGCTGTAGGTGTTGGCGTTTCCAGTCATGTGCCCCTTGGCTGTGTGGAGCAGGGAAGGCACTGGGGCAGAGGGAGGAATGTAAGTGACAGAGAGAGAAAGAGGAGAGAGAAACAGAGAGAGAGACGAAGAGACAGAGAGAGAGACAAAGAGACAGAGAGAGAGACAGAAAGACAAAGAGACAGAGAGACAGTCCTCATTATAACACAATGCAGCACAGTCCCGGGACAGGACACTGGGCAGATCCACTTACAACTGAACACAGCCACCAGGAAAACATAGAGAATTCATACCCTCAGATGAGTACATTTATAGAACATTTAAAGGAGACATATTTTTATACAAAATCAACTTCAAAATGAACTTTTTGCCATGTTATAATGTTTCTCCTCGTCACTTGTTATATTTAGTTTGTTATGTTATTATATATAGTTGTTTGTTATGTTTTTAGGATTGATTTATGATTGTTTGAGTCTGTTTTCACCTACACCATATCTAAAATGTATCTAAATGTAATTAAACAACATAAATTCCCATATGGGGGATAGATAATAGATAAATAATTCAGTAAATAATTCAGTTATTTAAGTGTAAGTCAGTGCTCATAGTCTTTGGACACAGGGTGGGTTTGTCCTGGTTTTGTCCTGGTTTTGTCCTGGTTTTGTCCTGGTTTTTTCTTGGTTTTGTCCTGGTTTTTTCCTGGTTTTTTCCTGGTTTAGTCCTGGTTTAGTCCTGGTTTAGTCCTGGTTTAGTCCTGGTTTAGTCCTGGTTTTGTCCTGGTTTTGTCCTGGTTTTTAAGTTTTTTAAGTTACAGACCAGTATACACAGTTTTCACTACATATATAATTCATATAAGTAAGTATTTTATTTGTTTATTTAAGGATCCCTGTTAAATACAACAAATAAAATACAAAAAGTATACAAATGACCCTACAACAGTTTAATTTGTAGTATATTACATCATTAGACCTGTCTTGTGTGGTCTTGGTTCCTGACTTGACATTCAATAGGTACTTCATGTGGATCCAACATGGCTGACAACAAACCAGCTCTTTACACTTGAGCACAGCACGACTGGTAGCATCTCCTTTTATAATCGTACTTCCTCTTTTACTGTTTCAGCAGCTTCTTTGCATTGACCCACTCATACGCATCGATGTGTATCAGTGCGGACCTTCTGTTTAGTACGTTACTACGAGACATCAAATCCTTACGTTAGGACACTGTGGTGAGACTATATGGTTGTATAGTCACCGAGCAGGAGACAGGAGCTGATGCTTAAAGTACATTCAGCGAAACAAAAGACTTTAAACCAACAGAGGAGTTATGGTTTAGTGGTTGGTTATGAAAAAGATGAGGCCATGTACAGAATACTTGGCATTTACCATCCCACACTACCTAACCTCTTCATGTTGTTTACTCTTGTTTCGATAAGCTGAAGATCAGAGGGCAGAAGAACAGAAAGTTTTACATTTTCCATATAAGTAACCAGCCTGTTTACACTGTTGACTTCATGCAGTTGTTAAGTTACGTTCTTTATTTGTCATTATACGTGCTGAGAGTGCATTACATTATTAGAGTGTATTACTGAAGGAGCATAGGAGAAGAGGGGACAGGGAGGATGCTACTTAACTAATATAAATGCAAAATTAAATCAAATTAAAGCATTTGTTGGTAAAAATAAATAAGTAAATACATAAAAGAGATTCTGATGGTCTGTCCAGTACCCATTAAACCCATATACAGTTAATATTCAGACATGTTATTATATATTTATACACACTTGAGAAGCTTTTGACTAATTCATTGCTTAAAAATAATGTTGGAAGGCAGGCAAACTGGTTTATCTGCCCCGGAAAGTCTAGTAAGTAAGATTACAGGAACAACTCTGCTCTAGTGTACCATATAGGAATACTGAGCCCGTGAACAGCCCGTCGCATGTATGGAAGTGCAGTGCTGATTGCGAAAGCGTGTTTTGCCTTGGCGGAGGTAGCAGCTCAGTGTTGGACTGGGGCTGTTTGGACAGATGAGGGTCTGAATGATGGACTGTTGATCCAGGTGTGGGTTTGTTTGAGTGGACATGGCTCCGGTGTGTCCTCTGTCTATGACATGAGCTGAGGGACAGTCCACAGGCCCCACGGGTCAAGGACATGTGCTCCGACTCTGCTCTTCTTCAGCCTTTTTTTGGTTTGGTTGGTAGTTTGAGACTGGAGATGGTGAAGGTTGTTTTGGAACATGGGTTTTGTGCTTGTTCAAATGTTTGTGAGTTTCAGACCTATTGAGAATGAGCATATCAGTGTATCTTAAAGGTGCACTGTACCAGTTTCTGATGCAGAGTTCATCACCTAACGTGGCTAAGGTCAGACTGATATGTAAAGAAGTGAGTTCTACACATGATCAGTCTGGGCTCTTACAGAAAGTGATTGTGATTTCTTTCACTACTTCAAGCTAATTTTGTCCAGCTGCTAAAATTAACTTTCGTTTCCATCCACAACTGCACAAAGGGCTTTCTTCTGCATTTTTCTTTTCAAAAACAAATTAGTCAGTATTTCCACTAAAAAAGGCTGAAGAACAACCACCTGCATTGCCATATTTGTCTTGGTTTGTTTGGGTGCTTTCCTTTACCTAAACTAATGCTGCCTTGTAGTCTGAACCACTGCAGTCTGAGCCCAGTCATCACAGTTTCAGCTTGGCCAGATGTATTCTCTAGAAACTCACAAATATCACCAGAATGCACAATGCATAACCTCCCTGACTCATAAAAATATTACATTATACAGGTTTTTCCCTTTTTTTCAGCCATAGCCATAAAATACCTTTACGTGGAGCCATGTGCTTAGATAAAATTTTAATATTAAGACTGTAACACGGCAGAGTAGCAACTTATGTCCATTTAAAACTTACAATTCTACAACATAAGATATAATAACAAAACATTTTATAAAGTTTTACAAACACATTTTAAATTAAATTATAGATCTTGTGGTCAATTTCTTTTTATTTCTTTCCTCTGACCACCAGCAGTCACAGTCATAGTGGTAGAAGTGTCTTGCCCAAGGACACATTAACACTGTACTAGTCAGAAATGGGATCAAACTTTAACTTCCTTTAGTCACATTAAAATACTAAAATACTGTGGCTGCATTTCTCCTCCTCTTCTTCCAGGTGGAGGTTGGAGCGACCCTGAGCTCGCCGACTTTGAGTTGCTGGTGATTTTGAGCGCCACCATCGAGCCCACGTCCGCCACCTGCCAGGTCCGCACGTCCTACCTCCCAGATGAGATCCTGTGGGGCTACGAGTTCCCCCCCGTGGTCTCCCTCTCCCCCACCGGAAAGTACGTGGCTGATTTTACCTTCTTCGACAAAGTGGCCAAAACCAAAAGTCCTCCTCCTTTTTTCAAACAAGCTCTCCCGCCAAGTCCCAAATCCCAGACCAGAGGCGGCAAAGACGGAGGAGCAGACCCGGAGAAAATGCGCTTGGAGGAAAAATACCGCGGAGAAGAGAAAGGGAAGGAAAGAGGACGTATTCGAGACAGTAGCCCACTCAGTGTTCGAATCAGTAATGTTTGAAGAAGGATATCAGAAAAGCTAGCAACAAAACTGAAAATGGTATGGACAGCTGCTGAAATTATTCTGAAATGTTTCTAAACTGGACCAAAACCACTTTTTACTGTAAACGTCAATGTAAATAATATAAGAGGCCACAATGAACAAACTCTATAGGCTACACAGGAGGACTGGACATAAACACACTGTTTACATTTTAATTCAATGTAATCCAATGCTAAAAGTCTGACTAATTTTCATTTTATGTGTGGCTAAATCATTAAGGTGAATGTAGATGAGGATAGGGGATAGTGAGACAGGTGGAAATCAAAATTCTACTTTTCTGTTTAAACTGAGGGTCCCCAAGTATGTTTAGAAATGATTTTATAACAATTATAAAGGGTTGTCAAAGGCCTGTTTAATTACACATCTATGGGCCAGCTAACAAAACTTTAAATTAATCAAATGTGGTGTAAAAACGATTCAGAACATATTAAAGATGAGCTGTGCATCTTTTCTTGTGGAGGGTAAACCACCGACTTTGTTTTCTCATTGGAGATGATAACGTTTTGCCTAGAATGTTCCACAGTATGGCATTAAACTTATCTGGATAACGCAGATATGGATAGATGATCTCACTTACAGGAATTATGCCTGTTTTTCAAGGTATTTTGAGCAATAAAAATACCTTTAATTGGCGAAAAGTGAAATAGATAAGTTCAATGCTATACCACAGAAGAGCGTTATGAAAAGTTACATAGAGCAAGTCAAGAGGCATCACCAAAAACACCCAAAAGGAAAATAACTCAAATATTAAAGGTATTTTATTTGCCTGAGACCCAGAATGCACACTTTTTCAATACTTTATTAAGATGTGAGTTTGGTCATTGGCTCTATTCACGCTTACGCCACAAAGCAGGAAGACTCTGGTCGCGGTAGTAAGTCTGACAAAATCTAGGAAAAATGAGAAAATGTCCCAGTTTTCTTCATCCACAGGTCACTGGAGTGTTCCGTTATGTTCGGCTAATGAACAATTACAACCATACCTCAGTTTTCATCATTTCCCCACTGACGCACAACTCCGAGTGCACTGGGTACCTGTGATTAGAAGCACATACATATGCAGTCTTCATTTTACCAACGATCACATTTACTTCAGTGGGTTTTAGGGTTTCTAGTGTCGAAAACTACACCTGAAGTTGTCGTCGTCGTTTCCAAACGTCTTCCTGGTTTGTGACGTAAGCGTGAACAGAGCCTATTGAGTTCAGATGGGCGCGATTGACAGGTGGATTAGCCAATCAGGGATATACTGTCTGTCCGTATCAAAACAAATATGGCTGCTTGTGAGGAAAAAATAAGGGAAAACAGGGATCACAAGAAATGTCACAGATTTTTGCAGAATCAGTGAACGAAGCACTAAACTCAGAGACATGTACTTTTGTTTGTCTCTGTGTAAAAAAATACAGAGATCTTATTCTGGATTTGACAGGCAACGATTTTATATGGGAGCTTGTCAAAATGTGTTATGAAATATTAGTCCGATGGTGAAAAAGGGAAACCACTTAAACACATGGCAGCTCCACCAACAGAAACTAAGCTACATTTCATGAGTCTACGAAGAAAATGACACACAACTTTTGATAAAACCTGGGCATTTCAAATATTATATTGTACACATGTAATACACTATTTGAACTACCTTCCAATGTACAATATATTTTTTTGTTTTATTTTTTTAACAAGGGATGAAAACCACATGATACTGTATTGTTGTATTATGTACTCAATAACATCTTCTAACATTGCACTAGAAATGATCATGAATGTTAGTCAATAACAATACTAAGCACTTTAACTTTGTCACTTGTACTTGACTTTTGTACTTGTCAACATTTGTGCTGAAAATGTTTTACTAACTTTTTTAGTAATTGCACTGTAAGAAGTGATTTTATTTTGGTTATATTGTGCCTACTGTATGCATTTAAGCATACTCATTCCTCTGTACATTATGTAAAATACGGTCAGTTTTAATATTTAATACATCGCTACACCTTTTATGTAGGTGAATATCAAAGTGCCTATGTACTGTTTTTGCATATTAACAACACAGCAACTTGAATATAATTATTTTGGTCCTTATTCACTGGAAATAGAGAAGAAATCAGAAATAAATTGTTAAAATATACTGATGTTTGTATTGTATTTCTTGTGAGTCAGCCCTTGAATCAGAACAGGACATTGTGGGTTAACCTCATGTTTACTGTTTTTTCCTGTGTTTGCGGTTGAAGAAGAGAGAGCGGGAAATTTACTCATCGATGATAAAGTTTAGCTAAAGTTTCTAGACACAATAATGTATTCTTTCTAAATGTATCCAGTGCATTTCAAGTGCATGCATGCACTGAATCTTAACATGTAAATTAACCTGAAAGTTACACGTCTGATACCTGCTCTCCCCTGTTAAATCTGCTGTTGTGTCTTTGGGCAAGATAAGACACGTTTGCTTTAATTCAGTCTATAATCGATCATGTTAGGGTGAATGGTTTCGTGTACAAGATAGAAAAGAGTTAAAAAAGAAAGAAAAACTTATTGCCTTTTAGTAAATAAAGTTTAAGTTTATCTTATTTATTTCATTCATAAAGTATAAAATTGATATTTAGAGATCGTTTGGTTACACACAGGTTATCATTTGGGGTGTTTTCATCATTTGAGTACGTTTCCTTCAAAATGGAGCTAAAACAATCACCCTCCATACTCTACATAGTCATATACAAACCTCCTCAGCATTGTCCAAGTTTTATTGATGATTTTACTGAGATGCTTTCAGTCGTATGCACAGACTTTGATGGTTTAGTCATTACAGGCTGAGTTCATCCACATGCTGCCTCAATGTGTTACCCACTAGATTTCTAAAGTCTGTCCTCCACAGTTTACTTTCATCACTCACTCACATACTGTAGTTAACATGTCACTTCAATCTGGAACATTCCCAAGAGCTTTGAAAACTGCGCTTATTAAGCCTCTCCTAAAGAAGAACAGTCTTGATGCCACAGTACTGAACAATTTCCGACCCATCTCAAATCTACCGTTTTTTGGCAAGGTCCTTGAAAAAGCTGTTTACCAACAGCTTACAAACTTTCTCCATATGAACAACTCCTTCGATGTTTTCCAGTCAGGTGTTAGAGTCACCACAGCACTGAGACGCTCTGATCAAGGTGACAAATGACATCTGCCTGATCACTGATGCAGGAAAAGTCTCAGTGTTGATCCTGTTAGATCTGAGTGCTGCTTTTGACACTGTTGATCATGGGATCCTCTTACAGAGACTAGAGGACTGGGTGGGCATCTCTGGTACTGCACTAAACTGGTTCAAGTCTTATCTAGAAGACAGGAAGTATTTTGTTGATATTGGAAACTGTCTCAAATCACATGGCCCTGACCTGTGGGCTGCCCCAGGGGTCAATCCTGGGCCCACTTTTGTTCAATCTGTACATGCTGCTGTTAGGCCAGTTAATACGCACCAATAATGTGTCCTACCACAACTACGCAGACAATACTCAGATCTATGTCTCACTGCAGCAGGACTATGAACCAGTGGACTCACTCTGCCACTGCATCCAACAGATCAGTGTGTGGATGCAAAACAACTTTCTCGAGCTAAACTCAGACAAGACAAGTCAAAGTCTTGGGCCCACAGAAACAAAGAGACAGTGTCAGCAGTTACCTCCTGTCTCTCTCCCTAAAACCTTCAAATCAGGCTAGAAATCTATGGGTAATAATGGATTCAGACTTAAACTGAGACTAAAATAAAAGTACAAAATAAAGTTAAACAAGTATGTAGTGGCCCAAGAAATGACTTAAGACTTTATTTATTTTTTTACATTTAACAACTTGTTTGCATATTTGGGATTTTATGCGACCTCCTCCTCCCTTCAAACAGGAAATATGGTAAACTGCACATTTCCGTAGCATGTGTCTTTCACTTATCACCCCCAAACACCTGAACTCTTAATCTCCTTTAGAGCTGAAACAAACATCACAACCAAACTGGCAGCACAATGCTACTTCTACTGTTTCAGCTCTTCTTTATGGGTAACAGACTTCAGTGTATTTTATTTCATTTGTTTACATGTAAAATCTCACAGTAATTACAGTAAAATCGTTATTTATGATGTTTTTAAGGGTGTGCTATGTAGTGTTTTATGTTGGAGGGTCTGTCGTTTACTTGTCTCGCTGGAGATGTTACTTCTTTGCCTAAAATGTTTGACAATATGACATTTATTTTAACTATCTTGCATATAGTCAATTACAGTTGTTTTTAATTGTCAAAGTTACCTTGAAGAAATTGTGTCTTACTGTGAAAGGACTCCCCTCTTCACAGATCTGACCTGTAAATATGCACTTTATATTGTACTTTTGCACAGTTTACAAATGATCCCACTTTAAAAACTGTAAATGACTCTTGCATTTTAATTCAGATTTAAAGCGTTTGTTTTATATATTGTTCCTTTGTAAATGCTCCTGACCTCATGGCCAGGTCCTCTTTGAAAAATATATTTCAATTTCAATCTGCCTGGTTAAATAAATGTAAAAACAAACAAACAAACAATAACATCACCATTGAAACAGGTAGATGACAGTTGCATAATACACCTTTATCTCTTGCTTTTTACAGAGATAAGCACAGAAGACGCAGCAGAGACAATTTATCGTATGAAAGGACAGTCTGTGTGTCTAGACCCAGGAGGACAGCCACCATTTGAACAGGCAAAGTGGACTCATGAAAAGAAAACTATTGTTTCAGTCAACAATATTAATCCTGATTTTGAAAAGAAAATTGATTATAAACCCAATTCCATGTTGTGCATAAAAAAACTGTCACTGAATGACACTGGAAGCTATACATTTTCCCATGAGATCAACTTTACCAACTTCCATAAAACACATCAACTTATAGTTCAAGGTAAGTGAAATGTATTTATGTTAATTACTAGAATATGGCAGCCACCAAAAATGAAGGCACTAATCACAATATGCATGAACAATATATTCAAACTGTGTTCTCCATTTGATTGCAACTAATCCTATATGAAAACCACTGATTTCATGTCGATCTTTCGCCACAGCTGCAGTTCCTAAACCTGCTCTGAGTGTTGTTATGGAGCAGGCCAATACATCCCTGGATGTTTGCATCTTCACTGTGAACTGTTCTGTCCGATACCGCCATGAGCTCCTCTCGCTTCAGTCCGAGTGTGACAACAAAGCCTGTCGATTTGTCAACAAATCCTTCCCTCAAATCAACATCACCATCTCCAGTGACAATGGAAGTTTCACCTGCACCAGCAACAACCACGTCAGCTCAGAAGAGGAATCACGAAAGATAGTCGAAGTTTGTAAGTAAGATTCCAATATAGCTACAATTAAAGGTGCACTATGTCACTTTTTCAGGAGATGCTATTGCTTTGCCTGGAATGTTCTGCAGAATGGCATTAGACGTACAGAATATATCCTGCATTTGTTTATTTGCAGGTGTTTTTGTTGCTAAATAGTTATGTTGAAAAACAAATACTGAGACTGGGCCCAGCTCTCCATAGATCTGACCAGTAACTTGGCCTGGTTATCTCCATGGAAATAAGTTTAATGTGATACTGCGAAAAATAGATAAAACATTTACATCTCCATTTAGACAAGCAGGTGGCAGATCCTTCACCAGAAAAGTGACATAGCGCATCTTTAAGTCTGTGTTTTGAGCCAATATAAGTTTGTAGTTTAGTTGTTGGTCCTAACCTCTAATTTTAAGGGTTGTCTTTACGCAGAGCTACAATTTAAGATTTTAAACATGTGTGCTTTTAAATATTATTATTAAATTATTTCACTTCCCAGTTGCGCCATCAAGAGTCCTTCAGCTCACTGACGCTGCCGTCAAATGGGGTATTATGCAAAATGGACTTTTTGGAGCTTTCTATAATGTTCTCTCATCAAAAACAGGCCTAAGGAGAATTTAAATATCATCCACACATGTAATCTAGTGATCTCTCCCAGGCTCTACTCAGACCCTCTTTACGGTTAGCTGAACGATCCTGTCCAAGCCTAAGCTCCCACACGACAATTCTCTATAAATATACAAAAGCAGGACACAAAACAACACAGTACAACTTTACAAACTTGACGCGATGTGCAGTAGTTTCAGTAACTAGATGCACGACGATCATAATATGTGTGCAGAGGGTAAAGGGAAATGAAAATGAAATTTATTAATATGTTGTTTCCGGTGATTATACCATTTTCAAGACTATGAAAGGTAACATGGTGATCGCAATAAGTTATATGTGAGCACTTAATAGCTGCTCTTTTATGAATATAAACATGTTGTTGTTGTGTAAACACATTGTTTATTGTACATAATAATAATGTAATAATGTCCTAGAAATATTATAATCATCCATTCTTGTTGTATGTTGGGTTTTATTTGCCTATAAATCACAAAAAAGCCCATAGTTTCACATGTTAATTGGAGTAAAAACAAAAATAAAAATGTGAAATCATGTCAAATTGTAAACTAATAATTTTTTGTGTGTTTCTCTTCAGGTTTCAGTCCTGGACCCGAAGAGACCACTAGTCCATCTATGTCCATGGACCTTATTCGGATAGTGATTGCAATTTGCTCGGTCACTGTTGGAGGCCTATTCATATTGTTATGTTTAGGAGCCAAGATTATTTTAACAAGACGTAAACAACAGGTCAGTGGAAACCTACCAACATTTGAGTTTAAAAAAAGAAAAAACACACACAATTGAATACAAGTTTAATGTCATATGTCGACACAATCCAGGTAAAACATCTCCAAAATCCATCAGAAAATACATAGTGTACCTTTAATCTGCTACCTTTTAATTGCTATGCTAATTGCTATTTTTATTTTTATTTATTTATTTTTATTGACTTACTTTTTAAACACTAAAACATTATTCTTACAGCCACTGGTGATACAAAGTCAACCACTAGAGGAGCCTTCTCAGCCAAGAACATCAACATCTTCAACTCAGGCCAACTCCTATGAAAATGTAGATTCGGAAAACTCGATCGAAACCTCGGACCACGAGAGGGAAAACGACAAACCGCAAACTGTTTACTGCGTGTTGGAGCCACGGCCGACAACAGAGGCACCAAGTGACCGACTTGAGGAACCCCACACAGTGTACAGTGTCATCAATATACCCCAAATATGAAGAAACAGCGCCATCTGCAGGCCAAAACAGTGTACTGTGTCATCAAAATACCCCAAATATGAAGAAACAGCGCCATCTGCAGGCCAAAACAGTGTACTGTGTCATCAAAATACCCCAAACCTGAAGAAACAGCGCCATCTGCAGGCCAAAAACACAACAACACAACAAAAATGTACGAACAGAAACCTGACACAGCTGGACCTTTATGATGTGTTATGTGTGACTAAAAAGGGGTTGATGTAATTACCAGCGCTCTATTGTAATATAAAATAAACACCAATAAACAATAATGTCAGTTTTGGTGGCTGCTGGTGGGTAGTTTGTCTTCATGGAGGTGTTAGGCTATTGTTTTTTGGTTGTTTGTTTTTTATTGTTTGGGACATCGCAGCAAATCAAATCAAAGTTTATTTATAAAGCGCTTTCCATACAAAAAAATGTAACACAAAGTGCTTTACAGTTACCTTACAGCTAAATGACTATTTATACAGAGTCAAAGTAATGGTCTTGTCGCAACCTCGAGGAATTGGCATGAGCGCGAGGTATAAAAACAGGGTTTATTGGTCTTCACAAGCCGTGAGAAAAATACAACAAAGAAACATTCAATCAATTGGCAACTTACAATACATGAAAATTTAAATTAAACAAAAATAAAAGTACACGAACCTCGTGGGCTGGCAGGTCCGCGGCAGGTCCCCGGCAAGGACGTGGCAGGTCTGCGGCAAGACCGCGGCAAGTGTGCAGCAAGTGTGCGGCAGGACCGCTGGAGCTCGGCCGGCTGTCCGGCTGTCCGGCTAACGGCATCTAAAACTCAGTTAGGGAATATGTTTATACAAAACGGTGACTTTGACAAGATTAAAGAAACGTGTTTCTTTCCGCATTACATTTGGTTTGTTGTACAAATAATTATCACACTATCACAGTCTTTAATGTCAGGATTTATACATTTATATACAGGTGGGTAGAAGAGGCACAATTTATACTCAATAAAAGTACAAAATAAAGTTAAACAAGCAGGAAATTATGGTGAACCGCACATTTCCGTAGGGTCTCTCTTTGTCTCCTTTAGAGTTGAAACAAACGTCACAACCAAACTGGCAGCACAATGCTACTTCTACTGTTTCAGCTCTTCTTTATGGGTAACAGACTTCAGTGTATTTTATTTCATTTGTTTACATGTAAAATCTCACAGTAATTACAGTAAAATCGTTATTTATGATGTTTTTAAGGGTGTGCTATGTAGCGTTTTATGTTGGAGGGTCTGTTGTTTACTTGTCTCGCTGGAGATGTTAGGCTACTTCTTTGCCTAAAATGTTTGACAATATGACATTTATTTTAACTATCTTGCATATAGTCAATTACAGTTGTTTTTAATTGTCAAAGTTACCTTGAAGAAATTGTGTCTTACTGTGAAAGGACTCCCCTCTTCACAGATCTGACCTGTAAATATGCACTTTATATTGCACTTTTGCACAGTTTACAAATGATCCCACTTTAAAAACTGTAAATGACTCTTGCATTTTAATTCAGATTTAAAGCGTTTGTTTTATATATTGTTCCTTTGTAAATGCTCCTGACCTCATGGCCAGGTCCTCTTTGAAAAATATATTTCAATTTCAATCTGCCTGGTTAAATAAATGTAAAAACAAACAAACAAACAATAACATCACCATTGAAACAGGTAGATGACAGTTGCATAATACACCTTTATCTCTTGCTTTTTACAGAGATAAGCGCAGAAGACGCAGCAGAGACAATTTATCGTATGAAAGGACAGTCTGTGTGTCTAGACCCAGGAGGACAGCCACCATTTGAACAGGCAAAGTGGACTCTTGAAAAGAAAACTATTGTTTCAGTCAACAATATTAATCCTGATTTTGAAAAGAAAATTAATTATAAACCCAATTCCACGTTGTGCATTGTAACAAACCGCCTGGTTTGTTACTAGTAAGCACTCAGCACCTTCACCCTTCACTAGAGCACTTTAAATAACTGCACATTTTATAGCACACAGCACTTTAAACATATTTGCACTTTTTAAAAAGACATTGCACATAATTGGTTTTAAAATATCTTTATTGTCTTCTTTTTACCATTTTTAATCCTGATGCACAGTGGCACTTTGATTGGCAGCTGCTGGGCTCTGGAGGGAAAGGAGACAAGTGTTAATTAGGTATTTTAAATTGGTTAGTGCAATATTTTGTGCAATAAATCTGTTTTAGAATGTTTTAAGTGTTGATGTGTGTGTATTGTGTTTTATTGTGTTTTTAGTGAAGTAGTGTGTGCTGTGTCTTACCTCCTTTCTGCTCTTCTGTCCAGGTCCCAAAAGAGTCCCCCGGAAACAACCTCCTCCTTTTATGGTTCCGGCCTGGACCAAAGTGTAGATTTGTACAGGGGTAGTGGTAGTGGTGTTTTATTGGTTTATGGGTTTTAGAGTTTATTTGGTTAATGGTTTTAGGGTTTTTATGTACATAGTGGGTGTTTTAATAATAATTGGGTTTTGGTTTATTTTATGGAGGGTCAGGCCACGGTTTTAAAAGCTAATATTAATTTGATCTACCCTGCTTTTATCCAGTAGTTTTTACCAATTAGTCAGAACACTTAAAAGCCACCTGGAGAGATCACTCGGTGTTCTGCGGTTGGAGAGGAAATACTGCCTGCCTCCTATTTATTTGCACCTTGCACCTTTTTGCACCTGCACTTTGTAACAATTGAAACAAAGTAAACCTGTGGACTGCCTTTTCTGCCTGTCTGAGTATTTTTTAACCTTTTTTTCACTGAAACCCAACCCGCTCACGGCAAGCCTACGTCACATGCATAAAAAAACTGTCACTGAATGACACTGGAAACTATACATTTTCCCATGAGATCAACTTTACCAACTTCCATAAAACACATCAACTTATAGTTCAAGGTAAGTGAAATGTATTTATGTTAATTACTAGAATATGGCAGCCACCAAAAATGAAGGCACTAATCACAATATGCATGAACAATATATTCAAACTGTGTTCTCCATTTGATTGTAACTAATCCTATATGAAAACCATTGATTTCATGTCGATCTTTCACCACAGCTGCAGTTCCTAAACCTGCTCTGAGTGTTGTTATGGAGGCCAATACATCCCTGGATGTTTGCATCTTCACTGTGAACTGTTCTGTCCGATACCACCATGAGCTCCTCTCGCTTCAGTCCGAGTGTGACAACAAAGCCTGTCGATTTGTCAACAAATCCTTCCCTCAAATCAACATCACCATCTCCAGTGACAATGGAAGTTTCACCTGCACCAGCAACAACCACGTCAGCTCAGAAGAGGAATCACGAAAGATAGTCGAAGTTTGTAAGTACGATTCCAATATAGCTACAAAAGGTTTTACAATTAAAGGTGCACTATGTCACTTTTTCAGGAGATGCTATTGCTTTGCCTGGAATGTTCTGCAGAATGGCATTAGACGTACAGAATATATCCTGCATTTGTTTATTTGCAGGTGTTTTTGTTGCTAAATAGTTATGTTGAAAAACTAATACTGAGACTGGGCCCAGCTCTCCATAGATCTGACCAGTAACTTGGCCTGGTTATCTCCATGGAAATAAGTTTAATGTGATACTGCGAAAAATAGATAAAACATTTACATCTCCATTTAGACAAACAGGTGGCAGATCCTTCACCAGAAAAGTGACATAGCACATCTTTAAGTCTGTGTTTTGAGCCAATATAAGTTTGTAGTTTAGTTGTTGGTCCTAACCTCTAATTTTAAGGGTTGTCTTTACGCAGAGCTACAATTTAAGCTTTGAAACATGTGTGCTTTTAAATATTATTATTAAATTATTTCACTTCCCAGTTGCGCCATCAAGAGTCCTTCAGCTCACTGACGCTGCCGTCAAATGGGATATTATGCAAAATGGACTTTTTGGAGCTTTCTATAATGTTCTCTCATCAAAAACAGGCCTAAGGAGAATTTAAATATCATCCACACATGTAATCTAGTGATCTCTCCCAGGCTCTACTCAGACCCTCTTTACGGTTAGCTGAACGATCCTGTCCAAGCCTAAGCTCCCACACGACAATTCTCTATAAATATACAAAAGCAGGACACAAAACAACACAGTACAACTTTACAAACTTGACGCGATGTGCAGTAGTTTCAGTAACGAGATGCACGACGATCATAATATGTGTGCAGAGGGTAAAGGGAAATGAAAATGAAATTTATTAATATGTTGTTTCCGGTGATTATACCATTTTCAAGACTATGACTTGTAACATGGTGATCGCAATAAGTTATATGTGAGCACTTAATAGCTGCTCTTTTATGAATATAAACATGTTGTTGTTGTGTAAACACATTGTTTATTGTACATAATAATAATGTAATAATGTCTTAGAAATATTATAATCATCCATTCTTGTTGTATGTTGGGTTTTATTTGCCTATAAATCACAAAAAAGCCCATAGTTTCACATGTTAATTGGAGTAAAAACAAAAATAAAAATGTGAAATCATGTCAAATTGTAAACTAATAATTTTTTGTGTGTTTCTCTTCAGGTTTCAGTCCTGGACCCGAAGAGACCACTAGTCCATCTATGTCCATGGATCTTATTCGGATAGTGATTGCAATTTGCTCGGTCACTGTTGGAGGCCTATTCATATTGTTTTGTTTAGGAGCCAAGATTATTTTAACAAGACGTAAACAACAGGTCAGTGGAAACCTACCAAAATTTGAGTTTAAAAAAAAAAAAAACACACACACAATTGAATACAAGTTTAATGTCATATGTCGACACAATCCAGGTAAAACATCTCCAAAATCCATCAGAAAATACATAGTGTACCTTTAATCTGCTACCTTTTAATTTTAATTTTAATTTTAATTTTAATTTTTATTTTTATTTTTATTTTTATTTTTATTTTTATTTTTATTTATTTATTTTTATTGACTTACTTTTTAAACACTAAAACATTATTCTTACAGCCACTGGTGATACAAAGTCAACCACTAGAGGAGCCTTCTCAGCCAAGAACGTCAACATCTTCAACTCAGGCCAACTCCTATGAAAATGTAGATTCGGAAAACTCGATCGAAACCTCGGACCACGAGAGGGAAAACGACAAACCGCAAACTGTTTACTGCGTGTTGGAGCCACGGCCGACAACAGAGGCACCAAGTGACCGACTTGAGGAACCCCACACAGTGTACAGTGTCATCAATATACCCCAAATATGAAGAAACAGCGCCATCTGCAGGCCAAAACAGTGTACTGTGTCATCAAAATACCCCAAATATGAAGAAACAGCGCCATCTGCAGGCCAAAACAGTGTACTGTGTCATCAAAATACCCCAAACCTGAAGAAACAGCGCCATCTGCAGGCCAAAAACACAACAACACAACAAAAATGTACGAACAGAAACCTGACACAGCTGGACCTTTATGATGTGTTATGTGTGACTAAAAAGGGGTTGATGTAATTACCAGCGCTCTATTGTAATATAAAATAAACACCAATAAACAATAATGTCAGTTTTGGTGGCTGCTGGTGGGTAGTTTGTCTTCATGGAGGTGTTAGGCTATTGTTTTTTGGTTGTTTGTTTGTTTTTTATTGTTTGGGACATCGCAGCAAATCAAATCAAATCAAATCAAAGTTTATTTATAAAGCGCTTTCCATACAAAAAAATGTAACACAAAGTGCTTTACAGTTACCTTACAGCTAAATGACTATTTATACAGAGTCAAAGTAATGGTCTTGTCGCAACCTCGAGGAATTGGCATGAGCGCGAGGTATAAAAACAGGGTTTATTGGTCTTCACAAGCCGTGAGAAAAATACAACAAAGAAACATTCAATCAATTGGCAACTTACAATACATGAAAATTTTAATTAAACAAAAATAAAAGTACACGAACCTCGTGGGCTGGCAGGTCCGCGGCAGGTCCCCGGCAAGGACGTGGCAGGTCTGCGGCAAGACCGCGGCAAGTGTGCAGCAAGTGTGCGGCAGGACCGCTGGAGCTCGGCCGGCTGTCCGGCTGTCCGGCTAACGGCATCTAAAACTCAGTTAGGGAATATGTTTATACAAAACGGTGACTTTGACAAGATTAAAGAAACGTGTTTCTTTCCGCATTACATTTGGTTTGTTGTACAAATAATTATCACACTATCACAGTCTTTAATGTCAGGATTTATACATTTATATACAGGTGGGTAGAAGAGGCACAATTTATACTCAATAAAAGTACAAAATAAAGTTAAACAAGCAGGAAATTATGGTGAACCGCACATTTCCGTAGGGTCTCTCTTTGTCTCCTTTAGAGCTGAAACAAACGTCACAACCAAACTGGCAGCACAATGCTACTTCTACTGTTTCAGCTCTTCTTTATGGGTAACAGACTTCAGTGTATTTTATTTCATTTGTTTACATGTAAAATCTCACAGTAATTACAGTAAAATCGTTATTTATGATGTTTTTAAGGGTGTGCTATGTAGCGTTTTATGTTGGAGGGTCTGTCGTTTACTTGTCTCGCTGGAGATGTTACTTCTTTGCCTAAAATGTTTGACAATATGACATTTATTTTAACTATCTTGCATATAGTCAATTACAGTTGTTTTTAATTGTCAAAGTTACCTTGAAGAAATTGTGTCTTACTGTGAAAGGACTCCCCTCTTCACAGATCTGACCTGTAAATATGCACTTTATATTGCACTTTTGCACAGTTTACAAATGATCCCACTTTAAAAACTGTAAATGACTCTTGCATTTTAATTCAGATTTAAAGCGTTTGTTTTATATATTGTTCCTTTGTAAATGCTCCTGACCTCATGGCCAGGTCCTCTTTGAAAAATATATTTCAATTTCAATCTGCCTGGTTAAATAAATGTAAAAACAAACAAACAAACAATAACATCACCATTGAAACAGGTAGATGACAGTTGCATAATACACCTTTATCTCTTGCTTTTTACAGAGATAAGCGCAGAAGACGCAGCAGAGACAATTTATCGTATGAAAGGACAGTCTGTGTGTCTAGACCCAGGAGTACAGCCACCATTTCAACTGCCAAAATGGACTCTTGAAAAGAAAAATATTGTTTCAGTCAACAATATTAATCCTGATTTTGAAAAGAAAATTAATTATAAACCCAATTCCACGTTGTGCATAAAAAAACTGTCACTGAATGACACTGGAAGCTATACATTTTCCCATGAGATCAACTTTACCAACTTCCATAAAACACATCAACTTATAGTTCAAGGTAAGTGAAATGTATTTATGTTAATTACTAGAATATGGCAGCCACCAAAAATGAAGGCACTAATCACAATATGCATGAACAATATATTCAAACTGTGTTCTCCATTTGATTGTAACTAATCCTATATGAAAACCACTGATTTCATGTTGATCTTTCACCACAGTTCCTAAACCTGCTCTGAGTGTTGTTATGGAGGCCAATACATCCCTGGATGTTTGCACCTTCACTGTGAACTGTTCTGTCCGATACCACCATGAGCTCCTCTCGCTTCAGTCCGAGTGTGACAACAAAGCCTGTCGATTTGTCAACAAATCCTTCCCTCAAATCAACATCACCATCTCCAGTGACAATGGAAGTTTCACCTGCACCAGCAACAACCACGTCAGCTCAGAAGAGGAATCACGAAAGATAGTCGAAGTTTGTAAGTACGATTCCAATATAGCTACAAAAGGTTTTACAATTAAAGGTGTACTATGTCACTTTTTCAGGAGATGCTTTTGCTTTGCCTGGAATGTTCTGCAGAATGGCATTAGACATACAGAATATATCCTGCATTTGTTTATTTGCAGGTGTTTTTGTTGCTAAATAGTTATGTTGAAAAACTAATACTGAGACTGGGCCCAGCTCTCCATAGATCTGACCAGTAACTTGGCCTGGTTATCTCCATGGAAATAAGTTTAATGTGATACTGCGAAAAATAGATAAAACATTTACATCTCCATTTAGACAAACAGGTGGCAGATCCTTCACCAGAAAAGTGACATAGCGCATCTTTAAGTCTGTGTTTTGAGCCAATATAAGTTTGTAGTTTAGTTGTTGGTCCTAACCTCTAATTTTAAGGATTGTCTTTACGCAGAGCTACAATTTAAGATTTTAAACATGTGTGCTTTTCAATATTATTATTAAATTATTTCACTTCCCAGTTGCGCCATCAAGAGTCCTTCAGCTCACTGACGCTGCCGTCAAATGGGATATTATGCAAAATGGACTTTTTGGAGCTTTCTATAATGTTCCCTCATCAAAAACAGGCCTAAGGAGAATTTAAATGTCATCCACACATGTAATCTAGTGATCTCTCCCAGGCTCTATTCAGACCCTCTTTACGGTTAGCTGCACGATCCTGTCCAAGCCTAAGCTCCCACACGACAATTCTCTATAAATATACAAAAGCAGGACACAAAACAACACAGTACAACTTTACAAACTTGACGCGATGTGCAGTAGTTTCAGTAACGAGATGCACGACGATCATAATATGTGTGCAGAGGGTAAAGGGAAATGAAAATGAAATTTATTAATATGTTGTTTCCGGTGATTATACCATTTTCAAGACTATGAAAGGTAACATGGTGATCGCAATAAGTTATATGTGAGCACTTAATAGCTGCTCTTTTATTATGAATATAAACATGTTGTGTAAACACATTGTTTTTTGTACATAATAATAATGTAATAATGTCCTAGAAATATTATAATCATCCATTCTTGTTGTATGTTGGGTTTTATTTGCCTATAAATCACAAAAAAGCCCATAGTTTCACATGTTAATTGGAGTAAAAACAAAAATAAAAATGTGAAATCATGTCAAATTGTAAACTAATAATTTTGTGTGTGTTTCTCTTCAGGTTTCAGTCCTGGACCCGAAGAGACCACTAGTCCATCTATGTCCATGGATCTTATTTGGATAGTGATTGCAATTTGCTCGGTCACTGTTGGAGGCCTATTCATATTGTTTTGTTTTGGAGCCAAGATTATTTTAACAAGACGTAAACAACAGGTCAGTGGAAACCTACCAAAATTTTAAAAAAAAAACACACACACACACAATTGAATACAAGTTTAATGTCATATGTCGACACAATCCAGGTAAAACATCTCCAAAATCCATCAGAAAATACATAGTGTACCTTTAATCTGCTACTTTTTAATTGCTATGCTAATTGCTATTTTTATTTTTATTTATGTATTTATTTTTATTGACTTACTTTTTAAACACTAAAACATTATTCTTACAGCCACTGGTGATACAAAGTCAACCACTAGAGGAGCCTTCTCAGCCAAGAACGTCTTCAACTTCAACATCTTCAACTCAGGCCAACTCCTATGAAAATGTAGATTCGGAAAACTCGATCGAAACCTCGGACCACGAGAGGGAAAACGACAAAACGCGAACTGTTTACTGTGTGTTGGAGCCACGGCCGACAACAGGGGCACCAAGGGACCCACTTGAGGAAACACACGTAGTGTACAGTGTCATCAAAATACCCAAAATAAGAAGAAACAGCGCCATCTGCAGGCCAAAACAGTGTATAGCGTCATCAAAATACCCCAAATATGAAGAAACAGCGCCATCTGCAGGCCAAAAACACAACAACAACAACAACAAAAATGTACGAACAGAAACCTGACACAGCTGGACCTTTATGATGTGTTATGTGTGACTAAAAGGGTTTTGATGTAATTACTGGTGCTCTATTGTAATATAACATTTGTCTTCATGGAGGTGTTAGGCTATTGTTTTTTTTGTTTTGTTTTGTTTTTGTTTTTTATAACAGCTACCTGCATCTAAAACTCAGTTTGATAGGGCTTATGTTTATACAAAACGGTGACTTTGACAAAATTAAAGAAACGTCTTTCTTTTCGCATTACATTTGGTTTGTTGTACTTTGGTGCTCGGCCCTGGAGAGACTTGTACAAGCAGAGCAGCTTTAAAGTGTCTGAGCCACAGGGGGCAGAGACCAGAGATGAGAGACCAGAGATCTGAGACCTGAGACCTGAAACCTGAGACCTGAGACCTGAGACCAGAGCCGTGTCCCGGTTCAGAACCTGCAGCCTCCAGAGGCTAAAACCTGGATCCGTCTGAACATGTGAGACAGACTTTACTTTGACTCTTGTTTAAATCCAGGCTCAAAACGGTTCTGTTTAGCTGCAGATGACTGAAAGGTTTTCATTTTTCATTCTGCACTCTTCTTCTAATTTAATCTCTGTCTTTTTAATTTTATCATGATTATTTATGTTTTGATTTATTTGTATTGTGAATTTAATGTATTTCTTATTCTGTAAAGCACTTTGAATTACTTTGTGTACAAAATGTGCGATTCAAATAAACTTGCCTTGCCTTTTTAGGGGATTCTGAGTAATGAAAACACATGTAATCAGATCAGAGTAAGCTAAATAAATGAAATGCCATATTGTTTGTCATAAGAGGTGACAGCACCAAACCAGAAAATGTAAAAAGTGCCTCAGCAGAGATAAATAATGACACATTTCAGTTGAGATGGTGATTTTTCTGTATTATTTTTCCACAATATATGTACAAACCATTACGATGGCCACAGTAAACTAAACAAATCAGAACAATATAGTTTAACACGTTTCACTGTTGTTACATGGACTGGCCACAAGAGGGAGATAACACATCTTCGCTACAATTCTTTACAATCCAAAAATATTCACACGATCCGCTGAATTTATTTACAATTCAAGAAATTCATATGTCAAGATGAAAAAAACACAAAAAAAGCAGAAACAAACAAACATAAGAATGCAGAGATGGGTAGTAGTTACATTTACTCAAGTATTTTTTACTCTTCTCGCTGTAAGTCCACAAGTGACAAAAGCTTTATGTTGAGAATATTAAATGATTTGAACATTTCTGTTTCTTGCAGCGCTCCTTCAGATATGATTTTGCTTTGTCTCATTTTTGTATCTATCATTTGATTTTGTGCTTGATTTAATGTTTCGACCTATTACCTTCCAGTTATAAATCAGATGTTACAATCAGACAAATAATTATCACACTTATGGTTTCCAAAAAAACCTTGTTACTCGTACTTGAGTAATTTCTTGGACCACTATTTGTACTTCTGCTTGAGTAATACTGTTTTGAAGTAACAGTACTCTTACCCAAATATAGTTTTTGGCTACTTTACCCACCTCTGATTAAAAACAGGTTGCAGGAGTACAATTGGCAGCATTGCTTTGCTCATTGTAACGGATTACGCCATAATTGTAGAACTGCAAAATGATACCAACAAAAAAATACATACCGTATTTTTTGGACTATAAGTCGCACTTTTTTCAGGGTTTGGGTGACTTATATTCAGGTGCGACTTATATATTACATTTTTCACACTGACAATTCATAGACCATATATATGAATCGTATATATGAATCAAAAAGGGAAAACTAATTGTTATTTTGGTTTTAGAGACAAATAATAAAGAAAAGAGGTTTTTTTTTTCCCGTTTTCTTATTTTTGGTTCTATATTGAAAAACGAACCAACGAATGGCACACAGATTCTTCTCTATTGGGTTATTTTTATTACTATAACTTCTATAACTTGCCTTTCAAGATGAAATGTCAGTTCTTGGTTTGATTTTATAAAATAAATTTCCCCCCAAAAGTGCAACTTATAGTTCGGTGCAACTTATACATGTTTTTTTCTTCTTCATTGTGCATTTTTTTGACTGGTACGACTTATACTCCGAAAAATACGGTAAATATACCACAGCTAACCTACTTTGATGCAACTAATTATTGTTTTAACCTGATTTACAGCTGCGCTATGTAAAATTTCTGTTGAAAAGATGTTATTGCAATACGGCATTACACATTTCCACGCTGTATTTCTTCAATTACCGGTGTTTTATTGGTTGAATCACGTGCTTGTCTCCATGGAGATTGACCATATTAATGCCATACTGTGTCACATTTCAGGCACAGCAAGAATACCTCCATGGAGACAAGTGTGCGGTGACCCTCCTGCCGAAAAGTTACATAGTGCACCTTTAACAATAGCTCGTAATCGGTACAGTGTGAAACTTCGTCATTCAAAACACGCACAGTTCCTTACGTTAAATAAGTCCCTTTGTAAAATAAGTGCAATATGTTTTTAAATTCATTGATCAGTGCTAGTCCTCAGCTCACTAATGCCGTACGGGAAGCTTCAAGGGACAATTTTCAAATATACTGTCTACTCATCACATATAAATATTTCAGAGACACAGAAATTACATATTTGTAGGTTGCAGTTCACTTTTTTGTAAGCGCCAAATGGAAAGATGAAAGTTTTTAATTCCAAGTTTGCGTCTAGTCTCAAAAATGTTTTAATCATGTATTTATTTTGTGTAAAAAACGATTTTGTTAGCAGCATTAAGAGTCATCTGTTACTTTAAAGGTGCATTGTGTAACTTTTCTGGTAGAAGGAGCACTACCTGTAGTAAGAATGCATGTTCTTCAATGTACTTTTGAGCAATAAAAACATCTGCAATTGGATTAGTTTAGATTGGTTTAGAAAGTTTAATGCCGCACTATCGAACAATACAGGCAAATCAATCAGTCAGAAGTCACACGATGCACCTTTAATGTTATTTGGAAGTCCCTTGTTTACAAAAAAGTTTTAAGAATGCCTTAAGAAAATTAAAAAATCATTTGTGGAAAGGAAACTGCAGCTCTGACTGAGAATAGCAGCTTCTGTAGTGGTCCAGCAAAGACAAGTCAATCAAATTAATAAAAATTACTGAACTAAAAGCTGTGTATTTAGGCCTGTCCCGATAACGACTATATCGACTTATCGTTCTATATATGACAGATGGAACAATTATTTTAGGAGCCAGTATTTATTAGCTGTAGAGGGTTGAATAAATAAATTCTATGATTCAAGTGCATATGACAGGTTAAACTACTAATTCCTCTAAAATAAATATAATAATAAACATGATTATATTTAAGATTTTATTACAAATCTTGCCTAGCTTTTCGTAGTTTTGTCATTTTTGTGAAGTTTATTATTTACTTCCTCATTTGAACCTGATTTGATGAATAAAAATAAATGACAGCACCTTTATTTTGTTAAATAAATGTTTGAACTGCGCCTTTTTGTACAGATATTTAAGATACATTATAGAACTCATTGCTACTTCCTGTATTGTACAACTTTTTTTTCCTATTTCTTCACAAACTACCATTTCGTTGGGTTATGGGTGGAGAATTAGGTTGAATATCGCACCAAACCAAGTATTAATTAAAAAAATACATAATATAATCTGTCAAATGCACTTTAAGTACTTGAACCTGCCATTTATTTATTGCAGCTTGTGTTTTTTATAATGATATAGTACATTTAGAAAAGATTTTTAGGATTAATTCTGCTTTACGGTTATTGTATCTCTGGCATAATTTCAGTATTCAGTTTCAGTATCATCAGTTATCGTCTTTAAGTTGTTATCGTGACAGGCCTAAGCGTATTAGTTCCTTCTCAGTGCTGTAGACTTGCTTTTGTGCGTTCTGTGGTCACGGCCCAGTCTACGTGATGTTGGAAATGGGGTCACTGATTTTGAGGCACCTCCAGTAGAGAGTGCGGCCCAGAGTGAGCAGAGCCAGACCCAGAAGCAGAGCCCACGACACGTAAATACCACGAGAAGATTTAGCAGGAGTCCACGTTCCCGCCTGGAACACAGAGAAAACAGAAGGAGTGTAACCATTCATCTGAAAGAAGATACTTGGGGATATTTTTAGTATTGAACATGCATAGATCATTATTTATTAACACTTTGTTCATTGTAAACCGTAATATTGGGGTAGGTCCACTGACTTCCTGTCCAAAATGCAGAACTAAAAGGCTCTGTAGTGGCATTTCGCTCTAGTGAGCAGCAGTGAATTCATGCATGAATCTCCTTTACAACATGGTTAAAGCTCGTAATTGCCCATTTAAAATCAATGTTATCGTTATCTGGACTATAAATAGAACTGTAAAACACACGACAAAAACAAAGACATATTCTCTACATAATCTAGAAGCCTTAATTATCATATTTTTATCTTCATCCAGACAAAAATCTATTGACTAGTTGACTATTAAAGCGTTAGCTGCAGCCCTAGAATACACGTTGAGTGATAATAATAATAAATCTTGATTTATAAAGCACTTTCAAAAACAAGGTTTACAAAGTGCTGTACAAGCAACAATGACCAACACAAAACACATAAAAACAGCACATAAAACAAAACAAAAAACAGTCGAAAATCAGATTAATTCTAATAAATAAATAAATAAATAAAAGAGAGAGAATAAAAAGAAGTAGGGAATAAAAAGATCTAAAATCAGTTAAAGGAGTCGCCAACTGGTAAAAATAGGTTTAAAGAAGTGGTTCAAAAGATGATACTGATGGTGCGAGATGTTTAAATGCAGAACTACACTGTTTTAGGTCGGTTTAAAACTTGAAGTGCATTAGATTTAAATAGTACTATTTTGGACAGCTAAAGATGCTTTACATTGAAGCGGCAGAACCCAAAGCTTTGTCTGGTCAGAGGTCATCAGAGTAACTAATCGTCCAAAATAGCAAATTATATAGTAAAAAAATCCCAAATATGTGATTGTAAAATGGAAATTAGGACAAGCGAGATTTGGATAAGACAAATAATTGTTACAACTGATCTAGATTCAGTGATGTATTCAGGCTGTTTTCTTACCATGAGTCCAGCGGTGGAAATAGTGATCACGATAAACAACAAGAAGCACAACAAACTCCTCCTCCTGGGGTACCGCCGACCAATGGAGGAGCTGCAAATCCAAAAACAGGAAGCACAAGTGTCACTTATATTAATTCTCCGGTGTCAAATGCCCTCCCATCCTCCTATATCTCTGCGTATCAGATGCCCTTCCATTCCCTTTTGGATATTTCTTAGTAGAATAATTTGAACTTACACTTTTCTGCAGTGGGGACACCGGGCCAAAGTTCGGTCTGAAAACTCTGTCCACTGAAAGAGAGGAGGTGTGTTCAAATATGGGGGGAAAAGCTCATATAAAAGCACTGCAAGATTAAAAACAACCAATTTGAAAGTGATTGCGCCGCCTGTTTCCTTTGATAATTTAATGTCCTAGTGTGGAACAGAAATTAAACTTTATATTTGGATGTATGTGTCTTTGTGTCTCTAAACAAGTTATGAATAAGTAAAAGGAGTTTGATGTTAGTACCAGGAAAGTGTTGGCGCAGTGCCCGCAGATGACTCTGATCCCGACGGGCTGGGGGTGCTGCGGCTCTGGGCTGTCTCTGCCGATGTGCACTGGGCCCAGGTTTATGATGCGTTTACTGACCAGGAGAGAAGAGGACAAATCAGTGAAGGAAAAACAGACAGTTCTGTACCATCTATGGAAACTGCTTTTCATAAATAAAATGAGAAATGATGGAGAGTCTGGGGTATGGAGATTTCAGTGATATCTGATATGTGTCTTGCTGTCAATATCAAGATTTCCGAAATTTATTAAGGCCGCCACACACTACAGGATACTTAAACTATTTTTAAACATGCAACAAAAAGCGCACACCACAGACATGAAGAGAATCTGATGAGAATTAAAATCTCCGAGCGCAAAGACTGCAGCGGGATACGTCTGCGGACCACAGGATATAAAGTTGTGAACATGATCTGTTGTTTCCGGTCGACAGTAAAACGAGTCACTTTGAAACTCTTAAGTGTTCAAAAGATCAGAGCTCTGCACTTCTAGTTTAGATACAAGTCAAAACTGTGTTGTTATTATTTGTGAAATGTGCAATACTTCACATACGAGATTTTTAAAGCATTAAAAATTAGTGATAAAGTGCACAGGAAGTAGAGTCACGATCAGTAATCTGCAGCTTCACCTCGATCCATGCGCTGTGTGGATGTAAACAGACACACATGAGGAACATGCTTGCCTTTTTACTTCTAAAGAACGCCTCAAACTGGATTAATAGGGTGTTTTTGTGGACTGGGTGTCACTATTTGTGGAGGAAAATTTCTCTGAATAATGTGGATGAGATGCTGCACTTTAAATGTACCACTTTACGAGAGGTGAGTAATAAAGTCGCCTCATTATTTTCTCTATTTTCCGAGTTTGTATCTTGTCTGTAGTTTTGCTGATGTTTGGTGGTTACAATCTGACAGTGACACCACACACACAGGAGGAGTACAGCGGCTTCAAAATCCCACACAAAGACAAAAGTCCCCCAAACTCAGAAAGAAGAAATCGCAGCCAAAATCAGGTAAATTCTCCTGTAGTGTGTGGCGGCCTTTAGACAACCAAGTTATCTGGATATAATACAATGTGTTTTTAATGAAGATTGTGTAAACATACAGCCTCCACTGTAGCTTCAGTGTCTCTTCTATTTGTAACTCACTAGTTTGTCTCCACTCACTTGCTGAGGCGCAAGTGAGTACCGTAAATTCCGGATCACAAGCCGCTACTTTTTTTCTACACTTTCAACACTGCGGCTCGTAATATGAAGCGGCTTTTTTATTTTTTTTTCCATCGCGGGAAAAACATGGACCAATAATAATGAATACATAGTTCACTGAGGTCCAATGAAATTGTATGATTAATCACAACTTCCTTATTTCAGTCTTTCTGCTAACCCTCATCAACATGGAGAATACCAGACGAAAAGCATATGATGCAGCTTTTAAACTAAAAGCGATCACTCTGGCAGTTAAAGAAGGAAATCGAGCTGCTGCCCGTAAAATTGGCATAAACGAGTCGATGGTGCGAAGGTGGAGGCTCCAGCAAAAAGAACTGAGCCAGTGTAAAAAGACAACCAAAGCTTTCAGAGGTAACCATAGCAGATGGCCTGAGCTTGAAAACTTTCTGGAGGACTGGGTTAACACGCAAAGAGCAGGCGGCCGCGGTGTTTCCACTGTACAAATCAGACTGAAGGCTAAAGCGATCGCTACCGAGATGAACATTGAAGGTGGTTTATTCCCAGAGCGCCAAGGTGTGTATGTGCATGTTGTGTGTGTGTGTCCCAAGTGTCACCAGTGAGCGAGTCCGTCCCCAGAGTTCAGCGGGGGAGCGCGTCCGCGGCCCGTCCCGGAGGCGCTCCAGGCGGCGGGGACGCAGAAACGAACCCCCTGCCTAGTCTTTGGCCAGCGGCTTATAATATGGTGCGGCTCATATAATTACAAAATTGATTTTTCTACATAAATCTGAGCGTGCGGCTCTTAATCTGGTGCGCGCTGTAGTCCGGAATTTACGGTATATAGTAATATCAGCACTTTGCAACAAAATTAGACTGCTGCGTCCTGTTTGCAGCTAATGATAAAGTACTGTAAAGACCTCAGAAGTAAGAGCCGGAAGTGATGCTCTGATTGACTAGTTTGGTGAGCCATCCTGTTACCCTTCCCTGTCTGAAAAGGCTGTTCTAAAGCTGAGCACTGACCCATAAATCCTGTGATGCATGTGACTGCAAATGATGCGTCAAGAACTGGTTAGATCGATTTAAATACTTTCACGCTTTGAAAATCAGGTACTGCAACTTTACAAGGACAAATCTGATGCTCTGAGCTTCTGAGTGAATCAGGGGCTCACAGAGACTGGGGCATTGAAGGACTAAATATCAGATTATAAGAAAGTATCCTGCATATTGGCTGATTAATGTTTTGCCATAAAAACTAGACATGTTTTAGATACCGCAAGATGTAATGTAATACTCTTTAAAATATTTGATATGTTATAGAGCTTGAGTTGTACTCACCAATAGGGTCTTGGGCAGGCGATTCTCTGAGACGTGACTTTACAGATGAGCAGACAGTTACATGGACAGCGCACATATTTCTTCCCCATAGGAGGGTTTTTTATGGGCTACAAAGATAAAAGAGAGTCAATATTATTCATCTTCATGCAATTATTAAAGCAGGAACTCATGCAAAATCAACTTATGAGCAACAGTTATGAGTTTTAATGGTTTTCCTTCCTGCTAGTGGAGATGTTATTGCTTTCCCTGGAATGTTCGTCATAAAATATATCTTTTTTGCATTTGTTAAATTACAAGTGTATTTACTAAAAAGAAAAACCTAGAACATTATAACTTACTGTGAGCGGGGTTACCTCTCCACAGCTCTGACATGTAACTTGGCCTAGTAGAGTCGTCTGCTCCTCTTCATAAATAAGTTTATAAGTCACAGAGGTCTTAATTTGAGCAATATATTTGAATTGGACAGGACAGATTTTGCACAGATACATGTGGAAAGAAATTGGATACAAGCCCATTAGTGCCATACTGTTGTAGATCGCCGGCAAAGCAAACACATCTCCATGGACCAGAAAAGTTACATAGTGTACCTTTATAATTTCCCTCTCATACAGAGTGGATTGTTACTGACCGTTGCCTCATTGCAGAAGCTGCACTTGACCACATGCAGGTGACCTTTTCCCTCCACAGAGATGGCGCTCTGGCACACACGGCAGCTGATGACAGGGGCACTGCCGCTGTCGGGGCTGCCCTGGGGCGAGTACGGAGGAGGGGGTTCACCTGGGGCCATGGGGTATGGGGGCACGCCTGGACACAGAGCAGTCAGGCTCAGTGAGAAAATATAGATCTGTGTTTTTCAGTTTTTAGCATTATGGGCAAAGTTCACATTTTAAACGTGTCCAGAAAAATAGGCTTTATGCTTTTTTGGGGTTTTTGGGGTTGGGAAAATTAACAAAAAGACTAAAATATGAACTGGAAAAACTAATTCAAATTGCAATTTTGATTTGATGACTATTAATCTTGCAGCCCTGCAGCGGAGGATTCACTTTAGATGGTCTATATCAGGCATGTCCAAACTATGGCCCGGGGGCCAAATGTGGCCCTCAGACCAATTGTTTTGGCCCTCAGGCTTCCAGGTGAATTGATCCATACTACCACAAGTGGTATTTTTTACTGCATGTTTTTTAAATCTACCTTGATCAAGCAAATTTAGTGTGTCCTTTTGAGGGTCTAAGCATAAACAAAGGTCTGGAGGGTCATTCAAACCTGTTATAAATGCACAGATTTGATTTACTCACTGTTTTGACCACCAGTCTATGACCCTCGATCGGTCCTCACGCTGGTCTGTGTTTTAATATGTGGCCCTTGATGAAAAATGTTTGGACACCCCTGGTCTATATGGTCAGTAGTTGCAGTCACATGACACCACAACATACTAGACAGACTAAAACTGAGTTGGAAGACCTGTCAGAACTCTATGGCAGGATTTGCTGATTTAACATTATAAAACAAAAAATAAACTGTCCATAGACAGTCCATAGAGTTGGAAGAGCGCAGATTTATTGGCTGCTTTACGGTTAATATCTCTAATTACTGCGCTTATCCACATGAAACAGAATCTGGCACAAAGTTTAATGTCTTAAATTATTTTTTTAACAATAACTTTAGAAAGTGGTGCCATTATTTAACCCCAAAAACATGATTGTTAAAATAACTTTGAAGCCAATACATTTAAAAAAAAAAACAGCAAATCTCCCATATAACTAGTCATATACATTCCCATATAGTTGTACAGTATCTTTTCATTATATGCTTCTTACGATAATGTTGATTTTACCATGGAAATTAGACGGTGGACCGCGGCCTGGACCCTCGTCTTGATCAGACAGTAGTGGCGAGCGCTCCCCGTCCGCCATGGCGCTGAGTCTGGGTCAGAAATGTGCAGAACCTAGAATCAGACCGGAGTGAACCAAACCAGGACTAACTTCTGTGTTTCAGCTGACACCAAAACATTCTAAAGGCCATAAACTTAAATAAATAAATAAATAAATATAAAAAAAATAAATATAAAAATAAAATAAAGCTTTGGCCCTTGTTTAGTAGCTATGTAACAGAACTGGAATTACCTCTACATATGTCATATCTGCTGCCTGTGTCTAACCAGGAAATTATGAACTTATTATTAAAGATTATTATAGAAGATTATAAGACTATATTATTAGAAAAGACTAGACAGGATTTTTAGTGACATATATCACATATAATTAGGTTTAAAGAAATTAGTACTCTAACCTATCATATGCACTTTAATGTCTCTAATTACTGGGCCTCTGCATATGCATGAGACAGCAAGCAGAAGCATAACAAAAGGAAGGAAATATTAAGATAGAGCTAAATAAAGATTAAAATACAAATTCGCCTATTAAAAAGAAATAAGAATGCTGATACTATGAATAATGTTATAAATAAACAGCATTAAGACGTGTATATATGGACATGTACAGGACATAAAACAATAGCCTGCAGAACATAATTGCAGCTAGAGATGGCGAGAGATTTATGTACCAGGCCAGAAGTGTTCATTTGTTGACAATAAACTACAATTTAATGGAATAAAAATAACTAATATAAGTCACAAATCTTCAGATGGCTATAACTTAAAATGCAAATCCGTTTACCAGAGATGAACCGAAGAGCCGAGGCTATCCGTCCGTCCAAAACAACCACGGGGGATCCGGGAGAAAGTGCCGGGGTTTCAGAGGTGTTTAAGCCGCGCAGGGGTGAGGGTAAGCGGTCAAAGCAGGGGCCAAACCCGCGGCCTCGGCTCGGTACCGGAGCAGAAGCACATGACTCTGCAAAGATTTCAGGAATCGCGGAAGTGAAAACAAACACAGGTCACATGACACGTGTGAGTCACGGGGGAGATGGACGGGGGAGCGGGCCAATCAGAGGACGAGATGGAGGCACGAGGCGGGACTTTTTTTTTTTTTTACATTTAAATCAAATATAATAAAAATACCCGGTCCTAAAAAATAACAATAATAATTGAAAGTTTTTGTTTTTTTTACATTCAAATAAAATTTAATAAAAATTCCCGGTCCTGAATAATTAATAACAATGCTAATACTAATAACAATGCTAATACTAATTAACGTACACAATGCTAATACTAATTAACGTACACATAAAATGTAATAAAAAATACCAGAATAAAAATAAAAATTCTGAATAATAACAAAGCTAATACTAATAATTGAAATTGATTTCAATTATTAGTGGGGGGTCAGGTGCTATGAGTATTGGGCAGCAAGCTGCCCCCGCGACCCAGCTGGATTAAGCGGGAGAAGATGGATGGATGGATGGATGGATTTTTTTTTTTACATTCAAATAAAATATAATAAAAAATACCCAGCCCTGAAAATAATAACAATACTAATACTAATATAATAACTGAAAGGTATGTGAAGTGTGAGAGGTGGTGTAGAAGAAAAATAAGGAGAAAGACAGAGTCACACATAGAAAGGATTAGAGAGAATAAGAAGGGAAATAAGAGCCACAGAAAGAAGATACCCAGAGCTATAATAAGTGATAAAATGAGAGAACGAATGAATGAATGAGAAGAGATTTTGAATAACGGATAATAAGAGAGAGAAAGAATAGAGGAAGTCAGAGTGAAAGAGGAAGAGTTTTAAAAAATAAAAAAAAAGGATGAGAAAAGGCAAGAGATTGAGCATGACAGCAGGGTTGTTAAAAGTATCAAAAATTAAACACTTAACATTAAAACCAATATCGAAACTAGATACTCATTTGAGCAGGTATTGACACTAACAAGATTTTTAGCTTCTGTGAACAGTGACTAAAACAAAGTGGCTTTATGGGAAATAGAAAGTACTATTTTAGTGGTGGAAAATTAGATTCCATTTCTAAAAAAGGAGCATGTTTCATCTTCATTGTGGTATTGTAATCGGTATCAAGTCACATTCATTCTTTAGTATTGAAATCAATACTAGAATTCCTAATAAAAACTGGGACATTCCCATTTTTTGATGGTTAGTACATAATTATGGAAAACTAGTATAGTCACATTTTCTTTGTGTTTTGGTCATTTTAAGCAGCTTTTCTGTATTTTACCTAAACAAGTGACAGTTTGACTCCCTTTATTGTTGGCAGGGATCAAAATGGTCAAAAATAGGGACACATGGGACATTTCTTGTATAAAACTGGGACAAATCACTGGTTTTGTATAAATCTGCTGGAACAAGGGACATAGGGCCCAAAACTGCAACTGTCCTGGGGAATTAGGGATGTCTGCTCATCCTGCCTTAACCCTAACCTTTTTTCCATTAAAAGACACTCTTACAGCCAAGTACAATGTCATTAAATTTTATTACAAAAACAAAACAGGATTTTCAACAACAAAACTACTCAGAATGACAAAGGAGAAAGAAGAGAAGTGCTGTGGTGTGAGCCTGTGTGCAGCTTACAAACCCCATTTTAAAAAATAAACTCAGAACGTTGATTTTTTACAGAGGAACAAAACGTGCAATGATACGATTAGACATAACAGGAGGAGCTGTGTACATATAAAACTGTCAAGATATGTCCTTTTGTTTTATTACAATTAATTTTAAGAAATATATTTAACAGAAAATTGACAATGTTTGCAATAAAAACCCACTTGCACACAGACGCACGCCATGATGAGGAGGGGAACAAAATGGCAAGGATGACAGGAAGAGGAGAGTTTTGGCAGTTTGTGAAGAGTAAAAGAGGAAAAATAATGTTTTTGTTGTTTGTTTTTTTTTAAGATCGTCGTTTCTTTTTGCTGGGGGGAGGAGGAGCAGGGGCAGAGCGTCCTTTTCTCTTTCTGTTGGACGCGTCTTCATCCTCGTACTGGCTCTCTTTGTCGGCTGTAGACAAAAGAATGAGCATTAAAAACAACAATACATGACAGGTTTTCATGTTTTTTTGTTTTTCGTACTATAGTAATTGTGGTTTACATTGTTCAAGCGGAAACAGGAAAATTACAAAAATACAGGAAGTATAGTTTAGTTCTAAAACAGAAAATCTAAAGCTTTGTTTAACAACAGGTGTTCTTTTTATTAGTCTATCTGTATAATTTAGACAGGTTGTTATGAAATTACTACTGTATTTCACAACTGCCATGTCCAACCAGGAATAATAAAAAAAAAAAAAAAGTGAATATAAAAAGATAAAGCTTGGGCATGAACCTTCAACAACCTTTTTTTCCCCAAACAAAATATTGGTTGTTGCTTTAAGATTTCAATTTATTCTTAAACTAGTTAGCGGTTTAGTAGTAAAAGTTCTGAAGATATTATAAAACTATATAGGAAAGGTTTGTGGTCACTGGAGCTTTTCTTTTGAGTTGTGCCAGGTTACCTTTTCTGGCCTCCTCCTCGAGTTCATCCCAGTCTTTCCCGCTCTCCTCTTCACTGCCCAACGATGCGCTATAATCTGAGACACAGTAAATTTACATTAGTTTAGCAAATCATAGAACAAACTATACTCACATTTAGCCAAAACAAAATCCACAAATGTTAAACACGGTCATGTTTAAGCCGAAGATCTCACAAAACTAACAGGTGCACAATACAACTTATTCTGAGATGCCTGCCAGAAATATTCCACACTATAGCATTACAATTTTTCATCTTTTTATTTGGTTACAGATGTTTATGTTCTGTGAGCAGAATTTCCTCTCCACAGATACGTCCCGCAGTTTGGCCTGTTGGTCTCCATGGATATAGATAAGTTTGATGCCACACTGGAACATTCAGGGAAAGAAATGCAATCGCCACTGAGACAAAGCAGGCGGCCTCAACCAAAAAGTTATAGTTCAGTGCACCTTTGATGGCTTTAACTTTGCATTAAGCGCCACCAGGGGGTTGTAAAGTAACAGAATTTAAATAGAAAAAACCCAGCACAGCTTAAAATACAAATACAATTTAGGAAAAAAGGATAGAGAGCAGTTATGCTTTACCCGAGTCCTCGGTCTCGTCACTATAGTCTTCATCACTGTCCTCCTCTTCTTCTTCCTCTTCATCAGCCGAAGGGTTAAACGTCTCATCCTCCATCTCAGACTCTGACTCCTCCTCAGCTCCACTGCCCTGAGAGGAAAATTAATGAAGGTTCGTTGAGTTAACCCAGAATGTAACTGCAGTAAACATTTTTAATTAACTGTATGTTCCCAGGTTATTTTTTTTTTTTTTAAAAAGGTACTAATCATATCTGACCCTGTGTTGCCAGTGCCTTAACTTGCATATCGAGCACAGGACACACGTTCTTCTCATTCTCAATATATGGAAAGGCCACTGAGCTGCAGAGGCTGCACCAGCACTACTCAGTGACTGGCTGTAGGTGCTGCGGTTTAGGCAGTGATCCGTTATTTTAGGTTTAAACCAGCTGGATTTCAGTATTAAAGTGGCAACCCAAATGTGGCACTCAAGTTAGGCTCATTCTGCTTTCTGATTGGATAAAATCTGAGGGAAAAAACACCAAATTATATTATCATCAAGCCCAATATTTTGGCAATTAAAAAAAAAAAAAAAAAAACTTGAGTATGGTTCCTCAAAATGTATAGAAAAGTGAGCTCATAATCATGGCTTTAATTGAGTAAGTTAATGTAAAGTTAATGATGAGGGGAAAACACCACAACCTTGTTAAAAGGTCTTAAATTCAAAGTATATTTTTATTTAATAGGCCGTTTAATAGTGTGAAAATGATAATGGGGGAGATGTTGTGAGTGTTTGATCTAATTCAGCAAAATGTAGAAATATAGACATGGGTAATTTGTCAGCGTCGCTCTGTACCTCGCTTTCTGGGTCAAGGAAGGACCATCCCCCCTGATCAAAGAATCCCTCTGGATCGTCCACAATGGTCTTCATGATCTTGGTCCAGTTCAGCGACTGTACTCCCTCCGTGTACTTTATGTCACAGGAGCTAAAAGAAAGAAATGTACAGTTTAAAGAGCCTGGACAAGATGTTTTTTTCAATGTCTTTGAGCACTTTGCCTTGCCCCAGAACAGATATACTGTATAAGCTCTTGAGATCAACAATATGGGGTAAAATATCTTAATTATTCTGACAAGGATTAGATTCAACGTTTTAAACTCTTCCAGAAGAATTGACAAAATGACTTAAACATAAACTGACAAATGTTTTGGGGTACAGGTTAGCTATGTTTAGGCAGAATGAAAACAGAAACTAGCTGAACTAAATCTTGACATAACATAAGAGACAAATATTTAGAGAAAAACTGGTGTCCATACTTGAGCCACTCCTTTATGGGGTCGAGCGAGTTGACCGGCACAGCGTTGATCATCGTAACTTTCTTGCTGTAATCTTTGTAAACGATCACAACATCAAAATTTTTCAAATGAAACTGCACTCGCTCGAAATGCACCAGCTCCACCTCGTCCAGAGTCACTACGAACGGAGGCTGCCAAGAAACACAGGACAAAACAGACAATTAACCACAAATATTACTCACTCGTTTACATTTTCCACACATTCAGTCCACTCACCCACTCAGTGACGTTGACCAGAGAACTCGACGTGGGCTGTAGCATGCATGTACTCCTGTAGGGGGCGCCTTGGAATCTGGAAATGGATAATACAGATTATTCTAGATCAGGGCCCAATAAAGAAGTTAAAAAAGTGGGTTGTTTGCCAGTAATGGGGGTGACAAATGCAGAATTCTGAACTATATTAGTGCGATCCAAATACAGGTTTATATCTGGTGATAAAGTCGTCTCAAGGGGCTTTACATCTTTAAATAACATTTTAGTTGATATTTTGAGTGAAAAGATAGAGAACCACTGATCTGGCAGTAAATATCATCACAAACTAACTTATTTTAGTAGTCTACTAGTCCAGCTCCTTCGCCCTCTTCCCCACCATCTGAGTTGGCAAAAAAAATTATAATGAAATAAACACGCGCCTATCATTTTGTCAGCATTGGTCCTATCAAAAGGAAACAACAACTGGGGCAGAGTTTACAATCTTTTCTATCCAAATACAGCTACAGGTCTCTACATGGAGGAATCTTTTAGCTACAACTGCTCAAAGACGCACAATTTCTGCAAACCTGTGTAATGCTGTGACGTCTTCTACCCACAACCTTTCACCTGCTCTTACCCCAACTCTCTGAAGGGCACCTCAAACTCCAACTCCTCCTTGGTGAGCGTCTCCACTTTCTCGATAAAGTTTTTAAAGGCGGACTTAAGTTTGTGCCTCATTTCTCGCTCCATCTGCTCCGCGTAGAGGTCATCGCGGTCGTGCATGTGCTGGTGCTTCCCCAGGTCTGTAGTGATCTCTCCCACCTCAGTGTAAAACTGAACGTCCGTGTGTCTGCGCTTCCCAAACATGATCGCGTTCTGCAGAGAGATGCAACACAGTGATAAAAGATAATACAGAAATACTGGTGTTAAATGCATTAGAAAATGTAAAAAATATTAACCAAATATGGCTGAAAGGTTTGAAAAATATTGAATAGTAATTTCCAGATAAAATGTGGGATTAGATTAGATAAAAATTAATATCCATGTGTGTGCACATTTTAAATGCATTATTTATAGTACAGAATAAAAAACAATGATCAAGTCAGACATATTTCTTGTACTGGTTCTGATAGAGCTCAAGATCATTCTTATTCAGGTTCAAATCTCCACTGGTAAAAACCTACCAACTAAAAAAAATGGAGACAAAATAATGTTTTGAACAATAAGTTAATACAGTATCTATTGTGACAGGCCTAGATTTTGAAAACTATCCTGTTGACTTTTTTCCTGGATTAGATTTTCCAATGAAGTTTTCAAAGCAGGATTCAGTTCACTTAAAGAGCTGAATCTGAACTGATAAACACAAGAATCCCATGCAGTTCAGGACATGTTTGAAGAGGTCTAAACTACGGGGTTGGCAGATTTTACAGATGTGACAGGACCCACTTATTAGCTGGGAAAGTTATGCAACTTCATAGCAACCATTCAAACTGTGATTCAGATTTCATTTGTTTATCTTAACTCTTACAGAGGAGCACTCACTTTGAGGTGGAAGTGCAGAACGATGATCATTTCTCCGTCGCACGGCTGAAAAATGGCGTGTTTGATGTTGTTGTACAAAATGTCCACTTTGTCTCCACGAACCGATGTGAACCTGAAACCTGCAGAGTCAAAACACAAGGGAGCTTAACAAGACCATTTTCTTTTTGCAATACATTAATTGTGTATTTAACAATGTGGCCGGAAAATGCATAAAAACACTGCATCCAATTGATCCAAAAAGAGTTTATTGATTGCCTGACAGTGCACATCAATCTGACTGTCACGTGCTGCATCAAAAATATACTCTACAGGGAAATTATCGAACATTTGCGGCTTTAGAAGAATAAAGTCTGATGCACGAGCATTAAATGGGGGCAGATTATGGAAAATAAACTTTGGCTTTGACTAATCCTGTATTGTTAAGACCGTATCCCTGTACCTGAGCTGGTGTTTCTTACCGTTGGTGTGCGCCTCCAGCGAGCCCTGCATCCTCTTCTGAGCAATGTTTGGTCGGATGTACAGGTCTTTGAGTTTGGGGTTACTTCGGTTCAGGTTTATAACAAGTGAGTCTTGCTTCACGATTCCCTCTTTCTCTTTCTCCTCCGCCTCTCGGGTTTTGTAGCGTTTCTGAACCTCTTTTATGATGCGGAAAGCATTTTGGAGATTTGTGGAGGGCACAGAGAGTTCACCAGGAGCTTTCAGGTTGGACGCTCGGTAAGTGCTGGGGAATAAAAATAGTGCAATGATAACACAATTCAGCAACAGGACTTCATATTAGATAAATAATAATGTTTTCAGATTTTCTGGTGAGTCTCACATTTCTTTGACAAAAGTGGCGTCTGGATTTGGGAAGATGTTTCCTTCTTGTCGTCCCAAAGAGCTGCCCGGGACGTAGAAGTTAATCCTCAGATAGGTGTAGTCACCCTCTACTGACATACTGATGTTCTGCAGGAAAAACAAATCAGTACAATTATACAGAAGAAACAAAATGATGGAACACTAACATTATAAATATATCAGTAATTAAAATCATTCAATTAATGTTTTTTTCTCCGTTGTTTATTTTAAAAAAGGTGCACAATGTAATTTTTCAGGAAATGGGACCACCACCGCCACCTAATCTCCATTAAGATGTTAAATAGTGAAATAGCCCCAGCCGTATTAGTAAAAAAACAATTATAGGACCTTAATACAAGAGATTTTAAGAGAGATTTTAAAGATAAATAAATATTTCATCCATTTTAAAGAATCAGATGTGTGGGGACCTTGATGGTAGCGATGTGGAAAGGCGTGGCAATACCAAACACCGGCATCACAACTGTTTCGTATTTTTTGTCGATAAAAATCTTCATGTCCCTGATGTCCTTTTCTCTGGGCATCTGTGACACATTTTTGTATGAAATATTCGACTTTCGGGCTCTGGGGAAGAAGAGAGAAAAGAATGAATGAGCGCAAGCTTAAATATGAAACACGTCAGCAGCTACAGCACTGCGATTAATGGCACCAAGAGTAATTTTTGTTCATTTTGTAATGTTTGTAGATGTTTTGATGAGATTAACTTATTTAGAAATATTTAGAAATGATTGTTTATGTCATTGCACACACACATTTGGCAATAAAGTACAATGTCTACAAGATACTAACAAATAAGTTTGAAACATTTGCTAAATAGAATAGCAAATGTTGAACAGTAGAATAGCATAATTTTAAAATAAAAAAAATCTCATAATATTCATGACAGTTCTTGGTGAATACTTTAAATGAGGAGCAGATAAAATCTAAACCACTAAATCAATACAAAAATGCCATGCATATTTTAAAATGTCAATATTTTGTCTATTTAAATAATGGTTACCTTAGCAATTTGTTAATTTTGCCAGTTCACTTTCAATAGAACACCCTACACTCAAGTATGACATTTCTAGTAATAAAATGTTGATTTATAAATAAAAAAGGACCTAAACTTGTGATGTAAACTTCCAAACAAGAATATAAAGCAACATTTCTGCACTGCTGTCCATTCAATCTCAACCAAGACTTTTACCGGCACATTTCAACACATTTCTAAACCCATGCAAAAAGTGTCATCTGATCACTGAGAGAATAAAAAAACAAACAAAAAAAAACCAAACACTTTTATCATCCCCTTCTCCACAGCGCCCCCTCAGCCCACTTTGTGCACTCACTTCTGGATCTGCTGCCCGCCCTTCTGCTCAGTCAGCCTCCGCTTGGCCTCTTCGTTTAAACTGTTGGCTAGTTCTTTTTGATGAGCCCTCCTCTTCTCCTCCGCCGTCATCTCGTTCTGTGTTTGCACCAAAACAAAACACATTTAAAATCATTCGGTTTGTCAGATTTAAATGAAAAGTCAAGTTAATAAGGTGCATTTCCATGAACTGCTAAGATAAATGTCATGGCCAAAGGTTTTAGTCCCCTCGTAGACCGAAAGTACTGTGGGGAGCTGCCAGAAATACATACTGAAATTATTACAATCAAATTAAGACAGAACATTTAATAGAATAGAATTTAATAGAAATCTTTGTGGAGAAATAATACAGTAAATACACCTCTTATTGTGTTGCAACGCTTAAAAGATTAACCTAGATATGGATAAAAGGTAATTGCAATCATTTTTTCTCTTCAAAACCACAAGGTCGTTCTGGTTCTGGCTCTTTTCTTGCACAAAAACCTTCTTTTCAACATAGTAAAACAGCAGTGTTAATTTTGTCTAATGCAGTGGTTCAAATATTCTTTTGTACCCCCTTACTCCTACTTATAGAAAATGTCTTTGGAAGCTGGACACATCATACAATATCAAATACTTGCATGAAAATGAATAAAAAATATTGCATGTGCATCACAATTAAAACATTGGAGATCCAAATCATATTAATTATATTTAAATAAAGACAAGATGGCATTTCTTTTTTCCTAAACTCTCTCTGGGTAATTACTGGGGGTATCTATAGCACAGTTTGGGAACCACTGCTCTAATATAGTATGAGTTTAATATTTTAGCAGATGAAAAAGAAAAATATAAATGTAAACCACTCAAAGTCAAAATACAAAAGACTTTGACTTAAGGATTCTGATCAAAATGAACACTGGTGACCTGCTGAATAAGCCTTTTTCATCAGGAAAAGTTTTTGTGGCGTCTTGTTGATGGAAAAGCATTTATTGACTTTATTTACAAATAAACGATACAGCGATGGATCAGCCACACTCATGCGTTTAGATGGGGGTCAGACACAACAGTGTTAAACCCAAACTCCACTGGATCTGTGTAAATACAAGTCTGCTCCACAACAGAAACAGCAATTACATTCACATTTTAGTGAATGAGAGCGGACTTGTAGAGTGTGGATGCAACTCACGATCAGTCAACTAGTCATCATTACCGTTACGATTATTATTGTGTATTGATTTTTTAAAGATTTTATCAACTAAATTAAATATGGTACTACAGTGAATGAAAATTTCAAGATGCCATTTGTGTATTATTGATAAGAGAAATTGTTTATTCATTGTATTTAAGGTTTTAGCGTCTGTACAGCCCAGATAATAACGATTATGACGTAAGATTACAATTATTCCATTATCAAATCGTCACAATTAGTCGACTATAAAGATGATTAATGGTTGTGGCACTAGACGTCATCTCTTCTGCGCTCAGGTTTTCCGGTAATCGTCTCCATGTGTCTCAAAATGATTATTCCCTCCTACGCTCTCACAATGTTTTCCGGGACAACATTCCTTCTTACTTTCCTCCACATTTGAGCATTTTACAGCGTTCACTAAAGACTGGACTGTGACTGATCCAGTGGAGTTAGTGGCTTTTAGGCGAAGTTTTCTTCAGAAGTGACGAGACTGAAGCTGATGTGAGGGTAGCGGAGAGCGGTTCGTACTCACCTTTCCCACGAGCTGAGACAAAACACACACAGCACTCTGTTAATGACGTATTTCAACACAGGCTCAAACAACAGGACAGACCCAGGAGCAAACGTCAGGAAGCTCATGTTAATTTAGAAAAAGGTGCAGTAAAAAGTACATTTCTTAACGTTTCTCCAAACCAAGACAATATTTACCTTGAAATGCATTAATATTCATTTAATTATAGCACTGCGCCTGTGAGGGGATTTAATTTAAAGGAACACTGTGCAACTTTTGGTGGTGGATTGGAAGTGATTTTTGGAAAGAGGTTATTGCTTTCCCTGAAATGATCCAAAGGATGGCATTTAACATTCATGCATTTTGTATTTACTCAATTACCTCCGTTTTCATGGCAAAAAACATTCTGTTAGTGGGCTTGCCTCTTCAAAGATCTGACCAGTAAAGAGGAGATAGATACATTTAATGCCATACTGTGAAACATTCCAAGTAGGTTACATAGTGCTCCAATTGTAAATTTTAAAACCCTTCATAACATTGTCGAAGCTACAGCCCAAAAAAACAAAAACAACTTCACAACTTTAATAAAAATGTTGGTAACTTTAGGGGAACCAAATATTAGTAACTTTCATAATGCGCGTAATGTATCTGCACTGTACAAAATCAGATTATAAAGTGTATTTTGTTTTGTTGGACTGACCCTGGTACGGTCTGCGAGCAGGGCGGCGCTCCGAGCTCCTTTCCCCAAAAGCTCCTCTGCATCGTCCCCTTCCTCCTCCTCGTCCTCCTCATCATCGTTCTGGAAAAATAAATACCATAAAAAAAATGAGAATTGAAAAGTCCTAAAGCAGATACTAAAGTGTTTTAACAAATTTAGCTGAGCACATCAACGCACCTTTAAAAAGATCCCCACGTTTTTTATCTTTTTCTTCACAGGTGTAAGAACTGTGGCTGCTTCTTCCTGTGGTGAAAATAAAGTTCAATATTTTAATAAAAATCATTGAAGGGAAAGCTAAAGGGCACCATCTGCTGAAGTAAGGAGTAGGAAACAACTTGAACAGCCAGATCCAGGTATGTTCGATTGAGGTTTAAGGATATGACAAAATAATATAAAAGCAAAACTATCCTCCAAAAAATTTTACCTAAATGTAAGGTGCCTGTAAATTTTGATTTCACAATAAACACACACAAAATCTGAGTATTGTAAAATGTCTTAATCTGCAGTTTTTAAATAACAGAGAAACTGTCGTATAATATATAAAATATAGCGGTACTCGTGTGTAAATTCTCACCTCGTTGATCTGAACCGTGTCTCCGATGAACAGAGCGTACTTTTTGTCCTCGTCTTTCTTTCCCTCTTTGTTCACCAAATCAGTGAAGCCCAAACTGATGTTCAGCACCATTCCTACAAAAGGAGAAATACACCACCACATTACCACCACAAAGAGCTGTGTAACTGATCAATTAATTTGAAAATCAATGATCAGTTTAAGTCTTTTTAATGGACAGTCTAAAAGCCAATCCTGTGAATGGAGTTCCAAACCACATTTACAGACAGACTTCTCTTTTTTTTACCCAAGTTTGACGACAGTTTTTCAGTTGTATTTCTGTTATTTTATTACTAAACAATTACAGTTTAGGTATATAATTTCTGGTTATTATAAATACTTAATACTTTTTGTGCCATTGTTGTAATTTGGTGTTGCAACACTGAAAATTCTCCATTATGGAACACATAAAAGGTCATCTTTAAGACAAATTACATTTCATCCAGATCCTCACAATTGGCTTTACTCACCTCTCTTTAGTTTGTACTGGTTTTTACTATTCAGCACCAGAGAGCCTTCTCTGAACTCAATGCCCATGGCAAATCTACAAAATCAGGCAAAACCAAAAAGAGTTTGAATAGAAAACACACACACACAAAAAAAAATTACAACAAAATGACTGGAGACATACCCCAGATTTTTGGTCAGTTTGGAGCCAAGATCCGGCTTTTCTTTCTTCACGTATTCAAATACTGCATTCGAGGCGTCACTGATCTTCACCCCTGTAACAAGGCAACACATTTAATAGTTTAATATTGCACATTTTAATCTTCCGGTTGTTTAAACAAACATGTTAGGGATGGGCGATATCTGTTCCAGTATTGAAGGGTTTCCAGGATAAACTTTGGTTTGGTTCAATATTGAAAAAGAGCAGCAATTAGCCTAAAAAATTACAGCATATTTACACAATCATGCAACTTTTATTTTATATCCCAGATAAATATATTTTGTTTTTTTCCAAATATCAAATATGTATCTGCTCAAAATATAAAATCCATTTGGATATCCCTAAACCATGCAATTTTTATTTTCAAGTGACTTGGTACACAAACCTGTATTTACGCTGAATCAGTAAGCCACTTTGAAAACTCTTTAATCAGTCAGTTCTTGAACGCACCGTGCTTGAGTTCCTTGAGCAGCTCCTCCTCCACCTGAAGCAGGAAGTTGTAGTTGTCCTGCATTTCCTGTGTGGGGTCCACCATCAGAGTCCGGACCAGGTTTGAACAGTACGATTTGTACCTGATGCCCATTGCACATGTGATGGCTCCAAAGTGCATGTGGTTCTTATCACTGCAAATGAAAAAAAAACTATTGCTCATGCAAAAATGCTAATATGTTAAAGACCAAAACAGTGCCTCTGATTAAAAAGGACAGTTTGTGATAAGTTATCCATTTCCCTGTGGGCTAAGCCAGCTGGAAGCACTGCCGAGGCTCTGTTACTGAAGTTTTGGGTTAAACAATCTGACCGTAACAAACTGATTATAACAGAGGTTTTGATCTCTAAGGATTAAACAATGAGGGTCAAAGTGTTACAGTTTTAAAACACATAAACATAAAGTCTAGAGTACTGCCTTTTTAGGAGTTAAATGTTTCTTCTGACAGCTCACCCTTCACTCACTCAGAGCCTTACAGAAGCTCACCTATAGAAGTGGGTGGAAAAAAGGGTGTGTTCAATTTGACCAAAATGGTGAACTGTCACAGGAATGAGATCACAATTGGATTTTTATCACCATATCACACAACATGTGACAAGAGTATTTAGCGATATATTGTGCAGCCGTAATCTATACATTACTAACATAACTTTACTTGCCCTCCTCCTAATTAACAATGTTGCGTGAAAAGCAGCAGTTCAGCAAAGGGGCCTGGTACCTGACAACGCTGAACTTGAGACTGTAGTTTCCTCCACTCTGAATGATCGGAGGGTAACACATCTCCACTGTGGATGGATCTGCTCCTCCCAGGTATTTCTTCTCCTCAATCGCCTTCTCCACAGACTCCGCCAGCTTACTGTGACGCACTTTCTGATGGACAAAATAAAACAGCCATTATACCAGTCACAATTAAGCAACCCATTAATATGACCAGAAAAGTTATGCAGTGCTTCCCTTATGGTTCTTTGTTTCAGATGTACACATGTATTAATTAATAAAATTTATCATTTACATAAAGAAATAAAATCACCACAGTCAAATCGAATTACAATCCAGACCAAATTAATAAACTAAAAATGTTCTTTACCTCGTCTGCGTCGACAATCTCCATGACACGTTCCTTGAAGAATTTGGAGTAGACTTCGCTGGTGATGGCCGCTGCCTTCTTCATGAGGTTCAGCTCCTGGTCCTCCTTCACTGCCATCGTGTAGGCCACCACTGCACTGATGTCCACCTGCAGACACAAAAAAGGTTGCAAAAAGAAATGAGGTACATCCACCTTCTGAAGAAAGCTATACGGGTGAAATTTCTGCACTTTTTTGGTTAACGTTAGTTACATTTTTGTGCAATGAGCCCCAACAAAAGTTTTGACAGTCCACCTCTAAATTCCTAAGTAATGTCTGTCTGAAATAGTAACATAATTTTGTGATTGTGCATGTTTTAATTTCCTGAATCTGACCCTAGAAAAGTTTTTATTTTTTACCTGAATGAGCACAATGAGTTAACTATTTTATTTATTTTTATGCAATCTTTTACCAGATGGGACTAGCATGCTTTGGGTTAGAATGTTTAAAGAAAAAATAAGTAAACATATATAATCATTATGCCAATTGTAACAAACTATTTAGCCATAACATTGATAAGAATGAGATGCAGTACCTTGTCCAGCCCCTCGCCGGATAGTGTGTCATTCCAGCTCTTCATGTATTCTCCTGGAAACTTGTCCTTGATAAAAACTCCAACTGTTTTTCCTTCTTTGCTGCCTTTGATCGCTTCAATCATTTTGTCAAAGTTGGCCTTGTTGCTTTCATTCTAAAAGAAAACAGAATGCAAAAAAATTTAATTAAAACAAGTAGCTATAAAGAGGTATGACAATGGTCTATACTCCAATTTTAATAATTAGCAGCAAGAATGTACTTTGACTATAATGAACTAATCTATTAAATGTAACACTGCTACATCCAAATAAATTAATTTAATAACTCAATAACAATTTTTTTTAAATCGGTTTTGTTTCTGTGCAAAATTGTGTGCATTACAGAGATGCAATTGCTTTTCCAGGAATATTCCACCCTATGGCAAATTTTTTAAGTTTGTAAAAAAAAAAAAAAGCTTGATTACCAATTATTTCTATTGAAAAAAATGTGTATAGTTTTTAAATTATATATTCGTATATTATAGATTTGGGAAGACTTTCTGAAAAATGTTCATAAATATTACTAATGAAATTTTTTAAAAAAATAGTTAATAAGTAACAATAATACATTTGAAAGTACAATGACAATTAACCAGTTTAATGTAAATCAAAATCATTACAATGTGTTTGAACCAGTGGCGTACTTTTTCTCTGGTGAGGAGGGTGATGGGAGGGGCTCCGTTGGCGTTCTCGTTGCCTTTTGTGATGGCCACCTGTTTGAGGAAGTCCACCTTCTTTTTACTGGCAAGAAAAATGATCTTTGACTCACAAAATACCATGATCGTATCGGTCAGCTCGTAGCCAAACAGCCAAGTCTGAAAATAAAAAAAAGTATCATTAGAAATAGAGGCATTTTTATAATTTACCATAAGGCAGCGGTAAACATAAGTTACATGACAAACTGCTATGATTGTAATACTAATTTTGTTGCACTGTAATAAACTAAAGTTCTGAATAGGGCATTATGGGAAAGGAGTTCAACTGGAAAACACAATTGCCCAAAACTAAAAAAAGAGCTTGTGAAGTTTATGGTTAAAAATACATCAAATTACTCTGAAACACTCAATATTGTTTTTTTGTTTCATCTTTCTGATCTTACCTGGATGGCCGTGGATTTGGCGTACACAATTTCCTCATCCACTCCAACAGATACCACAATGGCATCCACTTTACCAAATTCATCCTCTCCTTTCTGTAAAAAAAACAAATAAAAAAACCAAACAATCAAACACAAGGAAAATTATTACTATGATTAAGATCTAAAAGACCAATAGTCACTAACAAAGCATTATGGTACTTTAAATATTAGACTATAATTCATGACAAAGATGTAATTATCAACATGCCAATGAAGCTTCTGACATGTCCATTTTTACTTGATATAGGCCCAATAAATTATAATCCAATGAGTAGCACTATTTTAGCTCTTGTTGACTTTTGTGATACAGTGATTCAAATTGAATTGTTAGAATTAACAACTTTTACAACTTTGTGTGGGCCTGTTTATTTGTAAGGTTGTTCTATGCTTTCTAAATAGTGAATAAAGTAATTTCCAGTCACCACGGGAAGCTGCACATGCTATGGGGATGCTGCTTGTATTATTCACATGCTAATTAGCCAGCTATCATTAGCATATTCCGGTTGTAAAAGCTAAATATTGTCATAGGTGAACTAGGTGAATGGACCGGCCTTTAAAATAATGTGGGTTAGCAGTGGGGGATGTTATAGTGGTCAATTACTAATATTATTTATGTCGAAAGAGTAAGCAGAGCAAACTTGGCTGGCTAAAACAAGCTAACGGTGAATGGGGAATGCTAACATGAGGTAGCGCCAATAGTTTTCAAGTGAACAAGCTAGAAAACAAAAGCTGTGGCCAACTTATGAGATAAAATAAAGGGGAGAACTAAAGATATAGAGGTGCAGAGTAAATATTTTCCATCGTAGGGCCATGCTTGATACGAAAAACGGGAGTAAACATCCACCACAAGCCGCGTCAAGTGTCTCCCCGCTCGGAGTGAAAAGCTAAGTTAGCGGCTCAGACATGGGTCTCCCACGGCTGGATGGAGCCACGTTTTAGCCTGAATCTCACGCAGACTCCGGGGCTTACCTTCCAGTTGCTGTACAGCCGCTTTATCCGGCGGTAGTAGGCTTCCTTGTCCAGGTTTACCGCCATAGTGCTGCGTTCTCAGTCCCCCGCGGTGCCCCGAAACTCCAACTCCCGGCTTCGGCTCTCTCCTCCCCGCTGTAGGCCGCCGTCAACTCCTCCACTACTCACAAGAAGAACCGCTGCACTTTTCTTTCCACGCCTGCTGCTGCGAGGATGCGATCTCTCACACGGTTACAACAAGCAAGCGACGAGATGCTGCAGCTTCAATATATAATCTATCCACAGATGCTTCTTCCCGCGTTGCGCATGTAAAATCTAACCAACAACCTTATTCAACCCTTCTAAAATCTTTAAATTACATCAATAAAATATCAAATGCAGGCGTGCAGATACATTAAATGAGCGAGCAGCCACGGTAAGTGTTATAATTAAGCGCTGGCTCTCTCCCCATCCTCTCACTCACCCTTTACGTCTCTTTTCCCTCCCCTTTTGTTTTTTTTTAACATATAATTTTTACATAAACATAATTTTAACATTGCAAAAAGGCACACATTACATTAAATAATAATATTGCAATTTAAATATTGTGATTTTATATCTAAAACTTTGGCAAATTCGCATTTATTAAATAATATTTGTTTGGATTTATTTGTTTACTGCGTATTTTATTTCAGCGCCACCTGTCGTCAGTGAAAGAAGCTGCGCTTTCCCGCCACGATGGGATTTCCCGCCATCGTCACCGAGCAGTTCTCGCATACATCTGTCTCTCGCGATACACGTCTGAACTAGAACGAGATATGGTCTAGTTTTGTATTTTTCTCTTAATTAGTTGATGCATTTTTATAACAATTACTACAGTGTGCGTATAAGGTTTTTTTGGATGTACTCTTTTAAATTTGTGAAAAAAATGACTTAAAGTAAAAATTTAAATAAAATAAAAAACAGGACGTGGCCGCGTCCTCGTTGCTAGGATACGGCATCCCTGCTCGATAGTTGTTACGTTAGCTTTGCTAGCTTTAGACTAAAATAACAGCAGCTTTATTCATTCCAGACAACAAAAAGAAGCACCAAATGAGCCAGAGGTTATTATCTACGAGTTGTGACTATTTTGGCGCACGTATGAATCCTCGGAAACTGAAATTTATTGGGTAACTCTGAAAAGTTTGCATTTGTTAGCCGAAGCTGCTAGCTAGTGAACCTTCATGTCAGACTCGTTTGTAACGTTGATGCTGTAGTTCAGACTAAACTCGGATAAATGAGTGCTCGGGCCAGACACGCTTTAGTCAAAAACCAGCATTATGACGAGAGTGTGGAGCTGCACGATGAGGATCAGGAGGTGGCCAGCGTCTACAGCCCTCCTCCCCGGGCCGCACAAACGCTGTCCGCAACCCAGAGAGGCCGAGCCCGGGGCCTGATGACCGCGGACAGCAGCAGCGACGAGGAGCAGCCGCAGAAGACCAAAGACCCCTCCGGCAACAAGTATGAATGTCAGAAAAATGCGAGATTATTGTTCAAAGTATCATTAAATGACCCTGGTAAGAGTTGATTTACGTCAACCTACCTATGTAATCCATACTCAAAAAATAAAATTCTTATTGAACACCTGAAATGAGACATCAGCTCATTTAGTACCTGCAGAAGGTTTTGCTCAAGAGCATATGTTTAACACTGAAATTTACCATGTCTGATTATATATCATTTACTTCAACTGTATTCAAAACATAAATGATTAGTTGTCGATTCATGAAGATTTAACTCAAGAAGACAAATAGAAAGATGAGTCAGCAGACAAGCTAATTAGCTATTCAAAATGATGAAGCTGGTCACCAAATACAGTTTTGTGTTGTCTTTTAGAATGGAAAAATACATTTAAAATAAAGTTAATATCAGTTGTATAATGTTTCTTCTCATATTAATCTTAACATGTATCGTTCATGTACCTTAGCCCTAAGACCAGACTGAGTCCTGAGACCGGACTGAGCCCAGATGATGATGAGGAGGAGGAGTCTGAAGAGGAAGAGGAGACAGAGGATGATGATGATGAAGATCAGCCCAAAACCCCAGAGGGAGCGTACGACCCAAACGACTATGCCAACCTGCCTGTCAGCTCTGAGGTACCAACTGCTAATAGGTCTCTTTCAACAGTACTGAACCAAGGTGTGAAACAGGACTGAATCAGTAGGAAACTAGTACTGAACCAACACTTTACCAGGACTAAGCTCATATTGATCTCAGGATTACATCAGGACTGTACTAGTTCTGAACTGACTGTAGTAAGTCTATACCAGGACTAAACCATTTATTTATGTTTTTTTTTTTCATTTTGAATGTTCATCTCCATAGAGAGTGTGGTTTTATCTTTCTATTTCCATAGAATCATGTCATGTGTCCAGAAAATCAGTTATCATAGTTTTGAAACCCCCCATTATTTTTGGTTTTGCAGAAAAAGTCAAAATAATGGTCACTCTGACTGTTGTCCCCAGGGTAAGGAGCTGTTCCAGTACATCACTCGTTACACTCCTCAGACCGTGGAGCTGGAGCACGTTTTAAAACCGTTCATCCCAGACTTCATCCCGGCCGTGGGCGACATCGATGCTTTCCTCAAAGTGCCTCGACCGGACGGGCAAGCCGATGGCCTGGGTCTGCTGGTCCTGGACGAGCCCAGTGTCAAACAGACCGACCCCACAGTGCTAACGCTGTGGCTAAGCGAGGAGAGCAAACAACATGGAGAAATACAGGTGCTGAGCCAGGACTGAGCCAGGACTACACTAGACCCCACAGTTCTGACACTGTGGCTAAAGGAGGAACAACTATTATTTGTTGATTAGTTGACTAGTCAAAAATATACCAATTAAAAATGGAAATAATAACTGAAGGCTTCTAGATAAAGAATATTTACTAAGTGTATTGCTGATTTTTTTTACATTTTGATTTAAAGGGCCTTTATTACTCTGTTTATCTGTTATGATGTTGTCTCCTCATCAAAATCCTACAGAGTGTTTTGCTATGTATTATAACATTTCTTATAACATGGCTTATAATAACTTCAGGTATGTTTTTAAGGAGGTAACATCATTATAACACAGCTTAAAGCTATTTTATGTGAGAATAATGCTTAAATGGTTTACCATTATTTTAATAGTCGACTGGACAAGATTATTCTAATTCATTTTTGCAGCCCTATTCAGAATGATGAAAAGTTGGGATTGCTGGCATATCAAGTAGCAGTTTATAGGCCCTGTACCTGATTTGTTCCGAAGCATTTAAGATAAATTTGTCTTGTCCCAGTACAGCTATATTGTATAAGCAGCTCTTGAGGTCACAATAAGTCCACTCGCTACATATAATTAGAAAGCATTTATTGTCCGTGTTCTTGTAATCACTTTAGCTTGCTAGTTGTTGTTAACTTGTTGATGGCAAGACTGTGTTCTGGTGTCGTTGTGAAAAGCACTCATCGCGATGAATAATTAGGATGCTTGAATGCACAAGATAAGTGAGGAACAACTTTGGACCACTGCAAACTCATTCTTTTTCACATTTTAAAGATTTTTAAGGTTTATTGTAATAATTTGACTGGATGTCCTCTCTCCAGACGCAGAAGGTGACGAGCGTGGCGAGCCCAGAGTCGAACCCTCGGCCTGTTGAGCGCTGGGTGGACAGTATCACGGCTCTGCACCGCTCCAAGCCCCCTCCCACTGTACACTTCTCCAAAGCCATGCCCGACGTGGATGCTCTGCTGCAGGAGTGGCCCCCCGAGCTGGAGGACCTGCTGACCCGAGTCCAACTCCCTTCCGCAGACCTGGACATAGGACTGGACCAGTACGTAGACCTCATCTGTCCCCTGCTGGACATCCCGGTGCACAGCAAGCAAACCCGAGTCCAAGCGCTGCATCAGCTCTTCACCGTCTTCCTGGAGTTCAGGGACTCGCAGCACTTTACACACAGGCACTAGACCAGGACTGGACCAGGATTAGACCAAGGTTGGACCTGCACCAGGACCAGGACTAGGACTGGTACTTGATCTAGTTTTGTATTTTTCTCTTAATTAGTTGATGCATTTTTATAACAATTACTACAGTGTGCGTATAAGGTTTTTTTGGATGTACTCTTTTAAATTTGTGAAAAAAATGACTTAAAGTAAAAATTTAAATAAAATAAACAAGAGCTCCGCCAGCGGGGCAAAATACGCCCGTACTTTGAATGATTGTATATAGAATTAAGTTAGAATTTGTCAAACCTAGTTAAAGATGAATTGTTGGTGCAGTTTGGAAGTTTGACATTCCTAGGTGAGACGGTTGTCGAGCTAGAGCGCGGACAAGGTAATGTGTAGTTGTCTTGTATTCTCTCTCTCCCGTTTCCTAGCAACCGCTGCAGCTGGAACTGTGTGTCACCTTTGAACTTTAAACTTCAAAGCTTTGAAGTGTCCACGGACGGACGGACGGACGGACGGACGGACGGACGGACGGACGGACGGACGGACGGCGCCATACCATAATACGTCCCGTTTTATCACGGGCGTATAAAAACAGGACGTGGCCGCGTCCTCGTTGCTAGGATACGGCATCCCTGCTCGATAGTTGTTACGTTAGCTTTGCTAGCTTTAGACTAAAATAACAGCAGCTTTATTCATTCCAGACAACAAAAAGAAGCACCAAATGAGCCAGAGGTTATTATCTACGAGTTGTGACTATTTTGGCGCACGTATGAATCCTCGGAAACTGAAATTTATTGGGTAACTCTGAAAAGTTTGCATTTGTTAGCTGAAGCTGCTAGCTAGTGAACCTTCATGTCAGACTCGTTTGTAACGTTGATGCTGTAGTTCAGACTAAACTCGGATAAATGAGTGCTCGGGCCAGACACGCTTTAGTCAAAAACCAGCATTATGACGAGAGTGTGGAGCTGCACGATGAGGATCAGGAGGTGACCAGCGTCTACAGCCCTCCTCCCCGGGCCGCACAAACGCTGTCCGCAACCCAGAGAGGCCGAGCCCGGGGCCTGATGACCGCGGACAGCAGCAGCGACGAGGAGCAGCCGCAGAAGACCAAAGACCCCTCCGGCAACAAGTATGAATGTCAGAAAAATGCGAGATTATTGTTCAAAGTATCATTAAATGACCCTGGTAAGAGTTGATTTACGTCAACCTACCTATGTAATCCATACTCAAAAAATAAATTCTTATTGAACACCTGAAATGAGACATCAGCTCATTTAGTACCTGCAGAAGGTTTTGCTCAAGAGCATATGTTTAACACTGAAATTTACCATGTCTGATTATATATCATTTACTTCAACTGTATTCAAAACATAAATGATTAGTTGTCGATTCATGAAGATTTAACTCAAGAAGACAAATAGAAAGATGAGTCAGCAGACAAGCTAATTAGCTATTCAAAATGATGAAGCTGGTCACCAAATACAGTTTTGTGTTGTCTTTTAGAATGGAAAAATACATTTAAAATAAAGTTAATATCAGTTGTATAATGTTTCTTCTCATATTAATCTTAACATGTATCGTTCATGTACCTTAGCCCTAAGACCAGACTGAGTCCTGAGACCGGACTGAGCCCAGATGATGATGAGGAGGAGGAGTCTGAAGAGGAAGAGGAGACAGAGGATGATGATGATGAAGATCAGCCCAAAACCCCAGAGGGAGCGTACGACCCAAACGACTATGCCAACCTGCCTGTCAGCTCTGAGGTACCAACTGCTAATAGGTCTCTTTCAACAGTACTGAACCAAGGTGTGAAACAGGACTGAATCAGTAGGAAACTAGTACTGAACCAACACTTTACCAGGACTAAGCTCATATTGATCTCAGGATTACATCAGGACTGTACTAGTTTTGAACTGACTGTAGTAAGTCTATACCAGGACTAAACCATTTATTTATGGTTTTTTTTTTTCATTTTGAATGTTCATCTCCATAGAGAGTGTGGTTTTATCTTTCTATTTCCATAGAATCATGTCATGTGTCCAGAAAATCAGTTATCATAGTTTTGAAACCCCCCATTATTTTTGGTTTTGCAGAAAAAGTCAAAATAATGGTCACTCTGACTGTTGTCCCCAGGGTAAGGAGCTGTTCCAGTACATCACTCGTTACACTCCTCAGACCGTGGAGCTGGAGCACGTTTTAAAACCGTTCATCCCAGACTTCATCCCGGCCGTGGGCGACATCGATGCTTTCCTCAAAGTGCCTCGACCGGACGGGCAAGCCGATGGCCTGGGTCTGCTGGTCCTGGACGAGCCCAGTGTCAAACAGACCGACCCCACAGTGCTAATGCTGTGGCTAAGCGAGGAGAGCAAACAACATGGAGAAATACAGGTGCTGAGCCAGGACTGAGCCAGGACTACACTAGACCCCACAGTTCTGACACTGTGGCTAAAGGAGGAACAACTATTATTTGTTGATTAGTTGACTAGTCAAAAATATACCAATTAAAAATGGAAATAATAACTGAAGGCTTCTAGATAAAGAATATTTACTAAGTGTATTGCTGATTTTTTTACATTTTGATTTAAAGGGCCTTTATTACTCTGTTTATCTGTTATGATGTTGTCTCCTCATCAAAATCCTACAGAGTGTTTTGCTATGTATTATAACATTTCTTATAACATGGCTTATAATAACTTCAGGTATGTTTTTAAGGAGGTAACATCATTATAACACAGCTTAAAGCTATTTTATGTGAGAATAATGCTTAAATGTTTTACCATTATTTTAATAGTCGACTGGACAAGATTATTCTAATTCATTTTTGCAGCCCTATTCAGAATGATGAAAAGTTGGGATTGCTGGCATATCAAGTAGCAGTTTATAGGCCCTGTACCTGATTTGTTCCGAAGCATTTAAGATAAATTTGTCTTGTCCCAGTACAGCTATATTGTATAAGCAGCTCTTGAGGTCACAATAAGTCCACTCTCTACGTATAATTAGAAAGCATTTATTGTCCGTGTTCTTGTAATCACTTTAGCTTGCTAGTTGTTGTTAACTTGTTGATGGCAAGACTGTGTTCTGGTGTCTTTGTGAAAAGCACTCATCGCGATGAATAATTAGGATGCTTGAATGCACAAGATAAGTGAGGAACAACTTTGGACCACTGCAAACTCATTCTTTTTCACATTTTAAAGATTTTTAAGGTTTATTGTAATAATTTGACTGGATGTCCTCTCTCCAGACGCAGAAGGTGACGAGCGTGGCGAGCCCAGAGTCGAACCCTCGGCCTGTTGAGCGCTGGGTGGACAGTATCACGGCTCTGCACCGCTCCAAGCCCCCTCCCACTGTACACTTCTCCAAAGCCATGCCCGACGTGGATGCTCTGCTGCAGGAGTGGCCCCCCGAGCTGGAGGACCTGCTGACCCGAGTCCAACTCCCTTCCGCAGACCTGGACATAGGACTGGACCAGTACGTAGACCTCATCTGTCCCCTGCTGGACATCCCGGTGCACAGCAAGCAAACCCGAGTCCAAGCGCTGCATCAGCTCTTCACCGTCTTCCTGGAGTTCAGGGACTCGCAGCACTTTACACACAGGCACTAGACCAGGACTGGACCAGGATTAGACCAAGGTTGGACCTGCACCAGGACCAGGACTAGGACTGGTACTTGATCTCGGCCTACAATAGGACTGGGCTGGGACTAGACTAGAAACACGGGACTGGATCGGAACTAAACTAGAACTAAACCAGATTTAAATAATACAGAACCAAGACTAAATCAGGTCTGAACCAATGACAAACTAGGACTGAAATAGACCTACCAAACCAAGAAAGAATCAGGTCTGAAGCTGGATTAAACCCAGAGTGAAGCAGTGACAAACTAAACCAGGACTTATCCCAGACTGAACCAGTAGTGAACTAAATTAAACCAGGATATAATTAAGACCAAACTAAGATGGAACCAAAGCTCTATCCAGACCATTTTCCCTTTTTTTGTTTAAAAATTGACATAAATGAAAAAGGGCAGATAATTATGATTGAGTCTCATCATTTATGAACTAAGATTTATGTCTCTCTAAGGCAACCTCACTTTTTCATTGCTTAGTCATAACATAAACTCTTACCAGTCTTACCAGCTTGTCTAAACAATGTTATTTACAGATTTTTTTTTTTTAAAAATAAAGAAATACAATATTATGCAGAATTGAGATAAGCTTTTTGGACCAGCCTTCCACAATATTTTCTGTTTCTCATGTGACCCCATGGAAAAAATTGAACAATTTTCAGTCCATTCACTTTTTGTGTGATACTTGAACCATAACCAAGACATTTAAAGACATGTTTTATCACATTTCTTAAATTCTTGTCATAATATCGACTGTTTTATAAAAGAAATGTGAAACAATGTGTTAAATAAAAGATTTTATTTTCCCTTTCTCCTAAAACAGCTTTGTCCGAGCTGGTGTGGTGCTTTGTCCTTGAAAAAGGACAGTTTTATACACAGAAAAAATTTATCGATCTTGTAGATTTGTAATGGGTTTTTTCATTGTCATGTTATAGGAAAAACTTAGCACCTGTATTGTTTATTTAGCTTAACGGGTCCTTAATAATGTTGAATTTCAGGGAATAGCAATATACAGTAAAATGAATGGATTTTAACTATACCAATATCGACTGGTGTTACAAATCATTTAAAAAATAAAAAAATATTTTAACCAAATAAATGTAATATTTCATAATTCTGAGTGGCAAAGTTCAACAGAGATGCTCCGCCCATTGGCTATTGGGTTACATGGCTCGTCAACAGTCATTTACCATTGGAAAATAAAACTGGGAAAATATTTTACAAATGACCGAAATTAAGGACTAGGGACAATTGAAGCTGACAGTCGAAGCTAAACTTTTGAATATTTTAAATATTTGTAACAAAATTCATAGGTTGCACTCAAGTTCTATGTCATAATTTCAGATGGAGGGCAATTTCTGAAGAAAATCTCCACTGTAAATACTGAAATGTATAATTTAGTGAATAAAAAAAAATAAAAATTTGGGGTCAGTGACTGGCTTTTCAAATTTCCCATATGAACTGTCACTACTTCTTGATGTAGTGAAAAATGTGAAAATAATCTAACTTTTCCTTATTTATACTGACAGAGGACACGTTGAACTTTGTGCCACTTTTTGTTTCATATGGATAGGTCCAGTAATTACAGAGATGTCTACCATAAACCAGGTCAATAAATCTGCACTAACAATTGAACAGCAAAAACCACCACAGATTTCTGTCCCCAGCTCCATGTTACACTGTAGTCTTCAAGAATACAACCCATCTTCATCTTCATTAAAATCTTGTTAAATGTAACCTTTTCATTTTCAATAGGCTTGAAAACGGCTTGTGCTTAGTCCAGTTGTTAATTTGACATATTTTTTCATTCCTATCAAAAAGTAACTCTCTCAATGTGGAAGCACCTCATGAGAAATTAAGTACAAAATACACATGGGAAAAATGTGATCACAAAATAAGAGCGCTAATTGGAATTATTTAACAGAACAGATTTGCAGAATTTTCGCTAAAATTCAGCTTTTTTTTCTTCCCTTAAATTTAAAACTCATTTAATATAAAATATTAATTCAATCCATATTTTCAATACAAAGTTCATAGCTTTTGCCAAGTCTTTTTAAGCACCAAAATCCACAGCTCCTTGTCAAAAAAATCTCAAATATTTTTTAGTTTTCCTGTATGGATGGCAGATTTTCCAAGTTCAAATGATATTGGGGTAAAATTGACGATGGCTTAGTTAGTCCATTGGCGATAATTGATTTGTTCATTTGTAGTTATTATAGTCTTGTTAATGTCCAGAGTTAAGGTCCTTTGCATTGTGGGTATTTCTATGTAACAGTGGTGGAGTTCTGTCCGCGGATCGCACACCAGGCCATGAACACGTCCCTGCAGAGGAGAAAAACAAGCATCACCATTTAGGAAGTCGACAATTAAAGAAGACATTATTTATTTTTTCTGGCATTTAATTTACATAACTACAACAAGATCATGAAACAGCAATATTGATCTAGAACAGCCTAATAATAGAAACAAGGACAGATATATTGTAGAAGCATGTAATTATGTGTTTTTTTATCGTCCAAGAAACAAGAAGTGCACAGTTAACATGCTAGTTGTTGTTAGAAAAGTCATTTTAGACTTGAGATTAATAAATATGAGGCTCTGAATGCATAAGGTAAGTGAGGAACGACTTCATGTTTATAAAACGGTAAAGGCTAAATCCCATAACACCCCTTACCCCCCCTCCGTTTTGCGTGTTCACGTGTATGAATGGGCATTCGATTGAATTGTCTTAATCAATCGTCTGGAAAATTCGATCGATTTTCGATTAATCATTAACATTTTATATTAAAATTATCATAATTATTACTATTACTAATCTGCATAAATAAATTTAACTTTACAACATATAAACCATAATCACTACAGAGCCATATCAGCCCGTGTGAGATCAGTGTGTTTAATGCAGTTTTGCACACATTTGTTTACGTCTTACAGAAACAAAACTTAAAATTGAATGGTTCATTTGCATAAACAAAAAGCAAAAAAAAAGCAGCTCTTTCCTAGTGAGCTGATGTGGTTCAGCTTCTGTCAGACTAAAGAACACGACGCAGTGGATTATGAGTGTTCTTTCTGTGACAGAGGATGTGATGAGGCTGGTGAGTCTGTTCTGTGCGTATGTCGCGCTGGAGATACATGTGAAACCGGGATACCCAAAAAAAAACGATCATACCCGGGATACTTATGTGCAGGTAAACACACTCATTAGGGGATATAGTGACGCACAGCAACCTACATTCGGTTTGTCGATTAAAATGAACGTAATCGACGAAATTCTTAATGATCAATTATCGATTAATCCTGCCCATCCCTACTATATACCCTACTATATACTCCTTAGGGTGCATCAGTTGCCCCGATATCAGAACTTTACAACGGCCCTATACTTTTCGTGTTCCATTCGCTGAGAAAAAAATTTAGAAAAAAAATTATGAAATTCCGAGTTGATCTACCGGGTCCACATCGAGGTCAAAGTTTGGCCAATGTCCCAATGTATAAGACAGTATAGGCCTATAATCCAGTTTGCTGACCGGAACGCGAAACTGCGTGAAATTCCCATGGAAAGGCGTTCATCACAGGCGGTTGAAACTAAATTGCGAGACGCTAGAGTTGAGTTAAAGAAAACGTTCCCCCTATGGTCGCGGGACGCACAAAATACTATTAAAAATCCAGAAGACCTTGCGTTCTTGATTTCCATGCAAACAGACAGAAAAGCTTCTTTTGGTTCTCGTGATAAGGTTTTGGCTGATCAGATTGCTCGGAGATTTTTTTAGAAATTTCCAGAATTTTACAAGGGATGTGGACCCGGTAGATGACATTCGAATTACAAAAAAATTTACCAGGAATTTTTTCTAGTTGAATGGAACACTAAAACGTTAGGGCCGTTTGCAAGTTCTCGATTTTTAAAAAAAAGGGGGCAACTGATGCACCCTAATACTCCTCCAAACCAAGATTTTTCAGCGGCACACTGGGGTATGAGCAATTTCTCAGCATGTCTTGCGAATCACGGGCAAGATCGCTGCTGCCACAACACAAAGAGACCAAAGAAGCTCACAAATGTATTTTCTCCATTTTTATAAGTTTAAAATTTGTGATGACCGCTGTATTGTCTTAAGTTTAATGTTGTTCCAATGCGTTATGGTCATTTTCTTCATAAAATGCACATGAAAAAAGTGTGCTACGTTGCTAGTGCTACGTTGAGCAGTGTCACATTATTTGTGACTTGAGTGATCGGCTGGTGCATGGAAATAAAGTTGTGAATGAATTGCGAGTGTTCGTGCTACACAGTTATTGTAACCCAAGTAATTATAAGGGATATGATTGGTTTAACCCTTAGAGAAGCTCAGGTCAAGTTCTTTCAAATGGTACACATGGACGGTTATCACAGTTATGCCTAGTATCTACGTAAAAGCTGGTGGACACTTCTGATGACGTATGTGATGGTTGAAGGGGTGTCCCAATTCGTAGGGGTCGACTTTCAACCCCTACCCCTTGTTGCTCAGTTCTAAGGGGCAAGGGGTAGGGGACTGGCCCTAAAAATCAGGTAATGCCTTGAAAATACTGTATCTCCTTTGAAACATAAATCCCAAATCTTATAGCAAAACTTGCCAGAAAAATTCCAGTGAAGTATTTTCCATAGTTGTTGAGCTTGGTTGTGAACATACCTGCAGTGCGTAGCCACACACTCGTTGCTGCAGTATTCTCTGTCCCAATCTTTACTCTCCACAGCTTTGTTTGTGCAGCCGGCACGCACGCAGATGCTCGGGCTGACAGCAGGGGGCGCTGTGGGGCCGGGAGCCACGTTCACCTCCACCTCCATCTGAAAGACCCGATTCAAAAATCCCCATTATTATTGTTCAATTTCACAAGCCATTTTCTCTTGATTACAGGGCTGCAAGATTCACAATAGGAAATGGACATCTGAGAATTGACGGTTTAGAAAATGGGAGCAATTTCTTAGGTAATTCTCATTATATAACCTAAATAATTACAACAAACAAAAAAGAGGGTCTTATTCTGTGTAAAATGCTGCTAATGCTGTAGTTTAGACTTCTACAAACATGTTCTGAAATTAATGAGATTCAAATGGAAACAAACAGAGCAGAACTATAATCAAAGCAACAAAATCTCCACTGAGACAAACGGGGGGGGCAGACCACCCACCAGAAAAGTTACACAGTGAAACTTTAAACCGAAGAGTCAGACAGCAGCCGATGGGGAGCTCCATGATGAATGGACATCCGGGTTTATTTAATACTCGATTATCAACCTCAGTCCCTAACCATAATCAACTTAACCAAATAGCTATTGTAAATACATCACTTTATTTTTTGACACAGGATGTGATGGAATATTCTGTAATATTCTCCTTCGGGTTTACATGGAAATAATAATTCTGAATTATGGTTTACATGGACAACACGTTAATCGTCTTTATTTAATTCCGCTCAACGTCTGGGAGTCAGGAAGGGTTCAGATTGGACAGAGACACAAACGTATTTACGTCTACTGGAAGAAAACACTTCAGCTGCTACCGACTTTTTTGTCATCTGTTTGTCATTATGCCACAGGCACAAACGTGATACAAACTTTTTTTTACTTTTTAACTTTTTTTTTTAAACAGCAGCTTGAGAATTCTGTCATCACGTTCTACATCTGTGAGCTCAGGAGGAGAAGGGAAGAGTGTCGGAGAAGGGAGGAAGAAGACAAACTGAGTCAACGGCTGCTCTACCTCAGCCCACTACCGCATCCCGCTCGAAAATCCAAAGAGCAGTGGATGAAAGTCCGAAGAGACGACTGGTGGAACCGGATCGTTCAGATCGCGTCAGAAGAGCGACTCAAAGAGTATGCACTGAATGACCGGATTTATTTTTAAGAAGAATAAACGTTTGCATGATCGAGGAATAAATTAATTTGTTTTTAAAGTCGGAATAAACCACCCACTAACTTCGGAATTAAGTTTAATTCCAAATAATAATTTTCATGGTCTTTTTAAAGCGGAATTCATTTTTATTCAGAATTAAATTGTGAGCTCTCATGTAAACGTGGCAACACAATGCTACAGCAGCTGCAAATGGCGTCTTGCAAGTTGTTCTTACCCCTTCTTCTGCCTCAGCTCCATCTTCTGTCTTCGTTACCACGGCAGCACTCCCTCCCACCTCTAGCATCATAGGCTCCTCCCTCTTCACCACGGCAACCGCATCTTGTCTCCCAGATGACTGTGGCGGCACCACTTTGATCTGAAGCGGGGGCGGGGCTTTGGTGGCCGCACCTGTCGACCCTGTGCCGCGCGGTTTGGCCTGCAGAGGGGGCGGAGTCTGGGCATGGACCATCTGCTGTAGCCGCGGAGGGGGCGGGGCACTGAGGGGAGGGGGCTGGCGCGTCGAGGGGGCAGGCGTCGCTGTAACCGACACGCCACCAGAGGGCAGCGGCGTGGATTTGATGATGATTTTGGTGACTGTGGACGGAGAAAAGTAGTGCTCAGTTACATTTACCTGACCTTTTGAATAAAACTGTACTTCTCTTAGTTCAGAGACTCCAAACATTTACTCCTCCTTGAGTAATATCACAGTCTTACTTTATTTATTCCAAAGGGGACATTATTTTCATGTATTTGCATAATGTGATAGTTTTGGACACTCACTGCGAATAAGTCTACAAATGATAAATCACATGTGCAGTTATGCAGCACTCGAGCAGTAACTTGTTCAACTACTTTTTTATTGAGTAATTATCTTGGCAACTACACCTGCTTCTTTCCATGGAGATGTTATTGCTTTGACTCAAATGTTTCACAGTATGGCATTAAACATTTATACTTCAATAGAAGCAAGTAATGACCAAGTTACAGGTCAGATCTGCGGTGTACTGAGGTGAACCCATTCACAGTAAGAATGCACGTTATTAAGTTACTTTTGAGAAATAAACCCTGTATAATTGAATAAATGTAAGCTAAATAAGTTAAATGCCATATTGTGGAACACTCCAGGCAAAGTAATAACATCTTCATGAAGAAAAACAGGTGCTGGATCCTGCACCAGAAAAGTTATATAAATTATGGCTGCAAGATCAATCGCAATCAAATCAAAATCACTATTTGAACGGACAAATTGTAAACAAATTGCAAAGGCTACAAATAGTTAAATACTATAATTTCCTCCATTAAAAAAAATCATATATAATAGACCTGTACAAATGTAATTGAATTAAAATGTGAACTTGAACGAATATTATTATTAAAACGTAAAATCGCAAATCAAATTGTAATTGCAAAGTTGTCAGAAAATTCACAATTAGATCCCTAAGACCTACGTTAAAATGCCATTACTCGTGTACAGATGTTTGGGTCTGTACCTGTGGGCGGGTCTTGCGTCGGGGGGGATGGCGGTGAATCGGGGGGCAGCGGTGTGGGTTTGATGGCGCCGGTCCGTGAGCGTGTGGTCACTTGGGGCAGGTCCACGATGATGTTGGAGGTGCAGATGTTGGTGATGGTGTTCTCTTCGGGGTTGTAGTGCTGGGAGCGGGTGGAGCGAGTTGTCGTGGTGACAGGTGCAGTGGTGACAGGCGCTGCGGGGACAGGCGCGGGAGGAGGCGGAGATGGAGACGTGTCCATGACCTCGATGGGCGTTGTGTTCAGCTGATTGGCTCTGTACTCGGCTAAAGCTTTCAAATACTCCTTCTTGGCAATTTCATTCTTCCTTTTGTAAACCTGGAATCAGACAATAGCACATAGGTAATGGGCAACAATAAAAGTGGTAATTACTAATAAAAATTAAATTATGTTTCAACTGACTGTAATTTTGTGTATTGATAAAGGAGTCCATTTTAGAACTCAGTGCTAGTTTTATTTTTTATTTATTTATTTTTTACATAAGCTGCCACTCAATTCTACTCAAAACTGAAAAACTATGATAAATAAATATTTTGCACAAGTACTATCCCACCAAACCAAGGAGAAAAACATGAAATCAATGAACCAAAATACATAATCTCTGTCCTGTGCTCACCTGTTTCTGCTCCTCTCCCAGACTGTCCCACATCGAGGCCACGATCTTGGACACTTCTCCGAATGTTGCATTGGGGTTCTGTCCTTTAATAGCTGCCTGAGTGTCTCTGAAAAACAGGGCGTATGCAGACACGGGCTTCTGTGGCTCATTGGGGTCCTTCTTTTTGCCTTTGCCCTTTTTGCCCCCTCCTGCTTTCCGTGCAGGGGCGGGAGAAACAGTGGAGGTGTAGCCGGAGTCTGGAGCTTCAGACAGGGATGAGTCCAAGGAGATGACCCCAGGAGAGACGGAGAGGGAGACCGGAGACTCCACCAAAACGCTCTGTATAAAATAAAAGAACTTATAATTCAATAAATGCAGGATAAATGCGTTTAAAGGTCTTGTACATGATTTGTACACAAGAAAAAAAAAACTAGTTCATTTTAAACTGTTTGCAAAATTATTCCATCCTAATTATTCATTCGTTGCAATTTTATTTTCTGTACTGAGGCAAGACAAATTTGACTTTATTAAACTGAAAAACATCCACGATCACTTTTTGAGTTCACTTCAAGCAAGTTAGATAACAGATATATAAAAAAAAAAGACGACGCTGCTCACCCTAAACTCGTCTATGTCGTCATCGTGCAGGGAGCTGGTGGGTGACGCCGTGGCAGAGAGCGGGTTTTCCTCCGTCGCTCGGGGCAACATGGGCCCGCCCCCCAGCCCCAGCCCCAGGTGGGTGCTCAGCTCCGATTGGTCGATGGTGGTCAGCTGACTGGACCCGAGCAGCCCCACATCAATGGTGACCGGAGAGGAGCTGTCGAACTGTGAGCCCATGGAGTGGCCCAGGTCCTAGAAGAAGAGGTGAAAGAAGTGTTAAGAAGACTGGAATAATATTAATAAAGGTAGTTTTACTGCTGCTAACATAACACACTATTAGAGTAGCAAGAGTTATCATATTTAAATAAAAAATGTTTAATTTGTTAGTAAATATATTCTTTGGGGTATTAACAAATGCTGAGTTTTTCAAAATCACTTTTTGGTTAATGTTTTGCTATTAAACCCAGTACAGGACTTGTGTCTGAATACTCCTGATAATAAAATCATTTATTAATTAATTCAGAAGACATCACAACATCCTATAAGTCATCAATATTTAATACAGATGGGGTAAAAATAATATTGTTAAAATGCAGATTTTTATTGCAATACAGTGAGTTCTAAGGTTTAGAAAAAAAAAAGTTACAATAGGAAATAATCATATTGGTTTAAATGATAACTTGATAACAAGAGAAATGTATTAAAGTAAAAAAAAAAAAAAAATGAAATCCAACTATCCACAATTACTGAAACATAAAACCTATTAAATACTCTCCTTACGTGTGTCCCTAAATGTTTTTTTAATAAATACAAATCCATTTCCATTTTCTTGTGGCCCCGGATAAGCGGAAGAAAATGGAAATGGATGAAAAACCTGACTAACTCTGTAGTTTATATCTGTACACATGTTCTGAAATGTGATTCTTGTATTAGTTTGTCAGTTCGTTATTTAGTCTTTTTGTCAGTTCTTCTGGTCACGTTTAAAATGTGAACTTTAGACAGAATCCTACTATTAAAGCATATTTTACAAAGCAAATCAAATCTCAGGTCTTGTTTGAAAAATTGTAATTATTTCCTATTTTTTCCCCCAAAATTTCATGGCTCTATTCAGTCCTCACCATGCCGAGAGAGGGCCCCAGCAGAGCGCTCCCGGCTGCCTGGTTCATCACAGCTAAATTCAGGTGATCGAGGCCCTGGGAGGAGCCGTAGGTGGAGGCAAACGAAGGATCTTCTCCCTCCACCACTGCGTTCTCTGGCACCACCACACCATCAGGGGCCCCTGGGTCACTCAGGCCCCCAAAATGAGACACCACATCGGACACGGACAGCGCCGAGTCAGGATCCAGGGAGATGGGTGGGATTTCGAACTCCTCATCACCCAAACTCGGAGTGTGGAATGTCTACGGAGGGAGAACGAACACAACAAAATTTTTTATTTTTCTGTTTTTACCCCACAATACATTAAGTAAAGAGCATCTATCTTATCTTATAAAGAATACATTAGTTACAGGCCCTTTAAAGGTGCACTACGTAACTTTTCTGGTGGAGAATCTGCCACCTGCTTAGGAATGTTTGATCTAGAATATTCCACAATATGGCATTCAGATATCCGTGTAATCCCTCAGTCCATCTTGGAGAACCAGGGAGACAAGCAGATGATGCTACCAAACCAATTTATATGTCAGATCTGTGGAGAGGTGACCGTTTTGAGCTAAACATGTAATGAACTAAATAAGACAAGTCTAAAGCCATTGTGTGGAACATTATACATCTATAAAAGTTATATATTGCACCTTTCAATATTTAAAATTAAAATTCAATACAGTTTTTCAAGACATTATGGTTTTTCTAGTTTTTAGGAATAACCTGACACAGGTAGTGCATTATTTTACAGTTCATCGTACAAAATACTAGTAAGATGAGGAAGGATGAGGGAAAACAATAACAGCAAGGTTATATATAAGGTTCATAAAGATCAATTTAGCACAATATGTCTCTTAAAGGAATAACCTAAACTTGAATTGAGAGGTTTATGATTGTAGAGACCTGCAGGCCTCAGATTAGTTGTATTAGTTTGACAGTTGAAAGAGTAAAAGATGTAGAAATGTTTCATACTCCACCAGAGGGTCCAGCGAGGCCGAAGAGGTCTATGGTTTTAGTGGCGCACTAAAACCAAGATGTGAGTTCAGTCAGTACAAGCACAATTCAAGTTAATGTCACACAATAAGAAACTGGTTTAAACTATGCAGATGCTGGGAGTTTGATACGTGCTCTCTGGGACTATCCTTTGAATTTTCTAACATGAAGGAAAGTAGGGCCTGACCTACTGATCTGGGCATTTTCCACGTGGACATGTTATACCTCATTATAAATCTTCTCAAGATTCCAGCCATTTAATCCAATTTATGTGGGGCTGCATCAATATTTATCTGCAGAGTAATGTGTCTGTGCTTCTGTGACGCCATTCTGCACCTGAATAAAACTTATTTCTAAAAATGTGGGATCTGAGAGGAAGCCTATCTCAGTGGTGAGTGTTGCAAATGTGTATTGTGACACTTTTTCTTAATCTCACATGGGTTAGCGCTTAGCTTCTGGCATGTTATGCAACTTACACTGCAAATTTCACTGATCTAGCCAAGATTTTGAAACTTATATCAGGTTATTCATCTTGTTTTCACATTTATTATCTACTTACTAGTTCTGAGACGGCTTCATTCTAGTCTAGAGGTATCTTATTTTAAGATAACTTGGGAAGTAAAATCATCTGTCCATGCAGCCAGATAATTTCACTACTTTCAAGTAATTTTCTGATAGATTTAAGTGTTTATATCTTAAGCTTTTTTGCAGCGTACCTGTTCAGTCTCACATAGGTCTAATGTTAAGTGACGAGTGGATGCACACATTACTGAACCAGATGTGAAAGGCTGAGTTGAAAAGTGTGTTGTGCAAAATACCAATAGGTCTACCTAGGGTCTTAAAAAAACTATAAAGACGGTGAATAACAATAAATGTAACCTGATTTAAAATCTGACAGAGTTATCCAAGTTGTATTCAGTTGAAGAGTTACAGTGAATTATTCCATCACTAAATGTATCAGCGGTTATATCGTTATCGCCACCTCCACAGCCCCTTGCATCGATCTGGCCCTAGAGCAAAGTGTTCACACGGGGCTTGTTACCATGTAACTTAACCATGTAACCAAGTTTTTTGTTTTTTTCCCCCCATATATTGGTGATTAACACTAATGTAAGCATCCAAATTTAAAGCTGGATTTTCTTTTTCCTACAAAGAAAGAAGGCCGAAGTGCACTACGACAAGCAGCAAGGGTCAAAACACTGCAGCAGATTAAATTACACAACAAGAGAACACAGAACACAGGAAAAGGTGAAATAGAAGGAGGCAGTATATTTAAAGGTTAGAGAGATAAGCCACTATAACCCACCAGTGTTACTGCCAACTAACTTAATAGAATTTCAATCAAGCATTTTATTTTATCATATTATGAACCTTCTCCTACAAGATCAAAGCTTGGATCTTCACTAGCCCTTTGTTATTTTATTCTGTTTATTATTTATTGTAAAAAAAGAAAGAAAATTGTCTTTTTAGTTCTCATTAAAGGTATGCTATGTAACCTTTCTGGTAGAGGGTCCACCACACATTTGAGAAAGAAAGAAAAGTTCCAAATGGTGCAAAACTGCTGTTGTCTATGTTGCATTTATTCAGTAACAGATGTTTTGTTGCTTAAAAATACTTGGTCTAAATGCAAGAGCTGCTTATCTCTGTGGAGGTAGTTTAATGCCATATTGTGGAACATCACAGGCAAAATAATAACATCTCCATGGAGACACGGAGATGCCCTCCACCAGAAAATGACACAGTGCACCTTTAACATCTCACACTCTAACGGCAGTCGTAGTTAGACTGCACCTTTCATTTTATGCCATCTAGTTTTCATCAGTTAAGCCGCAAGTATTCTGTATGACTCCAAGTGGAGCTCAGACCACGGGCCATGCAGTCCGGTGATGCCGGCAGAGGTGCTGCGGAGCTTCGGATTAATTCAGTTGGATTCTATTTTTGCTGGAGCCGACCACAAGCCTTTTCCCTTAATGTATTATTTGATATTACAGTAATAATTATCACAGTGTCACAGTGTCATAAGACTGGTGTCATAAGACTGGTCCCACACTGGAGCTACAGCTGGACCGGCTGCAGTCTGAGCAAGGTTTAAGGTATCAAACAAAAGAAAGATATTGGCCAACAAAATGAATACTTTTACAAATCTAAAGAGAACAAATGTTTTTTTGGTTAATAGCTAAAATATGTGCAGTTTTTTAGAGGAGGAGGAAGTGTTTGAGCTGTACCTCTGAAGTGGACAAGAAGGGATGTCCTGGTCCTGAAATGGTCAAGTAGTTGTCACTGCTCCCGGGAAACTGAAAAACAAACAGGTCAAGGCTTGGAAATATTGTGTCCTTAGGCACTTTTCCAGTTTTACTTATGTATGTGACAGTTGGTGGTCAGAAGGGCCAATCAAAGGGGCCTCACTTAAGTCCAGTGCAGCTATGGCTTCAAAAGTATTTTACCACCACAGTGTGGAGTGAATGAATAATGCACAGAATGTACAGTCTGGATTGACTAATGTGGTCACAACACTGTAATTTATGTAATTTAAGTAGCATCGGCATTGAAGTTAAAATCACACTTTGGAACATTCTCTAGATTAGTTTTATACCATACTGTGGATTATAACAGCCAAATGAACCATCCCCATAGAAAAAAGCCACCAAGAAAATTGTTTTGTCAGGTTTGTGGTGATGCAAACTCACTGACTGTAAGGACACATGTTTGTGAAAAACGTGATATAATTTTATTATTTTTTGGCTATCCCTGGCCTAGGCAGGTGATTTGTCATTCTGGGAAGTCCAATCTACAATTAACATTAGGCCTTAAATCTTTGATCTTTTCTTTATTTTAGCTCTTCATAGCTGTTCATAAAAAGAGTTAAAACAATATTCAAGCAAGACAATCGATCACACCTTAGAATGACAAATTATGACAAAGACACAATTAAACCCTGCATTTTGTATACTCCTAACCAATTAATGTTTGTTTGCAAGAACGGCGATTTAAGGCCTTAATAATGTAATATTAAGCAAACGCCTGCATTTTTGAAGACACATTCACGAGTTGCAGTGAATGAATTGAAGGTTGCTGACAGACAAACGTGAATCACATGGTAAATATTTCTGGGATTGACAGTTTAGCTGGAGGCGATGGTCCGTTCAGGTAGGCGTATGAGACGCGGCCATACGACAATACACCCAAAAATAACACAAAATAAAATAAAGCCAATTCGCCCCATTCATTCAGACACTCGTAAGTCACCTTGTTGTCCGTGTCAAATCCATTAAATGAATGCGGATCCAAGAACTCAGCATCGTTTTGACCCGTTCCGTCAGTGAGATCCGAGTAAAAATTTAAATCCATGTTTACGATTCATAAAATATCACAAAACGTGGCTAAGGATTGCAGTCTTCAGCGTAAAATAACACTGGATAACGAGGCGATTCGGCAGATGCAGTCCGAATACAGAAACGACATGTGAAGGCGAGCGATCTATCCAAAAATATCTACAATGCGCTCGGATCCGGGGGTGACAAGACGCGAGCTAAATGGGCAACGTTGCTGTCATGTCGTACGCTAAATGTTTCGTAGACATTTTCAGAATTTAGTGGCTCTAGGGTTGAAAAAATCGTGCTATTCTCGCACTACTCGCTGCAGTTTAGCTTGTGGTCCGCTTTGACGCAAGGCTGCAGCCCCGAAACGAAGCCCGTCTGTCTGTCGCAGCAAAACGGCGTCATCCGACCAAATGTGGAGCGACCGACACGAATGCATAAAAAACGTGCAAAAAAACGGCGAATTAAAAAAGTGACATTCACAAGGATTTAAAAGAAAGGCAAATCCAGATCCTGGTTTGTCACGGATCGATTCAGGCGGCTCAATTGAACCGGGGACACGGGTAAAACGACGTGCGTAAAGCGTGCGTAAAAACCAAAAGGAAACGTAAACATACACGTCTTCAAAATAAAAGACGAGTTTATAAAAGCGACATGACCAGAATAATCAGTACTTTTATCAATAAAATCAGTTGCCAACTTAACACTTTTAAGAGCAGAGAGCATTCTAGTTGCAATACTGTAATAATAGCGCCAAACTCACCAGTGAACTATGCTAACTCTGCGTCATCAGCCTGTAATAAACATGTACAATGTTGTAACACGTGAATCTTCATCTGTATAATAGACTGAATTATTTTATCCTGTTCATGTGGACTGTACATACGCACAGTCATGGCCTCTTGTTGTACAAAAAAGTATAATACACTATAGTCACTTTAGCTGCTATTTATTCTTGTCCATATTCTGCAATGTATATAACTACAGTCATAGCCACTTATTGTGTAAAATGTTTAAGTCTTTTATCTTTACTCTGCTAGTAATCTTGTGTTAGATTTTTTCCAAGTCATTATAGTTGTTGTAAGTTCTTGTAAGTTCCCCATTGAGGGACAAATAAAACTTGATCTTATTTTACATAAAATAATGTTCCAAATGTGGATTGCCACCATGCCACCAGTCTTAGTAGAGACTTAAGGGAACATTGCATTACTGTATGAAAAATGACAGAAAATTAGAACGGTTATGTACTATACAATACACTACACATTATACAATTTGTCTTTATATTGATTAAAATAAATAAAAGGATAGCCAACGGGAATAAATGTAGTACATACTGGTTAAATCATACAAAAAATAGGCCTATCTTTTGTAACAGAAGTCTATTTTTTTACCTACGTGTAATTTTTTTTACCTGGACAATACATATGACTTAATAAATTAGGATAGATATTTGTTAAATCTATGGAAGACAGATATTTCTTCTCAAAATTGGGTATAAAAGCTTGATCATACATTTTACTTTGAAAACAGCTGCCTGTTCCTCTTCCTTTCCTTCTACCTCCACAAAAAGAAGAAAAAAAAACAAGTGATTTATTACCTCCACTAAAAGACACCTGTACAAGACGACTACAAAAGCATTTTTAAGTAATAATTAAATCCGCTACTAAACGCCTCTTTTGGACACTCCCCCTTTTGGCTTCGATATCCCAATTTATGCAATTCCTTTACATTTCTCTAAGATAAATTAATTAATCAAACACTAGATTAAAATAAGAACATTAACAGAATGATTTTAGCTTTGAATTCATGCGATGAAATCAAATAGCGAAATATGCTCACTTTGGTTTTCAATAACCTCTATTTTGCGACTTTATGTTGCAGTGAGTGAAATAAATACGAATTATGTGACGAATCCATTGATTAAACTTGTACATTAATTATCAAAGTAACGAGATAATGAAAAGAAAAGTAGTAAAAATAGGTCATGTCGTTAATCCGCTCGTCATAGGCCATTGTTGACGTGAGATCGTGTGTTTTAATCACTATTTTGACACGTAAAAACCTTCGTGATTATTCTGATTTGTGGCGTGGCTGTTACTAACTATTCTTACCTCCATGTTCACCGCCAAATCTGATTAAATTTGTGTTTTTATTCCACTTTTTGAACTGAACTTCGTCCAGAAATGATTTCCTCAAAACATCAGAACATGGCACCGGCTTCCTGAACGTACAAGGGGAAGTTACGTCATCACGTACGGTAACGGTACGCTATCAAAATAAATACAAAATAAAACTAAAATATTAAAATAATAATAATAATAATGATAGATAATAATTATAATTAATAATATAAAAAGTCTTGTTGGTTTATTCTTCACATTGATTTTTAAATTGTTATGACAACTGTCACGTAGACTTTCTCTCTGGCTCTTTATCTCCCTCTTCTACTCCTCTCCCCCTTTGTCTTATCTTCTACTCTACTCTAATTTCTTTCATTTTAACCATATTTGTATTTGTATGTTTCACTCCCGTTTACTGTCCTTTCTGTTCCCCTTTTTTCTATCCTCCTCTACCCTCTCTCTTTCATTTTAGCCTGATTTTCTCTTTTATTATGTACATCATGTTCTTGATCTTGTCTCTCACTTTCTTATACTTAGACAAACTTTTCTGATCAACAAGGGAAATTATTTGGACACAGTAGCTCAATCATCACAATATAATATAATAACAAAGATAATAAAAATATAAATGGTAATAATAAATTCTAAATAATGTATATGTACACTCAAAATAGAATAGAAAAATAAGTAATAAAAAATATAAAACTCTGAAACCATACTTCCTTGACTGAAAACTATTGACAGTCTTGCTTACATGCAAAGATACAGAATAAAAATAAGACAAACAAATGCAGTCTTTCAAAATCACTTTATTTCTCTCACATTTTTTCAAGCAACTTTTTGTGAACTTTTCCTTTTATAATAATGTAATTTAAAAAAAAACATTAAACTTGGGATTGTTCCAAGCTCTATGTACAAGCAAGACAAAAATATGGACATCTCTGCACAGTAAACGTGATGTCAAAACAGTAATAAACAAAACTATCAAAGTGGAAACACATTTGAAAAGCTCCGTACTTTAGCGACATTTAGCGTGTAAGCGTGGACGAGGAGCGCACTCTCTCTCACAGCAGGACAAATTGAACAAAAGCTTGCAGCCACTAATCGCACAGAAAGAGGAAGAACCGCCATGATGTCTTGAAATGGAGAAAAAACAACAAAAAACTTGAAAACATGGAAATCGCATCCCCACAGATACTTTAAGTTTGAGTTTTGGCCATGGAGAAAGCAGAAATCTTCTCCATTCAAGGCCCCAAATACACCACCTGGCAAAAAAATCTCCAGGATTTAAAGGTCTCATGAAGGAGTCATTTCTTTTCTTGAAATATTCTGCAATAAGTCATTAAAAGTATTTATCTTGCACATGCCATTTGGGTTTTTTAATCGCTCAAAATCCCTTGAGTTCATTGATTTTTTTGATTTGATGCAATCAACCAAAACATTTACAGGCACCTTTTCTGAAAGACTGCAAATATATCTTATTATAGTCACCAGGTCGGGTTACAGGTCACATCTGTGGAAAGGTGAGTCTATGCACAGTAAGAATGCATGTTTGTATTGTAATACTGTGTATAATTCCATATGTAATTCAAGAAATGCAAGATAGATGAGTTCAATGCTGTACTGTGCAATATTCAAGACAAAGGAATAACATCTCCATGAGTACAAGCAGGTAGGTGACCCTCTACCAGAAAAAGTTACGTAATGTGCCCTTAAATACAGGTGTTTTTGTTGCTAGGGCAGTGTGTAAAACTAATACTGTATAAGCTGGATTCAAACCGTTCACATGCAGTCCATAAGGGCCCAGTTTATGGCACAATACATAATATCTAATGTTGACAAATGTTCAATTATGCATAAAACTCACATTGTTTGGTGGGACAATGATAGTTTAAGCTGGTGTTTAAGTCATTTTAATCAACCCTCAAAAGAGGGGTTGTTAAAAAGTATAAATTGAGGTGGGAAAATCAATTTGAACATAATTTCCCTTACTTAATTTAATATGCAAATGACTTAAAACTAATGAGGACCGAAAGGCAAATAAAAATCTACCCATTAGTCAACATTAGGCTTGATAATGGACAAATGCTTTTAAGTAGATTGTTTGGTATGATGTTCCACTGGTTCGTATTCTTGCCTCACAGCGAGAAGGTACATGGTTCAACTCCCGAGCCTTTCTGTGAAGTGTTTGCATGTTCTCCCTGTGTCTCGGTGGGTTTCCGCTTTCTCCCATCAACCCAAAACATGCACACAGGTCAAAGCCTAAGGTTGTCCTGAACAAGACTAGCTCAGGATCTGGAGATGGGTCCCACTTTCTCCTAACAGTAAAGAAAGGGTCAAATGCAGGACAAATTTGCCTACTGGGACAATATAGTGTACTTTAACCTTGTCATTTGCAATCTACATTTTGATCCAATATGAATGCATCCTGCTTGTGTAAATAGCCTAATTTTTCTAATGGAAATGAGTCAAAAATGCGTTGAGCTTGAATTTGTAAAACTACAACAATACACGCAGCAATGTTTAAATTAATAGTTTAAATAGTGTGCTTTAAAAAAAATAGCATACATATCGCAAAAATTACCTAAACATAAAACATTTGTGCAATTAAGTAGGATATGGATAATAATAAATTCAATTTGCAGTGACTAGAGGTCCATTTCTATTGGGTCCTTCAATTTAAATAGTAAATTACAGTCTAGGTACAGTCATAACCTTTGATCACAACAAAAACAACAAAAAAACATTAAATGATCCCTGTGACTTTTCCAGTTTTAGTCTTAAAGTGCATATGACAGATTAGACTACTCGTAATGAAGATTCTACTAAAAAAGCCAACAACTGTAATGTAGCAAGAGCCAAAACCTACATTAAAAATCTATATTACAGAATAGTTATCATTTCACTAATCAGTCATTGATAAGTAAATGACACCTTTATTTTGTATATTTAGGTTTAACCTCTGTCTGTCATATGCACTTTAACAATAAATATACAGTAGTTTGCTGCGATGGCCTTCAAAATACATTCTGTACAAGCCCTGAGTCTGGACTGGCCCTTATTTCTGTCAAATGGCCCAAAAATTACACCAAAAATATGGTCCCTTCTCAAGTCTTTGACTTTGAAAATACTCAAACACGCACATGTTAAAACAGGTGCTTAATGATAAAACAATATGGAGTTTGCAGCGTTTTCTAATTTCCTTTTGAATGATATTTATGTGCATGTTATTACATTAGACAGTGTTTCATATTCCTGTATCTATCTTGCAGCCCAATTAATAATTTGAGTTTTTATCACACATTGACACTTTTTTTTGTGCATTTTTTCCTTTAAAACAAGAACTGCTGAAGGGGGAAAAATGCATTGTACAAATATCATTCAAAGGACACTAAAATGACTGAACAACAGTGTTAAAAACTATGGACACAGAGCAGAGAGGGCAAAGAGGTTTCAGCCAATCACAGACAGTCTTTAGGTCCACGCCCGCCACGTTTTATGAGTAAATAGTGATGACTTCACTTCCTCCACCTCGGACCAATAAAACTCGCTCCAGGCCCTCTGTAAGAACTTCCAAAAACTCCATATCTGAGTTTAAAATTAAGGATTTTTTAAAGTTAAAGTTACACAACAGGTTATGTAATAAAAATGTGAAATTTAGATGAAAATAACTGTCATCTAAAAATATAGGATGTTTAATTTCTAATCCTCTGCTCTTCTAATCCTCTTCACTGCTCTCAAACTGCAAATCTTAAGATATAAACACTTAAATGTATCAGAAAATGACTTAAAAGTAGTGAAATTATCATGCTGTATGGACAAATATCTTAGTGCATCTTAAAATAAACTACCTCTAGACTAGAGTTAAGCAGTCTCAGAACTAGTAAGTAAATAATAAATCTGAAAACAACATGAATAACCTGATATAAGTTTTAAAATCTTGGCCAGATCAGAGAAATATGCAATGCACAACTAATGTCATCTGCATATTTCCAAACATTAGTCTAAACAAGTGCACAGCCTGTTAGCCATTTATCTGTATTAACTACGGTCCAACAAAGGATACAGTTCTCGTCCCCTTCCGAGTTCCTGGGGGGTCCGGGCATGTTCAGCAGCACCAGCCGAGCATCATGGGATTTATTCACGATGACCTCGTTCAGTTTGACCGCAGTGTGCATCCGACGGACATTTGAGTGGTCCCTGAGATGGAAATAAAAATGTAAATATATTAAAACAGAGATGAAACAGATCAACAGAACTGCCAATAGCGTTAATAAAACTTTCTGTCTTTGTTTTTATGCGCTTTTGCTTAGCTTGTTGCTTGTGGTGCTGAAGCGTGTGATCGCCAGTGACGTGCTTTTAAGCTATGTTATTTAACCAAATAATGGTGGTTGACAAATTAAACTTTTGAGATATGCAATACGGAGAAGTTACATACTGCACAAATATTAAGACGCAGATATAAAAATGTATGATTTTTTTCAAGTCTTTTAAAGATATTATTTCCAAATTCATAAATTCACTGCTTTTAAGACTTGAAGACACTGTAGGAACTCTGTATAAATCATTATTATCAGTGCTAATCAGGAAATAAATCAGTTGCATGCTAGTTGTTGTTAGCATTATTATAACAACTTTAGACTCTGAAAGTTATGAAAAGAGCTTGTAAACTGATCATAGCAAATGGTTATGATGCTCTGATGCATGGGCTAAACGAGGAATAACTTCGTACCAATGCCATTTAAAGTGAACACGTTTTTAACAGAATCAAATGTTTACGTGGTTGTTTGCACTCACGGCCTAATACTGAGCATGTCCCTGAAGCCCTCTGGAGTGGAGCAGCCCGAGTGCGCTGCTCTGAAATGGGACGTCTTCTCTTTGGTCCAGGTCATCTGCACCCGTCTGTGGTGCTCAGCGCTGCCCCCTGCTGACGCCGAACGTTCACGATCATGTCCGTCCGGCTCGTCATCGTCGTCTGAGCCGATACTCGTCAAACGCAGCATCGAGTTTCTGTCCTTCACCAGCTGAGCCTGAGGAGGCACAACCAGGAGCAGGAACAAAGTAAATGTTAAAGTGTTCTGCTAAAATAAGCCTTTAAACATGCTACAAACAGCGGTGGGTAAAGGACTCAGTTATGTTACTTGATTAATTTATTTGGGTGACAGGTATAGTCTGACATTATTCCACAGACCGCCATATTTAACATATACAAACTGAAAAGGTGTCGGCTGGAGGTTATAACGCCTTTACCCTTTATTCCTTTGTCATATCATCTTGACACCAGTTCATATTCAAAAAGTAAAAAAAAAACAGTAAGAGGAAACAAACAAATCAGCCAAAGTATTGCAAAGTACTATATCACAAACTGAGTCTTATAATTAATGTATTTGCCCAGAGTTAAACTTAAAGTGGAAGAGAAACTTTCATAATGTTTGTTCTGATTTTCTTTTTGATAAACATGACCGAACCTCTGAGCTCATATCAGCTATTTCGGATTTTAAACATATTTTGTAATGATTTGGCAAGAGATTGTCGTTTACATTGAACATGATTTTTAAAGTGCAAAGGGTCGACTAAATCATACAATTTCAGAGTATGAAGGTTTATAAATAATGCTTTGGTTGGTTCATTATAAGTTGATAACTCTTATTGCCTTTTTTTTCCAAGGTAAAGATTGGATTTGTATTAGTCTTACATGTTTGGGCAAAATATTTCCTGTCCCAGTACAATATTGTATAAGCAGCTCGTAAGTAAAAAATCTGCTCAAAAAGCACTTAATAAACTAATTGCTGTAAATAATGATCAGAATACATAGTGAGGAATAACCTTGGACTTCTGCAAGCCATTTAAAATGAACTAGTTTTTCACAGTTTTAAGATGGTAAAAATCAGGTGATAGTGTCAGTTAAAGTACAGATACAGGAGCAGAGGGTGGTCACACCAAATATTGATTTGATTTACATATCTGTTTTGTTCATTCACTGCATTTTGTTGATAGATGAAAATAAATGATTAACACTTCCATTTTTGAAGGCATTCGTAGTTTACAGCATTTTTCCACACCTGCCAATAACTTTTGCGCAGCACTGTATATATTATTTCATTTATTTTGTAAATGTCATACATAATTTAATGTATTTGACTTATTGTTATGAGGTGTGAATGAGATTTTTATATTTCTTTCTTTCTGACGAATAACCAAAAGGGAAAAGTTATTTTATTTTGAGTTATATATTTTTCTGTTTTAATTCCATTAATGATAACTGTGAGATCTTATGATTTAATTCATTATTCATTTTATTATTCATGATTCTATTCATTTTTATTATTCATTTTTATTCATCTTATGATTTTATACTAGAAATGTTAAACAGAGGATATTAGATGTTTTAAAGGTAACAATATGTTTTTGAAAAGCTAAAAAGTTGTGAATAGATGCTGAAGCTGAACTTTTGAACCCTGTTGCAACTTTGCATGCATAAGCTAAAGACAAGCAGAGGTGTTAACTACAAAGTAATCTTACTTGAGTGAAAACCAACATGAAGACCAGCCTGAACCAGTTGATGAAAACCACCTGAAACCTGTGACATGTGACTGATGATGTAATGCCATGAAAGATGTTTAATTTGTGATTGGTTGAGTCTAAAGCTCAGGTAAAAGACAAATAAGGCATTGATTTGTATTTGTAAAAAATAATTGGTTGAGCCTAAGGACCGGTGGGTGTTTACCGGCGCGGGGCTCAATAAAAACTGGGGTCTGAGAGTAGTCTTCGCCTTTTGCCATTGTACCACTGATGTACGGTGATTGGCCAGGTAAGGTAACTGCCCCTGGTTTTTTGGGGTGAGGTGAGCTCTGTTGGGTGAAGTGTGTTTTCACAAAAAGTTGCATTTCTGGACAACCTAAATTAGTCTGAATAACCTAACGGTTAGGTGCAACTTAGTAGTGGACAGAGGACCTTGAGATAGAGAGAGGGGTCTCGTAAAAGGCCCTAAATTCCTTTATTAACTTGGTCATTTACTCTCACTTCATCCTTCAGAACACCTTAAGAAATCGGTAAGACCTCTCAGACGACCAGGTGATTATTTTGACTAAGGGAAATAAATATTTCTTGAAACGAGTATTTGCTCCCTGAAATTAATTCATCTGAGTTCATTGTCTGGTGAGACCTCAAACCCAGAGCTGCCACACACATCATCGTGATCGTCACATCTGAGACAGTGTGAGTATGAATTTACATGAAAGTGTAGCAATATTAATGCTGATTAACTGTGTAGTCTAAGCTTTGAATCATTGTTAATGTTATTCTGATTATGGTTTAAGTATTGAATTGTTTGTTGGTATTAATTTAGGGTATGATTCAGAATTGAGAAAGATTAAATATAAGGTCAGAGGTTGGTGGTAATCTCAGCAAGACTCATTCTGTTAAAGTAGCTGTCAGTGTTTAATTAGGGTTAATTAAGTGGTAATATCAATATTGGTTTAATATGGGGGGTCAGGTGCTATGAGGATTGGGCAGCAAGCTGCCCCCGCGACCCAGCCGGATTAAGCGGGAGAAGATGGATGGATGGATGGATGGTTTAATATGCTTTAAAGTAAAAAAGGTTAGAGTAATTAGTGGTGAAATCAAAGGTATTTAAAAATAATTTAATCAGTGATAATAAAAGGTACAGGATATATAAAAGGGGATATGATCTAAAAGTAACAGAGATCAGAGTAATCAGTGAGAATATTAGCATGGTTTATGTTGTTGAATGACCTATGTGAGTAGATTGTAAGCGTAGGGTGAACAGGGCATAGTACTTGGCATGATAAAAGAGGTCATAGGGCAAATTAAATTATCATACAGGTATTTCGAGAACCTAAAAACTCCATCCCTGGTAATTCTATAATAAGACTAATTAGTTAACAATAAAACATTAGCAATAGGATTATTCTCAGAAGTATAAACTGAGCTCTCACCCCGGGAGTTTTTAAAAGGCTCCCGTGCTTCTACGCAGCGCAAGCTTCGACACTTATTATTGTCCATAATAAAGAACTGTAACTGAGAGTAAGTCAGTGCACATTTGACCAGAGTGTTTTTTTGGTTGATGGAGCAGAAGATCTCACTGTGATATCAGCAAGTGTCAAAACAGCATGGTGAGATTCTTGTCTGGATTCTGAAAATGTTATGTCATGATTCTGCAAACTAAGCACGCCACTAAAAACATGACAGATGTCAGTCGGATAAATCGTTCTCTGTATGAGAAACTTGTAAAGTTACATATCATGTCAGATATAAAATTAATAGGTTTAAAAATGTATTTATTCCCACAGCTATCACCCTGTTGAACAAAGGGCGATAGCATCTGTCTGTTGAGCTGTACTGTGCTGCTTTGTTGTGTTGTATGTCTTGTATTGTTTGTATTATTTCCTGCGTTCCAACCCAAGACAAATTTCCCTGTGGGACAATAAAGTAATTCTGATTCTGATTCCTTTGTTCAAGCATTTATTGCATATTTCTTGTACCGCTTTGTGGTAATTATTATTAGTTCAACATAATGAGTGATTTTAACCAGCTATAAAATCTGCAAGTCCCCCCTTTTTTCAGTTAAATGTTCTGAATCACTTCCTGTTTCCTGTCCTTGATCCTGTGGGTGGGATGAACTTGGAAATCCTCATCCAATAGGATCAGAAACATTTTGATCTAATCCTGCAAAGGTTTGCAATACCTTGATAGAAATCTGTGATCCATGGATCAGAATCCAGAGATTTGGAAATAATATAGATTAAAAGTTTTGAAATACTGCCCCCTGGAGTTGTAATTTGCTTCATTCAGACTCCTTTCATTTCATTGAACTTGTTTACTAATTATCTTTCTCTGCACCTCAGAAATCACACTATTTCAGTTTTGCTCAGGTAACTGCATTGACAAAAATGAACAAAGTCTTCTGCTGTTCTTATGTCCCTAAAACATCACCTAACTCAACATTTTAGTTCTCTCTTGTGAATGACTCTAATTTAATCTATATACCACAAATATTACACCAAATGATATTATAACTCAAACTTCTGCTGAAGATTCACTTTTTACACTAAATAAATGCTTGAAATAATTCTGTAATTTCTAATATGACCCAGGAACCGATCTCACTGGTAAAACCTGTGTCTCTTGTACCTGTCTCATGCCTTTGTAGAGGTTTGGGTGCTTCCCCGTCCTGTACCTGGGGGGAACGTACACCTGAACACAACACAAGTCATCTGAACTAACAAACCACCACTGCTAGTCTACGAGGGGGACTAGCTAGTGGGAAAAAAAGAGGATTATGCTAGTGAGTTACAATTGGATTTAGGGATCTATTTCTATCAATTAGGAATAAAACTTACATGCAAACTTACATCGTCAAAACTCCAACGAACACGCTGAGAAAATAAAAAAATTATACCCAATTAAACCGAATTAACAATATTTTCTCCACCTTAATTTAGTGAAAGGAAATTACATTTCAAATGTTGGTGTGGATGGTATATAACAGGTTTAAAACAGGGCTGTGAGAAGCCCTAAACGTGGATTAAATGATGCCTAAACAGGGTGGGAACCAAAACAATTTAAAGGTGCAGTGTGTATTTTCCGTGGAGACCTGCTTGTTTCTATGGTGATGCTTTGTCGAGGTGGAATGTTCCACATTATGGTATTAAACTAGCATTCATTTCAATACAGGCATTTTTATTGCTTAGAAAACTTGACATCTCTAAAAAACAGGTGTTGTTATTGTGTGTGGGAACACAACATACACATTTAATATCAGACAGTGGAATATTTCAGGCAAAGCAAAAACATCTCCAATGAGACAAGCAAGTGATCAGGCTACTCAGGCTTTTATTTTTTATTTACTAGTATAAATGGGCTTTTATAGTAATTTTTTAAACTAAAAAAACAAACTCATCTAGTTCATGATGTTTCAATGTATGGTTTTAAATTTCCATTTCCATGGAAGAATACAGGTGATGTGTCACGTCCAGAAAATTACATATTGTTTCTTTAATGTAGTTATGAGTTTCGTTTTTCAGTCCTTATATACAGTTATGTTATTATAGTGTCTCACCTCTTTCTCTCGGTCTGATTTGGAGAGCCTCATTTGTCGGAGCATCTGGGACCTCTGCTCCATCATCAGAGTGCGCTCATACGTGTATGCGCTGATGTCGCTGTCGTGCTGAGGGGAAACAAAATAAAGTCTGAAGTCAGAAAATATCAAATAAATAAAAAAATATGTGTTCACTCTTACTATAGCAAATAATAATATATAGTTAGCATGTGAAGTTGAGGTCCGTACCATCTCCACAACCTCCACTTCAGCCTCGATTCGTAGGTGATACAGAAACGTTGCCAAATCCTTCTTCATCTGGATTGAGTTATCCTCCATTTGAGCCACAGTAAAAATCCTCATGCCACATTTCCTCCACACCTAAAAGATACAGATTCATATTAGGGATGTATTCAGGATATCAGTATACAAAGAGATGTATAAAAATGTATTCTCTACAAATGTATTTAATTTAAATTTAACAATACATGCAATGTGAGCAGTGCTGCAGCAGCCATGTGTCCAGAATAAAAAACTTGATATAACATAATTCTCAGATTAAAGCCCCACTATGCAGGTGATCAGACACCTTCATAAAGTGTTGAAGAGGTATGTATTCTGGATCCCAGACGTATTGTCGTATTGTACCTTATGTTGTCTGAGCAGAAAGGGCAGCAGCATCAGCATCCCTCCATCATGAACTATCCACCACACGTCGATGTATCCCTCCGCACACGGCTCACTGTTACTGGGGAACAGAGAGATGTTTTTGGGCACGAGCAGAGCCAGGTGAGCTGCTGTGGTTACCCGCACTGTGTCTGCAACAACATAGGGGGCGCTGTTAGGGAAGCTCAGTTTAGCAAGTTTAGGGTTACAATTGTGACACTGAAATGTCCGCTGCAAATAATAAAATCCTGGCAGAATGGCGTCTCCTGCGGAAAACTGCAGAATGCATGGGATTCTTGGGTTAGTTTAGTTTAATATTTCAGTTTTCTATCAAATGTGAACACTCCTGGAGTTATTTGCAACGTGAACTCTGAACACAATTCTCCTTTTAAACATGTATTGCAAATCAAATCGTAATTTAAAAAATAGTTTTTAAAATAAATTGCTTTTTCCTCCTCAAAAATCCTGCAGCCCTACATGAGGCTTTTGGCGGTGAATTACGTTATTTTCTGCATTTTTTAATGTCTTTCTAATACTCACTGATAAAAGTCTTCCATGCCTGTGGGTCCTCGCTCTGTCTCCATGCATGCGGCCAGCCCATCACCACCGTGTTGGGCTTCATCCCTCCTAAACCGCTGGACTGGATCATGTGACTGATGCCCTCCCGTGGCTTCTGTGCCACAATGCACTGCACAAAGCCCTTCACCCGCTCCTTCTCCATCAGGTGCCTTAAAGTCTAACAACAACAACAAAATTCAGCTGTTAAGAAATAGATGATTGAGGTCTTTGGGTTAGATAATGGAGATATTTCATAGTTTTTATAGCTTTTACCAACGCCACACTCCATTTTAGTAGAGAATTTCTACTACAAAAGTCCACACAAAACTGAGGAGGTTCAGCATTCATGGATTACTTTCAACTTCTTTTAAAAGTGAACCTCCAGTAGAAAAATGTCCATCTGAATTATTACATCAGGTCCAAACGAGCCCCACTCACCTGTTCTGCTGCCAGGGCCTCTCCGTAGCTCTGCAGAAAGTTTCCAGAGACCACAGTTCCTACAATGGTGAGACCCTTCCCCGCTTTGAGCTGACACGCAAATGTCAGCAAACGTGGAGACTTCACATGAGCATCTTCATCCAACTTCAACAACACCAGGATCTGCGGCCTGGATACAAAAGGAGGAAACGCGTGCCCAAATACTATTTATTAACACTGCTTAAAATAGAAAAGTTTTGTCTTTCTGTCTAAACAAGACCAAACAGACCAAATAATAGACCAAATTTTCTGTAACTGACATCCAATCTTGTTGTTCATGCTTTTAGGCATTTTTAAAAGTTAACTATAACAACGCCATGTGTGTAATGGGAGGGGCGACATTGGCAAAGCACGCAGCAGCAGCACATGCATACACGTACTGGCCACGAGCTGCAGACTGTGCATCTTTGTCTCTGTGTGTTAAGTGTCCAATAGATGATCCAAAGCTGACCACATATTTACAGCAGCGGGTGCTTGTGTGTCCACACTGTGCGTAAATTCACGGTATTGTTTTAATGAACATATTAATGAGAAGAGCTGTACAGCACAAAGATCCCTCTTATATGAGGATTATTTGCAAACTCCATGCACAAAACCTTGTCGGCTGATGCGCAGTTGTCCAGTGAGTCACTGTATCATTGAGAGCTACAGTGGCAGATATGCATATGGACTGGAAAATATGAAAGTGATAAAATTATCTCTGTGTGCAGTTTGCTGATTCTCCACTTTTTCCCCAAAGAACAGAAGTCCAATGCACGCAGAATGCTCTGGGTTTTAAGCGCATATAAAGGAGCTTAAGGAGCAGTTGGAAGGTATTTTTAATCATTTAAATTAATTATTTAACTTAATTAAATTATTCATTAATTAATCAATGAATTTAAAATAGTCATCTTTCATGCTCACATTTCTCCAGTGAAACAGAGCAGCTAGTTTAGTGTGAAACATGTACATTTGAGCGCTTATTAGACCAAGGCTTGCATAAAATGAGCATCATCTGCACAGAATGGCAAGACTGGGCTCTTAGTCCTTCAGGTTAAGTTTATCCCTGGGTTTCAGAAAGATGAATAACACAGACCATTGCCATAACTATTAACAATTTAAAACACAAGATTACATAATTTGGATGGGGAAAAAGTCAAGTTGATGTAAGTCAAGTTGATGTAAGTTTTGTGTCTTTATAGGTTTTTCCTGATGTGTTATCTGTTTGTGAACTTGGCCTGTGCTCTTCAAACTCTGCTCCGGACACCGAAATTTCAAATAAACAGAAAGTTGAAAGACATTCATGCACTGTACCTCCAGTTTTTAGTGTGTGGCGGTCCCTCTTCCAGCCTCAAGAGGGCGTAGCGAGCTGCACTCAGGGACAAGCCTCTGATGCCGTCTCCCCACTCCTTCTCAGCTCTGAGAGACACACAAACAAATGTATGAAAATGTAATTGGGTGCTTTTTCCATTTGAAAAAAATATGCAAATATGATCTGGGTTCTATAAAAACTTACATCAACTTGAGTTTGTTTACTATTTTACACAGATAAGGCACATGGTTGTGGGAATTGAATAATGTTTTTCATTGGCTTTTAAGGTCTTAACTTTGACTTGCTTGTTCCATGGAAATCCTGCTCCAAACTATTAACATGACTATAATGCACTTTCTTACTAAAACAGTAATAACACGCGCTTCGTAGACTGGTAGCCGCCATGTAAACTCACCCATGATATTCAATGTACTTGTAGATCATCCCGGCAATCACCATGGCGACGATAGCGTAATACCAGGAAGAGATAAACATGAGCGCGAGGCAAATCGTCATCCCCAAAAATGACAGAGCCCTGAAGAAAAACAGAGAAAATGTCAGGGAAAAACGCTGGTTTGTCAGGAGAAGCTAGCTGAGCAAAGAGGGGAAACAGCTGTCAATCAAAGCTGTTGCTAAAGCTGCAGGTGCAACATTTGGACAAGAAGGGAACTTATCGTTTTGTTTTTAATGTTCATATCTTTATTAAAGGACAAAATAGCATTGTTTTAAACTGATGAGTTTGTGCATTACCAGTGGTAGTAGGAGAATCGCGGTCTCCAGTTCGGTGTCCGGAGCAGAGTTTGAAGAGCACAGGCTAAGTTCACAAACAGATAACACATCAGGAAAAACCTATAAAGACACAAACACAGGTAAGCTCAACCACTCAAAGTAAAAACATTATTAAAAAAAGTAGAGCTGCACAATACATCACCAAATTATTGATAATACACTATTGGCTTACACAATATTCAATCATGCAAGAATCCAAATACAGCACAACGCTTTTTTTAAAATTTAGTTTTAGTACTGATTTAATGTGTTAAGTTTTTTATTTCACTGGTAAGACTACACTATTCATGTGTGATAAAGTATTATTATTATTATTTATCTATTATACTCATAAAAGAGTAGAAGTATGAGGTTACATGGTGAGGATGGGGGCAACCAGGTCCAGTGATGCGATGAGGATCCCCAGTTCAGCAATCAGAGCCGTGAGTAACAGGGCCCAGGTCGGCTCCCCATTGGCTTTCCCATGACCGAAAACCTGCAAAACAATCAATAAAAAACTTTTTCCGTGATTTGAAGTGTGTAGCAGCTACATTTACTTGAGTAACCTTTTAATAAATTCATACTTTTACTCCTGCCTGACTAATTTATTGTACAGTGTAACAGTACTCTTACTTGAGCAAAAGTTTTGGTTACTCTTCCTACTGAGTACACAATTCAAGTGACAAAAGTTTTATGTTGACTTAAAGAGTACTTAAAGAGCCATTAAATACCCTCCCGAAGCTTTACTCCGCCTCTAAGCAAACTCTGAAAAATCCTACAGAGTGGGCGGTGTCCGGCGGGTTTGGAGGAGTTAGTCCAGCCCAAAAAGTCAAATGTTCTGGCCGTAGTTGATCCTAAAGAGGCCGTTACAGACACAGCCTTTGGCCAAAACATCAGATTTTTAACAAATGTGCACTAAAATGCCAAAATAAGGCCAGGAATAGGTATACACTTCTATTTTAACCCCATTTACACAGTTAAGCAGTAGAAAAAAGTGATTTTGATGTTTAGTGGCAGTAAATGTAAGTAGTTTCTGATGTGGCCTCTGACAGTTGTAAAAAGAACTTATAAACTCATCCGGTTGAAAAATTAGGATGGGAGGAATGTGGTTGAACATAGAAGAATAACTTTGATGAATTTAAGTGAAAAGTCTATTGTTAGGAGGAGAAGGAGAGCATCCACTTCATCCTGACCCTGAGGAACGGGATGATGTTGTCTTTGGCGATGGCCTGGAGCAGTCGAGGGGCTCCGGTCAGAGACTGGAGCCCGGCGCCGCACGTTGAGAAGAACGAGCCAATCACAATCACCCATGGAGTTGGCCATGCCAGGGTCCCCACCACCAAGTGCCCCCGCACCGAGTCACCAAACCTGCAGAGGGCGCAAGGAAGAGGGGGCAGGTCAATTTAAACACTGATGAATTTTTTATTATCACCCTGAGCTAAGTCCCTTCAGAGTGACAACACAATCAGCTAATGAAGCTACCACACATCAGATCAGGTTTGTGAAGTTGTAGTCTATTGTTTTATAAAAAAATATACAGTACTGTGCAAATGTTTTAGGCAGGTGTGAAAAAATGCTGTAAACAAAGAATGCTTTCAAAAATATAAATAATGATTTTTATAATTTGTTTTTATCAATTTACAAAATGCAAACTGAGCAAACAAAAGAAAAAGCCAAAGTCATTAAGAACTATCTTCAGCGTAAAGAAAAAGAAGTTGTGTTGGTGATGGTCGGGCCCCACAGAGCCCTGACCTCAGCATCATGGAGTGTGTCTGGGATTAACATGAAGAGACAGAAGGATGTGAGGAAGCTCCATCCACACAGGATCTGTGCTCAGTTCTTCAACATGTTTGGAACAACCGACCAGTTCCTTCACAAACTGTCTGCAAGTAAACCTAGAAGAACTGATGCTCTTCTGAAGGCAAAGCTCACACTAAATACTGATCTGATTTAGATTTCTCTTTTGTTCATTCACTGCATTTTGTTGATTGATGAAGATAAATGATGAGCACTTCCATTTTTGAAGGCATTCCTAGTTTACAGGATTTTTTTTTCCACACCTGCCTAAGTATATACAATACAATATACTTGAAATGGATGAAAAAGCATGGGTGACATAAGATCAGTCAAACATGCATGGGTGGCATATAAAACCACTCCAGGAAAGTTTTTTAATGAGGGAACATTATAACATGGAAGAAATCTCTTTAAAAAAGTTTGCATAATACTGCTTCTTTAATAACAAATAAAATGCATCTTAATATGAACTGTTTTATACTGACTTGTCTCTGAGGACCACTCCATCGATGCAGGCTCCAAACAGCACTACACTGCTCAGGTCTGAACGCTGCATTCAGGAAACATTTCAGTCACATTAAAACACGTTTGAATGGACCGCACCTGAACACATCACCACACCATCATGTTCTTATGAATTATACAAAGTCAAGTCTATTTTTAGTATCCCATTAAATGTGATTTCAGCCTCACCATAGGAGTGCTTTGGCACATTGCCATAGGCCAGGGGTCTCCAACCTGTAGCTCGGGAGCTACCAGTAGCTCTCCAACCACTTCTAGGTAGCTCGCCAAGGGATTTATGAATTATTCGTATTGCGCTGAATAACTGAAGTTTGATTTAATTAAATGCCTATTACCCCTGTAAACATATCACCGCCTGTCTTTGTGCACTAATAAATGGGTAATTGTGTGAATGTTTTATAGGCATCAGACAGTACCCCACAGAAGGTTCTGATATTTACTTAATTTCTTGCGACCGCTAAAATGAGTAGCTCACAGGCATTTTTGTTTGATAAAGGTAGCTCATCAGAAAAAAAAGTTGGAGACCCCTGCCATAGGCCATATGTCATAATGTAGGTGGAGGGACTGACATAACTCCTTGAGCAATTAAAGGTGCACTGTGTAACTTTTACGGGGAGTTTCTTTTTTTTTTGCTTTACCTGTTCCATATTTCTCATTGATCGTGCCTTTATTTAAAAATGTTGAGCTATAAATTAAACAAACACATTATTACCATAAGGGTGTTGTCTTCAAGTCTAATGCCGTAGTATGAAACCTTCTGAGTACACTAAGAACCATGGAAAAGTGATATAATGCATTTTTAAACAAGCATTATAATCTCATTGTAATCTCAATTAAAATAATTAATTGTTCATTGCAATTCAAACTTGTACAGTACACATTTGCAGAAGTGAAGATTATAGATATAGTTTGTGTTTAGATTGTGCACTAGTTTAGACTGTAGCGTTCACGCTGTTTTATACTGAAGGATACAGACGAAGGAGGTGGTGAGGATGGCCAGGAGGGTTCCAATAGGAATGGACTTCTGAGCGTCTTTCAGATCTCCAGAGCGGTTTGAGCCAGCCATAATCCCTGAGAAAGAGACAAAGTGATTAAAATAATCATAAATAAATATATTTAGTTCTTGTACTTGGTGTTTTTAGGGGTTTAATAGCTAACTTTAGTCTAAAAGAGGGTGATATGGGTGAATAAATTAATTTGTGAGTCAATACATTTCTCTTTAATATTTCTCTACAAACACAATCAAAACACAAACTATTCTCTGTGAAGAGGCAGAAAGATTTAGCTACACATTTAAGGTATAATACAGCTCTAAAAGGAGCTCTATGTATGTTTTTCTTGCATTGCTTTCACCTACAGTATGAAGACAATTTTCATAAACTTTTTCAGTGACAGAGTTAAATCCAAGATGGTGCCCTCACCGGTGACTGATGGGAAGAAGATGCCAACGAGCAGCGTGAAGGAAGTGGTGATGTCGGCAAAGACGTATGGCTGAGCGATCGAGGGGGCTGGGGGCAGAGAGGAGGGGAGGTGGGGCTTCTCAACCACGTCACCTTTACTCAGGTACGAGCTCCACAGGTTCTCTGAGGAAATAATTATAGTATAATAGATGTTTAAAATGTTTGTCACCAGACTGTTCACTTCAGGTATTGACAAACAGATGCCGCATGTTTATGTACTGCATGTTTCTGTACTGCATAAACATGACCAATTGGGATCCCCAGATGATAACATATGTAATTATTTATTCTTACAATATGTAACTCTTTTTGTGACTGTTTTTTAAGGTACTACGATCACAGCTGAACTTGGGTTACCAGTGCCTTAACCTGCATATACAAATTTTTTCATTCTCAGTCCACATGAACAAGTTATGCCTCATGTGAAGGTTCAGAGCCTCTAGAACTCACTCCCTGAACTGCAGAGGCTGCACTAGCACTGATTCATGACTGGCTGCAAGTGCTAGGATATAAGTAAATCCTCCAAACCAACTGGATTTCACCTCAAAGGAGAGACTCATGGGTGCCTCATTCTGTTTGCTGATTGGATAATAAACCAAAAACATACACACCATATACTGTATGTTTTTGTAATCAACAATAAATCAACATTAAAACGTTTATCAGTAAAACCAACATTTCATTTGTATCTGAGGACACAGATTGGTCAGATCTAAATTTTATATATGTGGCCATACCGGCTCGTCAAAGCCTGAACCTGTCAGATCTCAGAAGCTAAGCAGGGCCGGGCCTGGTTAGTACTTGGATGGGAGACCACAAGGAATTCCAGGTGCCACAGTGGGGCGCCAGTCGCAAAAACTGTCGTTGTGTCCTTAGGCAAGACACTTCACCCACATTGCCTAGTATGAAAGTGGTGTGTGCGTGAGTGTTGGTGGTGGTTGGAGGGGCCGATGGCGCAGATTGGCAGTCTGCCCCAGGGCAGCTGTAGCTACAATAGTAGCTTACCACCACCGGGTATGGAGTGAATGAATAATGCTCTGTAAAGCGTCTTTGAGTGTCCAGAAAAGCGCTATATAAAACTGATGCATTATTATTATTATTATTATATAGCCTCCCTTTAAAATGTATTCGCGATAAGTCTTGAGGCCAATATATAACACCTATAGATCAACTGGTGGGCTGTGGGCTCACCACCTACAGAGGGGTTCTTAAGGGGGGTCAGGTGCGCAGAGGCCCCCGCGATCCAGCCGGATAAAGCCGAAGAAGACGGACGGATGGAGCATATTAGGGCTGGGTGATATGGACCAAAAAATATATCTCGATATATTTTGCTATATCTCGATATACGATATATATCTCAATATCTTTACAGGAAAAATACAGCCCCCCAAACTACTGCAAAAATTAAATAAAAAAATTTATCTGATTAATATTCATTTAGTTCTGCACTCTGCACCCCTTTTTGGACCCTCAATCACAGTTTAAGAACCTCTTCTTTAAGAGAACTTCCACTGCACTTTACACAAAACTGCTTCAAAGTGAATAAAGTGTGCAGGATTTTTAAACCTGTATTTTCAAATTTCAAACAGTTACATTCTCTTTAAAGTGATGTTTAGTCTCTGCACATTTACCAAATCAAACGCACATTGTGACAAACGGATTTATTTGGCATTTGGCACAGGCTGCAGAGAAAAGCCCCGCACGCCCCCGCACGCCCCCGCACGCCGGGATGAGTTTATTGGCGACAGCAGCGGCCCTAATGAAAAATGACTGCACTCAGTATTCAGACCTTGAGTCCATGACAAGACCGAGTCCAAATGCGCTCGAGTCCGAGACAAGACCAAGACAAAGCTCTCGCTTTAGCGGAGAAGGAAGTCCAGGTGTGGGGGTGTCTACTGTGGTGGGACAGGTGTGGGTCCTGCTGCGGGGCGCTCCTCGTTTAAGGGGGCGCGGGGTTTTGAAGTGGAGTTTGTTCATATGAGTGATATCGGCCACACACGGAGCTCGTATGCTGGGGTCGTGCGCGGTCGGAGGTGTCATGTGGTTGCGCTCGCGCTGGGAAACGTGCATTTAGAAAGTTTAACTCGTCACGTTACGTCTGTGCGCAGTTCTCCTTGTTGTGCTGCAGAAACACTCGCACAGATGCGCCTGTTTTGTTTTCCTCGTTCGCACACCGAAATATTTGCTTGCAAATGCAAGTGAAATGGGCGCACTGTAGAGCAACGGTTCAAGCCCTGGTTCTAGTCCTGGTTTAGTCCGCGACCGAGACCCGGGCTCTGGGGCCGCATTTAGTCCTGGTTTAGTCCTAGTCCTGGTTTAGTCCACGACAGCTCCGGGCTCCGGGGAGGAGCTCGGGGGACAAAAGCAGGAGGCGGAGGCGAGCGCGGCACAGAGAAGGAAAAACAAGCGAAGCGGCGAAACCAGAAGTAAACATAAGCATTATAGCGATATATCGATATGTCAGAATTCATATCGAGTTTCAAAAATATCTCGATATATTTTAAATATCGAGATATCGCCCACCCCTAGAGCATATGGTACCTGAGATGACTCCCGAGGCGAGTCCAGGGATCCCCTCGATCTCAGTGAAGTTGTTGTTGTTGAAGAATTCATCACATGAAGCGTTCAGCTCCGAACTGTGACAAAAGTGTCTCCATAGGTCTGTTGTTTCCACAGACGCCTGAGGGCCGAGTGTGGGGGCCAAAGTGACATTTTCTGTAAAAAGTATTACGTAAAGTTAGTGTATAAAACATAAGATATTTTCTAGTATAACGTTAGATAGAATACTATTAGGAACACTGTCGAAGAACTATGCACTATGTAACTTTTCTAGACACCTGTTTGTTTCCATGGAGAGGGAATTGCTTTGTCTGATTTGCTCTACAATATGGCATTAAACATGCATTTATTAATTTTTATTGTAAAAAACACACTGAAAAACATGTATTCTACCTGTAACTTGACTTGGTAGAGTCACCTGCTTGTATCCATAGAGACAGAGAAGTGTAATGCCATATTGTGGAGCATTCAACCAGAAAAGTTCTCTGTGTCACTGACTCACCTGAAAGGATTGTGAAATTGGAGTCTTCTTTCTCTGGTGTTTGTTGCTGTTGAACCAAGATTGTTTTCATGCAGTTTTGATCTGCAAAGTCATGGGCGTTGATTGTTCTATTCCCCAACATGCAAACCCTATAAGGAGATATTTATAAAACCATCAGGAAAAAAAAAACACGCAACCGATTTTTGTTTGACTAATCCATAATTAGTTTAGTTTGGTCTTTATTTGAAGAGACAGTTAACATTAGGCTGGGAGGACTGGGTGCAATGCATTTGCAGAGAAAATATTTGGGTTCTGTGTATACGGACATAGATTTACGCTAAAGTTCAACTTCATAGTTTTACAGTCAGTGTCTTTTTTGCCATTTCTCATGTTTGCATCTTGTGCCTCTCTGTCCATCACTTCATCTGAGTCACTCAGGCACCACACACGAGGAGCACAGAAGCTTAAAAAACTCTAAATGGGGTCTTAAACTTGGCAAATTATCCTTTGGTGTGTGGCGGCTTTTAGATTTCTTGATGCTGCAGTTCCCAAAAGCAGTGCTACAATGAAAGCAAAAACATGAAGTAGTAATTTACTACTTAAAGTAAAAATGGTGAGGCCAAAATTGTGAACTGAACTCCATGACATTCATTTACTACTTATAAATAGTGTAAAAATATAATCTTTTCTCGTGGCCCCAGTCTCGTCTTGTGGAAATTGTGTCTTTTCTCACCCCTAGTATCAAGAGTCACGTTCTGCAGTCTAAAAACGACAAAAATGGCTTCTTACTTGAAGTGCGGCGGGTGGAAGGCAGACACCAAGGCCCCGATGTAGATGGACAGGATGGAGATGATGACGCAGGCGAGGAAGATGGACGCCAGTTTGTTCACATATTTGACTCCGACAAAGACAAGCAGCGACATGAGGAGTAGGCAGATTGTGCCGTAAACCCGCATATTATTCAACATGGCCACCCCTTCTCCGTCGGGACCTTTGGCTGAGAAGATCGCCGCGTCCGGAGCTATGTACATCTGCAAGAAACAGGGGACACTGTGGTTGTTTGTATTGTATAGCCATATATTTGCAATAAAATGTCCAAAAGGTAAGGTATTCTGCTTTAGAATTAAGCATTATTTACATTTTTTATTTCACAAACTTCCACTGGTGTAAATCTATGATAAAAATGTAGCATCAAACAGAATAATCAAAAGAAAAATCATGAAAACCTGTCTTTAACTTTTACTTTATCTAACAGAGCCACTTACCAGAAGGATTTCGATGGCTCCCAGGATGTACATAGCTCCAGCGAATGTGGTCCCCAAATAAAAACACAATCCCACTGCTCCGCCAAACTCTGGGCCCAAAGAACGGCTGATCATGAAGTAGGACCCTCCCGCTGTGAGGAGAGGAAGAGGGAATAGGAGCAGAGAGGAGATGAGGAGCAGGGAGAGAGGAAAAAAGGGAAGAAAGAGGTGACGGGGTGGGAAGAGGAAGAGACCGAAGGATGGAGACAAGGAAGGAGGGATGAGGAAAGAAGGGGAGATGTGAGAAGGGTGGACAAAAGGACCAAAGGAGGAGAGGGGAAAGATAAGAGTGGATGAGAGGAGGAATGAAGGAAACGAGGACGGAGCGAGGAAGGAAGAGGAGATAAGGCAATAAGGGAAAGATGGTGAGAAGATGCCAAGAAGAGAAGATAGGAGGATAATAGAAGTGGTGAAAAAAGGAGAGGAGAGGACGAGAGAAGAAGGAAGTATACATGAAGAGGAGAAAAGAGAGCGATGGATGGTTAGTAACATTATGGCGTTATGAGCAGAAGACAGAAAAGTCAAACTATGCTTAAGAAACAAGCATAAATTTACAGAACTCTGGAAAAATTAAAGTACTACATTACTGCAAATGAAGCGTTTAACTCATTTGAAGTTCAATGCATCAAGATATTTGAAAAAGACAAAGTACTTGGCTTCAAATGTGTGTTAAAAATGAAATATCATAGACCTAGCAAGAAAAAAATGAAGAAAATTAGTATATTTCAGATGGACTTCGCATCAATTTTTAAGTTTCTGTAAAAAAATAAATACCATGGCAATTTTATCTGTATTTTATTTACTTAATTTGCAAATTTACAATATTTTAAGGACTTTGGGATGCTTTGTTATAAATATAATCTAAGAAACAGCAAGACAACCACACCTGAGGTAAGAAAGCCAAACACTTTTCTTTTTAAATTTAAGCACAGTTGTTTTACATAAACAGCAAAACTAACATCTTTATGGGGGATTGTGGACTGCAAAAGAGAAACACGGCACAGGTTAAAATGACTTGAATTCAGACTATATTTTCTAGTTAAGATTTACAGTATCGACTAAAACTCTTGTGTCCATGGAGAAAAATCTATTTAATTCCAAAATGTAGAATATTCCAGACAAACCAATAACATCTCCATCCATTCACCTGTAAAGTCTAGACCTCAAACTGACTTAATGACCAACTTTGCCACTTTGGTTTGGGCGCTTTCTCCTTATCAGACCCTAATTCCCGCTTCCTCCTTTCAAGGTTTGAAAACCAGGTACTGGAATAAAACAGTATAGAAAGTTTATAAGGAATTAATAGTTTGCCCTTTATAGGAAGTAATATGTAAATGTATTTAACACTGACAAACAGGGCTGTAAGATTTGGGAAAAATATCTAATTCAAATTTGTTTTTTAGATTATGCTGAATTAGAGAATTAACAAAAAGACTGAAATATGAAATGCCAAACTAATACAAAGTCACATTTCAGAACATGTTTATACAGATCGATACTACAGCGTTAGCAGTTTTTATGTTGTCGATAATTGCATCCATTCAAATTGCGATTTTGATTCTACTGCAATTAATCTTGTCGTCCTAAACACAGAACACAATTTCTGAATTCAAGTCATTTTAACCTGAATATTTTTGGAGTGAGTCTGGTGGAAAGGTTAAAAAGATGGGCGATTGGTCTTTAGACTCCGGTTAATATCGACGTTATGAAGCAGAGTCTAAATTTGTTCATGGAAATGAAGAACTGCTCTGACGTCGGTTTTGCACGAGTCAGAGGGTGGCGCAGATGGACAGTAAAGACCACTGAAGAGTTTGGGAGAGGTGGGGACACAAGACACACAAATATCATTAGAACTATCACAAACATTATAGGGAAACACCATAATACCAAACTTTACTGTTTCTATGGTGCGAAAATACATCATGATTTTACGATTATTCACAATTATTGGTGGTTTTCAGGCATTTGTGACGATGTTGTGCTCCCAGATGAGGGACAAGGGGGCAGTATTTCCCACGTTTTTGCCAAGAAATATCAGGTTAAACATTTGTGCATTTATGTTTTGGATTTCACTGTATTACAATAAAAAATACATTTTAGCAATGTTTATTTTATCTGCCCCACATCCATATTAAAATACTGGTCTATGACAATCTCGGATCCAGAAACATGCCACATGAATCTCATGGCAAATCCTTTCAGTTGACAAAAATCACATCTTTCTGCAGATACTGTGAGAAAAAATAACTTTTATTTGTTTATACTGACAAAGAAAATTTTTGGTTTCATGTGGAAAGGCTCTGCAACCACAAACCAGGTCAAAACATCTGCAATCAGATCTACTGTACTGTAGTATTTATATTTAAAAGTATTTGTATTTTAACAGGTCTGAAATGAATGGGTGTGACGCGTCATGTAGGAACAGTACTTACCTGGAACAACTCCATTTGTGGCGATGGCGCTCATTGATATGGCTGTCAGCAATGTCTGGAGAAGAGAAAAACAACCAGAGAACTTTGAACACATTTTAAAATAGAATATATAAACTCAACATAAATAAACTTATAAACTCATCTTCACAAGTTCTGCATAAGAATATCACAAAGTACTAGCAGCCATTTTCATTTTAAAACAGAATTTCCAAATTTGATCAATAATACACTTATGTTCTAGATGCCTTAAGTCACCGTATTACAAACTTTATTTTTTTTAACTTTTTAACATAAAAATCTCATTTACTTGACTAGTCTAATCAAAATAAAATAATAAAACAGTTGCGTGACAGTGACTCAACTACTAAAATTATATTTAATGGCAGAACTAAACATGTAGAAACAGGTGTACAAATCTAAACCTGAATAAAGTGAATAAATTAAAGTTACTGCTCAAATCAAGTTTAATATTCTGAAATGTCTTTTTAGCACAAGCACTAAGGCTGAATAATGTTTTAGCAAAAAAATCTAAATGAACAATTTTCTGACAAACAAGTGCAATTATACTTTAGAGTTTGGTTGAAAGTTCACATTTTAAACATATCCAGGAACATTAAGATTTGAGAAAACAGAGGATATGTTGCTATTGTTTTACTTAAGTAATTTCAGTCATTGAGATTTAGTAAATGCAACTAGATCTGAATTTAATAATTACTGGTAGAAGTCAACTAGTCATCAAACAACTTTTTGATTAGTCGACTAGTCAAATTATTTCTATTGAACACTGATACTTTTTGAACACATTATCAAGCAAATAAAGGTTAAATTATGGTGACTGAAGGTTTCTAGATTAACAAATAGTGTAACACTGATGAAACCCAGAAACTCTTCTTTAAAATTTTGATCCAATAATGTCTCTGTGATCAAAATATGACATAATCACAATTAGTTGATTAACTATCTCTAGGCATCTCTAACTGAGACCACTCAAATAGGTTTTATTACGATATTTTGTGCAGCTGTAACATGCACACATTCTGTTATTATGAGTGTAGATTGTGGAGTTCGTACACAGCAGCAGCAGATGAAGACGATGCAGAGGCCCTGGAGGACCCCCGCGGTGCCCACCACCCAGGTCAGACGCAGGAACAGAATCACCCCGAAGATGTTCTGGAGACAGGGCAGATACACGCCCATAAACGTGCCCATCTGTGGAGACTGAAGGACGAGAGAGGGGCATTATTTATAGTAATAGGTTTAAGCAATTTCGTTTTGTTGTTTTGTTTGCTAGTTAACAGTTATAGACCTTTACATATGTCGGATCTGCTGTGTATGTCCAACCAGAAAGTGAAATTATAAACTTCACCAAATCCGTCAAACTAGAGAAAACTATGATTTTTCAAGATTTTCTAATAATAATAATTAGGATGTTTGGAACACGCATATGTTAAGTAAGGAACTTTGGACAACTGCAAACCGTGAGGAATCACTGCAAACTAGTCTTTTTTCATGTTTTTTCCAGCACGAAAAATAAATAACTTTTGCTAAAAAATATAAATAAAAAAACTGCATGTTTAAATACAGTCATAGTGAACAGTGAATAAACATAAATATCTTGAAAGCTGCATCTCATCAGCAGAGTCACTTATGTCCATCTTCTCTGATGATCACGTTCGACTGTTCAAACTCAGAGCTGTCACCTGAACCACTCTGTTTTCTCACTTTCTTCACTCACTTTCTTCACTCAAGGAGACATTGTGCAAAATTTACTTTTCAAATCTTTTATCCATGTTGTAATTGTTTATTTCTCATTTAAATATTTTCATTGAAGTTGTATTTAGTGTTCATGCATGTTTGCAATAGGGACGGGAAGAATATAATTTATTGTGATAAAAAGCGTAGACAATAATCATTTGTGGGACATTTTTATGTAATCGTGATAATCATCAACAAAAATAATCACCATTATATCACCAGAAGGAGCAGAAAAAAGCTACTTATCCATGATGTTCTCTTTTAGATCACTGATGTTTTCACTTATACAATACAATACAATACAATACAATACCAGTTGTTTAAATATGGAATCTAGTCATAATATTAATCGCAATTATTTTGGCCATGACAATCCTAACACCTAATGTTGCATACCTAGTTTGCATGTGAATAAAGATTACTCAATCAAGAAGCCACTGCTCAGGGAATTCCCATTTCCTCTTCCCCATAAACACCTATTATAATAGACCTTTGTTCTCTTAAACTCTGATACACATAAGATTCAACAGCACTGCACAGCCAAAAATCTGCTGCACATTACTGTGAATTGTTAGTGTGAAATGTATTCATTGGAGGGGCAGAGAATATGCGGCACTTTGTTGTAACGGAGTTTATTGTAAAGAGCAGACAGGAATCAATTGTTGTTTTTAATCAATATTGCAATTTAAAATATTTTGCACAAACTTGGGGGCAGCAGTGGCTCAGAGCATTTAACTAACAGGATGGTTGATTCCCATGCATACTGTGATTGTGTACTTGAGCAAGACACTTAACATATCTTGTCTGTTGTATGAATGTGAGATAACAGGTGGATACACGCAAAAGTTCAATGACTGCTCAACTCTACAGCCACAGACTTTATAGTTTTACTGTAATGTTCAGATTGTTCTTATCGTTGGATCGTTGGAAGCTTCTGACCTGAAAACGTGCAATAAAGTAATAAAGTTTACATTAACTGGTTGTGCCGGCTGTGTTTCCAGTTCGAGTGGATATTGATGACATTTATGACAGGTCAGACTATTGATTTTACTAAAATTAGAACGACAGTCTGCACAGCCATTTACGCTCTAATGTAATGCGGAGTCAATAAATAGTCAGTGAATACTGACAGATGAAGAAGGGAGCAGCGAGCTGCAGGTCAGTGTCACTGACAACATGTGTAACACTTTACAAATGAGGTGAAAACTTTATCAGAGGACACCTCTGTGTCTTTGTCTGTGCTCATGTTAGTGCTAATTTCAGAGCCTAAAAATAATCTTTACTACAAATAAAAGTTTATGTTAAATATAACATTGTAATATATTTGCGCAGGTGAGCCGGGGTCTGTCTCGGTTTCATTCAGAAAGCTTTTTCTCTGCTGTTACCCTCATGGTGTCTTTAGCCACAGGAAAATAAAACTTAAATACATGCTTTAATTACAAACCATGTTGACTAATGTAATGCTCTTCTTTCTGGTCTTCCAAAGAAAACTACAGCTCCACTGCAGCTACTACAAAACTCTGCAGCTCGGCTGCTGACAAGGTCCAGGAAGAGAAAGCATATCACCCCAGTACTGAAGTCTGTCTGGCTTCCAGTGACCTTCAGGATATATTTTATGTTCTTTTATTGGTTTATAAAGCTCTTAATGGTCTTAGTCCTAATTAGTTATTTGATCTCCTTTTATAATATCAGCCCTCTCAGTCTCTCAGTTCCTCAGGGAGTTATCTTTAACTGTCCCAAGAGTCCATTTTTTATTTTACTATAACCTTTAGGAGCTTTATGTTTAATGTTTCTGTATAAACTACTGTTTGGACAGATGTGGGGTTGTTTTTAATCACTGTAAATTTTCTGTTGTATGTGAAGCACTTTGTGCTACATTTCAAATGTATGAAAAGTGCGATACAAATAAAGTTTAACTGATTGATTGATTTATTTATTGAAGAAAAAACACTGCATTTGCATATAACACCAGGGAAGTGCATAATCAGGGGGGTTCTGTCCACCTGAAGTGTTTTGTCATGGAAATAAGTTTGTGATGAGCTGATGGACTCTCAGGTGGCTCATGGTGTGTTTGGGGTGAATGATGCGCGGTGTAGGTGAATTTAAACGAACTTTAAAAGAACGGGTTTTGGTCCAGAGAGCACAGTAATGTGTGAAAACAAGTTAAGTCCCAGGTTTAATCCCAGTTTTGATGTGTTGTGCACAGATGTGAGCACAGCATTGGTTTTAGGTTGAATCACATTTGTACCTTGCCAGATTTCTTCTTCTCCCCGATGCTCTCCGCCTCCTCGTGCTCTTTAGCGCCTTGGGTGAGGTTTGTGTAATTCGCCAAACGGTTGAGCAGAGAGGAGACTTTGGGACGCGTGTCCATCTCCTCCTGAAAAAACAAAACACAAACAGGAATGAGAAAAAAAATACATACAATTACTCTGCACTATGGTACAAGTTGTCCTTTAACTGTCAAAATCCACATATTTGTGATGGTGTATGTTAAAGTACCAGATTTTCACACTTTTTTTATTTAAAAGTGTAAAAAACAGAAATACTTTACTTTGCAGTGATCTAAAGTTATTCCTTATTTTCCTAACATGTTCCTAGCATCTTAATTATTCACCACAATAAGTTTACGAGCACTTTTCACAACTTTCAGAGGTCAGAGTAGAATTGTCTTAACAGTAATGCTGTCCAGTGCTACAAAAACTGGCACAACGTTAACATATTCTCTGTCGACACAAATAAATTAAGATTAAATTATGTTAATCACCTCGAATAAGGCCAGGTTTCTATCGTAGAAGTCGTCATCATCCAGGGCGTGCGTGTTGTTGATGTACACACTGGAGATTTTGGAGTTGCCATCACCTGGAAACAGATTCAGTGAAATTAGTGACAGTGTTTTTGCTTTGCCTGGAATGTTCCACAGTAAAGGCAGCATTAATTTATCTACAGGTGATGCTACCAGTTACAATTCAGATCTATGGAGAGGCAACTTCTCTCACAGTAAAAATGTTTTTCATGGTATTACTTGGCGATAAAAGCACTTATAACTGAATAAATGCTATATTTAATACAATACTGTAGAACATTCCAGGCAAAGCAGGAGATCAATCAAGTGAAGGACTCCCCAGAAGAAAGTTACATAGTGTAGCTTTAACTGATAGCGAATACATTAGTTACATCGGCTATGATAAGGAACGTCTGGATTTCGAGAGAGGGATCAATAAAATATCCAGTCCAACTAGGAATTCTCACTGCTCCCAAAAATTGTACAAAAATATTTAAAGAACTCAAAACCTAAATAAAAAAAAGTAAATTCAAATTTTGCTCAAGAGAAAGATCCAGTCATTTCTAATGGTCAATAATCAGCTTGGGTCTTTTTCATGGAGATATTTGGTGCAGACTTTAGAGGAAAAACATTGACTTTGTTGTATTAAATGGCAATGATTAAAAGTTTGTATTGTTTATGTTCAGGGAATTCATATTTAAGACATTTTATTTGTTTTTAATAAGACAAAATAAAAGCTAAAATTGAGATCAATACACTCCATGAGGGAAAAAAATGTAACTCAACTGATAAATTTCCGGGCTATTATGGAAACATTAAAAAAATAAAATTTTCCCAAGAGTACACAGCCTAACAGAACCTTAATGTGATAATTGTGAGTTCGCATTGTACTCGTCTGTGCGCAGGCATGATACAGGTCGAGCAGGTTTAGGCAGTAGACATGACACACTGTGAAAAACATGAGACATACGTTTAACACACAACACATTCAAGACAAAGCATGCCCTTTGGAACCTGTATTTACACCTGTTGATTTATTGAAATACTGTAGGTTTGCAACATTAACAAGCTGAGGTCATGTTATACGCCGACTTTCTAAAATCCCTTTAGTTTAACACCGAGCTGGAGGACAGGTCAGAACTCTACAGTGGAATTTAACCCAAAGTTCAGCGTCTTCTTTGTCAGCAAAAATACACAAAAGTGAACAATAGCATCAGAAAGTGGAGCCATTATGCAACCCCAAAAGACGTGCTGTCAGCTGAAAGGTCAATAAACCATAAGATTAATGTTTGTAGAGCCAGTCCTAAACAAATAATGATAAAGTTTCTGAATATGTTTGGATATTTCTTAAAAAAAACAACAACAAAAGAACAGTAAACCTCCCATAAAGTTATATAGGCCCCTCCATCTGGTATCATAACGTCAAATCATCAGAGTTTCAGTGCAAAATAATAGTAGTTATTTTCATATTACCTTTTGGTGTTATGTTGTGGTCTGATATAGGATAAGACTATTGTAAAACTATACTAACTTTGTCCTACCTTTGGGAATTTTATCATTTTTTAATGGGATATTGATACTTTTGTTAACCAAATTTGAGCTCTGGAGAGTGAGACAGCCCAAATACATTATGCACATTTTGACGTGGGCAACATAGACGTTTCCTCTTTTAGCTACAGTTTCAATCTCATTTTTCAAACTCTGCAAAATCACTCTAGTGTCTGATTCAGCAACATCACTTCCTGCTCGCTCTGCAATCGCCACCGCAACGTCATCATAAATAAGACACTGTGACTGAGAGAAAAACCTCCACTAAAAAGCAGACAACCAGATGCATTTTATAGGATTTCATGTTTTTTCTCATTTATTACTTGGGTTAGTGGGATCATGCCTGTAGTAAATATTTATCATAGCTTTAAATAAGGTAAGTGGAAGTTTGTAGTAAAAAAAGAAGTCATGAAAAATCTGTTCATCTAAAATGCAGAGACTATTTATGCAGCAGCAGCATTTTCTTTCTTGTTGTTAAACATTGATCTAAGAAAATACAGGTGCTGGATTTAATTGTATTTGTCAAATAATACGTAGGGCTACTTAAATTAGACAAGTTTTGACCCTTGTTTACTGAATGGTTGCCTCACATCTTGCTGCCCATGACCAACCACAAAATAAAACTATAAACTTGTCAAACTGGGAAAAACTCATGTTCAAAAATAATTATGTTCACTACATTTTAGAGAAATCGTGTTATATTATATTAAGATTGAATTTTAATCAAGATCGCGATCTATCCAGTCACTTCTAATGGTCAATGATCAGCTTGAGTCTTTTTAAGGGAGAGGGCTACAGCCTCTGTCAGGAAAAGCACTGGTCTGAAGCAGAGGTCAGACTCTAAAGTCTTATTTATATTCAGGAACTTGGTTTGGTTTTTAGACAAAAAACAACTTGTGATTGTTCAAAACGGAAGAAAAATATTGATATATCTTTTGTCATATCACACAGCACTAATAAAGACATAGTGCTCAATGATTAATAACAAACAAACTGAAATTGCAATTTGAATGGACGTTAAGATATTTTTCCCAAATCGGTCAGGCCTAGAGAACAGACTCAGACATTCCCATGAAGAGCAGCACAAACACTGGTGACCTATAGATTACGTGAGCCACGGAGCAGTGTGTAAAATAAACAGCCACATTTGGTCAGTGGGCAGTGCCTTCCCACATGCACACAAACTAAAAGATGATTCATTCAGGACTTCATAACTAACCTAACTACACAATGTACCACTTTTAGTTGGGGGTGGGTGATGAATAGTGTTGGGAGATAAATGAATACATGTACTGAAAACAAGTATTCAGAACACGTTTTGAGTAACTGTATTCCGGTAGAGTTACATTTTATTTATTTGTTGATATTCAGAATACAGTTACTTTCCCATATCTAAGGGACTGCATTGTATTGACTTAATCACACAATTTTGGGTCCAAACTGCACCGTATTAGTAAGAAAAATAGAAAACACCACTCTTGTAGTGTGTGCATATGTGATTTTTTTCTTTTCTAATTGGTGGTAGGAAATGCAGAACAAAATGGGGCAGAAAGCTGTCCTAAGATCGATATGTGTAGCACTATGAATTGAGTTCTACACATTTATCAATCTGGGATAATAATAATAATACATTTTATTTATTAGGTGCCTTTCTGGACACTCAAGGTCGCCTTACAACAACATAAACAAGTTAAATACTATTAAAACATATAGTTAAAAGCCTACAGTTAAAGTGGGACAGTATTTTAATGATGATTGATTGATGACTCTTGCTGAAAGTGGTCAGGAAATGGCAGAACGTCATCTTCAAATATTTGAAACTGACTGGTGGAACAGCGAAACCAGAGATGCACCAGTCTAATACTGGTATGAGATATCGGTTTCCAAATATCAGTGCACCTGATATCCTGGTTGGGCATATAAATGTATGTAATAAGACTATTTACTGGTCGTAGTTGGCCAAAAGAGTCTCATAATGATTGAATTTTTACAAAGTTGTTCTGTAGCTACTTAATAAACAGCTACATAATGCATTTGGATGAGTTTTATCTTATGTTATGTATGATTTTCATCTTTGGCTCCAGTTGCAACAGTTGGGGCAGATGGATTTTCGGGGGTATGTGAACACCATGTCTGTCGAATAGTTCAAATGTTGTGATTTTAAGACCAGTTTATCAGGTGTCTGGGCTGACAACAATGCCTTTAGGTACTTGAGTATCCTTGTGTTACCTGCTGTCTGTCTTTATGGGAGAGTTACTTTAATGTCAACACAAAGAGCAGAGAACAGGCAACAGCACTGACGTCAAAAGGGATTACGAAAGCCAATTGTGAAAAGTTGAAGAGTTCAGTTTCACAAGGTCTTATCTGGAGCCATTCTGTTTCTATTATGAATCAGTGATAAGGCATGCAGCCCAAACTCCTATGTGCAAATTGTTATTAGATTTAGTAAATTCCAAGGCAGAAAAACAGAACTGAACAATATATTTTCCCCTTTTAAAATGAAGATTCAGTTCACAGTGCAATCACATTTTAATCTAATCCTGGAGTATTCGCAATTGAGGGAAGAATAACAATACAAGACAAGAATCCCATGCATTTTAGAACATGTTTGTAAGCTCTAAAGCAAACCAGAGTTTAGAGTATACTTTGCACTTTTACTTTTGTTTATTTTGTCCTGACAGAAAGCATTGCACATGCAGACAGGCCCAGTTATTACAGACAGAAAAAAAGAAAAAAAGATATTAACCATACACAAAGACAAAACTGCATTTTAAAGTCAAATTCTTCCACTCTGACCTGTCCTCTAAATTAATAAATCAATGGTACACAATGGACTTATTGATCTGCACTGGGGCAAGGCAGGTTTTGCTCAAATACATCAAAAATGTGATTGCCCCTGTCCAACTGCTCGAGCTCTCAGACCGGTTAGGCTCGTTGCAGTGCTGGGTGATAAGACAAACAAAAATAGTTTTAAAAATGTCCTTCATTATTAAATTTCCTGAACACTAAAAGGCCTGTACTCGATTCATCTGAACAAAATGAATCTTTCCTTGAAGCAGCTCTTGAAGTCAAAATAAGTCAGCTGTGAAGTGTTTGCATCTAAATATAAAGTGTCTGAAAGTGCACGCTGGAATGTAACTACAGGCGCTGGGCAGTTTTGAATGTGTTGAATTCACATGAACAATCTTTTTTGAGGAAAAGAACTGCGCAACGTCTCTTTGACATTCAGACTAAAATGCTCTCTGCAGTTCTGCCTAAGTCATTGAGGCTTATGGGCTCTTTGTGCAGTGCCACAGATAGAAGCTTGTTCACTGGTTTTGTGATGGTGTCTTTATGGGGACGTGAGTGGCCCAGTGCAAATGTCAGATGCAGTTAGCTTCTCCCTGTGGACATGCTCACCTTACTCTCAGGAAAGCTCAACTAAAATGCACTCAGGTGGAAACAGAACAGCTGAGCACAGATGCAGAACAGCTGTAACAACCAAAAAAATGTCCCATTGCAGCTTCATTTTAGCATTTTCCAATCACATGAGACATTGCACCATAAGGATGTGTAATGACTCTAATCTTATTTGAATCAAGACTTAATTGTTTGAATTTGTCAACTATCTGGTTTCCAGGCAATCTGCAGTGAAAGCATGCGGTTTGGACTTTGGAGAAGACATTTTTAGCTAAATGTGTCTTGCTCAAGCTTTTGAACAAAATATGTCCTCTGTGTACTACCGGCATCTAATAATAAAATGTTTAATTGTCTGATAGTTGATCATTCATCATTTTCCTTGTGAACCCGTTAAATTAAACCATCCTAAAATTATACCTCAAACTTTCTGATCATATTTTTAGACTTTCAGACAGAAGGGAACAGAACGGAACTATACTCATTCTGTTTTTTATTTTTACTGGTAATAACTGTAATGTTTAATGTGTAAAACCTGTTAAGCACAGGCTAAATACAGTTCCTTTAGTAATTCAATGTATTACTCCAATTTTAAGAATCTCATACTTTTGTAAGAACTCATTTCTTGGTCATATTGTGTAGGATCAGGTGTTCCTCCTCACACTTGGACAGAGTAATCAGATTATCTCTGTGGTTCTATTTGTGGCGCCTTATTATCAAATGATGACTATAATGTACAGGCTTAGGCTCACTGGCTCTGATACACTTATGTCATTGTACCAGAGGGACCAAAGCACTTCTGTCTGTAAACAGGAGTTTTCTTGCTTGTAGGCGCCGGACTAATTTATTTTAAAAAGGTTTGCAGTGGTCAAAGTAAATCCACACTGTGTACAATCTGCATCTAAATATAAACTGTTGTTATCTTTACCATGCCGGCAAAACTCTGCTCTCTTCTCTTTGTGAAAAGCCGTTATTAACTCATCACAGTGAATAATTAGAATGCTCGAAATGCTTAAGATAAGTGCGGAATTGTAAAACGTTGCAATTGCCAAACCACTAGTTGTTTTTCATGTTTTTAAGACTGTAAAACTCAGGTACAGTGCCTTTAACAATACAGAATCATTGCCATTTAACACAAAAAGGAAAACTTTTTTTAATGTCTCTATACATTTATAAACAACCTTTTCCTAGTTGTTATTTTTAGCTCCGCCTCAGCTCCTCTGCCTCTCGTGTGGGTCATTAAGCCCGGGTTCTGCTTTTGGACAGAAATGAAACAATGGTGTAGCTTTCACTTCCCCTGTGGAGCAGACAACACTGCTGACTTTTTCATATCACCATAAAAAACTTGCACTGGGCATCCCATTGTGAGTCTCTGTACTTTGCAGTGACATCATGCTGGGGAAGGACTGCATGGATGTCTATGAAGGAATGTTGAGCAACCTTTAGCCCACTTCCACGTTTTAGTATCAGAATCTGTGCATAAATAGTTTTGACAACCCTACTTCATACACTCATCTGAAACAGTTTTTGTTTTGTAACTTTTTCGTTGCCTTGGTTATCGTAAAAGAAAAATTAAATTCTGCCAACTTGACAAAATTTTTTTATTAAATTTTTTTCTAAAACTTTTGTCCAGTTGACAGAATTGTTTCTTTTGCGATGGATCTGACTTGGAGCAACTGCACAGACATGTTGTTGTTCTCTACAATTGTGATAATATAATTTTGTAATAACTGTATAATAATAATTGTGATAATGTGATAATATAATTTTGTCATCTCTTGTGCCATACCGTGCTCTATGTAGCTGTGGTCGGGCGTGTCTGTGGTGGCGCCCCCTGCAGCTGACACCTCACTCTGCGGCTCACTGCGGTTCACACTCTCCCTGGACCCGAACCGGACTTTCCCCCCGCTGGATCTGGAGCTGATGTCGGGAGACGTATCTGAGACTCCGGGCAGGTCCTCGGCTTTTGTCGGTGTCACCGTGAACCGCACTGAAGACGCCATGTTTACCGGGGGAACAGCGGCGGCGGAGGGGGGCGGGGTGTCCGGGGGAGAGGGGCAGTCATCTGCTGTAGAAGCCACGGTGGAGGCTGGTTGTTTCTAAGGCTAGGCCCCTTCTAAAGTGCAGCTCAAAAAGGAGAAGAGAAAACGGAGGCCGAAAGTTTGTGTTTTACTGAAATGCCCCATGGAGTCCACCCGGGCAGCTGTGGGTCATAGAGGCTCTGTAGTTCTACACATTGTGAAGGCTCAGGGAGTGCAAACAGCACACAGCTTCAGGACAGGTACTGGTCCACCGGTCCAGATTAGGTCCACTTTAGATCCACAGACGCCCCAGGATCTCAAACAACTAAAAATAAAAAAGGAAAATGAGTTGGCATCATAAAAGTCAATATTTAATTAAATCTGAACTATGTAATTTTTCTGGCAGAGTGTTTGCCACTTGTTTGTCTCCACCAAGATGTTATTGTTTTGCCTAGAATGTTCCACAGCATTGCATTAAATTAAAACAGATAACATTGTCAGGCCAAGTGCTGGTCAGATCTGTGGAGAGGCGACCCCGTTCACAGTAGAAATGCATATTAATCAAGGGATCTTTGAGCAAAATTGACAAAAATGTATATAATTTTTGCATCATCTCACAAATTGTATTCAGACAATATTTCAACACTGTACTATATAAGGAATGGTAGAATGTGACTCTAATGTCTTGGTTGAGGTTCAAGTATCACATAAAATGTAAATAGACCATAAAAATCAACCACAAAAGGGAAGGAATATCACTTTATGCTCTATCTGTGCCATATCAATTTTGATTGCACTAGATGATGTTTTTTAATTATAGAAGGTATGTCTAATTTCACATACCTACAAAACAACTGCTATATTATATTATTATATTAATGCTGTACTATGGAACATTCCAGGCAAAGTAATAACATCTCCATGGAGACAAGGGGGTGGCGGACCCTGGTCAACACATTGTCCACCTCTTAACTGTGTCTTAAGTCTCTTGTCAGGCCTGAGCTGGATCGCAGACGGAGGTTATGAAACACAGACTCTGCTGCAGTCCAGGAGGAGCTGGCAGCGACCGGCACAACCAGTTCGAACCGCTCTCTTTTAATTATTTCATTATGAACGGAGCTACAACAAGTCTTCTGCTGTGTGCAAACAAAATTATATCATGTGCGAACATGTGAATTTCACGTCATTTTTGTCAAATTTGGCTTGGACATAAAAGGGTTGAGCAGTGATTTGTTATCCCTCTAGAGAAGCTGTAGTTCTAAAAGCAGTGCTACACTGACCCCCAAAATAATAAACAAATGTAAAATTGTGAGGATTAACTGCACTCAGTTTATTTATTTTTACAATTTAAGCCAAGATCTTGTCTTGACTCATCTCATGTGTCATTATTAAGGCAAAGATACAGGTAAGAACTGTGGAGAGGCAACTCCAGTTACAGGCAGAATGTATGTTGTTCAAGGTACTTATGAGGAATAAAACAATATTAAATAAAATATACTATTTAATAAATGCTAGATATACAAGTTTAAACCCATAATACTGTGGAACATCCCAGGCAAAGTAATAACAGCTCCTTGGAGACATTCAGCTCCACCAAAAAAGTTTGCATAGTGCACCTTTAAATTTTAGAAAGAGATATTTTCTGGAAATGAAAAGAATTATTGGATTGTTGGGAACTCCAATTATGTTTTCTTACGTACAAAACTAACAAAACATGAACACCATCCAAAAATCTGTCATTTTCATCCACTGCGCTCTACGTTTACGCACCTGCTGCAGTCATCGTGCTATTGGCCGCCACTGACAACCCTGATGCGATTACACAATTTTAATTAACTGTAACATTTGGTAAACACCCACACTGTGCTCAATTAAGGCGACACCGCATGACAGCGATATCCAGGTAAAATCCTGTCTCTTCTAAACCAATTCAGCAGCTCGCCACATATAATTCTGGCTTAAACCGGTCCTTGCACGCCTCTCGAATCTTATTCATTATAAAGAAAAAAAAACACTGCGTTGTGGTTGTTGCAAGATCATATTCAAGATCAAACCAACAAAATAAAAAGGTACGTAGGATTATTTGAAGTTTAACGCAAGAGAAACCGGGCAATTTCCCCAAAAGGCGCGCATTCAAATGGGGATAGCGCACGACCATAGACGGATTAGCTAGGAATAGTAAAGTTGTATTTGGGGGAGAGAAAAATGCGATGTAACGCGTATCGAAACAAAGCAAAGCAACGCCATTTCAGTCCCAGTAGCATAAAGACAGTGTGCACGCATGGGTGGTCGCGTTAAGGCTAGCGATAGTTAGCATTAGCCAAGACAAGGATAGAAACTGTCAACTCCGCTGCGTTCTTCGCTGACAGCCGCAGAGAGCATCACATACCGAGCCAAAGCCAGAGAAACACAAACCTGCTTTATGTTTCCATTAAATAACGCGACCAATAAATCCCCATCTTCAGTTGCGTCTAACAGGAACAGGCACCAGGTCCTATGTTTTGACGGCACTTTTTGTCCAAATAAAGCGACCCAACAAAAAGCATGCGAGAAAGCGTCAGGCAGGTCCCGTCGCATCGGTCTACTGCGCATGCGCACAGGCGATTACTCAGTAGGGAAATGTAGTTCATAAACAAGAGGCCAAAAACTACCGAGAAAATATATCTATTTTAGGGTGACCAGGCACCCCTATTTACCCGGGATAATCCCAGTTTTGAGCCCTGTGTCCCCTGTCCCTTAAGATTTATCCAAAACCACAGATTTGTCCCAGTTTTACACAAGAAATGTCCCAGTTGTCTATTTTTGACCAATTTTCAATTTTATTTTGCAAACATTTATAGGTATATGCAAATATGTATATGCGACTGACAAGTAGTAGTAGTAGTAGTAGTAGTAGTAGACGGTGTCCCAGTTTTTGATTTCATCCTAATCTACCTACCTCAAAAAATGTCCCTCAAAGTTTCCTTTTTGTAAGCATTATCGGACAAGAAAGGGTCATGTTTAAGGGTGACTACCATACTCATATTTTCATAGAAATGCTTTGTCTGGAATGCTGCAGTATGGCATTAAGCATATTTACTTTGCAAATACTTTCTAGCTGTGCGTGGGATCGCCTTTTCACAGCTCTAACCTGGTCTGCTGGCTTCCCCTGTATCCATGGAGATAGTCAGTCTCTATTTAATGCCATACTGTGAGATATTCTAGGCAAATCAATAACACCTACCATTTACTTTAGGCTAATTCAGACTCACACAGCCCAACATACACCAGCATTTGGTTTTAAATTTATTCAAGACCAAAGAATGGTAATTTTTAACTCATGGACACTCCACACTCACGTACAAATACCTTGGCACCATTGACCCCTGGCAAGTCCAGACTGATCTGTATATTTTATAGGCTGAATACATAACCTAATGTGTTATTTTGCATTAATAATAACCTATTATTATTCCTTTTTTTGCATTGTGCTGAATAAATTCGTGTATTGCCTATATTTTAAAACTAAATTAAAGACTTGGCCTTAGGATGTTCGTTCATGACCCGTCCGGATGCCCTCCCACGCGCCCCGGTCTCAGCTTAGCGCACCTCTACAGTTTGGTTTTCAGTCCATCGTTCAACATTTGCCTACAGCCTAGTGTGGTTCAGTTTCACCCATTACATCGCAGGACTTGATTGTATCCATGGATTTTAGAATGATGAAAATTTAAAAACAAAATATATTTTTAATTGAGCCCTGACATGAAAAAATGAGCAAGTTCTTCTGAATAGAATTGCATGAGCTGCAGTCTCCCTCTAGTGGTTAGTCTGCGTTACGACAGTGAACGTGTGGCTCTTCTGTCTGAGTCTGATTCTGCAGTTTAAGCTGTGATTGTGTAAATTCAAATGAATAAGAGGAACCACATTTTGCATGAGAGCGTGTGTCTAACCAATTAAACAAGGCAGTTAATATGAAGAATCAATGTTAAAACAATAGACACTAGTACCACAAATCAATGAAAAAAAAAAAAAAAAGATTTAAAGCAACTGTATGTAGCATGCGCTCTTAGAAGTTTTAAAAATGTTATTACAATCACAACTACAACTACATCTACGGTTGCCAGTGCCTTAAGCTACAGTTATGCAGGACATATATTCTAAACATACACTATAAACAGCGAATAATCTGCCTGAGGATCCCTCTCATCCTTCTCATTCACTGTTAGTAAAGCTGCCCTCTAGGTGGCGCTATCGGACAATAAAGAGCCACACTTCAAGATTGACAAACACCTTTTATTCATATGCAATCAAATAATTGAACTCTGTATCACAAGCACTTAGGGTAGTTGTAATATATTTTACTGTAACTTCTCATCTATTTATCTGTCATAGTCATTTATTATCTGTCATTTCAATTTATTGTATCTTGTATGTGATTAACTGAGAACCTCTGTGGAGTGGCTTTTATTCTCTGTTGGGCAGTTTATGCAATGACAATAAAGGCATTCTGATACTGATACAAGTTTTTCTCATTCTCATTCTCATTCTTGGCTTATAACAGCAGATACAGAAGCAGCAGAGAAACACACATTAATGACTGCAGACACCAGGGTTTAGGTACTGAGGATTCAGATCAGAGAGAGTCCTTTTAGGTTTTAACCAACTGGATTTCACCTTTGAAACAGGCAACCCAAATGAAAGACTCATGTGAGGCTCACTCAGCTTTCTGACTGGATAGTTGTAGTGAGAACAAGCTCATCAAATGAAAACATAAACAATTTGGGCATCATGTTCAATGTTTTTTGTAATTAAGAAGAAATTAGCACTACAACTGAAATCAGAAAAACTACATTTGATTTCAATATGTTTATTAAAAAATTATTAAAGGAGCAAGCTGCAAAGGCAAGGAACTCTGAGGAAATAAATGCTAGCTGTAGTTAGCTAGTCATGCCTTTATTTGGAGTAGGATTTAAATAATATTCCACAGATCATCCTGGACTTAGCCTGAAAAGCAGTCACACGGCTGACTGAAGAATCACAATGACGGTGATGTTAAAGTCCTTGAATAAGGGCGCTCCAGTTATTTGAAAGGCGACTTAAATTGTCTTCATGAAGGCTTGAATGAATGGAAGGAATATTTTTAGAGCAAATAAGGTTTTGTCTTGTGTTCTGCAGGTATTTTACTCCAATGTGTTCAACGTTAATATGAAATTTATGCACAATTCAGGTCAAATATTGGTATTGTTTCATTTAGCTTAGATTTAACTGTGAAGGGCCCACATTATACTATTTTCTGATCAATGTTATAATGTTGTTTCCTCATCAAAAATTGACCAGGAGTTGTATTTTGTTTCATTCACACATGTTTAACACACAAACCCGGCATAATAGAAAAGATTTTCATGCTGTTCCACCTTGTGTCATGTGGTAATACAGGTATACTCCATACTCCTTAACTATAATTGGATCATTTCAGCCCTGGAATTGCCAATTTCCTACTTAAAAAGGTCTATGTTAACATGAAAACTACCACTTTCTGACATCAAGAGGGGGAACAGAGCATTTTGAGCTTTGGAGATGTAGACAGACTAATAAAAAACAGTTACTCAAATATGTGAATGAAACAAAACACACCTTTAGGTTGCCATGGTTAAATTTTTGATGATTCTAACTTGGCTAAAAGCAAAGTCAGTCCTGCGTAACAAAATTATCCTGGTGCTGCATTTTTTTTTTGATTCTTCTCAAATAGGTTCTAGCATAGAGTAGTTCTTTGGGTTATGCAATGGGCAATATTTCTCTGTCTGCCCATGTGATTGGTAAGAGAAGACTGATGGACGTGAAAAAAGAATCAGAGCAGCAAATTGGGAGGAGAGATTGATGTGTTGTGGCCACTTCTTGTTGCTGCAGAAGCAATTAGATAATAGGTCTGGATCAGCAGCACACAGCCATGCTCAACACTATTAGAAATGAGATAGCCCACTTTATAAACGCATGCTGGCACCCTCCTGATTTGTCATATTATACCCTACAGTGTGCAGTGTGTCGGACTAGATGCCATATTTTATTCATTTTGTGTGGTGAAACTGGAGGAGAGGCACATACGAATAGGAAGCTGTGTTAGATTTTAGATGTGGATGTGAATTCTGGATTTTAAATAAGAAATAACAGATGTGATGGTTTGGTTTGAGGGATTTAGTTGCTAGAGTTTAGTTGTTAGAGATACCAGAGATGTGATGTGATGTATAGTCAAAGGTGCACTACATAACTTATAGGTGGATTGTGCTACTTGCTTGTATCCATAGATATGTTATTTCTTTGTATGGAATGTTCCACAGGTGGGCATTAAACATAGATCTGACCCGACACAGTGTACCTTCAATACGGATTTATAGAAATACAGTGCTTAACGAATTTATTAGTCCACCACCCAGTATAAGGTGTTTGCCACTGCTGCCACACGTAATTTATTAGTATTTCTGTTTACTAAAATATTTTTTTATGTTTCTATAATGGTTAATCCGCCAGTATATGCAAGATCTCTTTATCAAAACAATATCTTTAATGCTAAATTATAACTATTGTTCCTATCCATACATTTTCAGTTTAATGTTTCCAAAATGACACTAAAGTCTCATCCAAAGCAAGTCTCTGGGAACAGCTAGAAACAATTTGGAGCTCAATAACAAAAGAGACTTGGCAAAATGACATATACAACAAAGCAGCAAGAACACAGCTGTTATCTGTGCCCAAGGTGCTCACACAAAATATTCACATTTTTGGTTATTATCTGTCAACATGGACTATTTTGTTATTTCAATTGGCAATATTCTTAATGAATAATATTGAAATTATTAAGTTGAAACAAGTTTTTGATATACAATGAAGTTATTTATGTTTTCTTGTTGTCATGACAGGTGGTTTAATAAATTTGTTAAGCACTGTATTTAATTAAGTGCATTTTCCCAATACACCAGTAAATATTAACTACTATCATGCAGATAAGTGACATTGCAAGTCTATAAGTAGTTTTACTGTGACCTGAAACTGTGACAAAAGTAGAGACAAAAGTACAAAAGTCGAAAGATGGTAGTAAGAATAGTTTGCGTTCTTACTTTTGTAGATAAAAGACTCCTGTGGTAACATTTGCTTTGCTGGCTGAAAAGGTTAAACTAACTCGACTGCAGTTTAGTGACGCATTGTCTCAGCAGCACAGACAAAATGAATGTGAAGCGTCGACATATTGATGTTTTGATAGCGCGGTTCACAAAAGGAAAGCGAGACCAGGATCCTGAACCCAAAATTCAGTGTATTCTTCTCTCTACACTTACCCTAGAGAACACGAGATTGGCCATTTAGCAGATGGGATTTATGGCAAGCAGCAGTGCAGATCACAGTGAACAGTGTCTGCACTTTTAGGCCACACATATTGATTTTGTAATATACCGTCGGTGGTGCTGCTATTTACTAAGAGCTATTTGCCATTATGCTGAGACAGAATCTGGAGTGGAAGGCAAACAAGCTGGGCTCTTTGGGTTGTGCAGAATCAATTTGTTTTTACATTTTGTTATTCTTTCTCTATATAAAATTTATGCTGTGTGTGTATCCATAATAAGTAAATAAGTTTAAACAAATTGAATTCATACACTTTCTATGCTTAATAGCAGCAATCCCATATTCAGCCTCATAGAGCTTCCTTGGCATTTCAGGTATTGGTTCAAAGCAGGTTTTGAACATTCATTTTATCACGTTTAAGTCGTTCTATAGAGGACAGATTGTAGGTTGTAATGATGTAAGACAGAATCCAGAAAAAACTGTGTGTGTGTGTGTGAGTGTGTGTGCGTTTTAATGGACCCAAAGGATGGAGGAGAGGTAGGACAGGTCAGATTCAAGGCACTTACTCTGATTAAAGCTCCCTCCGCTGCAAGTCTCGCCCTCCGTTAATCTGCTCTCCTCTTTCCCCTTGTTCTCCTGCAGTGTCTCTGCAAATGCAATGGATGAGTTAACTGCAGGGCTGCATACTCTGTCTCCAAATTACAACATCAGCGAGAGTAGCAGATAGATTTGAGGAAAAGTAATGCAGCTCACTACGATCTTTGACTTTAATATAAGGAAATCTTACTGGTAAATGGATTTAGCCTTAATTAAGTTCATTTCACTAGTAAATTTAAAGAAGTTTGATAGACACAAAATCATATAATAGGACAAAATATCAATATAGTTATTATCTAGTTACAAAAATTATAATTTGTGTCATATTCTAAAGCCTTTTGAGTATTTCAACACTAATGTTTATTTAATGGAACAGCTGCTAGGGCTCCTAAGCCCACCAGACCCTCCTCTCTTCTGGCATCTGCAAATCATATTTTTCCTTTAATTTTTGTTGATGTACTGTACAGTTTAGTCTGAACCTAATATGGTGTAGCACCAAGAGTTATGGAAATTAAATCATTTCATTAATACATAATTTGATCATATTCTTCAGCTCTGAGATGACTAGCTGGACATCTGCACCAATTTATTAAAACGTGGCAAAAAGTGTCTCATTACCTCAGTTTTTGATATAGTCGTGTTATAGGATAAGAGCAGCCAATTTTGTTTATTGATTGTCATAAATGACCCCATTGGTTTGTAGCTCCAAAAATGTTTGCAGTTGGAATGAGTATCCAGCTCCTCCACATACATATACAAATATAACATCTCGGAGCATATCTTGTATTAGCAGAGCAGCTGTTGTCTGCAGTGGCAATAAAAGCTTAGCAGTTGTCAGTTTCCAGACTGGAGTGGCAGAGACATGGTTATATGCATGTGTGGTTCAAGGACAACCGGACCCATTTCAGTTATTTTTGCTGCTGGTGATGCCGACATAGGAATAGATTTCACTACGTTTGTGTGGCAGTTTTGTTTAGTTCACGGATTGAAACAAAGAAGTACCCTACCTGTGCACAAGGGGACAGTAGCTCAAACAGATGGTACAACAATCAATACTTCTGCTGTTGGGTCCCTGAGCAAGACATTTTCCCAGCTTACCTGTGTGTATGTGGTGCTTGTGTGATTGATGACGTTAAAGAGGCTATTGAGGCAGAATGACCTCGACAGTCTTACCACAAAGTGTAAGGAGAGAATGAATAATTACTGCCCATTATGCCTCTGGTGTGCAGGGCAGCGGCCAAGTCTCTCCATCTCTGTCCGTGTTTTGCCTTGTCCTGGATGAGGCCCCATGTGAGGTTTTGTTTTTTCACTTCGGCTGTCAATGTCAGGTGTTCTTGGGCATTTTGCTTTGGCTTTTCTTCAGGAGTCCATGAGGGCAGTTTTGTGACATTATTACTGTACCAACTAGATCCATCATCTTCTCATTATTACTGCTGGCATATCACCTTAAAGAGCGAATGAATAATGGATTTAAAAACAAGTCATTGTTTGGAGAAGCATTCAATCTCAGACATTAGTAGCAAAAGACAAAATCAGAAACTGCTTGCATGGAAAATAAGCTTTAAAAAAATGTTAAAAATGTGTATCTGTCCATTATCCACACTATAAAAAAGGATTTTCTAGCATAGTTAAACTGATTTGAATTAAGCAGATTCATAAATTTTAAGATTTTTTTACTTAATAAGATGAGGTTTTTTTTACTTGTTTCAAGATATCTTATCTAGATATTACAACTTATTCTAAGCACTGTTGATATTAAATGAAGCCAGGTTAAGCCTCTTTAACTTCCTTCTCAAACCAATAAGGTGAAAAATCTTGCCATAAATACTTTAAACTAATGTTTTCTGCTTAGATCAAGATTCATATTTCGTCTTGTTTTAAGAAAACTTGGTAAGTGAAAATTTCTTACTGCACTGGCAGATAATTTCACTTAAAATAGGGCATTTTTACCTCAAAATTGGTAGTTTTTTCTTATTTTTGATAGACCTTTTTTTCAGTGCATCTTTAATAATTAGCCAGGTAAAAAAGTAAAACGGTCAAGTGATCAGCATCAGCTAGAACAGGATAGGCCTACTATGTTACCTGCTATAGTGTATATAAAGATTATAAAACATTGTGTTGCTTCCTTTTCTTCTTTTTTTTAGCTGAATTCGATTTTTTTAATTTTTTAATTTCTTTTTCCTTACTTAATTAGTCACACATTACATTTTTTCCTGTAATAAATATGTTCCTAGTTCACACAGGCCATCCCTTCATATCTCTTCCATTGGACGTCCTCACGTACAGTGTTGACAGCCCTGCAATGGAGTTCTCGCGAGAGACAGCTCCGCAATGTTTACTAGCAGTATTTATTAGAAGCAGTCTCCTCCTCCTGTCACTCCTTGGGGCTCCGGCTTTGTGAATATTTAGTCGGCGCGCTGCTGGGAGGAGGCATCAGCGACATTTCATCTGGAGCAGCTGATCGGAGACACATCTCCATCGGAAACGTGCGATCCACGGCCCGCGGCTCGTGGTTTGCGTGGTCAAGAGCCAGGCCAGAAAATACGAGCAAGTGCGAGCAAGTAGGCTCTGGAGGGCTTCGTGAGCAGCAGCCAGGTATGCCATGCATTCATTTTTATATTTTTCACATGACTTCGTAGCAGCACATTTGACATCGCCAGTGCGTGCGCGCTGCGTCTCCCGCCTGTGTCTGCTGCGTGTCTCATCTCTGTCATGACTCTGATGGACTGCACGTCCTTAAATCTGTGCGACATCAGCGGTAGCCATGGTTACTGCGCTTTTTTCCCGGTCACCCAATTAATCTATTAGTGGGACTTATGTTCATTTCACTGCATGTCACGTCTGAATATTTTGAGAGGCTCATCACTGCAATAAGAGGCACTCTGTGTAAGTCATCCCTGGGGCTGGCACGTGCATAACGCATTATAAACTACATCACATCCTGTAAATGTTAAACCCGTGTTTAAGTTTCACATGAATTAGGCTATTTATTTTTATTTCATTCACCGGTTTTACTAGGCGCATATAGGCATGTACAAAATGGCATATGGTTGCTTATAGATAAAATGCTCTCAATTTTACTTAGTCTACTTTGTTTTTTGTTTCTTTCAATTGAAGCTAGAAAAAATCTGCACATTATTTGATTTAATTATAGGATGCTTTGTTCTTACACACCTTGCAACACTTGAAAGCCTATCTTACTCTCAGTTATCCCCTCCTGTTACTTGGTGCCGTGTATTCGTATTGCATGACATTCTGCAGATTGGAAGTGAATTTTGGATCCATCTGGTAGAATTACTCTTTTTCTTGATCTGCGTGACAGCCTTCTCCACTGCACTGTGCTTTCTGCGCTCAGGGCTACAGTGTCCTGGCTTGTGTGTAGGCTGCGAACTGTAAATGCATGTGGACAAAGTGGCTGTTTGGATTTGAGTGTGTGTTTGAAAGGCTGAGCGCACTGAATCTCTGCTCCACCCGCCATGGCAAGCAATGGATTTATTGCTTCAGCGAGCCATAAACTAAATGCAATTTTGGCAAGTAGCAGTGGACCTTTTCACTTTTTCAGCAGAATTTGTGCCAAGGCCTAATGCAGTATAGCAATATTAATTATTGGTTATAAATGGTATCCAGAGCGCTTGTGCCAGACTTGCTTTCAGTTTTCAAAAGACACAAATATGAATTTTGCTGTTTGTAGATTGGATGATACAGCCAAGTATACCTGAACTGTGATCAGATTTTGGTCTGAATTAAATACGCTCTTATGACGTTTTGTGAATAGTTTATAATTTCATTTTCATTCTACTCTTTTTCATTTATTCCTTACTTGTTGTGGACCATGTGTTTGCTCTGTTTAATGTTTTGAGTTGTATTAGAGATGTAAGATGGATTACCAGTCTGTAGCTGGGATGTCTTAGCCCTGTATTGGTATATGCAGTAGTCAGTTTGTTATTACAATCTGTCCTGATGGATGTCTAAATGATTCAATAGCTCTGAGTTATTTCTCCATTTGTCAGCTAATCGAATGTGCAGCACAGGTGCTTTTTGGTGTACACAATAGTAGCTTGCTCTTATAGTAAGTTACAAGACATCACAGAGGAGAGTGAGCCAGCTCCGCTGATTCTGAGGAGACATTAAAGTCCACACACAGACCTAATGGAGCCACTACAGAACACAGCATGGACATATGTCTTTGCCCTCAGTACTGTAAATCTTTTTTATTACATCTCCCATTAACCTTTGCGTCAGGCATTCTGTCATTATACTGTGCAGCCGTGCCTGTATTGTTGATGCACCATGTGACAGTGTTTAAACTCTAGATTGTAAATATCCTTTTACTTTAAACATTGGCTTACATAAGCATTATATGCATAATATATTACAGTCAAAGCAGATATGACTGTACATTTGCTTGGACTCATATCGTCCATCTTTCTTTCATGCAGCAGATCAATACCATCCTCAGGTGCTGCAGATGTACATATGTGTGAGCAGCCCCTATCTGCTATACCATTATTTTACCAAACTAAGTTATATTTGATCATAAAAAAACATATTTTTGAGGATAAAAATGTTGGGCCTCTATGTGTACAGTAAGCGGGTCTATCCTGGAGAGCACAACCCCTCCCCCACCGAAACCAATCCTGCTGTGAACTTCATACACAAATTCTTCAGTCTAATTTGAGAAGTGACACACTTTCTCCCCACCCCCTGAGTGTCAGTGGATGGACTTCCTCACACGCCTCCTTTTCCATGCTCTCCTTCCCCTCTGACATGTGTTCTCTGCGTACCCCGTATACACTGCACCGATGCAGTTCTGATGGGGGCTCTACTGGGATGCACCTGCTGCTTTTCTACTCACTGGCCCACAATTTTCCACGAGCCCCAAATACACCGCCAGGTATGGGAGGAGTGGGTGAGTGGAGACGATTACAGTAAATAGATGGCAGATGTCCATCATAATTACTGGTGATGGTTGACCTGTGTAAAATGAATCATTCTGGGTATAACATTGTTTCAGTGCTGGCCGTAAAGCACATTATCTCCAGACAAGGCCAGAATAACAATTGGGTTGTAGGTGTGTGCAAAATGCAGAGTTTTATTCAAAGCACTTCCTCACCCTCAGTGTACTGCTGCATTGGAACATGGCGATACCACATACAAATGAAAAGTCAAGCATGGGCTCCATCGGCTGTTGCAGAATATGATATTTTCTGACAGAGAAACTGACACATGTTGTGTTTACAAATCCCTGATCTACATTATGACAATGTTGTCAACTGCACAAATCTGAATTACAAGATATTGTTAGACTACATCTCGAAGGAAGTAGAAGTAAAAGTTGTAGCTGGATATAGTCATCCTGCTCCTGTCAGGTGGTTGTAAAGGAGGCCCTGTTTATGTTTTGTAATGTATGGTTGTCATAGTGACAGGATTAGTTTGCGCGGGGTAAGGGATATGCCTCAGCTGTGTGAGTGTTTGTATAGATACTATTTCTGAACACGGTCCCTCTTTGAGATCTATTTTGGCGATGTCACCTTTCCCTTGTCCTCACACTCTCCAACAAACAGGTTCTCCACCAAGCACTACTATTGTGAAAAAGGGAAGTATGCGTGTTGCACAGTTAAGTGAAAGAACTGCACTATTACAGTACTCATTAATCAAAAGAGTGGCCCACCCCATTTCAGCAAATAATATTGTGGTAACTCTTTATAATTCCTACACTTTTATAGTTTATTAAAAATGATTCAGGCTTAGCTTAGTAACTATTTAGTTAATATCCTAACCCAGCCCATGAATCATTCTTATACATATTACGAGAGAGAATCATGCAAAATCAACTTTTTGGAGCTTTCTACCATGTTATAATGATTTTCCCTCATCAGAAACATGCCTAAATAGGTTTTGGATGTCATCCATGCATGTTTCAATCATCTAGCGATCTCTCCCAGGCCCTATAAGAACTCAAACCCTTCTTACATTTAGCAGTACAATCTTATCCAAAGCTCAGCCCATAAACCTACGTCACCAATGCTCCCGCACCGCAATATATCATAAATATACAAAAGCATGATACAAAACAATGCACTACAACTTCACAAACCTGATGGGGTGTGGAGTAGTTTCATTAGCGAAATGCACGCTGTTTGAAATGTGATAGTGCTCTGAACGGGGCGTGACAAAGAGCAAAAGGAGGAGGGGATCAGAGCATCAAAAAGGAAACTGAAACTTATTAAACACTGCAATACATTGTTTTTAGCAAATATAGCATTTCAAGACAGTAAACATGGTGTAAACATGGTGGTCTTAATATGTTATGTGTCAGAAGTATAATACGTGTAAGTGTAATAAAACTCACTTTTATCGTCAGGCTTTTTATAAAATGTCTATTTTTATGTGTGTATCTTTTCTTTGTATTTTCTATATTTTGTGTGTGTGTATTGTGTTTTTACTTTTCTGTGAAGCACTTTGTAAACTCTGTTTTAAAATGTGCTATATAAATAATGCTGTGCAACACCATAGCAATGCACCGTGGCATAGTACATGCTTTGTATATTCACTGCATTTTATATTTTTACATTAAAAGGGTGTTTTTCTTTTTTTACTTACACCTTCGTTTTGGCTCAGTGTGAAAGACGCAGCATTTTCCTGCAGAGCTATTATGTTTCTAATAGTGAAGGCGAGTTACAGTGAAAGGAGTGTAGCCCTGACATGATTATCTGTTGTGCAGCTACAGGAGTCTGCCTGGTCTAGGTCTGCCTTTAATATTTAATAGTGCCCCGCCTGGCCACCCACATTTACCCGCTCACTACTGTGCCACAAGTTCATCTGACACAGGACATGAGCCTTAACATTACAATAATAATGATAAAACAATACAATAGTGAACACAAGTATGAGATTTGAGGGAATTTTTGCAGTTGTAATCGAATACATGTTGTGAGATATCTTAGATGCACTTGTTCAGTTTGTATACAGATGTTCACCTTACAGATTACTGGTTTGATCCTTTGATTCGCGACTACTTGAGCAATACACTTCATAAGATATAAGACTGCAAGCAAAAGAAAAAATTCAGTTTGAGTTTTGCTATGAATCCTACCTGGATGACTGAGGGTTTAGACATAAAACAGCTAAATTAATCACAAATGACAATCACAAGTTGAACAGTCACAACTGCCAAATGTCAAACTGTGTTGTTAAGTTGTAAGTTAATGCTATCTTGGTCAACCAGATGTTTTTATTAGTTGCCTGTTATTAAAATTGCAAGGATTTATATACACAGTTGCAGAAAGGAGAAAGGATGGACTACGTTTTGCTGGGATTTTGGGAGAGACTGAACAGTTTAAATTAGCTTTTGAACTGAAGATGAAAATTCTATTCATTTGCGATACTATCCATGTATTTATTTATTAAAATTTAACTCGATTTTTTCCCCACTGTGTCTGAGTTAAAGTGTTAAATTGGCACATTGCTGCTATTATTGATAAACAGATGAAAAAAACATTTTTGTTTGGCTGCGTTTGTGAGTAAAAAATGTGAAGTGTCTCCCATTGAGCGCTAAAACCATGTGCTGTCCTTTTTAAATGTCAGCACAGCAGACACCCAGCAGACATTGATATTGATATTTAATATGTCAGACTGCGAGTGATGACACCTTAGTCCTGTCTCATTTTCCATGTAATGAATCTGTCTGGGTGAGTGTGAGTGTCTCCACGTGAATCCTCGTTTATTTTCTGGCTCTTTGCAGGTCTAAGGGAAGCAGTCCTCACTTGGTCCCTTCTTGCGAGTCCTGCCCACATTTGAACACCATGAAGACTTCCGCTCTGCTCCTCCTGTCCCCCCTCCTCCTCCTCCTCCTCTTCGTACTTCTGCCCAGTGTTTCCGCTCAGAGTGAATCTGAACTGGTGGTACAGACCCGGGCTGGGAAGGTGCGCGGGGTTCGGATTCCAGTGCCGGACCGGAGCTATGTCATGGCGTTCCTGGGTATCCCCTTTGCTGAGCCGCCCCTGGGGAAGAGGCGGTTCCGTCCCTCTGAACCCAAGGGCTCGTGGACGGGGGTGTATGAAGCAGTGGCCTACCCCAACGCATGCTACCAGTATGTGGATACGAACTTCCCCGGATTTCAGGGCAGTGAGATGTGGAATCCCAACAGAGAGATGAGTGAGGACTGTTTGTACCTGAACGTGTGGGTGCCCTCCTCACCACGGCCTCAGAATCTGACTGTGATGGTGTGGATCTATGGAGGAGGTAAATGACTACACTGTTAAAAGATGCACTGTGTAAATTTAGCAGAAGGTTTGATCTTTTCTTTTTTCCATGGAGATTTTATTGCTTTGCTCCATGGAAAAAAGCAAGTGGTTAAATCTCTGGAAAACCATTCACTGTAAGAATGCATGTTTTTTAGGTACTTTTGAACAATAAGTGCAAGATAAATACATTCATTGCCAGAGTTTGAACACTCCAGGCAAAGCAATGAGCGCTCCATGGAGACAAGCAGGTCACGAACTACAAGAAAAGTTACACAGTGCACCTTTAACTACATTATCAAGCTGCCTGGTCAGATCTAAACGTACTTGCGTTGCAGAAGATCTTAAAGTGCAATTCACTAGCAGGGACCACGCCAACAACACATGTCCGAAGCAAAAAGAGTTTATCATATGGAGTCGAGGCGGGTGGGCTGGGTTGAGACTCAGGGTGGGGGTTCTGTCTCAATCTTCACATGGCCCAGCAGGAACGGGACCCCCCTCGTAGGCGTCTCATGTCTGGAAACAAACCGATATGGGTTGGGAAGGTGGGGTCGAGTTATTCGGGACAAACTGGGTTTCCGGGATAGGCTGCTACAAATAGGCTTCTGGGAAATTGAGGTATGGTAGAAGTGAGCTGTGATTCACTGGAGAGGCATTAAGGACGGTTGAGGCGTGGTCCTGCTCCTGAACCTAAGTTAATCATATTAACTACATGTATGTATATTACACTGCAAATTTCTCTGATCTGGCCAAGACTTTAAAACTTATATCAGGTTTTTCATCTTATTTTCATATTTAAGATCTATTTACTCATTCTGAGATTGCTTGATCCTAGTCTAGAGGTAGTTTATTTTGGCGGCACGGTGGCTGAGTGGCAACACTCAGGCCTCACAGCAAGAAGGTTACGGGTTTGATCCCCGGGTCGTCCCGGGCCTTTCTGTGTGGAGTTTGCATGTTCTCCCCGTGTCTGGATGGGTTTCCTCCGGGTACTCCGGTTTCCCCCATCAACCCAAAACATGCCAGCACCCCTATGAACTAACATCAAGGACCATGTCGTCCACCCTCCTGTGGGCTCACCACCCGCAGAGGGGTTCATGGGGGGGTTAGGTGCTATGAGGACTGGGCAGCAAGCTGCCCCCGCGACCCAGCTGGATTAAGCGGGAGAAGATGGATGGAGGTAGTTTATTTTAAGATAACTTGCCAAGTAAAATTATCTTGTTGCATGGACAGATAAGTTCACTTTTAAGTCATTTTCTGATAGATTTACGTGTTTATAGCTTAGATTTTGGTCAAGATTCTTTGTAGTGCATAAGACAAACACCATTCAAGTGTTGAATTCTTTTCACCTACATCTGAATAAGAAATTTCCCTGAAAACATTACGAAGTCCAGAACCTGAGCCACCACACTCTTGAAAATGTTGTCTATGAATTACAGAGTAACAATTATCAGGACTCCAATATCATAATTCCTTCCAGAAATGTAATTGAAATGTGTGACGTGTCTTCTCAGGCTTCTACAGTGGGTCCTCTTCGCTGGATGTGTATGATGGCCGTTATCTAGCCCACAGCGAGACAGTGATTGTGGTGTCCATGAACTACCGAGTGGGTGCGTTTGGGTTCCTTGCTCTCCATGGTTCTTCTGAGGCTCCTGGAAATGTGGGCCTGCTGGATCAGAGACTGGCCCTCCAGTGGGTACAGGACAACATTCACTTTTTTGGTGGAAACCCTAAACAGGTTTGTAGCGTTGCACCTGGAGTACAGTGAGTAATACGAGTGAGTGTTCTGCCCACCAACTGTTTTCTTGCCAACAGGTGACGATATTTGGCGAGAGCGCTGGCGGAGCATCAGTTGGATACCACCTCTTGTCTCCAGAGAGCCGGCCCATCTTCACCCGAGCCATCCTCCAGAGTGGGGTTCCTAACTGCCCCTGGGCCTCTGTAAGCCCTGCAGAGGCGAGGAGACGAGCCACACTGCTGAGCAAACTGGTGGGCTGCAACGGGGGCAATGATACAGAGATGGTGGACTGTCTTCGCAGCAAAACTCCACAAGAACTGATTGCCCAGGAGTGGCAGGTAGGCTAAGCTTTTCTCCTATGGATGCTGCTTGGACCTTTGTTTATACTGTACTCCCTTGTAGAATCAACGTCTATTTTGCCTTTTTTCATGTTTGTTATTGTGGGGGCTCCTGCTTTTTACTGTCTTAAAAATGTGAAAAGCAAAACAAACAGTTTATTTTAAATGCCTTGCCTCTGTCCAAAGTTATTCCTTATTTCCATGTTGTATTCTAAGCATGCACATTTTTCATGATGAGTTTGTGAGCGCGTTTTAAAACTTTCAGAAGTGAGTTTTGCTGTTGCGTTAATGACAACAACAATTATGTTGCCAACCATATAAAGCAGTCTTATCTTGACACATTTTGCTGAACTATGTACTGGGAAAAAATCCAGTACAGCCACTTTAAACCTTCACGTTGAGAGCACAAGGATTATACTAAGATGAAACTGTACTGTATAATACATCTGTTAACAACATGGCACTACTAGATATATTGCATTTGTCTGATGCATGATTTTAATTTCTAAATGTACCTCTTCAGGTCCTGCCATGGGCTGCCCTTTTCCGCTTCTCTTTTGTACCTGTTGTGGATGGTGAGTTTCTACCAGACACTCCAGAGGCCATGCTCAACTCAGGAAACTTCAAAGACACTCAAATTATGCTCGGAGTCAACCAAGACGAGGGCTCCTACTTCCTGCTCTACGGTGCTCCAGGATTCAGCAAGGACAGTGAGAGCCTTATTTCCAGAGAGAACTTTATCGAAGGTAAGTCTTATTGAAATGTATATGTTTTATGACAAACTCTTCCCTTAAATCTTGTCTAATGTTGACGACAGGTGTTAAACTCGGTGTACCTCATGCTAATGACATTGGCGTGGAGGCTGTGGTGCTGCAATACACAGACTGGATGGACGAGAACAGCGGGGAAAAGAACCGAGATGCGATGGATGACATTGTTGGAGATCATAACGTCATCTGTCCGCTGGCCCACTTTGCCCACACCTACGCCCAGCACAACGCCCTCAAATCTAACACAGGAGGGGGCAACAGTGGTGTGGTGAACAGCGGAGCAGGTGACATACTGCACACACCAATGAGAAAAATGCATTTAACATTTTACATCAGAAGTCTGGTGAAACCTATCTATCTTACATTTAATTCAGTTACAGTTCATTTATTGCTAAAAAAAATATTTAAAACATGCTTGCTTTCTGCGAGTGAAATTGCCACTCCACAGATCTGACTAATTACTTGGCCTGGTGAATGGCTAATAACACGTAATAATACAAAGAAAAAAGTAGTCTGTCTGTATAGTATGCAGACAATTATTCCCAACTTATTAAATGTTATTGTACAATGTCTGTGTAGGCGGAGTTTTCCTCTACCTGTTCGACCACAGAGCGTCCAACATAGCCTGGCCCGAGTGGATGGGTGTCATCCATGGTTATGAGATCGAGTTTGTATTTGGTCTGCCTCTGGAGAGGAGACTCAACTACACTCTGGAGGAGGAGAAACTCAGCCGCCGTATGATGAGATACTGGGCCAACTTTGCACGGACTGGGTGAGAGCAACAGGCTTTTATACACCATATATTGCAGATTATACATAATACATAATACATATAGTGATGATGAGAGTTTAATGTGTTTTGTCCATAGAAATCCCAACATAAACCATGATGGGATGATGGAGAGCAGGAAGCGCTGGCCTGTTTTCACAATGGCAGAGCAGAAACATGTGGGACTTAACACTGAGCAGCTGAAGATTCACCGGGGACTTAGGAACCAAATGTGTGCCTTTTGGAACCGCTTTCTACCTCGGCTCCTCAACATCACCGGTAAAACCCTCCAGCTGCAGTCTTCCTCCATAAAGCTTCATCTGCAACAAAACTCAACTGAATATCAGTTTGCTATTGCTGTAACTAATTGGATTCATGTGTGTTTTGTGTCATAAAAATCACATACAGATCATGTTACTCTGTAAGCAGCCGCCTTGTCCCCTTGTTTGTTGCAGACAACATTGACGAAGCTGAGCGTCAGTGGAAGGTGGAATTCCACCGCTGGTCCTCCTACATGATGCACTGGAAGAGCCAGTTTGACCACTACAGCAAACAGGAGCGCTGCACTGACCTCTGAGTGCCCCAAGAGAAAGAGAGTGAAGGGGAGAAGGGCACAGAGAAGAGATATGGCCATTTTCCTCCGTAGTCCCTCAGTGAAGTGTAACTTCATTCAAAAGCTTTTCGGGTTCAGTAAACAGAGTCACAGACACTGTGAATTTTCTATTTATTTATATATTTATTTTTATTTAAGTTTGTTTTTGTTTGTGACTCTATAGAAATGAGGGGTTATGGTGGGAACTTGTCATCAATGTAGAGAAATGTCAAAGCTGTGTCATTACCTCGTGTGTATGTGTGCGTGGGTGTGTGTGTGGGTATGTGTGGGTGGGTGTGGCTTGAATCAAATCTCAAAGGTCCATGACGGTGCACCAGTGCTGGCTTCACTTGTTTCTGTCAGTGTTTCTACTAACTCTCCACATCAGGGATTTATTTGGACTCAAACATATGTGTCATTTGTGTCAGCCTCTGCTGCTATGATCTGTACATGCCAAACATATTATGAGTGAAGCTATGTGAAATGTAGATTATTGTTGTAGACACTACACATCCAGCATGTCACGAGCAGAAACAAACCTCCTGTCCGTACCTGTGTTCTTCTGGCAGTGCTTCCAGAAGTAAGCTTTATCTCCCACATGCAATGTCCCATTGTCTGCCACTTCAGATACTTAGTAAGGAGCCTCATATAAGCTATGGTGGAAGACAGGTGTTGGGCATCAGCATTGGGCAACAGAGGGAGAAAGCCAGCCATTGCTGCTTTGCAGCATATATTGTTGTTAATCTGAAACTTGTACTTTTCTTTGATATTATATATCATGATAGCATACAGTCCAATTGGCTAAGTGCTATACAGCAAACTCCTTATTTTGTTCTCCATACGGTTGGGTTGTAGTGGATGTATCTTTTTTTTCTTGTTTTTGTTGGTCCCTCCTTGTGTCTTGCGTCTGCCCTTGTGTCACGCGTCTGTCACTCTCTGGTCGACCCGGTGTCCCGCCTCTCCATCTTCGTCCTCTTTAATCCTGCAGCTGTCCTCTCTGTCTCCTCCTTGCCCCTTTTCTGCGCTCTGTTTCATCCTTAACTCCTGCCCTCCTCCTCTTCCTCACTCTGGACCCTCTTCATCAGATCCAACTTTTCCCTCCCTTGTCATCTTGTGCCCACTCTTGTTCCGTATCTATCCTTGCTCCCCTCCCCCACTTGGCCCCTCCCTGCTCCTTCCTTGTGCTTTCTCGTTAGTCTAATGGAGGCAGAGTAATTCACTGAGCCACAGGATAATGTGACAGAGCGCTGGCTCAGCCTCTGGCCTGCCAGCTAACAGGAACACTGGATGGATAGATGGGCGGAGGGTTGGATGCGGAAAAGCTAGACGAGGGGCAGCAAAAGGGAGGAGAGCTGGAGGGCGGATGATTCGATTAAAGATGACAGCCAAAGAAATGCACTGTTGCATAACTCAACTATAAACTTTAAAATATACTGTTAGCTATTATCAAGTCAAAACTGGGTTACTGTTTTAGTGTTCTGTAGGTGTGCTCACCTTAAAAAGGAAAATATAGATAGAGGAAAGGGTAGAAATATTTTGTGGCATTTATGAGAATGTGAACTAAAGGCATGGGACTCTGCTCACAACCAAATACTGTATAAGGCTGACAAATGGACAGTATATTAGTGTTTTAGTAATCTCATTAGCATCTTAATTGCATTTTTTTTTATAATTATTTCTGAAATATGTCTAAGAAACCAAATTGATTTGAGATTTAGAACAGTCAAAAGTGGCATAAGTCTTCATAGAGTGTATAAGTGATATTATGTCTGCGGCCTGGCTCTGCTTGTGTGTGTCTCTGTGTGTTACATGGTACCTGTGTCTCCCTTTAATAAATGTATGTGTGTTCTATTATAGTCACCGCACTATCAGTCCAGTTTGTTGCCATTTTCATGTAAACATTGGGAGAAAGTTGTTCCTGCGCTGTGATTGATGGATGATTGTCCCAATGAAGTGCGCTGTGTTGGCATGTAAAGCTATTTATGGACTGGAATAGTATAGTCTATCTTAAAAAAACAAAAACGATTGTACCAGACAATGAACATACCAGTAATGATGAATGCATGTATGATTGGCAGAGTGAGTGACAGCTCTTCCCATCGAATGGGAGACCACGCTTAAGCCCCAACCCCTCCCCTTTGGCCTTCTCCTAAACAAACCCCTGTGCATGCCCTTGTGTCCTGCCAAACCCGGACTGTTATTTTATGTAAAGTTTGTACTTTTCAACAAAGCTATTTACCAGAGTAACTAATATATCTGTAATGTTTTATGTTTGATGTTAGCAATAACATAAATGCATAAGTTAAGGAATATATTTGATATTTAAATGCAATGGGAATATAACTATAATGATGGATAGAGGTTGTGTTTTGAAGCAATATTATCCTACGTATAAACTGAAATGAGTGCCATAAACCTTTTTATCGTGCTTTCAGTTGATTTGACTGTGTGTCAGTCCTCTGCCTCACTGTTGTTTGTTCCAATCACTAGTACTGTAAGTGTTCCCACTACGTCTCCGTGTATCATGAATGCTGACTTGGTTAAGCTATAGCAGAATAAAGACACACTGCTGCTTCTGTCCAACAAAACTCTTTTATTTATTTATTTTTACTCTTACTACTCCACATGCCACAGTTCAAATCAACATCAATTTTCACTCACAATAGTAAGTTCTTGCAGATCAGTATCTTAACTTGAACAATATATTTCTGTGAGATCAATAGTCAGTAAACGCCTCCCCTGGGAGTGGGATACATAGGTCCCAAACATAAACACTGGGCTGAACTCAGAGGGTTAGTCCAGGACCACTATGTAATGTCTCTTATTAGGCCTAACTTTAACATAATGGAGGTTGATTTTTTTATTTATTGAGTATTAATGGGACAATGCACAATATACATTAATTACATTGTGCCAGGTTGTAGCACTAGAGCGAATTTCCACCTGTAGTCTGGTGCATGTTTTTTAGGTTTGAAACTAAAAGGACTGGCCTTATCATTGTTATTATCCATGGAAATAGTACACAACTGTAGGCTAATGTAGGTGTACTGAGTAATATACAGTAGTGCTCCAAAAACATGAACATTTACATTCTGTAGTCAAGAGAGAATAAGAAAATCCTATTCCTTCACTGTTAGTGTTTCACATAGTGTTTAAATTAGGTTGCTATGTCATGTTCATTTTGGATTATATAGGCCTACTGCCATCACCTGGCCATTATTGGAATTGAAAATGCTTTGTAGTTAATAAGATTATTTTAAGGATATTTATCATATGTTTCCTAAAATTACAATTTAAAGACTGCTACCACCAACCCATGTTTTCACACATCAGGTCTAAATGATTAGCACAGCTCCAGAGGGCCCAGTTCCCCTCACCTCCTCCTCTGAAAGACCCATGTCCCCCTGTCAGAGCAGCTGTAAAGTGAACCACACTCACCCCTTTAAACATAAGGGCTTTTTCAAAATAAACGTGCTCAGCTTTTGCTCTACTAACACGTAAAAATAAATCATTTCATATATGGATAACAACGATGGCGTAAGTAAATAGTAGTCGTTATTTTAATAGATCCATGATAGTAAAGTAAAACACTGGACCAGAATAAAAAAGGAGGAGGAACGTGGACCGGAAGTGCGTGCGCTACTTTAGTATTGACCGATTGTTTCGGGTGCGTGAAATTCCTCAAGTTTGAGTCTTTTGTCCGACTTTCAAGTGCCTGAGATTCTTGCATTGTAAAAGCCACAAAGGTGAAATCCTTTTCCACACCACGAGTTTCGTTTGGCCGCACACAGCCGAGCTCCGGGCCGCTGTTTGGGGCGTTTTTGTGAAGACAACAGAGGAAAAGTGTAAGTCGGATGGACAGTAAGAGCAGGAGAGTCTGAAGGAGGTATGTGGCAACACTCCCAACAAGGCCACCGACGACAAGCTCCACGGGACTGCTAAGATTAGAAAAACGGTGAGGATCGTCTTCTGCTACTAAATATACTAAAGAAAGTTTTATTATATTTATCTCTAGGTCTAAAATGTAACTTAAACTTTAAGATACAGAGTGGCCCTAACCCATCCAACCAACTAAGACCAATCACATTCAGTGTTTTTATATACATTAAGTCATTTAGTCTATTTACATTTTGTTACGAGTTATTAATGACCCACCTCATTGTTCAGACCTACAAAAAAGTCACAGCCTAATAGTCACAGTGCAGCACAGGGTGTAATAGTAAACACTACAGGCCTACAATATAAAGTGGTGCACAATTACAATAGACTCTACCCGCTCTACTCAAAAGACATTACCCGCATAATTGAATGTCCTGTTAAGTTGTTATGAGCTAAAGTGGTTTAAAGTAGGGTTGTTATTACCAGAATTACTGTCCCCTGCACCCACAGCTGATTCCACAGACTTGATGTCAGCAGCTTGTCACACTACTACACAGTAAAGTACATTATGTTATAGGTCCTTCAGATTGTTTTCATTTTTGGTATAACACAATTAATAGTTGAGTCTTAGTAATGCTGTGCAGACATAACAGGCTAGAAGTAAAAGATTTATGACTTAACTTAACACACCAGTAGTGCCTTGGGCCAGAGATTCTTAACCTGTTTGCTCTTAAGAGTCACTGTCTTGAGAGACACATTTTTACAATCTCTACTACAATTTTTACATATCTGCACAGCTTTTGTAAACTTTTTGGTCACTTGTTGCTATGTAATTACATGTTAGTAAGGACTGGTTTAGTTCTTATGTTGTTACATTGTACTTAATGTGATAGGTACATTGAATTAAGGGTTATGTAAATAAAAAATAAAAAAATCCCAATTCTAAAAATGTAAATAAGTAATCAAAAGTTCAAATTTGTGAGGACTTTTAATTTGTATTTTCAGATGGAGGTGGAAGGGGAGAAGGAGAGATTGCAAAGGGATGAGAAGGAGTACAACGAGGCAGAGACGGACCGAACCAGTGATGAAGAGGAAGAGGAAGACTCGGAGGGAGCCACTCTGCTCTGGCAGGAGGGGTACAATGAGGACAACGAGGGACTTCCCATAATGCACTGGGAGGCCTTGAGTTTACGCATCGCTGAGCTGGAGAAGCAGGAGGAGGAGCGTAGAGAGAAGAACGCAAAGGTGGGACATGTCACTTCAAAACATCTATCCACGTTTAAGTGCACTTACTATAATAATTCAAAAATCATCAGACAAAATAAATTCCCTTTTGACTTACAGCTTGACCTGTGAATTCAAGCAAACTAAACCAAAGGAGTTTGGCTTTAACTTGATTAAAAAGTTAGTTATGATTCTACAAATATTTGGCATGTGGAGTGAAATCCTCCAGCTATGGTAGTCCTGACCCAGCTTATCTTAAAATCTGGAGATCTGTCCTTGGTTGAATGCGTCACTGTGGTACTCACTGCTCCTGACAGGCTGCCCCAGTGGCACTGAAAGAAGAGTCAAGAAAAAATTAAATTTCCCTACAGGGACAGTTAATACTGACTTTAACATATACTCATCTCATATCTCAGTATCTATTTCTTGCATAATTTTTCAGTTTTCCCTGTAAAGTTCTACTTGATGAGACTATATATTTATGGATGTGTAATTCACATGTGCAGTTTCCTGACATTATTTTACATGTAATAACCTGTAGATCTGGTTCTTTAGGCTGGTGGTTCACCAGATAACAGCTGGATGGAGGACAGAGGGACCAGAGCAGAGAACTGGGACTACGAAGATGACGCCTGCAACAGTCACGTAATGGCCCTCACCTCTCGGTACTATTTACACAGTTGATACTGCGCATATAATGTTATATGTAAACAGGTATGTAACAGTCAGTTTGTGTCTTCAGACTTCAGACCCAGATGAACCTGCAGCTCTGCTTCATTAACAACAGCGAGAGTGAGGAGGAAGAAGAGAAGGAGGCAGGCAGTAGTAAAAAGGATGCAGCCAACAACAAGGTAAATTCCTAGCAAGATTGTATTTTCAGTATTTAAAATCAGATACTAATCGATACTAACACTACTATTGAAACAAGATACTGTTTTCAGCAAGTGTGGATTATAAAAAGTCACTTTCACAGGACAGAAATTAACCTTTCCTGAATAGTTTTAAATTGATCTTGAGCTGTATCATAACAAGTATAAGACCACATAGACTAAGAACCACTATGGAACCTGCCTGGAATACACAAATATAAAGCCACATAGTAATAAAAAATAAATTAGACTACTACAATTTAATGTTTGAAATTGAAAATTACATTCTATTGTCCAAGTAGTGTTAGAAATTTTTGTATCGTGATGATAATAACTTAAATTTCCCAGCAAAGGCAAGTGGGTCAGGAATCTAACTCTCTTTTTGAATGGAAATTTAAACCTATAAGATAGTTTGTTTTGTTCTATTTTACCTGCTTGTTGTTTATTTAGTTTGTTTGTAGAAATTCAGGAATCCCTATTTGATGAAGAAACATATTAAATATGAATGCCTTATAAGAATGTTATGTTGTAATTAAATGATTACGGTAATTATGGATAAATACATGTTTTAAAATGTTGTTCAGGAGTCTGCTCAGTTGCAAAAGAATCCCCCTCAGCCCACAGCCAAGTCGGACAAGTCATCTAAATCATCAAAGTCAAAATCAGCCAAATCAGAGAAACCCAAATCATCTCGAGGTTTTAGGAACACACTACGGAACCTGAGGGACCGACTGAGAACGGACCACAGAACATCGGTAAGAACACTGTCTTGTAATTACTGCAAACTCCTTACAAACTACATTCAGTAATAGCATATGTTGGATTTATAACCCACACCCAGCAGTTCATCAATAACATTGGTGGCTTCCCTGTGTCACAGCAGATTGTTCACACATTTTACATTAGAAACACTCAGTTCCAGTGAGTGAATGGGGAACTTGTTCTGCTGTCAATAACATTTGGTCTGTAAATCACACAAGAGCACTGCATGAGGTGGAGATAGTGAATACGACTCCTTCTTCTAATTTGAATACAATTAAGGGGTCACATGCCACTTCAACACATGGCATTTGTGTGTAAAATGTTAGTAGAGTGTTTCTAATGTCGATCATTTGTTTTTCAGACCTCTGCTGTTAAAGATGCCGTCATCGAGAGGAGGCATTTGGAGCGTACTGATCTCCAAAACTTCAGTATTAAAGAGTTAAACAAGGTTTCTACCTCTCTCAAACAAACCATACAAGGTAAACACACAGTATTTTGTATTTTTGGTAGTTAATATAATTTTAGGCATATACTTTTTTTTTTTTTTGAGATCTTTTGATCTCTTTTCACTAGATCTTGAGTCCGTTTGTATCCAAAACATAAGGAACATACAACAACATACAGCACAGTAAGATCCTGTCTGCTTACACAGCAAAACAGTTTAAACTATATAAAAAGAAAGTGGAAACCAGGTAGTTAAATATTAGCAAAGCATTTATAAGATGTGTAGCAGGATAATGATGAATTTCACACTTTGGATCCCCTGATAGCAAATCTAAAGGAAAAAGATGCTGTGTATAAATGAAACAATAGATTTAAATTTATGGTATCTAAGTTGGTAAGTGCTGAGTGACTGCTGTGTTCTCAGATCTGAGCTCAGAGCTGGTGGGGCTGCTGCAGATCCGGGACCAGCTGAGGACGGAGCAGGACGCCATGCTGCTGGAGGTGCAGGACCTGACTGCAGTATGAACCCTGTGAGCTCTTTATTCAGGACACTGTCCAAAACACTCACACAGGGGTCAAACCATAAACTGTCCCCACATCTGGACTGAACTAACACTTGAAAGAATGTGTCCTCCAACAGGACAGCGGACTGCACACTATTGTTTTGTGTTTTTTAAATGTTTTAGTGTATTTTAAGTCCACTACAGTGTATCAGCACATTTTAAAAGCAAAGCTCTGCGTGATCTGTGGCAGCTGTGGTAACGAACAAGAGAAACCTGCTCCAGACTTTCAATGTAGTCAACAATCATAAGGATGACACTGTCCTGTTATTTAAAGCAGCACAATTCAAGCCTGGCTGTTTGTTCAAAGTCTTAGTTGACAGCTATTGTTGTTAACCACTGATTGAAACACCATCATTTTATAAGCACCTTTATAGACAGATCCTCTGTTTTGTATTTCAAATGCAGTATTTTACTGTGTAAAAGGGACTTAAGTAGAAAAGCTGCTAGTTATTAGTTTTTGTTATGTATGTGTTAGGTTACTTATGGTGTCTTTAACAGGAGCATATTTCAAAATGTTATAATCACGCATGCCTTGAAAACGTGTTTATATTGTTATGTAACATATGATAATTGATTGTATTTTTAAAAAGCTTTAACTTTTGTATTCAACAAACATTCACCACTCCTGTGTTCCATTTGACTCATACATTTCCTGATAGAAGTACCAACTAATCATGACTTTAATTTTACTCTGGTCTGGTGTTGGTACGGCGTCCTTTTTACTGATTAGTTAAATGTCTTTCTCTTTGCATTAAAAACACTAAAACAGGTGCATAGAAGCCCGGTCTTTCCGATTGTATTTTGAGTAAACACAGTCATGTTTGACCTGAAAGAGAAAGTGTAATGTCTTATTACATACACAACACTGACACATGCGCGCAGACAAGAGGGAGTTGAGCTGGATGACACACAGAGGGAGGGACTGTGTTACCATAGAAACATGGGATTGCAGAAGGAGCTGAAAAGAGTGAAAAGTGAAGTGGCCCAAGTGGTCAAGGTCACTAATGGCCTGCTCCTCCACCACCAGCGAGTGACTAGTGTCGCAACAAAGGACTCCACTAAGACTGGATATATTTTTAACACAACTGACAAACTGCTCACCTTTTGTTTTGGATGATTTATGTATGGTCTTGCCATTATTTTAATGGGACAGAGACGTCATGAGCCATACAGAGAAGCAGGCAGCAGCACAGGTAAGCACTCAGCCAGATGCACATTAGTGATGCAGGTATTTATGAGGCCAGGCCAACTTAATTTCCACTGTCACGCTGCTCTTTATGCGTCTGTGAGGACATGCAGACTATTTTTAAGCTCAATCTAGTAAACAAGAATGACCCTCGCGCAGTCAATATTCCTAAAAAAAATAAGGAAAATATTCTGATTCTAACACAATAAAAATCTACTTATAAATATTTGAATTGCTTTTAGTGATCAGTAAACATTATAGTTTTGTATCGCATTTCTTCTTTTGATTCATGTCATGGTGGCGTGTTTTACATAGTTAGATTTTTATAATAAACCTTGCATATACCCTTTTTCTTCAGATAAGTTGTTCACTCTTCTCAACACACAAGGGGGAAATTTAGATATAAATTATAAACCAAGCCTCTAAAAGAACTGATCTCTTTGGTTGTAAAAGCGCATGTAGACAACAATTTTGTTTGATCCATAATGAAGTTTTATGTCCTAATTACCATATTAGCAATGACAATGGAGAATAATGAATTGCAGAGAAATTATCTGAAAGCAAAAATAGCAAATTAGCCTTTTGTAGATGCATTTATATTAGATAGACAAGAATGTCACACGTTTCATGTTGTTCTAAAACATGTCATGTTACTGGTTGACACATTACCCATATTTACTCGAGCTCAATAGTGCTGGTATAAGCTGCCAATGGCTCACTGAGCATTAGTGGCAGAACACTCGGGTGCACCTGTCTGTGTGCTGAGGCTAATATGGACGTCTACAGCTGCCAAAGATGCTCTGGACTCTACACCTGTCACAATAACACATTATGCGCACTTCAGGCCACACTGACACCAAGAATATGAAAATAAACCAGTATCGAGAAATGATGGGCCAATGGCTGATAAATGGGGATGAATGGGGGAGTGGGGAAGTGTGGTTACTTATTGGTAAGTTAATGGGGTGAGAAGAGACTGAATCAGCAGCATACCCCTGTGCACAGGAAGGCAAACAAGTGCTACATCCACACAGCGGTACACAAGAGGTCAGATTGTGCAACGTGCACTGTCCCCTCAACCTCCTTTCAGTGTTCTAGGAAATGAGTGGACAAAAAGTGTCTTAGTAATGATGACAAAGGTGGACAAAGATCAAGAGGCAACAATAATGAGGATGGCAGATGATAGTTAAAAGTGGTGTAGGTGTTTCTATCTCCCATTGACCAACTGACCAAACCTGCTCTTATTTTCTCTTCTAGGGCCCAGTGGACTTATCTGTCTGGGATCTAATCACAAAATAAATAAGTGAATGAGACCCAACACAAGGATGCAGAAAGAAAATACAGGACCACTTTTAAACCAAAACACAACAACGCTGTCTCACTCGTCTACGGTCTGAGGACAACTATTGAAAATGGCCCCCAAAGGAGAACTTCACTCCAACACAAGTGTCGCCCCTCTTCATGACCTCCTGAACCTCAGCGGGGCGCCAGTCTCCCCCACACAGCTGGCTCCCTCCTGTAACATCGATGAATCTTACAAATACATCTTCCTGCCCATTTGTTACTCCTTCACCTTCCTCTTTAGCCTGTCCCTGAACTCTGTGGTGCTATTTCGCTCTTTCCGCCAAACCAAGCGCTGGAATGCCTCATTGATTTACATGGTCAACCTGGCCTCCACGGACTTCATGTACAGTCTATCACTGCCCTTCCTCGTGGCTAGTTACATCATGAGGGACCGCTGGGTTTTCGGGGATTTCATGTGCCGCTTGGTGCGTTTTCTCTTCTACTTTAACCTCTACTGCTCCATCTTCTTCCTCACCTGCATCTCTGTGCATAGGTACCTGGGCATCTGCCACCCCATGAAGACCATCACGCTAGAAACAAAGAAGGCAGTCAAATTCACATGCGTTATAGTTTGGACTGTAGTATTTGCATTGACTTGTCCGATTTTCCGTTTTGCCCAGACTGGTTCTGTAACAAGATTGACAAGTTTAACGAGTAACTCTAGCCTGCTTTATGGGCAAATCATTGAGGGTTCTTTAATGAATGGGACTAGTAGCCAAAACGGGCCTGTAGGTTTCATTGAGGAGTATCAAAACTGTTGGGATGACGCTATAGACAAGGAGTTTTCACTTTATGTCCCCTATGGAATCACTCTACACTTGCTGGGCTTCTTCATACCTTTCACGATCATTGCTTGGTGTTACTCTCACGTGGTTTTGACAATATTCAGGACCTTGCATTCCCAGCCGCCCTCCTGCAAATACCCAAAAGACAGAGAAGACACACCACAGTCAAACAGCAATGACAGAAGAGGAAGCAATGGAGTTAGATTGACAAGAACCACCAGGCAAAATGATGGCATGTCTATTTTCCTTGGTGCCCACTCTCCATATGCCAGTCGCAGGCGCAAATCCATCAAAACCATTATCACCATCACGCTGCTCTTCGCCTTGTGTTTCTTCCCGTTCCATGTGACAAGAACCATCTTCTTCCTCCTCAAAGTGACCAAAGGTGTGCCGTGCAACACTATGACGATGGTGTCCATGTGCTACAAGATCACCAGGCCGCTGGCGTCGTTCAACGCGTGGCTCAATGCCCTCCTCTACTTCCTGACCAAAGACAAAGGAGGGGCTCAGTGCTGTGAAGCAGTCAACACCAACCTGCAGCAGCACGCCGGGGGCCTCCTGGTGCCGCTCAGGGTCAAGGCCGAACCCGAGGAAGACGCAGAGAAAGAAGAGCCATAAAAGACTTGTGAATTCATGTTAATAATTTATTAAGAATTCAAATGAATGAGTGTTGAAAGAACTGGCTTGAGAAAACATTTGAGCAACATTTTAATACATACAGTGAGATTGAAGTGAGGATTTTCCAAAGCCTGAGGTATAGGCTACTTGTACTGTAGGAGCAACCCTTTAAAAATGAAATGACTTAAGTCTAGCATTGAGTACAAATGGCTCCTTGTCATGCCAAAGAGTAATTAAAACAATCTATTAACTAATTTGAAAATAAAGATGATTAAACTCCTGACTAAGCTCTATTTTATTATGTGGTAGTGGTTTTCTGAAGTAAAATAAAATAAAAGTTGAATCCTGGGTAAGCAGGCTACATTTTGTGATATGTATCTTTCTTTATTGGACTAGAATGACATGTTTAGATCATGACAAAAGTATACATTTACAGTGATTTAGTGATTTGGTCCTGATCGGTTCATTTTATACTATATATATATTGGCAGTCCTGTATTTCATTAAAGCAGATTTGCACTATGCCCTCTAGGTCCGATATGGGCCTAATAAAAGCTATAATAACAAGAAGAGTTTATTGCTTTAGTCTCATGTAGTATTTTTCCAGATGTTCTTGTTGCTTCAAACTTTGATGCATTTTCCCCCTTCACTCTCTATAGGTTACTCCCCACTCACTCCACATACAGCCAAAGGGGGTGTTTGTGTGTGAACGTGCCAAAGAACACGACAACACTATGCACAACAACAACATATGTCTGAACTAGGATTGAACCACAGCCTTTGGTGTTGGTGGACGAATGTTCTAACCCTGGGGAGTCCAAACTTTTTTCATATATTGAGGGTCACATATTGAAACATATTTGAAATGGAGGAGCACAGAGTGAATCATTCACATTGGTGAATTTCACAGTTTTGATAGAGCACCTGTACCTTTAATAAGGCTTGGAAAGTCAATTTTAGGTCTGTATAGGGCAGGCATGTCCAAACTATGGCCCGGGAGCCAAATGTGGCCCTCAGACCAATTGTTTTGGCCCTCAGGCTTCCAGGTGAATTGGCCCATACTACCACAAGTAGTACTTTTTACTGCATGTTTTTGAAATCTACCTTGATCAAGCAAATTTAGTGTGTCCTTCTGAGGGTCTAAGCAAAACAAAGGTCTAGTGGGTGATTCAAATCTGTTATAAATGCACAGATTTGAATTACTCACTGTTTTGACCACCGATCTATAACCATTGATCGGCCCTCCTGCTGGTCTGTGTTATAATATGTCGCCCTTGATGAAAAAAGTTTGGACACCCCTGGTATAGGGTGACCAGAATTTCAAAATAAAAAGCTGGGACATCCCCGGTTTCTTGGTGGTTGGTAATATTAAAATTCTGAAGCACGTGCGTAATTACGAAAAATTGTTACGCAGAGACCACTCATGATTAACATGAGTCACTATAGTCACATTTTCTTTGTGTTTCGGTCATATTTAAGGAGCTTTTCTGTATTTTACCTAAACAGATGACAATGTATGCCTCTCTTTACTGTTGGCAAGGATCAAATTGGTCAAAAATAGGGACACCTCAGACATTTCTTGTATAAAACTGGGACAAATTAATGGTTTAAGATAAATCCGCAGGGACAGGGGTCAGAGGGCTCAAAACTGGGACTGTCCTGGGTAAATAGGAACGTCTGGTGACCCTAGGTTTGTATCACAGTGCAATTTGATGCCATTGAGGTAATAGTGCTAGAATTTCTTACATTTGAGTTAAAAATGTCTGCCTATAGTTTGAACATCCCAGTTCTTACCACAGAGCCAAGGCCTTTTGGAACCTATGAGTTTTGCGTTAGATAAATTCTGCTCACTGCTTGATACTTTTGAAGCGGAAGGGTTGGACCTGAAGCCTCTTTTGAGTTTTTCCAATGTATTTCATGGCTCTATTATAAGAACTAAGATCTTATTACTGTATACTTCCATGATGTATTTCATTCACATGCAGTTATGGCAGACATAGGGTGACCATATTTTCAAAATAAAAAAAACTGGGACACCCCTAGTTTGTGGTAGGTGGTAATAATAAAATTGTGAAACAAGTGTGTGATTAAGGAAAAATGTCATGTAGAGACCATTCACAACCAACATATGAGACAGTAGTCACATTTTCTTTGTGTTTTGGTCGTTTTTAAGCAGATTTTTTTGTATTTTACCTAAACAGATTACAATTTATACCTCTCTTTACTGTTGGCAGGGATCAAATTGGTCAAAAATAGGGACACCTGGGTCATTTCTTGTGTAAAACTGGGACAAATCACTGGTTTTGTATAAATCTTCTGGGACAGGGGACACAGGGCTCAAAACTGAGACTGTCCCAGGTAAATAGGGACGTCTGGTCACCCTAGGCAGACAGCCAAAAGATTATATTCTCTATTATAGTTAGTACTTCTAAACAGTGTTTGGACATGAGGTTTTAAACTCCCCATCAGTATTTTGTGTTTGTTTGCTTTATTAAGACAACATCATAGTTTACTTGGTCTATAATAAATGACTATTCAACAGTCAAAAAAATAATAAAATCCCTTATACGGTCGATATGGTAGATTTGTTCCATTAGATTTGAATTTTATTAACTCTGAAAAAACATGTTTGAATTATTTTTATTGTGAATTTTAGTTGCTGAAATTTTAAGTGTACTTTTTCAACGTTTCAGATTCAATATAAAAATGTCGCCTTTTAAATATTCAGCACAGATATTTTGTACAACAAGGGATTATTTGTAGACCACCCTCTGGGCATTTGTGAATATTAAATAGACAAAAGTAATCAAATACTGCCTTGGCATCTTGGATCTTTGCTGTGAATTTTACACTCAGCATTTTACACTCTGAATTTTACACTCTGAATTCTGACTGTGGAATTTGAGGGCTTGAAAATATTTGTGTTAAATATTTATTAAAATTAATATTGAAATATTTTTGAAAATGTGCACATATAACTTCAGTAACAAATTCAGAATAAAAATAATTCAAACATGTTTTTTCAGAGTTAAAAAATTCAATGTGAGAAATTAAGAGGTATTGAAAATTGAAAATCTAATGCAACAAATTATCTTCCATATCCTTAGTGTCCTGTAGAGGGAGACAGCTGGCATGTGTTCAGAGTTCAAAAATTCAAAAAACAACCACAACTCAATTTCCCGACCTGCACCGCGGCCCAGGGGAGCAGCGACGGTTATAATAATAAATGAAATAAAAAATAAGTAAAAATCAGTCGTGCGATATTTTCAAGATTGAGACACACAGTTTTGTAGCACTGGAGACGGGGGACATTTTGCTGCGGGTTATATCGCGGTGTGTGTCCGTTTGGCTCGGTGTGTGTCCGCTGTGTGTGCGCGTGTGTCACGGATGTGGAGCAGAGCAGCGCAGGACTTGGCGCCACTTTCAAATCCTCCTCAGCACAGAAACACTTCAAGACATCAAAACCTTTTAGAAGCATAATTTCCAGCGTAACTATCATATGGGACATTTTTAAGCATTTATTTATATTGTTTTTTAAAAATTTTCTTCTGAAGGTAAGTGTTCAATGTATTCTTTGGTGTTTTTCGGGGCATCATAGCTTATATAAATGCGGTTATTGTCAGATATGTTGCTAGGTGACGGCGCGTATGAAACAGCTGCTTCTAAATGAGCGCGCGGTTCCTTTGATGTGAGGGCGCGAGGCTACGGCGGGTTTACTCTGAGCTCGTGCAGGCACTTCTTTGAGCTTTGTGCACGACTCTAACCAACCATTAGCTCCTCTTATCAGCCTGTTACTCGATCTGTTCATCTTATAATCATACACCCTCCACTGTGCACGAGAATCAGCTTTAACAATCAAATAATTCGTTTATTTGTGCAGTTTTGAAAATGTTAGTCGACGTAAAGTTTAAAAGAGCGGACACTCCCCCTGCCAAAGAAGCCCCCTCCCAAAGACCCCTGCCCACTTGAACGATAAAAAGTTCTCAAAACTTCTATTTTGCGTGCAATAACTCAATAAAATGAAATACCCCTCATTTTAATTATGTGATAGTTTACTCTTGATAAAATAAAATGCTATTGTATGTTTATAAAATCTGAATTACTATATAAATGCATTTTCACTTTTCATGAGCTGTAATGAACATGGGCTTCTACTCTTAAGATTTATATACACTGGACATCAGCATTTTTTAATTTTCTAATTTAATTATATATATGTTGATCATTTTTTGGTAAAAGCATCATGTTTCAATGCCAATTCAATTCACATTCAATTTATTGTCATTACACATGTATAAATATAAGATAACAAAATGTGGTTTAGTGTCAGAAGTGCAAGGAACAGCAAGTGCGATATATACAGAATGTGGAGTATATACAATTTTATTCTCTTTCCTAGGAAGCTATATGTAGCTTTCTAATTTGATCAGTTTTGTATATAAAATAACAAGTAAATGTAGTATCTATTATATATTGTGTAACAGTATGAGAGATGCTGAATGTGTCTGTTTCAGAACCACGGGGGTGGGCTCAGTTGTCGTACAGAAGGACCCCATCTCCAGGGCTCACTCTAGCAGCACGTCATGTTTTGCAGTTTGTGCTGAATCACTCCAAACCCTGATGTGCTGCCTCTGTGCGCCCTGGGCCCCACCTCAACCACACGTCACGTCCGAACACTGCCCCCTAAAGTTGTGCTACATCTAGGTTCACTGATTACACAGTCAATCAGTCACTAGGCCTAATATTTGGGTGAAATTAAATGAAGATCACTGTATTGAAATTCACACTGTATCAGGCTTTAGCAGCACGTCATTACTGGTACATCCTCTGTGCACTGCCAGTGTGTGGCATGCTGCTGCAGTCAGGTACATACTGCTCACGCAGTTACTTTGATCAGTTTTTTTACTGTTATTTTTTAAATACTGTAGTCAATTACTAATAAAAAAAAGTTTTCCAACCAAATTATATTTGTAAGATCTTGGGGAAAAATATGAAAAACATGTTTTTGTTCTTCAAGGAAACCGTTTACTAAAATGGACAATATCTCATCCATTCAAACGTAATACTGACAAAGATATTTTTATAAAATAATATTACACCTTGCTTGAGTCATATTGTCCTATCAAAAAAAGAAGTCCTTGAAAAGTGGGAGGTCAGCGGGAGAGCAGAGGAATGTCACTGGGATTCATGATGAGACTGGAGTCCAGGTTTAAATTATCTGTGGAAATAGGAAAAAAAATAAAAATAACTTTGTTGCAAAATAATAAAAACATTCTCTAAAAGTGTATTGACATTAACCTTGATCAAATGTGTTTAGTTTCTTTGGGGTTGATCCGTCACCAAGTCCCTCGATGTCCACTAGGTCACTGTTTACATCAGAGTCATTCAGGGCGCTGAGAGTCACATCTAAAAAGACCAAAAAAACAAGCTCCTATGTGTGACTCAAGAGAGACATGTAAACATGAAATACACACACAAACAGAATAAAGACTTTTGTCTAAACAAAGCACTTGAGTATGGACTTTCTGCTGAAGGAATTATGATTATAGGACTCATGGCTCACCTGCAGTCTTCTGTTTCTTCAGAGGAAGTTGGGCTGAAGTTGGACTCTGCATTCTTGTGGAAGTGCTCACAACCTGACCCCCAGGCACAGGGACCACAGTGGCTTGTCTTGCCATAGCTGCACTTGTTTTCTTGCTCGACTTTTTAGGGCCATCAGATGTCACCAAAGAGCTGTCTTCAAACATCTTCCTCTTGACTGTACTCTTGGTCTGAGTACTGATCAAAATATATGTAATAATATATGTAGTAATCAATCAGACTCACAGTATGAATAATATTTGGACATGTGAGGCACTTACCCTGCAGGGCTGGCATCAGCCACAGGATGAAGCTGCATGGTCAGTTCGCCCAGTTTGGTGAAGGCTGCTCCTGCTGCAGAGAAGATCTCTCCAACCTGAGGTCAGCAAGGTCAATACGCACAACTTTTAATGCATTATTATGAATTATAAATAAAAACATAATAAAGACGAGCTCATGAACAGTGCATTGTTTGCAACAGGGATACAAGAATCATGTAGCCAAGTATTTGTACTTGAAAAGATGTTGACATGTTAGCATGTTTACAGACTATTATGACATGCATGGCTCTGTCTGCATCAGTGGTAACCAAACACACCTAACACACACGAACGGACCATATCTAAACCAAACCGAAAATGTTGAAATAACTTACTTTAGTGGAAGCTGAGGTCATTTCGCTACTTTAAACAGGGAATAAATGTTTTGGAAAGACGTCAAAAATGCCTTGAATTCAGTGCAGTTTCTTGGATGCTAATCCAGAAGCTAGCTGCTACTCGGGGCAAGAACTCAGCGGGAAACAAACTCGTCCATGAGCTGTGCTGGTTTTACCCGAACAAAGAGACAGAAAGCTCCATAAACAAAAACAATCATATATCTGCACAAGTTTAGTAGCTCAGTCACATATCATTCAATCCATTTCAGACGCAACCACAGACTGTTCACAACACGAGGGGCGGGACCAGGCTGATGCGTTCACAAGTCTCATTTATTGTGGGATATTTGATGGTTTTAAGAGATACCACTATCTCCATGGATTTATAATAAAAACTTATTTTATTACTATTCTATAACCATCTCATACAGTACATAAAGTGCTGTGTAAAGTATTTCCTGATTTCTTAGTTTTTGCACGTGTGTCACACTTAACTGTGTGACACAAACAAACTAATTTAAATATTATACAAAGATAACCCAAGTAAACATAAAATGCAGTTTTTCTGTGATAATTAAAGAGATAAATACTATCCAAACCCACATAATCCTGTATGACAAAGTAATTTCCCCCCTTGATAAATGATGAGGAAACTGTGATTAATCATATTATTGTGGAAAGACACACTCAGGCCTGATTCCTGCCAAACCTTTCAGATCACTTAAATAAAAGTAGTGATGGGTAGATGAGGCTATAGTTATATGGGTGTAACACATTTACAACACAGTGTTGATACTGTTGACACTGTGTCGGTGCGCTCTATAGCGCCATCTGCTGATTTAAAAATGAACTGCTTCCTATGCAGAAGCAGTGACTTCGCAGGACTCGTTCAATCAAGTTTAATTTGTTTCATTTGAAAGGTTTTTATTCTTTATAGGAAGAAATACAACAATGTCAGTCATTAAAACTGTATATGGCACTAGCAGTAGGTCTATTGATTCATAAGTAGTTTCTGTAATTACTATACTTATTTTTTATTAATGTTTATTTATTGTAAGAAAAAAACAGAAGATGAAAGAATGATGGCAGAGGCACTCTGATTTCCTGATTGTATTTATTAGTGAGCAGGTAACCCTTAGAAGCGAAACTTTACACAAAAATAATCAAAAATAGTAAGACAAATATAAAACAGTTCACAGTAATATAAAAGTGAATGGTACAAATGACAAACAGAAAAATGTCATTGTAAACTGCCATGGGTCTCATAAAAAATCAGGCTCACAATTGATTAAACTAAATGAAGTTATTTTCCAATAACATAATTTCAAGAGTTTGCACTTACTGGACCAGAGATGATGTGTTTCTCATATTGTGATACTATTTTCGACTCGACTGGGCAGGAGAACCAAATACTGCAGCTCTAGTCCTTCATTCTCACTTAAGATCTGCTCCTCCACTTCTTTCAGCTCCTTCCTGAACTTTTCAATCAAATCCTGCGCCTCCTTCTCAGTGAAGTGGTCCTCTGTGTAGTGGCCCAGTGGTATCTGCTCATAAAAAACAGCTCATTCAAAAAGAATCCAATATTACTGGACATAAGCAGAGTTACACCTACAGCATCCGGCTGCGGTCGACCCAGGTGCCACGTGATCGCCATCTGCACACAGGACTGACTGATATCTGGTAAGGTAGACATGACCGTATCCATTGTAACTGCATCCTTGTCTGTGGGAGGGGGTAGCCTCATGGTGCACGGTGTGTTTGGGACCCATGCACACCAATCAAACTGAAAAAAAAGTTTAGAAAATCAAATATGTAACTAAATCAAGTGTAACTGTGATAAGATTTTATGTGTAATTCATTTATCAAAATGTATGTTGAAATGCTATCAAAATTACATGCTGTATTGTGCTGACCATGGTTTACGTGACTAAGGCTGAAAGATATGTAGTAAACAAGAGCGTTATGAAACCAAATCGTGAAACAGGAAAAGATGGAAAAGATATACAAGATATACATCTCGTATGAGTAATGCGTAACCATGGAAATATGTAGATATGTAGATATTGTGACTCATATTGTGAATAAAAGGCACGGAAAGACGGTGGTCAAAGAGAGAGTCCCGGTACCCAGCAGAGTACCAGTAGCAGCTAAAGCATATTTGCTTTAAGTGACATACTTGTCCATTGTTTGTAGCTGCATGCTGAGCTGTGCATGTGAAGATAACCACTGCAAGTAATTTAGACAACTCCTCTCGAGATTTGAGGGAATTGGCCAAACCTGGTGAGAAACAAACCACTATGTCAATATGAAATCAATGAATTTGCAAGAAAAACTTCAAGCTCAAAATATCGGACCGAAATCGGGCAGCTCTGCGAAGCCCTCCTCTGTCACGTCTCTGATCCACGCCTGCAGCTCGTGATCCTTCTCAACATCACAGTCTGATTTGTAGTACAAATTAACTATTCCTGAAACAAAACTGGAAAGAGATGTTATTTAAATTGTTAGCGGTAACTGAACCGAAAGAGAAATGGTACAGATGAAATGTTGAGGAAAAAGAAGCCTTTGATACTTTGAAGCTAAGTGAAAGCTCTACTTTGTTAGAAGCTCTGTTACTCAAGTTAGCGGAGTTTCATTTTACCACATCTAACTAGAAAGAGCAGACTTGTTTGAAACTACAACACGTAAAATTCCCGTCACAAGTTAGCAGTTTTTCAGTCACTCTCACCTTTTTGTTGAAAATCAAACACTTAAACATGACCATGAACACTCATATTGATCACAGGCTCCTGCAAAGCTATGGTTTTAATCCATTTTGTATATGAGTTTTCAGATAAAACATTTTTGGCAGTTTTTGCTAATGCGCGCCTTGTGTCACTATGTTAACCTGAACATTCCACCCATAGAGATACATGTAGTACACCTCCAGCGTGATGTCACTGCAAACTATCAATTCTATGTATTCATTCTTGAAGTGAATTTGTTTTTGCGATACATTTTTTATTATAGTTTCCATGTTATCGTTTTTACAGAAACATCCCATACAGTGACATTGCCTCTCACCCCACACCTCAAAGGTAAATAATCTGCTCCTGCCCCCACCCCATCCCAGGTGCCTCTTCTGGGTAAATTTAGCACATGCATAAACCATTAAACCAATTGTACAGAAATTTTTAAATACAATCCATTTTAAAGTCTTTGTCCAACTTGATCACTCACATCTATGATTTTAGCTTTTCTGCCCGTTTCTGCCATGTAGAAACTAATTTTGAATGACAGCACAGACTGTATATATAAATGGACATAGCTAACACGCTAGTCGCCACGTTCCAAGTAGGAATTGATCCTGCAGGCTCTTCTGGCTCCTTCTGACTCGGGCTCCCATTGACTTTGGAATATTGTGGCCCCTCTCTCTGTAACTGCTGCAGTGAGCCTCGTCATTTTGGTCTTTAAATGTTCATATTAACCAGCTCTACATGATCCTGGTGGGGTTTTTTTTTGCTATTTTGTCTGTTAAATAATAAACTATTCATAATATAGAGTCTGGCTCCAAATTCGCCAATGTAACCTCATCATTTGACTGGATCTGAATGGTGTGGATGACGACACACTCACCTAGTCCACTTCTTTATACACTCTATGAATGACACCATCACTAAAAAACCATAGCAGTGAACACTACGTTTTGCCAATTAATTTATCACAGTATGAGGGTCAGTAATAGATGTAGGACTGTTTATAATACTTGTGTATAGTATCCCACAGCAGCAGCACATGGTCCCTGTAGAAGTATTTGGGGATTCGAGTCACGCCTCTGTCACTGAAGTCATGGTGAGGCTGCAGCGAGCGGTAGGTCAGCCCTTTGTATTCCCTTTGAGCCAGAATCAATAGAGCGTCTCCTCCTGTGGACACAACCTGTAAGAAATTACAATTAACACAGTTCTGTCAATAGTTTTTGTACCATTTAATTGATAAATTGGTAATAGGAACACTTCTTTTCAATAAGTAATCGTTAAAAAAGAAAAGAACAGACCCGTTTAAAGATGCCATTGGAGGAGATCAGTTGTGTGCGCCCCCTGCAGTTGATCTCCAAAGTGTAGCGCTGGTGAGGAGCCAGGAGCTTCAACAAAGAAACAAAAAGCAGGAAAAAAATCCATAATAACAAAGGTGTGAAGAAACATACACATACACATTTTAATATAGGTTGAATCTTAGAAGGAGACATGTATGTATTTTTTCAGATATTTAGCAATAAACTGTAACATTAATAAACTATAGTTACCTTGTAAATGGGGTGCACTGCCGGGAGCTGTCTCAGAGTGGCCACACAGAACACCTCAGCCACCAGGTGTGTGCGGAGCAGGTGAGAGAGGATCTGGAAGATCTGAAACTCAGAGTGTCGTACCCAGGCCTTAGCCAGCAGCCAGGCCAGGGGAGGGTCTTTGGGGAGGAAAATGGGTGTGTCTTCCCCTGGAGACTGCCCCAGCTGGAGACACAACATGATACATGATCAGTAATTAAAATGAATAGTATTATCTTGCAGTATTCAATATGTGCTAGAACAGATGATTTGACCTTAATATAACTGCAGTTTACAAACACAATGTGCAAAATCAAAAGTGTGAAATTTGTGTTTTGGATGAGAAAAATATTTTAACTTCAAATAAGCTCAATCAAGATGCCTCAAGTGGCAGCATTTGGATCTGGGTCAAATTTAGCAAACAATTCACAATCTAAACAACCAACCGATTAATCAACTAAATAATCACAAGATGAATCAATAAGAACAATCACTGTATCATAGTATTTCATAATATTGCCTAATGTTAAGTATACAGTATATGTACACAATATAATGCAGTAGAGTGTAGTGTCAGCTATACAAACACTGTGTACGGTTCCTTTAAGAATTTCCCAAGTGGAACATGTGCCGTTAGTGGACTTCATATATTTATCTTAGGGGAAATGTCATGTAAACATGTTAGAATGAAAAAGACTGTGTATAGTAGGATAGAGTCGATGGATAAACATAAGCCACATGTCTGACTCTGGAGCTTGCACCAAGTTACCTGGATCGCAATAGGAATAAGCCCATCATCTGGATGTTGGTAAAGGAGACAGAGGGGCGCAGCTATATACTGAAGGTTATTCTTGATAACATTGGCAGGAAGCCCCTCCATGATGCTGTAGTCCAAAAGAAAGATGTTTCCTGCCTAAACACATGATGACATAAGTATATGAGAACACGGCTGATATTTACTGTAGAATAAACATCATCTTTATTTACAGTTGCACCTTTAACTCTTTGTCCAGGTTGGTTTTGTGGCACAGTGAGCTCTGCACCATGTCGGCCGTCACTGGGAACTTGTCTGGGAGCTTTGTGCATTGTTGGATCATCCTCGGGTTACAGCCATTTAGACACTGGTATCCAAAAAGCCAGTCCTCTTTCCAGTGCTCCATACAATACTCTGACTCAAGTGGACACAATGAAACAGCTCCATTTAGATCAGGTCACGTTGATTGTCTTGCCACATCACACGAGAGATAGTAACTGATAGGAACAAAATCCTTTCCTAAAAGTAACTCACCAGCTATGGCGCTTTTCAACTTCCAGAAAATGCGTCTGAAATCTTCCAGGTTGTCCCAGGACTTTCCGAACCTGATGGCGAGTTTCTTCAAGGACAACTCCATCAGTCTGAGAGGAAAAGAAAAATACCTCCACAAATTGTTCTTAAAAAAGTATACCAATAATTTGCACTCACGCATATTGAAGGGAATATTCAAAATCACTTCTCTTCTCATTGTCGAAGCGTGCATCTTGGGGAAGGTCTGCTTCACTTTGGGCGTCAATACAGTGAGGAATACCTGGAGCCCAGCTTAACCATCTAGACAAGATGTCAGACAAAAGCCATAAGAGGTATTCTCAGTCAAAAGGTACATGGAAATATTTATTTACGTACCTGTAGGTTTTTTGTCTCTCTTCTAGCTCAGCCTTTCTGTGGGCCAACAGTTCAGGTAAGAATTCGTCATCTTTTAATGTTTTAGCTGTTAAGACAAAAAGTGAGAGTTTGAAAAATTTACCAAGTATTGGGTTAATTGCGACAGTGTTTTTGCAATTTACAGAATAGAAATGCCCGCCAAATCATTTCTAAAAAGCCCTTAAGAAATATTTGTCTTCCCAGATAACTTTCTTCACTTTAATTTAATTTCATTTTAAGCTGCATCTTTTTCAAAATACGTTTTTGTTTAAATATTTAGATCAGGCATGCCCAAACTTTTTCAGACCAATTGTTTTGGCCCTCAGGCTTCCAGGTGAATTGGCCCGTACTACCGCAAGTAGTGCACGTTTTTGAAATATATCTTGATCAAGCAAATTCAGTGTGTCCTTTTGAGGGTCTAAGCATAAACAAAGGTCTGGAGGGTCATTTAAACCTGTTATAAATGCACAAATTTGAATTACTCACTGTTTTGACCACCAGTCTATGATCCCCGATCGGCCCTCACGCTGGTCTGTGTTTTAATATGTGGCCCTTGATGAAAAAAGTTTGGACACCCCTGCTCTAGATGATGACACAGTTTTCCTGTCAGCCAATTTTTTTCTTCATCTTGTTTTCAGATTTATTATCTATTTACTTGTTCTGAGACTGTTTAATTCTAGTCTAGAGGTAATTTATTTACAGATAACTTGTCAAGTAAAACTATCTGTACACGCACGGAGATAATTTCACTACTTTCAAGTCATTTTCTGATAGATTTAAGTGTTTATATCTTAAGCTTTTTTGCAGCTTTTATAGTAAGTGTCTCACCAGCTCCTTCTCTAATCTCCACTTTTGTGTCTCCGACCAGCCAGCGGTAACAGGGGAACGTGGCTGTGTGTCCATCAGGGTCCTCCACAGTGACATAACGACAGAACCAGTTGTCTTCCACCCAGTACCTCTGCTTTTCCAGTCGCACCAGCAGCAGGCGGCCTAACGGAGAGGGGCTGCTCACTTTGTATTCGTCTACCTGCAGGAGAGGGGAAAGTGATATGTTGGATAGTGGTAAGAGGAAGACAAAAACTCTATTTAAATCTGCGCCCTTGCATGTATGCTAGTTTTGCATATGATGTCACAGTATGGCATTGCACGCTACGCAACACTGAAAAAACATTACAATATGACCAACAAATACATTAGAGGTACTCACAGCTCCTCTACAGAAGTCCAGGCCTGGGTTGTCCAGCAGGGTGCGCTCACTCTTGCCCTGTTCCCCCACCAAAGTCACGTAGATGTAGTTGTTGGTGCCTGAATACTCCGATGTGCCAGTTGCCACAGTTACGGTGTAGGTTTCTAACTGGATAAAAACAAACAGGGCCATGCCATAAACAATACAGCTTTGAATGCAAGATGCGAGATGAGATAAAGTAACCAAACTCTGGCTTCAAATGTAAAGCTATAGGAAATCTTGCTCTCTCCCCTTATGTTAACACAAGAACAGAATCAAATGACCTATAATATATTTATTTATTTAATTATTTAAAACAAGGCCAGTGCACAGAAAACATTAAACTCAGAGATAAAAGATGTGCTGTGTCAGATTTATCTACAAGCTACTTCCCATTTGCAATCCTTGTTAATATGATTAACTTAGGTTTAGGAGCAGGACCACACCTCAACCACCCTCGCCTCCTCCCCGGCGAATCACAGTTCACTCCTACCATACCTCAGTTTACCAGAGGCTTATTTGTAGAAGCCTATCCCAGCAACTCAGTTTGTCCCGAATCACTCGACCCCACCCTCCCAACCCTTATCTGTTCATCTTCCAGACATAAGACGCCTACGAGGCTGGTCCAGTTCCTGCTGGGCCATGTGAACATTGAGACTGAACCCCCACCCTGAATCTCAACCCAGCCAATCCGCCTCGTCTCCAAATAATAAACTCTTTTCGCTTTGCACGTGTTGTTGCTGTGGTCCTTGCTGGTGAAATAAAACTATTTACACATCAAAAATACTAAAATTCATTGTCATCAATATCCTCTAAAATGTACATTTACCAAATTCATCAGTATAATTATCCTCTAAAATGCAATTCATCAACAACTTTACCATCTAAACAAATGCTATAAGTCAAACACAATACATTTATATCTACACAACACATCTATAGTACAATCAGTCATGTTTAAATGTTTAAAGAAGCCTGATGTTGACATGCCTGCCCACTCTGAAGCCACTGTTTTACCCCATGAGAGAAAGTGTGGTAGTTTGTGCAATTTAGTTAGTGTATTTTGATGTTAAAAAGAAAAAAGCACAGTCCAATTTTAAGGAATCATGTCCCTATAGCAAACTTGGATGGATAACATGGTAATTGTGTAATGAAAATGTCCACATACCTCAGTCATCTTTACATCTGAGACTTTTAATCACCAGTCTGTGTTTGGTGTTGTTCTTCTGCAGCAAAGAAGGGCTCACTTGAGTTTTGCTTTTCACTCTGTACAGTGCAGTTCTCAAAAAGTTCACAAGCCCTTCCCTCAACCTGCAACACACACACACACACTTGTTTAACCATGTGAATGAGGATCCAGGGGCGGTGCACTATGTAAAACAGATGAGGACACACATCTCGAGCTGTTGCAGGGGAAGTTGAGCCAATGTGTGTGGTGTACAGATATCATCAGATAAGAGTAATGTGAGAAGGTTGAGCAGGAACAGACAAGTTTTAGGCAATGCTTCTTGTAAATATAGACGCCATTGTTTTTCTTGAGTATATTTTTACTCAGTAATTACTCGGGAGTGTAGTACTGATATCAGTGCATGTGGTTTTAGTAGAAGAGGGGAAAGGGGCGTAGTTGAACCATAGTAGCTGTAGAAGTAAGAGGTTGGGAAGTATTAAGAGTGAAACTGATTGAAAGTAGAAGTGGCTTAATTTAAATGACACACTTTTGACTACTTACTTACCCTTCTGATGTGAAAAATTATACTCCTTGCAGTCTTTTGCTTAAACAAGAGAAATCCCACATAGATCTGGATGGCTTTAAAGAAAAACATAATACAACACCACCATCCTAAAATGTGTTGAGGAAATATCAGTAGGCATCGGGGAAAGAGAAAGAAATGTTTTTTCTCCCATTTGTGCAGTTCTTGTGTGGGGGATCGATGGTGGACAGCGTCTGGCTCCAAGATAAACTGTTTTTAACCCAGTCAAGCATTCACAGAGGACTCCACTGTTGACCCAGCTGGATTTAGTCACAATAGAGTTATTTCTTTCATAAGTAACCAGAGCACAGAAACATGACATTGTAATATTTGTGAATTATTAATGATTCACAGGAAAAGGGCCGAGTTCGTTGGAAAGAACAGTTATAGAGAAATCTAGTTGTTACTATTCAAATAAAGAGTTTTAAAGGATAAAATGTCACTTGTTTTTCTTGCAACTGAGGAATGTTTTTCTTGAGAGGTAAATCAAAGAACAAAGAAAACAACAATTTCAGAAGTATGATTTATCATATGACAATGAAGACAAAACAGGGCATAAAAGATACATATAGAGCAGAAAGAAATGGTTTAAGTACACAAGGCTGTCCATAATGAACAACTGTGCCACTGTTTGGTGGGCTGTTACAACTCTAAGAGCTAGACAGCACTCTTCACTTATATAACTATGGTGTAATGTCATCTGAACTTCTACTTCCCCCACAGTGAAGTAATAGTGTAGCTATTGGCAATAGATTTAAAGACTTAACTTCAGATTTCCCCAAGTGTGGTTCTGTACACTACATGAACAAAATATATAAAGAGTGAAGGGAGCAATGAGGTAACCAAAACCGTAAAAATATAAGAGAAGGAAAGTAAATTCTAAGAGCTGCATGTTTGTCAGTTCTGGCTGGGCTGGGCTGATCCGGAGGGGCCTTCCTCTTCATCAGGGGGGCAGGCCACAAAGTCTGCCAACATGGAAGCCATGGCGTCTTCATCACCCTGGTGGAAAGAGAAAAATAAATGAGAGCTTATCCTTTGATTTTTCTAGTGCACTGTGGCTTATTGTTGCAAAAGCCAAAATGTTGAGCAGTGTTTTCCCATTCACAGAGACGACTATGGCCCCACATAATCTAATTTATGCCCCCATAGCATAAACTGTATAAAGAAGTGGTCTCATAGTATAGACTGTAGTGAAGTGGTCTAAAGGAGTGTGACTTCACCCATAGTGTTCGGCTTCAGTCAAATGAAGCTCATTGACGCTACCAGTTACAGGTCAAATTTAGAGCCAAGTTGCATAGCAGAAATAGGAAGTGATTTACAGACAAAATACCAAAATAAAAAACAGGATCTTGTAAAGCCAAATAAAAACACCATAATCATGTGGAGCAAAATGAAGAATGATAGCAGCAGTTATAAAAAGAAGGGCGGCGTTTTCTCAAAACAAAGTGAATTGGAACTGGAGTCAATGGAGCCAGAAGTGCCTCTATGCTCACTTTATATTTGCAATGTAGTGGCTAGTGGGTTAGTTATGTACTTTTATATATTCAGCCTGTCCCATAGTCTAAAAACAAACTGAATAAGTTAACTGTGTTCCAAATGAGACTTTGTAGTATTGTCAAAAAGATCAATAAATAACTATATTTATATCTGTAGTTTGCTTTTTAGATCAGTAGAGACAATAAGTAAAATTCAAAATGAAATGACTCAAATATGTATGTCTCAGTCTTTGTCTAAACCCGTGAGAAACACTTACTGATGCTTGTACCTTTTTCTTCTCTTTACTTTGCGTTGTGTCCTCCTCCCTCTTCCTCTTCACTCCTTTCCCCTCCTTGTCCTCGTCGTCTTGTTCTGCCTCTCCCTCCTCCTGCTCCTGAACCTCCGCCTCGGTGTCCTCGGTCAGACCCTCCTCCTGCTCTGTTGTGGTGGGCCCCGACCCACTGTCTGACTGTCCCGTCTGTGAGACCTCCAGCTCCTCCTCTTGGTGAGCACTGGCGGCGCTTTCACTGCCACCGGCCTCCTGCGATGTTTCAAACACCTGCTCCTCCTACAATTATACAAGAGGCAATTTAAATATCACGAGGTAAAATGGTATTATTATACTGTAATTACTGTGAAAAGGAACATCAAAATTGTACGATTGCTCATTGACACCATGGTCAAACAACAGTGAATTCTCTGAATGATAATGTAAGTCAACATGAAAAGCACTTTCTGTTTATAGTAGGTTTAATTTTGAACTGAAATGTCTAAGATCTCGTACCACAAGATCTTGCGCGTGAGGAAAATTTCAGAGAGACCATGTGTTTATATTTGGAATGAACAATAAAGGGTCAAGGGCTGGCACAGTTTCTTGTGTTGCTGTAGCAGTAATGTGGTACAGTAAAAGCAAAAATATTAAATAGTAAATAAAAGATGAGGGAAAAAATACAACATTTAGTAGAAAATTTTTTTGTCCTTTCCCTAAACGTAAAACACTTGCCTGCTGATTCTCAATAGCCGCCTGCTCGTCTGATGAGTCTTCTATCTCCACCTTGTTGTCCTCTCCCTGCTCCCATGCAGCCGCCTCCTCCTGAGACGTCTCTCCACCCTCCGTGGTCTCCTCCTCCTCCTCCATGGCGCCCCCCGTCACGCACAGGATCTGGGGCATGGTGGGGTCCATGGTAGACTCGCCCTCGCTCTCCCGGGCCTCCTCCAGCACGCCGATGCTCTCCACTTCCTGCACCTTGAGCTCTGGGTACCCCCGTGTTTGGACTTCCTCGATACCGCCCTCCGTCTCCGTCTCCGCCTCCACGCTGAACGGCTCCTCTATGGGTCCCTCCTCGGCCAGAGCTTGGACTGCCTTCACCTCCTCTGTCCCGCTCTCGTTGGCTTTGTCTTCTGAACCCTCGAGCGGTGGAATGTCCCCGTCCTCATCCTCTTCTTCCTCCTCCTCCTCCAGCTCCTCGGGCTCCTCTTCATCGTACTCCTCATAGTCTTCACCATCATAAAACTCCTCCCCTGCGTACTCGCTGCCCTCCTCCTCCTCTTCATCCAAGCCTTCCTCATCCTCATCCTCCATGTCGTCCATATCTTCCTCGTCTTCCTCCTCCTCCTCGTCGTCAGTGCTGTTGATGTTTATCACACCGGAGTCCTCGTTGTTGGCCGGAGGTGGAGGTGGTGGGTGTTGGAGGGGCCTGGATGGTTGGCTAAGCTGATTCTGGAGCTGGTGCAGGAGTCCCATGGGCGCAGCTGTGTTGGGCTGCATTAGCATTTGTTGGAGCTGGGGTCGCCCTGACAGTGGCTCTGCTAAAGAACCAGGGCCCGGGAGCGTGTTGGGATCCATCGGAGGAACCAAGGATACAACAGAGACGTTGGAAGGAGGGAATGAGTTCACAGAAGTTGTGTTAGATGTCAGATGCGGAGAGGAAGTGGTTAAATCATTGGCAAGTGACATCCCGTCTATAGTGGTGGGTGCTGATGTTGTGGCGGCCATGGAGACCGCATCCCCACCTGGTAACGGGACAGTAGTGGCACCGGGTGTGGGTAAACTTTCTTCTTGTTGGCTGTTCATGTCGAGCATACCTGGCGGGACAATCACTACGCTGTCATCGGAATCGCTCGCCAAGGAAATCTCTACATCCTCGGCTTCTTCTTTGTCATAGCGCACAAAAACAGGGCGCTGTCCATCCAGGGGCCCCACTGGAGCTGAATCAGGGTGAGGAGGGTGCATTAGGTCACCCGCAGAGGGCGCTTGTCCGGGGAGTCCTGGGACCATGGACAGGTGGTTCTCCAGGGAGCTCAGCAGGGAGCCATGGCCCAGGCCCAGAGAGTGGCGGGATGGGAAGGACGGGGCACCATTAGCGCCAACTAGAAGAGTGGGCAAAGTCAGTCCTGGATTGGGTCCTTGCGCAGACTGTATGCCCGCGGCAGACGGGGTGGGTTTGAGGGTGAGAGGGGGTAGCGGCAGGGCGATGGAGGGGGTGCGAGGGTGGAGGAGGAGGTTACAGATTGTCAGAGCCTCAGTGCAGAATGAAGACACCTGAAAATAACAAAGTAACACAACACATTAACACTAGTGAACACTTATTTTTATGATTTAAAATAGGATAAAATTATAGATAGGGGGGGTCAGGTGCTATGAGTATTGGGCAGCAAGCTGCCCCCGCGACCCAGCCGGATTAAGCGGGAGAAGATGGATGGAAAATTATAGATACAATATTGATACAATTAAAAAAGAACTTGCAAGAGGCTACAGGATGTTATGTGTCTACACCACATTTTCTCAGTTACTCATTGCATAGTTAAATTATAGTGGTTATGCAATTTTGATATAAAACCCTTTTCAGTAATTTCACATGCTAAAACAGCACAGTTACAAAAGCTGTTCTTGTTTCAGTCAAATAAGCAGAACCTGTAGCTGTGTCTTGTTATCATTTATATTCAACAAAAATTTGCATACAGCATAATAAATTGGGTCATCCAGAGGATCTAACAGAACATATTTCAAGGCAAATGAGATGTACCAGGTTAGGCTTAGTACACAACACATCCAAAACTACAGGTGTAACTCATAAACTCTGCAAACCAAGAGTAAAAAGTGTGAAGAGTAAAAAAAATGTATTATATTATTGAATTTTAACCTTGGTATTTCTGTCTGTACGCCCTCTGCTCAAGATGGACACTGCACAGGTCAAAGGAGAAGGCCAACATGGTGAAGGAACCAGGACCAGAGCCAGCAAAAGCCTACAGTTTTATAAGACAGGACAATAAATATTATTTCAGATGTGGGTATTTTAAAGTTAAACAGTGTGTGTATTGTACAGTCCAGACCTATAGAGCTCCTGTCTGCTCAGAGTGCTGTTGTACTGGCCACTGACGCCCCCTACTGATTCACACAAGTTGCTGCTATTCTGTTGCTGCTGAAGACGTACACACAAAGGCAACACCACATCGTGGAGGCGCTAAAAAAAAGACAAAATAATAAAGTTATAAGGGCAAAACTATAACTGTGTGTCTTTGGCAGAAAAAGACATACCTTGTGAATATCATCTTTTAGTAGTGTGCCACTGCTGAGTATAATTTCTCTAAGAACTGTGAAAAAAACCAAAAAATAATTAGAAAATAATTCAGACGTCAATAGGTACAATTTTGTGGGCAAACTCAAGGGCGTCTCACCTCTAAGGGCTGAAATACATGTGTCTACATTAGCGAGCTGGTCTCCTTTTCTCTGGAGCATGGGTGCCACCGAGTCCGACATGACCAAAGTCTTCGTTCTGCGAGGGCCAGGCTTTCCTCCGGGCACCACATCAGCAGACAGACCAGCTCGAAGCTGCAGATAGGAGGGAAACAATCACTGTAATTTCACTCTTACTCGTTGTGTAAATCTAATTGTCCATCTTTTTTCTAAAAAGAATCAAAGTAAGGTAGAGGAAACCTTGATGGCCTCGGCTCCCGGTGTGATCTCTCCCAACAGATGATTGAAGAGATGCTCAGAATGAACAGAGCTGCCCTGGAGGATGTTCGCAGAGGCTCCGACCACCTGCAGCCACAGCTCCAAAGCCTTGTACACTGCCACCCTCACAGAGCTGAAACCAGCAAGAAAAAATATTCATATCAACTGGAAGTAATATCACCATTACACTGGATAAAATTTAGTTTAATACAATTTGACAGTAACAACATTCACATTTGGGAGCTCTGTACTAGGGTTAACATTGCAGTATACAAAACTGTGCCATCACATTTTAAACTATACTATACTATGTAATAATAATAATATTTACGTACCTGTATGCCCTCTGCTGGCCCAGGCTGGCCTCAGGGGGCGGTGTCCAGGCTGACAGAGTCTGTGAGAACAACCTCTGCAGGACTACAGCGTACTGAACCATTCCCACACGCGTTCTGTGGGAGAAATATTGACTTATCAGATTCATCACAGATACATGTAAACTATAGAGCCACAGCACTTACGCTGTAATAAGTGCAGACAGGACCTCCAGTGTGTTGGTGTGTATGATGGGCAAGACCAGTAACCGCACACTCCCATCGCCAGTTAAATTCTGTGATACAGACAGATATACAAGCAGTTACTTGTGTTAGTTAAGATATTTTCACATGAATGAACTACACCGTAATAAGTTATGTGTTCTTACGATGCTTTTAGAGCTGACAGCAAGAGCTCGACACACCAGGTTGAGTATTGGTCTGACAGGAAGCCGGACAGCCGATGCTGGATCCACCCTGAAGGGCAAAATGGAATATGTTTAATTAAATAATCCAGCGATCAAAACAATCTGATCCCAATAATTATTGTTTAAGTGTTTCTGATACTTCTGTTTATTACCTAAGAGTGTGTTTTAGCGCCAAACAAACGGCTGTGTATCTGTGCTGTAGCTGAAGCACCAGGAGAGGGTCTGATTGATCGAGGAGCGGGAACGCCAACTCCACTCCTGGGCCTTCATACTGAACTGTTCCTTCTATAGAGCAGAACAAACAGAAAACAGAGCAAATGCATTAAAACACTATACACGTTTTAATGGAAACTGAATAACTGAATGGTTCCTCTGTGACTTACCCATTTCTGATCCCTGGTAGATCTGATCCAGCAAGACATTGGCTGAAGCAAGCAGGCAGTGAATCTGAGTGGTCCAGCCTTCTGCTCTGCCCGCTCCAACCCCCCGATCTAAAAGACCCCCTAGGCACGGCAGGCGACCATAACATTGACAAGCCATCTGAAGCAAGAACACAGAAAAAATTAATTCAGGTACAAAAAAGTACCCCACAAACTAAATACAAATGTGAATGATAACAAACCTCTTGGGTCTTCTTGTTAATGCTATCCATTTTTGAAAGAAAATAAGCTCCAAGTTTATCCTAGAAAATAAAACAATACAAGTTCAAGACACATAACTTACAATACATTGCTAATATTTCAGGATGCTGGTGGATTTTCTTACCCTCATTGAACCGCAAGCTCGTGGGTAATAGTTCATACAAGCGGTCATCCCTTCCATAGCTGCCAAATCGCACTGGAAACACAAATGATACACAGGCTTCACACACTCAAATTCCCACATTAAACAAAGAATATCACAGTTTTAAATACCTCAGCTTTAAGCCCAAGCAGGGAAGTAAGAATGCCCAGGATCGAGTTGAGACCCACTTCCCTGGACAGCTCTGCGATCTGTGACGAGTACTGCAACACATCTTTCAAAATATTCACCGCTAACTGAATGGTCTGAACTAGAGCTTGAGACTGGAGGAACACAAAGCAGTATGTGTGTGAGTCTTTGAAGATGCTCAAAGTAATATTTGTAATGGTTTTTTAATGATTACCTGGATAACCTGTTGAAGGGAGCGCAGCCAGGAGAGGCAGTGCTGCTGGAACACTTCGCTGGAGCTGTCTTTGACCAGCATTGACAGCAGACACAGCCCCTCAAACCTGCAACACAAAACAACACACATTTAAAGCTAATTAAGTAATAAACCCCAAGAGGTACATAACAGTTACAGTTACAGTGAATGCTGCGGGGAATAAGGCAATGCAAGTTTATTTGTATAGCACAACTGGTACACAAAGTAATTCAAAGTGCTTTACAGAATAAGAAATACATTAAAATCACAATACAAACAAATCAAAAGAGAGACATTAAATAAGAGAGAAGAGTGCAGAATTGAAAACCTTTCAGTCAATCGCAGCTAAACAGATCAATTTTGAGCCTGGATTTAAACAGTGCCAAAGTAGAGGCCTGTCTCACATGTTCAGGAAGACTGTTCTCGGTTTTAGCTGCATGAATCTGAAACACTGATACCCCGTGTTTAGTCCTGACTCTGGGCACCAGCAGGAGGCCGGTCCCTGAGGTCCTCAGAGTGCAGATGGTTCATGTGGCACTAACATGTCACAGATGTACACAGAGCTGCTTTAAAGTCTATTCTCTGAGCCACAGAATAAAATGTCAGTAAGGACGTTTAACTTTACTTAGGAAGATAAAAGGTTTGAAAACTCAATACAATCAGGCTTACATCATAGACTGTAAAGCTTAAGATATAAACACTAAAATCTATCAGAAAATTACTTAAAAGTAGTGAAATTGTCTTGCTGCATGGACAGATAATTTTACTTGACAAGTTATCTTAAAATAAACTGCCTCTAGACTAGAATTAATCAGTCTCAGAACTAGTAAGTAGATAATAAATCTGAAAACAAGATGAATAACCTGATATAGGTTTTAAAATCTTGGCCAGATCAGAGAAATGTGCAGGGTGCCTTCTCACCTGGTCTTACTCGAGCCAAGTTTGGCATTGCTAAAACCCACCAGACCTCCAACGGCACCGGTGCCCTGTGAAAGAAAACACGAGTTAATCTCAAAGAAATAAACGTGTCAGACACAGACACAGCAGCTCTGTCTCCCCAGTCCCCAGATGTGCAGCAGCAGCACAACAAAGCTGCCCATCCATCCAGGTGCTGTAGCCTCCGCGGGCTAACGCAAACATCCTGAACGTATGGCGGCGGTTTGTGGGGTAAACTCACCTGTGTCGGGAGCACGCCATGCTCTCTGTAGCTGGACAACAGCGCCGGTAAATACTCCGGGCGCTGCTCTTTCAGAACGGACACCAAACCCTCCGTGAGACGCATAGCAGACGGGCCATGCAGCCAGGACGAAGCAGCCATCTTTCCTCATAGGTAGTGAACGCTAGATCTCGCGTTCAGACTCTTCCCGTGCGTTAATACCGCCGCCATCTTGGTACAGGGCTCCCACGGTCTGAAGTCACTGACAGCGCTTTTTCACAGTGTCAGCCGCATACGGACTGAACCAGGACTAAACCAGGACTAAACCATGTCTAAACTCGGACTAAAACAGGGGTGAACCAGGAATAAAACAAGACTGAACCAGAGCTGAACCAGGACTGAATCAAGACTAAACCAGGACTAAATCAGGACTAAACCTGGTCTAAACCAGGACTAAACCAAGATTAAACCAAGTGTAAACCAGGACTAAACCAGAGCTGAACCAGACCTGAACTAAACCAGTAATAAACCAGGTCTAAACCAGGACTAAACCAGGTCTAAACCAGAACTAAACCAGGACTAAACCAGAATTGAACCAGAGCTGAACCAGGACTAAACCAGGACTAAACCAAAACTGAACCAGAGCTGAACCAGGACTAAACCAGGTCTAAACTAAGACTAAATCAGGACTAAACCAGGTCTAAACTAAAACTAAAGCAGGACTGAGCCAGGTATAAACCAAGTGTAAACCAGGACTCAATCAGAGCTGAACCAGGACTAAAACAGAAATGAACCAGGTATAAACCAAGTGTAAACCTGGACTGACCAAGAGCTGAACCAGGACTAAACTAGGACTGAACCAGGACTGAACCAGGTCTAAACCAGGACTAAACCAGGTGTAAACCAGGACTAACACAATGCTACTTGGTCTGTGGGAAACATTGATATGTTCTGGTCCCTGATTTATGTTCATTCATTTAAAGCAGAGTTATGCCTGTACCAAGATGGCGGCTTTGTTAACGCATTCGTCTTAATAGACAGCGGGTGTCAATGCAAGATCTACTGTTCTATATCTGTGATCGTCCCTCTCCGCGCATATACGTCATCTCCGTGCGCCGGGGCATTTCATGGATCTATAAGAAACGCTCTGTTGTTTGTGATTTGGAGGTGGTGGACGCTTGTTTCCGGGCTTTATTTACCCCCGCTGATGTAAACCCACATCTGATGGATTAACTAATCTTCTGATTCATAAATAGTGAAGTTGGCACGTTTTTGTGATGGCTAACGAGCGGCTTAGAGCTCTGGAGGAGGTGGAGAAGGAGATCGCGATGATCCTACAGTGCGCAGGTGAGAGACACATTTACCAACTTATTTTTTGCCTTGATAATTTAAAAATATTAAATTCCGTAGTAAATCTGAATAACCCAAACCATTTATCCAATCCACTAGAGCACATTTTATAAACATGACCGTTTCCAAAGTGCAGCACAGACAAATTAATACAATAAAAGAGAGTAAATCATAAATAAAAACAATAAATAAAAAGTGTTAAAATGCATAACGTAAAAAATGATAAAACAATGAATAAAATAAAGTAAATACAAAATTAATAATATAATATAATTAATATAATTAATATAATATAATGAAATGACATGACATGACAGGACATGACAGTGAAGGTGGGTCTTAATGCGTGACTTAAAACACTGTGGGGATGTTCGGAGTGTTCCAGAGTTTAGGGCCAATCACAGAGAAGGTCCACTGACCATTAACCATTGACAAACCTATATTATATTTGTACTATTCCAGTCATTCTCATACCAAATTTAAACCAGATCTAAAAAGGATTATTTAGGTCTAAATTAGACCTAAACCATTATGATATTGAACTACACAATTTCTTTACTAAGCAATGACTAACATTTTGATCGAATACAGAAGAGGAATCCGCAGTTCTGTGCCTGTGATTCTATTAAACCCTTGTGTTTGTATTGTAGGTAACATTGTGTTGGAGCTCTCCAAAGACAAACACAACGCCAGCCTCTTGGACAGACAGCTGCTGCAGTTCCAGAGCTCTGTGAACCGAGTGGAGAGTGAGCTGAGTGCGCAGATCCGATATCTCACACAGGTTCAATACATGAATTCAACCTATACAATTATTTAATAAGTAAAGTTGTACTGTGTTCAATATAAGCGATTATAAACTGAGACATTTTGTTTTACAGGTGGCTACTGGTCAACCTCATGAAGGCTCCACGTATTCAGCCCGGAAGGACTGTCAGATGGCCCTGAACAGAGCGGAGTACGCAAAGGTCAAACTGGGAGAACTGGGACGCACCTGTGAAGTCATGCTGGAGCAGCAGCAGTCATGAGAATACAGACTCTGGACACTTGAGCAGTGAATGCTGACGTTGATGTGTTTTTCTGCAATTTTAAACAATTTTTTTCTAATAAATACCACAGTGGCTCTCAAATCTGTCACACCAAGTATCACAAAGAAAATATTTGACTTTCCAAGAACCACCAAATACAAATAATGTAATAAACAAGAAGTCATCCAAAGGAGCACAAAAAGCAGATACAATAAAAAATCTAAATTTGCCAAAACCATATCCTCCAGAGCTGCCCAAGCACCACCTGAAGGAGCTTGTGTAGCATCAGGTCAAGAAACAATGGAATATCTTCACATACTGTAATTCAGCTTCCAGCTTTGTCTATTCAGGGATGTCAGCCTCCTGTAATGTGAAACGTTTAAGATATTTTGTTATAAATTGTTAATTGCTACGGCACCGGTGCTGATTTTCATATTTCTGAAATCCCCAAACTGATATTATATTGATATTATGTTAATTTTTCTGATTGCAAATGAACAGAACCTACACAGTTGTATGGGTGCACAATGGACTGTTGGTCCGATGTCATGTGGGAAAAAAAAACATTTATACAATGCTCTACTGTACAGCAGTTTTGTAATTTTGTTTTTGTTTAAGAGTTGAGTAATTAACCTTGATAAATTCCTCAAAGTTTTCAGTAATACAAATAAAGTACCCTTTGAATTTATAATAATGATCAACACGTTTGCTTAAGTAATACTATCATAGTTTTTAATATTTAGTAGTATCAATACATAGATGGCAGTGCAACAGAATTACCACTGTATGGAATGTATTCAGGCCAACTTGTGACAATTAATAACTTCAGAAATAATATTTTTTGCACATATTAACAAAGATATGCTAAAGTATTTAAAACATTTCAATCACACAAGACACTATCAAACATACAGACAATCTCCACCAGTAATTATCCCATAGGTAGTTCTGTAAAGGCCACTATAAATGTTGATAATAAATGTTTTTACAAGTTCGATATTACAGTGCACAGTGGTCGTGTGTCGGAGTGTTGCTCAGTAGTGGCGACAGCTGAAGCTAGCAGAACGGCTCTTCCTCCTTGTCATTCATATCAGTAAACTGCAGACGAGCAAAATCTTCAAACACCAAGTCATCCACCTGAGACGGCTGACTACAAAGAAGAAGAATTTATATTACAGACTAGCATTCATTATTAGAAGAACCTGACTGAGGTATAACGACTGGAATAAGCTTTTTTGTCAACATTTGTTATACTAAAATTGCCAAAGGATAAGACAATCAAGGCTCAACACATTAAACATTTATAAGAGCTTTAGATGCTAGACATAAGAAGGTTGATTTCATATTCAGAATGTTGGCGCGACTTTGGTGTGATCGGAATAGTTTCTCATCTCATCTGGCGCTTCAGAAACCTTCAGACTAAAACCAGCAGGTTCAGGAACAGTTTCTTCCCTGCAGCTGTTTCCCTACTGAACTTTATCCCCTGCTGAACGCCCATGTCCCCCAACACTCGCCCCCTTCCCTCTTCATCCATATTTACAGTGTCAGGTGCATAAATCTATGCTTAACATTTATATTAAGCATTTTTAGTGTAAAATGTCATGTGGTGCAACCGAGAATAACCTTCAAATTGTTTTATTTTCTAAAACATGGTTGGGATATTAATTAAGTTCTGAGTAATATGAAGTGTATAGAAACCAACTGTTGCATTTCTTTAGATTTTTAATGCATATTGATATTTTCTTTTGCTGTCAATCACCTGCTTGTGTTTAATGAACAAACTACGACCCTGTAAAATGCATAAAATGAAGAAAAATGCCTAAAGTACCATTCACCCAAGTCTACTTTGTTATTAAAATTCCAGCCATAGAATTCCTGCTGTTATTAGTGGCACCACATGATGCACGGCCGCACCACATGGCATATTAACACTTTAAGTACAAAAAACATGCAGAATAATAATATTAAAACATGCAGATTTCTGAAAAAAGCATTTGGTTCCATGGAGGTCAGAGGTGCTACAGAAATGTGGTGAATTATTATATGAAATTTAAACCCTTTTAACTGAGAAAATTGCAATTTGTTTATACTCCACATTCTGTATATATCACACTTGCTGCTCCTTGCACTTCTGATGAGATGCTAAACCACAATTCGTTATCTTGTATTTATAATAATAATAATAACTACATTTTATTTATTAGGCACCTTTTTGGACACCTAATGTCGTCTTACAACAACATAAACAAATTAAGTACGATTAAAGCATACAGTTAAAAGTGGGACAGTATTTAATTGATTGATTGTCTTTAGTATTGTATTTAGTGTTGTATTATTATATTACTATTATACCTGTGATGTGTAATGACAATAAAGTCTAATTTAATCTAAAAAAAATGTATCCTGCTCTTTTGCTTTTACTTTGCATTTAAATCCAAATAAGAACATGAAATGAAAATATCCTGTGAAATATCATAATTTTATACTGGATTCCTTATGTGTCAGAGCCCCCCATGACCTGCCTTGTAGTAATAAGTAAATAATCTTAAGTAATATATCACACATAAGTAATCTTATGTGTGATATTGTGTGTGTCCTAAAAATGCCACAATTCCAAAAGTATAATACTATATAATACTAAAAACATGCATTGGATGTGCTGGCCATGCAGACTTTAATCTCCCGAGCTGTTATTTGCAGACTTTTGAGCTCTCCTTGCTGATTTGCTGCACTCCAATCACAATAAGTGAATTGTTTATAGCCTGCCTAAAGCCTTGTTGCGGTGACAGATTCATATTGATCAGAAGTGCTAGAATTACACGACCGCACTTACTTAGCCTCCAGCTCTATCAGGTTCGTGTCCACGAGAACGCCGATCTCTGCAGCAGGGACGAAATGACACAAACAGTTCGTCAAACGTCCCCTGATTATTTAGTATTCTATAGATTTACGTGCGGGAGATTACCGGGCTGTGGAGGAGGAGTGGGCGTCTCTTCTTTCGGCTTGGGGTGCATCAGAACAAATGGAAGCTCCACTGCCACGTCCCTGAAGACCAAAGGTTACCATGCAATCAACAAAGCACAAATAATGAACACATACTATTTCACACGGTTAGCAGCTATGGCAGGCGTGTCATTATGGGAATTACCTTTTGTTGTAGCTCTCATCGCCCACCAAGGACAAATGAGCTTCAGAGGAAATCCAATTATTCATGTCTTCGAGTCTTTATGTAATCATGTTGTTGAGTCTAATTTCTAATGAATGCGTTTATAGACAATAATGTTCACAGCTGGACAAACAAACAAGGGCGTCGAGGAAATTTCAGATGTTTCAAGGTTTGAGAGCAAACAAAGCCTATGAAATGATTCAGACCATAAACAGCTATAATGCTCACTAATTTGTCATCTATTACAACAGTTTTGTTACGTAAATAAACAGTGAGCGTATTCAAATATCCAAGCCATAATGCTGCTGTTTCACTGCAGATCAAACAGATGCTCACTTACGCTCCAAGAGACACCACAGCCTTGACCCGGACTTTGTAGGACACCAAGATTCCCATCGTCTCCTTATCCGATGCCTCTTTCATTCTGTAACAGATTTGTATTAATGTCTGCACAGTTTACTTTTATGCATTGTCAACCTACAGTATCTCTATTTGCACAGTGACAAGTTTATGTGCACAAGAGGCCAGTTCTAACTTCAGAATAACCAAAATATTTGATCAGCAGTGCCAGTATCAACAGATTAGTGCATACATGGTGCTGGAGGCCAGGTTGGTGTCTTCATGTTTGAGTTTCCCGTCCAGAGCGAGGCCTCTCTTCTCTCTGTTGGGCCCTAACACTGGAGTCAGAGTGTAGATCTTACACAGGGTGGAGCTGGGACTCACCTGGTCCCTGTAAACAGAGGACATCAAATCCGATTCACCGTGACATAAAATAATGAAAGATAATATAAGAGCAAGTCACATATCTTTTACAAGCTACAAAGCCAATGAGAAATTTTTAGTAATACATTTTTGTGGAGGTGGTGAAGGTCCTGCCATTTACTTCATCGTCTTTATGGAGATGTTACTGTTTTGCTACACTGTTCCACAGTATGGCATTAAATTTAACTATGTCCATGAAGACCAGCAACTCTAGCACAGGGATCTCTAACCTTTTTCTTCCGGTGAGATACCTTTACAAAAAGAAAATGCTGAAGAGCTACTAATTTTAACGGTCACAAGACGCTGAGCACAGAAAAGCTTTAGATGGGGAACAGTTAGATGCCTATAAAACACATACCTTTATCTATTTATTAGTGCACTTGAATTAGGCATCAAAATTATACATTTACTATGGTATTTCATCTAATTGAGTCATTCAACACTAGGGCTGGCTTGCTAAGTTGTTGATATGATACATACCTCAATACAGTGAGCCTTCGATATGAAACGATATATTTCATATCAATTTGATACGGTTCATTAAAAAATAATGGCCAAAAAATGACACTAAAACTGTTTGTTAAATCACTTCTTGTGCAAAGTGAATATGAAAAACACACATTTAAGTCATCAAAATAGTGAATATATCAAATGTTGCATAAACAAGTTTCCTTCCACTAAACAAGCAACAAAACTGTAGCGCGGTAACAAAATAATTTAGTAAAATATACCCAAAATACTCTTGGTGATATATCGATACAGCAGCAAAATAATACTGATACTGTATCATCACATTAAACGACATGATATATCGATATTTCAATATTTTTGCACACCCCTGTTCAGCACAGTATGCATAGTTCAGAAATCTTTCAGTGAGCTACTTGTTAAAGGGGTGGAGATCTTTTCATAGGTCATAAGTGTCGTGTACTCACTCTGCTTCCACCACTGCTACTGGACACATGTACTGCGCGGTGGAGAAGAGACAGATGTCTGCATACTGACGAACTACAACATCACAATTACAGTGGTATTAGCAGCATGTTTATACATACAGTATTGTGTATTTGTCTGAATGAAGTACCAGATACTTTGATCTTCTTGACCGTCTTGGTGGAGTTGTTGGTGACATGGACGTTGATGTTTATAGGCTCTCCATGATAATACAACTGCCAAAAAAAACAAGTTTGTAATTATTATTGCTAATTATATACAGAAACTCCAAATTTACCATCACCCATTCAACGCACTTCTCACACTCTGCCATTCTGTGCTGGACCCTCCTGTTACCTTTGTCTTTTATCACACACAGAGTGGGAGAAGTGTCTGGCCCAAACTCACAACTAGTTTCACTCTGCAATGCCAGACAAACATCTAGGCTGACCAGAGTTTCAAAATAAAAAACTGGGACATCCCCAAATTGTGAAATGAGTGCATAATTAAAGAAAATTGTTATGCAGAAACCACTCATGACCAACTTGTGAACCAGTAAAGTCACATTTTCTTTGTGTTTTGGTCATTTTTAAGCAGCTTTTCTGTATTTTACCAAAACAAAATTCAGTTTATGCCTCTCTTTACTGTTGGCTGGAATCAATTTGGTCAAAAACAGGGACACCTGGGACATTTTTTGTATAAAACTGGGACAAATCACTGGTTTTGGATAATTCTGCTGGGACAGGGGATACAGGGCTTAAAACTGGGACTGTCCCGGGTAAAAGGGACATCTAGTCACCCTAGGGTAGAGTATAAAAATTGTACTAAAATAAGCGAAACTTCAAAATAATAACAATATCAGTGTAAAAGCAGTGGTCCAATAAATTACTCAAGTAACAGTAAAATAATTTTTTGAGGATGTAGATTTATTAATTTAAGTTAATATATTTGCTGGTAACTTGTTGTTTCACTCAAGTTAGAGTAATGTTGCTGCAAACTGAATATTACCCAAGTGTGAGTAAAAATATGGCGTCCAAAAACTATTACTCGATTAAATGTAACTGAGTACTACCCACCCCTGCCACCCACAATAGTAAATAAGTACACAGCAGTAAAACGGTGCACCTCTTTGTCCAGTGACGCCTCCAGATGCAGGGACCTGTCCGACATGAGGAAGTTGCGGCTCGTCTCCACCATGGGCTGCGGGCCGGGGTTCTCGGGGGCGTACTGGACTTTTCGGATGAGGAGGTGCACGGAGTTCCTTTGGTGGATCTTTTCGTCCTCGGCTTTGGCACAGAACACCTGGAGCTCAGAGTCCACTCCACAGGCCTTTCCCGTGTCCTCCGGGCCAGGCTGCAGCGTCACTGAGCACGGCACGTTGTGTGGGATCTGATAAAAACAAAAACAAAAGAATTACCTCTAACCACACTGCAAATCTCTCCAATCTGGCCAAGATTTTAAAACATACATCAGGTTATTCATCTTGTTTTCAGGTTTATTATCAACTTACTCATTCTGATGCTGCTTAATTCTAGTCTAGAGGTTGTTTATTTTAAAGTAACTTGTCAAGTAAAACAATTTTGCTGCATGGACAGATAATTTCACTACTTTTAAGTCATTTTCTGATAGATTTAAATTTTTATATCTTAAATTTTGGCCGAGCTTTTTCGCAGTGCATACTTTAAAAATACTTGGATTCAAAGTGATACGTTAATCTTAAAGGTGGAACTTTTCTATGCCTAAAATGTTCCACAGTACGGCATTAAATGTATCTTGTATTTAATCAATTACTATTTATTTTATTGTTCACCTATACTATGGCTTGGTGGTGCCCCCTGCCCGTTTCCATGGACTTTTGTGCCTTCGTTAACATTATTACTAGTTTGTACGACCATCCATCCATCCATCCTCTCCCGCTTAATCCGGCTGGGTCGCAATACTCATAGCACCTGACCCCCCCTATGAACCCCTCTGCAGGTGGTGAGCCCACAGGAGGGTGGACAACATGGTCCTTGATGTTAGTTCATAGGGGTGCGGGCATGTTTTGGGTTGATGGGGGAAACCGGAGCACCCGGAGGAAACCCATCCAGACACGGGGAGGAACATGCAAACTCCACACAGAAAGGCCCGGGCGACCCGGGGATCGAACCCGCAACCTTCTTGCTGTGAGGCCTGAGTGTTGCCACTCAGCCACCGTGCCGCCAGTGCTGCAGTTTGTACGACCATAAATGAAAAAAATCCTTCCTTTACATTCTTCATTCTCATTTTGCTTACTTTGATACGATAATAAACGTAAATTTCTACGCCTTCTTTATCATTATTATTAGTTTATGCGACCATAACACAGTATAATATGAAAAAAAGAAAGAAACATGGGTTAAAGTTATGTTTAGCATGGATAGTAAGTAATTTATTTGTATGCAAATATTTCTAAAGTTTCGTCGTCATTGTACATAAGCAACCACATAAGTTTTACATTTTTGAAACTATGTCATGAACAGGAGTGGGTTAAGAGTCATTGATCCATATGTTGAAATAGAGTACTAATAGTATTTTTAGGAGAATACGTTGAAGTTTTGAGATAAAAGTGAATGTCTTGCTTGAATTATACATGGTGCCAGTTAACATGTTGTTTTGGGTTGTAACATAAAAGCGTTGTTATTCATAAAAATGAGTGTAATAAACCCCGAGTGCTTCTACAGGGAGGTCCCAGGGCTGTCAGGTGATGGATGAGTTTAATACACACAGGATCTTCCCACACACAATAAAATCATTACAGACACTTTGCTTAATATCTGTCTTATATGAATGAACAAGGAACGTTACTGTTGAACAACAATTTATCGCCGCATGAAAAAGTTATTACCTAATGTCTGTGATAAATGCTATGAGAATAGTAATAGAATAAGATGAATATGGCAAGAACAATGTTTTTCTAACATTATTACTGTATATAATATTGTTTTGTTTACCAGGCCACATTGGTTCTAGTTGCTTTTGAAAAATAAAAACTAAAAATCACAAAGCTCACATGCATTAACTACCCTAATTATCAGTATTAAATCCATTTTTAGGTGATTTTGAGCTTTCAGTTCTTAGATTCAACCCAGTTTGACAATCTATTATGATGCCAACTGCCCCAATACCCCAATATAAAGTAAGACCAAACTAAATTATATAAAAAACGGGGACCTTTTAAAATAGCGCTTATAGGCTAATATTTAATCACATAAACTAATACCCAAGATTTCTACCATGTCATGTTTGCAATGCACTTTGAATTAGAGCTGCTCAACTTTGGAAAACGTCATTATCACGATTATTTTGGTCAATATTGAAATCACATTTATTCAAACTATTTTTTTTTAGTTACATGATGCATTTTTTCAGCATTTCTCCCTAAAAAACACTTTGTTATTTATAATTTACGCAAAACTTTGAAATTGAAAATAAATATAGGCTATAAATATGTATCTTAGAGCAGTTTTATAATATTTTTTTTTATTTATTAGGCGCCTTTCTGGACACCCAAGGTCGCCTCACAACAAGATAAACAAATTAAGTACGATTAAAACATACAGTTAAAAGCCGACAGTTAAAGTGAGACAGTATTTAATTGATTGATTGTGTTTAGTATTGTAGTTGTTGTTGGTTTTGCAATGTATAAAACATAAACTGAATAAAATATACTTTGAACATGAAATAAGCCATAGAAAAACATAAATGTATCCAGAATAAACTATATATTCAGCTGTTCTCCAACCTCTATACTTAAAAAATGTAATAAATATACTTATTTATATAAAAATATCCCAAAATAAAAGTGTTAAGCTTTACCATTTCAACTCGATTATATGAGTTTGGCGATAGTTTGACACACAAATCGAAATCGCAATCAAAATACAGTTAATTGCACAGCCTTATAATACAAATAAACAACACAGTTAGTTTTGGTGTGTGGTACATTACTGTGAAGTTGAAGGGAAAGGCATGGACTCCTAGTTTTTTGATGAGTTTCTCCTGCAGTTGACTGAGAACCTGGTGGGCCACAGGAGGGCAGGGGAACACTTGGACTGTGCTGCTGAAGAGGACTTTACGAAAAGACAGTCCCAGGACGTCCAGATCCTCACGGCCGTACCGGAACGCACATGTGAGGGTCACGAACACTACAGAGGATAAGAATAAATAATAACAATAGGATGTGGTAACTGATTAAAACATACAGATAAACTTACCTTTGCGGTCTTTGAGATACTCTGGATCTACAAGCACCACGCCATCTGAAAATACACATTCACTGTTTAATTCATGTTTAGCAACTTCCTGTTTATAGGCGTCATTTATGTCATTTCATTTCATAGGCGACAGTATCTCGGTAGGAAGAGTTTAGTCGTTTTTTCATCTAAAAGTTGGCAGTTCGAATCCCGCTCGCAACATAAACGTCATTGGTAGAAAGATCAGATCCACTGTTGGCGGTGCAATTCCACAGATAAGTGCCGTCATTCATCTGTGTACACCGGTGTATAAATGTGCATGTGAATGGGTGAGTGGTTCCTTTTTATTTGTTTTTGATTAACATATTTTAATTAATTTTGCTATAACTTCTGATTTAAAGGCCTTGTACCTGATTTTTCTTCTAGTTCAGAAAAAAACACTTATTTACTTATTTAAAAACACTCATTACTCTGTGTGAATATGGTATAAAAAAAATGTTTTTCTCCTTCAGGGCAGTTATATAATTTGATGGATTATACCAGGCATGTCCAAACTAAGGCCCAGGGGCCAAATGTGGCCCTCAGACCAATTGTTTTGGCCCTCAGGCTTCCAGGTGAATTGGCCCATACTGCAGTAGTAGTGCTTTTTACTGTTTTTGAAATTTACTCTGATCAAGCAAATGTAGTGTGTCCTTTTGAGGGTCTAAGCCTGAACAAATGTCTGGAGGGTCATTCAGATCTGTAATAAACGCACATATTTGAATTACTCACTGTTTTGACCACTGGTTTATGACCCTCGATCGGTCCTCATGCTGGTCTGTGTTTTAATATGTGGCCCTTGATGAAAAAAGTTTGGACATCCCTGGATTATACAGTAAAGAAAGAAAGAAAATAGTGGTTCCTTGATGTAAAAAGCTTTGAGTACGTTGACGGTGGAAAGGTGCTATAAAAAATGTGACCGTTTACCATTTTGAAAACATTCTTCACAGATCATCCATCCATCCATCCATCTTCTCCCGCTTAATCCTTCACAGATCATTTTGTACTAAATTGTTAATTGCTCTGGGAACCGAGCTCATTTTTCATCACTTTTAAATCAATGAATATTTTATTTATTCTTGTGTATCTCTTATCTCCCTCCTGTGGGTCCACCAACCGCAGAATAGTTCATAGGGGTCGGATAAAGCGGAAAAAGATGGATAAATAAATCTCTTATCTCTTTATTGACTATAAGTTTAAATTTGAAGTCAAAACTAAACTAAAATTGTATTATTTTTTTTCAATAAATACATGAAACTACACTGGACCTCAGTTTGGCGATCAAATTAAATATTAAAACCAGTTGTTACTGAGGAAGTGAAGTGCATCTTTTCTCTTTAACAAACAAAATGCGATGAAGACAGCGCCTTAACGTCATCAGTTTGAGCTGTTCACATGTAGCACAACAATCAGGACACGGGATAATTACATGAATATGCAGCGTGTCCCTGTCAGATGGAGCAGTACATGATGGGCTGACTGGAATCATAAGTTACCCATTACAAGAGTCACATCCGCCTGTTATTACCACTTATCCTTTGTTTACCACTGATTACATGATTTGCAATGTTGAACAAATCTGCTGCTTTATCATTTTAAGAGGATCAACATCAATAGTTCACGGGTAAATTCTCGCGTACTGCTAAATTATGATATAAACCTAGTAAATATGTTAGTTGATTTACTGACTTTGTGTAGCTGGAATGATGATTAACGATCTTTTTGGTCCTTTATCTCATTAAAAAGTGCACTATAAAACCTCTGTATGAAGGGTGCACCATCACAGTATGGCATTAAGCATTTATCCAATAATAGATGTTTTTATTGCTCCAAAGTAGCTTAAAAACAGACATTCTTGCTTTGACCAACGCCACCTCTCCACAGATCTGACCTGGAATACCCTACAAGACAATCCGGTGGCGCACTCTCTCTCACACTTATCATTATTCCTAAAAAACATGCAAAACAAAACATTTTCAGCTATAAAACTCTTGGTGTGACTTGGACATACCGACTGGGTCCACATGGTCCAAGTGGTCAACAAAATCCCTCTTCCCGAGATACACTGTTAGCTGAAAACAAAATATAAACACTAATAACATTTGATATAAACAAATTAAACTATACTATAAATGAAACTGCCCATACCTTACTGTTTGGACTGGACTTTTTAAAGACCCTGAAAAAGATAATCGGAAAACAACACATTAGAAACAATAAGTGACTACTTACTGTTCTGTATTCAACTTCTTGTTTATCAAATCTACAGTTATTAATATATATAGCGTAAAGAAAGCATTAGGGAGCTCGATTAGAGAAACCTCACAGAGCTCTGAAAGGCACTGCAAAAACTAAACAGGAAATGACCTGATAGATTCCAGGAAAAGTGGACAATTAAAATGCACATTAGAAAGCCCTCATAGGAAAACTGTGAATGCATTTAGGCAGTAATTTTCTACAAAGGCTGTGTTAAATGCCTTTTGTGTACATAGGGAGACAAAACAAATGTCAAAGTCGTGTTAAGTTTATGTGCATACAAACAGACCACAAAAATACAGAATATGTGAAAAAATGGCACGTTGTGATTATAATAATTTGATATTTGACATGGGAAAATTGGGTGGAATATAAAAACAGCTACAAACCTTTAGATGACTGCTTTATTATCAATAAAACATGTTAAATCAGTGGATCTCTAACCTGTCACAGCTAAAATTGAAGGATGTAAAGTCATATATATTGCAACTAACTAAGTAACTAAAAACAACTACCGGTATACATGTATACAACATACACATTTATATAATTGTGCCTTATTTGACACCAGTCTCTTGTTATCTTTTGGCTACTTATTTAGGATGTATTATTACTATTTATATTTGTACTCTGCGTTAAATTATATTGTGATGTGTGAGCTACTGTGTCCAAGTAATTTCCCTTGCGGATCAATAAAGTCTAAATCTATCTACAACTAGATGAACTGAACCAGGTCTAAACTACATCTAAACCAGGACTATAATATGTCTCCACATCTATTGGAAGACCAAATATGATTTATGTTATGCATCTGTGAACAGTACAGTTATTATTTGATTTTTAAAGAAAACTATATTAGATTTGAGCGGGTGACCCTTGTACATCAGGTGACTGGACACACAGAAGAATGTGCTAGTTTTTACTTTCTGAGGGAAAACATCAGTGATACATCCGGACGGACAAACCCTCACTTCCTTAAACCAGGTCACCAAAAACTCAACTTCAGCAGATCCCTCTGAGCCAGTGACAGTTCGGGAAAAACTGCACGTAATGTGCAATCTTAAGTACTAATCATGTTTTTTGGTAATGTTTGGAGTAGGGGTTTGTAAGTCATTCTCCCTATTGATACAGTATTGAGACAGTATATTATTCATTGTAAGCTAAATGACTTGATTTGTCTATAACACACATAGACCTTTATAACGCTGCATGCACAAATTACGCTTTAGTCAGAAAGATCCAATGTGGAAGCTGAGCTAAAAATATTAAGACATTAAAGTAATGGAAAATGTGCCAATCTCGTTTCCTGTTATGCAGTTGTATCCAAATGGGAACTTTCGCCTTTCTCTATCTCCCATAAACATCCTGTTGCGTAAGACCGTATGGTTTATTTGGCTTAAATTCTGAACACATTTGTCAGAATATGACTACAAAACATGCAGTTTTTAATTCTTGGTCCTTCGTGTGCAGTAAATATGCAGTCAGGAGCCTCACCTGGTGCCTGGTTTGTCGCCCATTTCCACTGCGCGCTGTGCGTCTTCAGATCCACAAGCCTCCAGTGCAGTTTGGGCGACGCGCCTCGTACTAGACTCTTTCAGCTGCTGTGCAGCGCCACGCCCACTTCAATCACATCAGCCACAAAAAAGAAAAAACCGAGGGCATGGGAAATAAATGACACAACAAGAAATATGCCACAGCCAGGCCCGGCCCTAACCATTTTGACACCCTAGGCAATATTTCAGGTGGCGCCCCTTGGATTTAAAAAAAAAACAAAAATACTGCCAGAGTACAGATACTCACAAGAAATCAAACAGTTCATAGTGAAGATGTTTTATACCAGGGGTGGGCAAACCACGGCCCGGGGGCCACATACAGCCCGTTAACCTTTTTAGTCCGGCCCGCCAAACATGAATGAACTGCAATAAAATTTATTAGTTTCACTTCCCCTGCAATTCCGGCGTATACCAATAAATGGCGCACTCTAAATATAGTGATACATAAAACCAAATTATCCACATGGGTCAGGTGTACAGTGCCCGGGGGTAGAACTATATCTTGAACACGACTTCCTCACTCATGGTCCGAAAACCTTCCCATAAAGCACTGCGGCCAAGTATATATCTAGTGTGCCGGGCACACTGCACCTGCTCTGACCTGGTTTAGATCTGGTTTTAGTCCTGGTTTAGACCTGGTTTTAATCCTGGTTTAGACCTGGTTTTAGTCCTGATTTAATGCTTGTTTACACATGGTGTAGACCTGCTTTAGACCTGGCTTAGTCCTGGTGTTAGTTCTGGTTTAGAGGTGCACAGGAGAATGCGAGGTCCACGCAGCGTATGCAACAAGACACAGTCCACGCGCGGTGTCCACACCGAACAAGAGGAAATGTGGCACGCGCCGTGCGGGAGCAGGTGCAGTGTGCGCGGCACACTAGATATATACTTGGCCGCAGTGCTTTATGGGAAGGTTTTCGGACCATGAGTGAGGAAGTCGTGTTCAAGATATAGTTGTATCCCCGGGCACTGTACACCTGACTCATGTAAATAATTTGGTTTTATGTATCACTGTATCTAGAGTGCGCCATCTATTGGGAAACGCCAGAATTGCAGAGAAAATAAAACTAATACATTTTAATGCAGTTCATTCATGTTTGGCGGGCCTGATTAAAAAGGTTAACGGGCTGTATGTGGCCCCCGGGCCGTAGTTTGCCCACCCCGGTTTTAGACAGTGGAGGTTTTTATCCCCCGTCGCTGATTTTTGCGCGCGGCGCCTTTAGCATTTGCCTATGTTGCCTAATGGGGGGGCCGGCCCTGGCCACAGCCATTAGAAGAAATCTGCAAAATGCCACTAAAAGTAATGTCGTGGTCACTAAGGCCAAAGACCTTGGGTCGAGTAGTCACGATGCGAGTGTTTGTCATCACAGAATGTCAATGTTTCTGTAACAGATCCATGTCATTCCCTCACTCACAAAACTCATCCTGAATGGGATCAAAAGGAGTTGTCCTAAAAGGTGCTCTATACTTAATGTAGGAGCGCGTCTGCCACTTTTTGTCTCCACTTCTACGTTTTGCCTTGAATATTCCACAGTATGGCATTAATCTTATCTTTCAAATGGGGGCACCACCACTAGGCCAAATTACAGATCTGTGAAGCCCAGCTCACAGTAAGTTATTTTAGACTTTACTATAGTTTTCTTGAAAGTTTTCTGCATTTCTCAAATGAGATTATAATGTAGTAAATACAAACTAAAAAAAACCCCTCAAACTTTCGACATCCTGTACGACCCTACAAAATAAAAGTCCCACTACATTTCGTTTTATTTTGACGGGCCTGGCCGGATCTGGCACAACGTGGGCGTGGCGGCCACAGTAAACGCCTTGACTGCGCTTTGCGGTGCAGACGAGACCGGCCGGCTGACCGACCATAGCCCAGGGATTACCCGACATTCCGCCGAGTGCAGTCAGCGTGTTGTGCCTGAAGTGCGCCTGGACACCGCCGACATGTCCCCCCGCTCCGCTCTGAGTCTGTGCGCGGTCCTGGCTCTGCTCCTGCCGCTCCACGGTAAGTCTTTGTCCCGCACACACCTCCGAACCGCCCGCCACATGTTCAGCCTTTGTGCCGCACTCAGGGCCCCGGCGGCTCCGCGCCAGACATTAAACACACCACCCCGAATATTCCCTTTAGCCTGGTTTAGTCCGGCACAGTTTTTACTGCTCACTTGAACGCACCGCAGTTTTTATCTTCATGGGGAAATGGTCCATGTGCTTTGATTTTCTGTGACTGCAAAATCAGACAATTAGCTCAAATCAGTAAGCCCTTATGTGAGAAGTTATAGGTTATATCTTTGGCTAATTTGTATATGAAGGGTTATTTTTAATTTTTATTGCAGTAAGATAGTGTAGTTTGTGCAGAAGGGAGAAGTGATGGGGATCAAAGTGATGCTGGCACCGCCCACAGTGAGTCTGAGTGGGACACACTGCCAGGAAACGCCTGATGTCACTCTCCCCTATAGCAGCCATGTGGAAGATGGTGATCAAAATGGTGGTTAGTATGAGACAGATGAGGTGTCTACCCAGGCAGGTGAACAAAAGGCCAGACTATAGCCAGAATATAGAATAGGACACCCTGTCCAGATCTCCACCCACTATATTTCACACTGCTTTGTGTTCCAGTGAATTATTTAACCACTATCTGGGTGACATCTTTAAATGTTTGTTGTACATAAAAGCTGTGCTGTGCCATCTTAACTTGTTGGTATTAATTATGCATTGAAATCTCCTGAATGCATTTGTCTCAGCGAACCAATAATGATTAAGCAGCAAGAGAGTTCAGAGGTCAACAGAACTTAAATCTATATTCATGCACATGTGCTGTAAAACAATCCAATCCACTTCAGTTCTATAGCACATCTTATAAACAAAGACTATTTACAAAGTGCTACACATATAACATCTTAGAAATAAAAATATCTACATTTAAATACAAGAAAAACTGAGTAAAACAAATAAATAAAACCGTAAAATAGACCCATAGAAACAAGTAAATACAATTAATAAAACAAAACCGTAAAACACAACAGGGGACCATGCAACTCACATGGTTACAAGGTTAAAAAAGTAGTAAAACAAGTGAATGGTCCGTGTGGCAAGTTAAAATTGTGTAGCATAAATTACTTAAAATAGCTTGTTTTACATTGTAAAAAGTACAAAATCTCAACAGTAGAATATTTCTAAACACGTATTGTATATCTAGTGTTCTTAAATGCAGATATTTGTAGGCTTTTGTATAAGTGATGTGAGTAATCTGATTTTAATAATGACATAAGATTGTATTTACACACTGGGGTTATACCGGCTTGTCAAAAGCCTGATCCCGTCAGATCTCAGAAGCTAAGCAGGGCCGGGCCTGGTTAGTACTTGGATGGGAGACCACTGGGAATTCCAGGTGCCACAGTGGGGCGCCAGTGGCAAAAACTGTCGTAGTGTCCTTAGGCAAGGCACATCACCCACATTGCCTAGTATGAAAGTGGTGTGTGCGTGAATGGTGGTGGTGGTCGGAGGGGCCGATGGCGCAGATTGGCAGCCTCGCTTCCGTCAGTCTGCCCCAGGGCAGCTGTGGCTACAATAGTAGCTTACCACCACCGGGTCTGGAGTGAATGAATAATGCTCTGTAAAGCGTCTTTGAGTGTCCTGAAAAGCGCTATATAAAACTGATGCATTATTTATTATTATTATTACAGTATACTCTAAATCAGGGGTGAGCAAACTACGGCCCGTTAACTTTTTTAATCCGGCCCGCCAAACATGAATGGACTGCAATAAAATTTGTAAGTTTTATTTTCCCTGCAATTCTGGCGTTTCCCAATAGATGGCGCACTCTAGACACATTGATACATAAACCAAATTATCCATGTAAGCCTGTGGTACAGTGCCCGGGGGTATAACTATATCTTGAACACGACATCCTCACTCATGGTCCGAAAACCTTCCCATAAACTTCCCACTGCGGCCAAGTATATGTAGTGTGCCCCGCACCTGCTCCCGTACGGCGCGCGCTGCACCTCCTCTTGTACGGCGTGGACACCGAACGTGGATCGTGTCTTGTTGCATACGCTGCGTGGACCGCGCTTCCTCCTGTGCGCCTCTGAACCAGAACTAACACCAGGACTAAGACAGGTCTAAAGCAGGTCTAGACCAGGTGTAAACCGGATCTAAAACCAGGACTAAACAAGCATTAAATCAGGACTAAAACCAGGTCTAAATCAGGACTAAAACCAGGTCTAAACCAGGATTACAACCAGGTCTAAACCAGGTCTAAACAAGGTCTAAAACCAGGTCTAAGCAAGGTATAAAACCAGGTCTAAAACCAGGTCTAAACCAGGCCTAAACCAGGACTAAAACCAGGTCTAAACCAGGTCTAAAACCAAACAAGAATTTGCAGGAGGTGGTTGCTACATTCATGTAGTTTTAAAAAAACATGACAATATCAAGTAATCCAATAATTTATTTAAGTAATTTCATGGATTACATTGCAAACTACATTTTGGGGTATGTAATCTGTAATTTGTAGGGGAATACAGTTTAAAGTAACCTTCCCAACACTGTCAACAGAATCATCAAATGTGTCACAATGAAACGGAATTCAAAATTTCTGAAACGGAAAATGTTAATTTTTGAAGCGGAAAATCATCGGCCTTATATATGGTGCACATGCTGAATTGAGACGTCTGAATATGCCACATGTAAATCGGATCCTGCAAGTTATTTTCATCTTATTTGCTGGGCTGATGTAGTCAGACCAGAACACTCCATCCATCTGCTCCTGGTCCGGCCCTTCCATCAAATTTTAGAACCTTTGTGGCCCTCGAGCCAAAAAGTTTGCCCACTCCTGCTCTAAATAGTGGTAGTATAGATTGATAAAATGTGGTAAGAAATGAGTCTAGACAGGAAGCTACCAACTTCATGCCACCTACTGGTAACAGTTTCACATCCTCTCCAATCATCTCCAGGGCAATATGTTCAGGCAATGAACTCTGTGGTGTGAGAGAGGGCAGATGTGACAGACCAGATCAAATCTGTGATCAGTTAACAAAGATGAAAGAAAATTATTTCGATCTACTTCCTTTTCCTTTGCCCCACAATGATGAAAAGAATCACAGTTCTTAGATTCATCTCAGCAAAACTCTAACAGCACTTTAGCTCGGGACTCGCACAGGAAGTACAGTGACTTATGAATGAAATAATGAAACGTGTGCATTGATTGGTTCAGGTTTGTCTTAATGTAGTCGTGTCATTGCCTCTTACATATGAATAGATAATCTTACATGACATTCGTTCCCATTACAGCACCGGGGACATATTGTGAGCACACCATCATTAATTAGGGCTATAGTTTATTTATAATTTAAATGTTGTGAGTCATGTCAGTGTGTAGGTGTTACAGGATCGAGCCAGACACACCCGGAGCAGAGGCAGAGGCTCCAGAGGTCACTAAGTGCAGTGTTTCTGATGCATATTAAGGGCTCATAACTCTGGAAGTGGATGGCTGACCTTTCAGAGTGTCAGTTCTTAAAAGAATGTGAAAATTATGGTATTACGTTAGCCTTTATGAAAAAGTTTGCCTAGATGGTTCTGCATTTGAAACTGGCATAGTTACACAACCTTTAATCGTGATAATAGGGAAGATTTTAATCGTTTTGTATTAAAATGGCTGTTGTGGATAAATTTTTAACTGAAGTAACAGATCTTTTAATTTCTCTGTTGCAACTTTATTTAAGAAATGGGTAATATGGTTTATTGTAACAGTCATGCCATATGGTTTCTGTATCAGTGGCATAAAGTGACCTTCAATACAACACTGACCTACAAAGGAAAAAGACTAAACTCGCCAGAGGGTGAAACTGAGAAAAATGACTTCAGTGTTTCTGCTTTGTCCAGACAAAAGTATAATAAGTAGAGCTCCCAAAATTTGACAGCTAGTTGCTATAATGAAGAAATATTTGTATGCGAAAAATATTGAGCTCAAAATTGACTTTTGACCCTTATTTTGCAGTTACTGTTTTCTGCCTTTGTAGCAAGTGGCAAAAATAAGGAGTCGTGCAAAGACAAAACGCAGTAAGAGCACAGTGACTGCCAAATAAGGGTCAAAGGTCAATTTTGAGCTCAATATTTTTCATGATATTTATTCACATGACACATGAGGTCTCAAATACCCCCAAAATGACAAACTGACCAAACATGATGTTACGGTGTTCTGCGTTTTGTATGGCAGAAGAGCTTCCTGCAACAATTTAAAGCACAAATAGACTAATTTACCAGGTTGCAGTTTTGTACAACTTTTATACGAGACAAAAAACATACAAAAAAGTGATTTGGAGTTTATTTAAATGTTTCCTGAGGGCTTGAACGCTGGTGAAAACATCGCCCCCGCCTCTGCTCCCTCTCACTCTCCATATGTCAGAGTGGCATCCAGTGAAGCCCGGGCTCTTTGTTCCTCTCAGCTTTTGTCCTTTTCATGTCAATAATCCGCACTACAGTCCCGGGCCCAAACAAAAGGATGATTTTCTCATGAGCACAGTGTGGTGGGCGGGTGCGGGGGTCCACACACACACAGCACAGTAGTACAAGTGCCCCATGTCCGACCCACACAAAAACATCTGACCTCACTGTAGAGGAAAGGGCTTCAGTAACCAAACTTACTTTCTCTGTTTTCTGCAGTGATCTCACAGGACTTGGACCTGTCTGATGCTCTTCCGGATGACGATGTAGTAGGCAAGTATTATTTATAAAACTAGATGCATTTTATTTTTCTGAAATGTATTGTTTTTAATAGGGATGTAACAGTAATATTGTGGACCATCTCAATATATTGAATCAGAAGTCTCTTTGATTGAATGAATAGTTCTGATGCAGAAATAACAAAAAACAGAAACAGAGGAAACTACATAGACCATGATCCTTTTCTCCATTTCAGTGCAGACTACATGAAGAAATAACTGTTCTAAGCACTTTTAAATCATCATTCTTTGGATTAAGTCTTGTGAAGACATTTGTAGAGGAAAGAGTTTTATGTGCCTCCACAAATATATTGCAATGAATATTGTACTGTGAGATGTAGATGGTGAAAATATTGTACAGAGAGATTTGGATATCGTTACATCCCTAATGACAATAAATGTTGTACCAAATTACTGGTCAAAGCATTTTATAATGTCAGTCTTTTTATTCTGTAGAATATCGTAATATCATGAGCCTCCCCACCATATCGTGAGCTTTCCCACGATATCACAATAAATATCGCACTGTGAGGTTCATACTGTGAGGATATCGTATTGTGAGAGTTGGATATTGTTACACCCCTAGTTTTTATGAACAATATTTAGTGCCACTGCCAAAACCTGGACTAGTACCTGCTTGCTCTTACGTACATTTCATACATTGCGCACTATTCTGTGCATCAGTTTTAATTTTTTATTTATTTAGATTTTTTTCCAAGGTTCAAACGTTTCTGAAATTGTTTATTAGTATTATCATCATCCTTGGCTACATAACTAAAAGAACAGAAGTGCAGTTGTTCAATGAGGTTTATTTGGGCTTCCGATGATTTGTTATTAGCTTCTTTTTTCAGAGCAAGGGTTTGTTTTTATACCTGACAGTTTCGACTGCTAGTGAGCAGTCGAAACTGTCAGGTATGAACAAACCCTTGCTCTGAAAAAAAAACTACTAACATAGAAGTGCAGTTGTTGCACAAGGTCTTCCCTCTCCTCACTTCTAAATTCTCTAATCTTCATTCTCCTCTCTTTGTTAACAGTGACCCCTACAGCGAAGCCCGCAGCACCAGCACTTCCAGCAGGTGGTGCCGGGGGAGCAGGTGGCGGTAAGAACAGTGCAGAACAGATGTTTGTCATTAAAAATGTATTGACATTACGTCAAAAGATCGAGACAGGCTTCATAGCTCTTGTTTATGCAACTTTGAAAATGTCATGGCACTAAATCAGGTCACAATCAGAATTAGTTTGAATTTATTCCGAAAATCTTTGTTTCGTTTTCAACTAAATGAGAGTATGTGAGACAAATGTATTAGCATATTAGGTCAGTGAGTTGAAAGTCTGGGCAGCGCTGGCCCTTAACAAATGTGGGAACTTTTTGTCATTGTATCCATGAGAACACCACGAGCTAGCCCCGTCTTTCAACTGTGTGTAGTGTTGTAATCAGGATCACTTCAGACTTTCAATGAAGTGGACATAGTTCAGTTCAATTTCAATCCAGTTTTATTTAAATAGCCCAGAATCACAACAAGAGTTGCCCCAATGGGTTTCACAGTGAAAAACATGGAAACATCATCTAACATAGACATCAGCAAACACATTGTCCCATCCTCAGTCTCTCAATGAACACACGATTCTTGGTGCCAGAGAGCAAAAAAACCCACCAGTGGGTGCAGTATGGGAAAATTCTCTCCAGACACTTTTGCCAACCAGCTGTCGCCATGCGGCGCACCTTTGGACCATTGTTAATACTTCGAAATCCAACTTTACACAAACAATGCAATGTATATTAAATGAGTTTTGACCCTTGTATGTGACTGTAGTTTGTTTGAGAGAATTACATGATCACATTAACTACACAAAGCTGCAGGACCTGAAGTAGTACATGTATTTTGATTTCTATTCAAACTAGGCACTGATGATGACCACTGTATATTATTATATATATAAGAATGTCTAATGGCGCCTTTTTTTTTTAGACATTTCCCTAGAGGACGCCGTTGCCACCACCACAACCACCAAAGCCCCGACCAAAGAGGTCCCCAAGGCACCCGCTGGCACCAAGGCGCCAGCAAAGCCCAAACCAAATACAAGTAAGGGGCAAGCCTCCTCCTGGGACCCCCCTCTCCCTCTGCATGTGACTTACCCTTTCTGTTTATCCCTAATAATACTGACTTACCACACAAGTTATTGACTAAACAATGCTCTCATTTATGTTATGTTATATTTACAACCTTTCAAAAGTAAGAATTCGTCGCATTACTCCCTCATATAAGAAAACTGTTGACATTAAGTGGATTATTTTTTTCTTCTTCCTTCTAGTGTGCATAAAAATCACCATATACTAGTTACTAATAATAATAATAATAAAATTAATATATTTTATTTATTAGATGCCTTTCTAGAAACTTGAGGTCGCCTTACAACAACATAAATATATTAAATATGATTAAAGCTGATTAAAGCATACAGTGGGACAGTATTTAATTGATTGATTGTATTTAGTATTGTATTTTATTACTGTTTAGTATTGTTTAGGATTGTATGTAGACAGTATTTTAATTGATAATAGTTACATACGTTTTACTATTCAGCAAAACTTCCTACGCTGAGTTTGGAGAAGTAGTTCAAAGCTACATTTAACAAAAATATTAGCATAAATCAGCTTTGTGCTAAAGTTATAGTAAAAACATCAGACATATCCTTTCTTGCGACATTTATTTCCAATATTTTCTTTGTTCCTCATTTGTTTTTCCCTTGATCTTGCTAAGACCCAGCTGCTCCTGACTTTGACCTGAGCGATGCCCTGGACCCAAACAACGACATTGGTGCAAAGGATAAGAAAAAGGTGCAGGGAGGTGGGTGTCTCTCTGTCAGGAGTCACAAGTGTTACAGGAATTTGCTCCAGATAAATATAAATACAGAAAATAAGGTAGGAAGGAAAGAATATTTCAAAATATTCTTGACTAACACCATCTATATTTTATTTTTTCAAAGTTGGTTGTTTTTGTATTAGTAGCTGATTCTACTCTCCTGCATGTGCACTTGAATGCTGCCCAAGATTAACTTACTCGTAAAGCTTTTTTCCTCAGAATCACCTATAGATCTGAGCTCTACATGTTTGCCTCTTATTTGTAATACCCACTATTACTATAATCACTATTATCAGGGTTCCTACAGTGTCTTAAAAGCTTTGAATTTATGAATTTGGAAATAATACCTTAAAAAGACTGGGAAAAGTCTTATATCTGGGTCTTAAAATTTGTGCAGTACGTAACTTCTCCGTATCACATTTTTCCTCAAAAGTTTAGGTTGTCAATTATTTGGTTAAATGACGTTGTCTAAATAAAGATCGGCGGAACCAATAATTGAGAACGCAGCGCAGGCCGAGGTCAAAATACTCCAAACACGTCCCTGAAGATCACACGCTTCAGCACCACAAGCAACAAGATCAGCAGAAGTGTGTAAAATCCAAGAAAATGTCAGCAAAACACAAAGTATTATTAACGCATTATGTGTTTTTTTAAACATTAGTTTTATGTTACTGAGCAACCCGTTTCATGTTGGGGTTATCGGGAAGTCTCGCCACTCTTCATATTCCTTTGTTTGAGAAATAAATGAACAGATATTCAAGAATTTTTTTTGCCGGTAGGTCTATGAAATACATATTAAGTTAAGTTTTTATATAAATAGTCAAAAAGGTCTTTAAAAATACTTGAATTTAACTTTAAGAAACCTGCAGGAACCCTGTATTATGCCTTCATGCCAGGGCATACAAAAGTGCAAGAATTGTCTGGAGGCTACTTTCATAACCTTGGTTCTGTGCAGAAATATAGTTAACCTGGACGACATTGAGGCAAATGCTTTGACAGAACAAGAACATGGAAGAGAGGCCCACACTGTTTGTCCTGTACTTCATGCCTCACACACAAATCACTAGTAGCTGGTCTTGGCTGATCCTCGAGATCCTCTAGACCAAAGACCAGTTTGTTTGTGGTGTGAAAGAGAAATTCATTGATGATTTTTCAGGAACACATTTTCAATTGGCTCATTCCCCTGTTTTAACCGAAGTCCCTGATGTATTTATTCTCAGGGGGCTTCTCCGACGATGACCTGTTCGACGTGGGTAATGACAAGACGTACAAACCAGACAAAGGCAAAGGTACACACCGTAATGAAATCCCAATAACTGTCATGAGTGGATCTACTAAAGCAGGGGATGTGTTGTTCTAGGCACCAGGCCCAGTGACCAGATTGACCAGTATGACGACAACAACGGTACATAAAATATCTATACTGTATGTTCAGTCTGTGTGCGTGTGTTTGACTGAAGTGTGTTGCAGAAACCACAGCCGAGGTGGGCACCATCGCTGGGATAGTCAGCGCGGTTGCGATGGCGCTGGTGGGGGCCATCAGCGGCTACATCTCATTCCAGAAGAAGAAACTCTGCTTCAGTATACAGCGTAAGTGTAATTTTAGCGAAAAACACTCATATCATATTGGGAGCTGATGTTAAACAACAAATTGCCTTTATGCTAAAATTCTGAACCCGTGCCCAGATTGTTTGCCATTGGGACATTTGGGAAATTCCTATAAAAGTTTTATAATGGGAATACTTTTTAAAAACTGAAGTGAAATCAGCCAATATGTGAGTGCAGCATGAGTGACGCAGTGAAAACAATGGCACATCAGATCTAAACCTTGTGGGACACTATTAGACAGAGCCACATTCTGCGCCTGAGGCAGAGCAGTGGTTTTTAACTGGCCACACAGGGACCTGCCACATTTACCAGACTTTAATACAGATGACTGGCTGGTATCCGCTCCGAAATAAAATAACATTCTGAAAAAAGCTGCTTCTTTAAATCAGACCAGAGTCAAATGATCAGGTTTTCCACGGAGTCCTTTCTCCTTATTGTGCATAAACAGGCTTGTTCTGGTGCAGGCGTGATCCCTGTGGTGGGTTTGTAACTCTGGGCTGTGTCTTTTACAGAGAGTCTGAACGCAGAGATGGTGAAGTCAGAGAACCCAGATGCTGTTGTGGCCACGGAGCCACAAGGTGCGTGATTTACACTATTAGGATGTAAATGATTGTCATATGAAGTTTAACAAATGCCACGTGCATGAAATGTTGGTTATCATGTTTATAATGAGAAACAGACCCGATATTAAAGACCCAATTTCAATCAAACGTATGTGAAATGGTCTGATTTACTGTATTGAACTGTGGCCCTCCATGTGGTCTGTGCTGAAATACAGTTGAAAACACAGTTGAAAAGGCTTCATGGTTTTATATTCCTGTTCTTATTGAGTTACTATTGTATTTTGTGTTCATTTTACTCTATTACTCTTTACAGTTCAGCAGACTCTCCTGGAATCCGCCAGCGCAGAACCTCCAGCTGAAGAGAATGCAGTGTAATCTCCTCCAGTCCACCCCTGACCTGTACACCACACACTCACACACACACCTACAATAACACACATGTATACAAGCACACACCCTCCCCAGATGCTGCATACGCTGCTCTGAATGTGACTTTTTAACTTTATTTTACTGCTGTGACTCTTGGCTCATACCAAACTTTGCCAGTAGCTTTTGTACATAGTTATTTATTATTTCTCCAGACTCGTGTAGGTCTGCAGATCTGTTTGCCTTTTGTTTTTACTAACCCGGAACCGTGAAGGCAATGTTTTCATGTACAGCAGGAAGTGTTTTAAGTTTGATTCAGTATTTTTGTGTGATCAGAACAGCTCGTACATGAGAGCGAACAGATTTCTGGGGCATTTGCAGCGTGTTATAGCACACAGGGAGCATGCAAAGGAAAATAGATGTTTTATTTCAAGTCAGTTTAGGGTTAATTGAATATTGATAGTCTGGAAAAAAAATGTTTGCGAGGGCAGTTACCATGTTTGTTTATTGTTTAGGTATGTGTCCTGTTTAAACTGGAAAACTGTTCTCTTTTAATCTTCTGGAAACCCATGACTAGTTTAAGGATATATTAAAAAATAACATTAAGTTAATTTAAGATTGTATTGTACCTTATAGCTAGTAAATAAGTCATAACTCTGAGCCACTTATTCTAACACATGAAGAAAAGTTGTAAAGGTGTGGTATTTTGCCTTTTTTTCCCTCAATATTTCATATATGTAATAATAATAGTAATGTTAGTTGTGTATCTTATAATACAGTTGCCTTGTTTCTACTGTAAGGCATCTGATAATTGTCTCTACTTACAGCCTGTATCTTTTTCTAGTTTTTTAGACCGCTGTTTTTGATAATATTAAAGAAAGGAATGTTGCCTGGAGATTAGTTGTAAGATCGTTTTGGGAAAGATACACAATTCCTATAGTCTCCAACTATGTCTAAACGAAAACAATAATTAGAAATCAATAGTCATTGGACTTAATGTAGCATTACAGATAAGCTAGCGAAATTATTCTGCTGCCTTTTATTTAAATTGAGCTTTTGAACAATGAAACTGTGGTCACTTTGAGCAAACGTAGACTAACTTTTAAAACGGTGGTAGTGGAAATGATTTTTTTGCCAAATATTATGTGGCTATAGTAGGGTGACCAGACGTCCCTGCTTACCCGGGACAGTCCCAGTTTTGAGCCCTGTGTTCCCTGTCCCAGCAGTCCCAGCAGATTTATCCAAAATCAGTGATTTGTCCCCGTTTTTTACAAGAAATATCCCTGGTGTCCCTATTTTTGACCAATCTGATCCCTGCCAACAGTAAAGAATCAGAATCAGAATCAGAATTACTTTTATTCATCGCCGAGGGGAAATTTTCTTCATTACAGATGCAACCGACCAAGAGCATGTACATCGAACAAGTTACAAAATAAGCTAAATACAATAAGATAAAAGATAAAATAGCTCTCTCTGGGAAATTATTTACATCAGTGACATATTTATGACTATATACATGTGTGAGCAGGGAATAGGATGAAAAGGATTGAGTAGTTTGTGAGTTAAAGTGCAGCGTTCAACAGTTTGATGGCGACAGGCAGGAAAGATTTCCTGTGTCTCTCAGTGGAGCAGCGCGGCAGCCGCAGTCTATGGCTGAAAGAGAGGCATACACTGTCATTAGTTTAGGTAAAATACAGAAAAGCTGCTTAAAATTGACTAAAACACATGCAACTATACTGACTCACATTAGTGCATAACAATTTTCCTTAATTATGCACTCCTTTCACAATTTTGTTATTGCCAAGCAGCCCAGGGATGTCCCAGTTTTTTGAAAATCTGGTCACCCAAAATGAATCACAGCAGCCTGCAGCCTTTTTAAAGCACCCTAGAACAAAAATCTGAAAATGTTCTTGTAATTGCAATAACTGTACAATAGCCACAAATAGACAATCCCAAAAACAATGTTATGGACTGTGCCCCGTGCCGCTGCTTCATACAGTGTGCACTTCTAAACGTCTTACTAATATAAGAGTGAGTGAATGGACATGGGATAGTTGACATGTGAGGATAGCTGACAGTGGTTGGAAGGTGCAGAATCGTACAGAAAAACAAAGTTGTTAGCAACATTAGCAGTAGTTAGCTTCTGGACTTGACTGTGTCTGTGTGCTGTAGAGAGTAGTGCGGCTTGTACATATTTAGTGAGCAGTTTTGTGTGGTCAGTGTGTTTGAGCTATACTCTTCCGTCTTTTTACACTTTGTACCCGAGTTTGGCCTGTAGCTTAGCCTGTAGCTGAGCAGACACTTTTGTAAATTCAGCTTTCTGGTCGTACTGCAGCTTGCGTGTAGGGGATGGAGGAGCAGTAGATTTCTGCAGTAGCGTCGTAGACCCCAGTGGCCTGTGAGAATGTGGGGGAGAGGAGAGCCAGATGAAGATAACAGCAGCTTAGAACAGTTCATGGACACAAGGTTTATGTTTATGATAATGTCCTCAGCAAATATGTACAGTTCCATTACACAGGGCTGCTCAGTGGGCCATGCGAGTCTTTAGTTTTACTGGACCAAGCCTGAGAGTGGATGGTACAGTGGGCAGAGGGTCTATGCATATCTCTGGGTTTGGCTCTGTGCCTCTCTGAGGGGACACATTAGTTAAGCCTTTAATGTCTGAGTGCCAAATATCGTTTGTGTTTGGCTTCTGCACTGCAGCAGGAATGTGTTGCTGCTGAAATGAATGTTTTATAGTGTTGATACTGAAGATGAAGAGAACAAATTGTTTAGCAAGTATCTTTAATCAGACAATTGCGATCTGACCCAAGCACCTTCTCCAAAAGTCTTTCTAGATATAATGCAGGAATTGGTATTTTACCAGAAAGGAAAAACAATTTATATCTAGCAATTTCTTTGCTAAAATGTGACATGAAGGCAGAGGCCTGTTATTTCTGTGGAGGTGGAGCCTCTGTATTGGCCTTTCTCATTGGACACAGGAGTCCCTCCTGCTGAGAAAGTGTCCAGCAGAAGTGGCTGCTTCTCTAAGATCATCAAAACAGCACAACTTTCAGTTTAATGAATGTATAGAATATGAGAGAGAAAAACTGTAGCAACAGATCTTCACCAAAGATGGATTGGAGTTTATCAAATAAAACGGTCAAAACTGCATTGCAAAAATTGCACCATTTGCTCTATATATAGCGTATCTTTTGCACCTAAAATTCTTTGTCGTATCCTCACAAAAGGCTGATGGGATTGACAGCATGAATGTCACTTTATAACTGTAAAACTTTTCTAACCACATCTTCACTATACTGGCACTGCTGCCTGTGCCAAGTGTATAGGGACTGTTTAAGTCACAAAGTTGAACACAGTAACTGTATGTGACTTCTCACTGCCTTATCTCACATCAGTAACACTGTGCACTGACGCTGACCCGACTCCTGCTGTTCAGCCCAAATGTGCTCCTGAGAAAGGACTTTCTCTTTACTAACCTGCTGCCATAACAGTGACTTAACTCTTTTTTAAAACACCTTGTCATTACCCTGGTTGCTGTGCATTGTGCCTTCGGTCACATGACCTGGGCCCTCCTGTAGCGCCCCCTGTTGCCCACCGCAGTGCCTGGTCCTGCACAGCCACAATATCCTTTCACAAAACCTGCAGCTCTGTCTTTCCCACAAACATTAGCTGAGGGCTCTACTACACCTTACAAGCAAATCCACACTACACCAGAATACTGCAATACTCTGTGTACATTCACTTTGATGCATGCTTTTCTCTACATTTAACATTTGCTATTGTAGCTAGACAGTGGTAGCCTCTGTGTCTTTTTGACAACTGAATGTTGGACAGTGGTTACGCTCTAAGTGTCATTGTGAACAATCTGCTTTTCTCTTATTACAATAGCTCTTTGGCAGTATGTTACAACTCATTGTTACTAATGAAGAAAATAATAAAACGGAAACCTCAGTCTTTCAGTGTGTTTATTGTTTAAATGTGGGTGGAATGTCAGAAGTTTGTATGGCTTAATAGGTTTGTACATCCGTATTAAATGTAATATTAAAAAAGACACAAATCTGAGAACATCCGTATACTCACATTGGCTCATAACATCGGCTGTGTCCCACATCACAAGTCTGTGTTGGGGTCTGCAGACCACTACAGTAAAGGACTACATCCAGTACAAGCATGCATTCGCCAACATTTCCATGAGCAAACCAGCCAATCATTAAAGGCCACAGTAAAAATGGTACACTTCTTGAATTTGTATGAACGTGGCCACGGTGTAGCTGTGTAAACATAATCTTTAACAGTAATGGGTGCACTTGCTTCTTCATACAACTATACAACATCAGCTGTCAGAATACAGTACAGTTGTTTCCTCTTAAAACTTCACCAGTTATTACATAATTACCATGGATGATAAAAATAAACATAATACATAAGGCAGCAAAGTTTTGGTGTGCTTTAAGGTAACACATGTACAGGTGTGATTATTTTGTAAAATGCACTGAAGAATGTCTACAGTTCATCCCTCGCGCTCCACTGATGTATGTTCCAGATAGAGACTGGCTTAAAATGCTTGTGTTGTATGTAAACAGTGTCAATATGAACATTTATGGCACACAAACTTTCAACTTTCTGCATTCTATGAAGTTTTTCAAAATTAAAATGCACAATGAGAGAACAAAATGCATGTTTAAAATAATAAATATACAGTATGTGAGCATTATATTATCCACAACAATGTATTTTACCCAAAACGGTAAAATGTCCCCCAATATTTTGACCTAGTCTGAGCTGTGATAAGAGAAAATTTAAGGCCTAGAACCTATTCAATATTTGAGGGCAGTAACAAGTTCAGAAAAGCCACCTTTAAAAAAAAACAACATATCCATACAGAATATTTCTCAAAGATTAGTAGCTGATCTGTTGGTCTGGTTGGCCTGACCAGTTTGACTTTGATGAATTAAAACATAAAAACAAAGAACAATGTGCCTAAAAATGCAATTTAAATGTAACTAAAATACATCAAGTGAATGTTCAAATAAATACTACAATATAAAATTTCTTAAAAATTATAAGTAAGAGCATAATCATAATTTAAGTCAGGGTTTTTTTTTTGGGTGGGGGGTAGCCTGGGACTCCCCAGTCCGATCCTTTTTGTTCCAACAGCCTGAATTTGGCGTTTGTTATACTATTTGGTGCATAGTCTGTTCCGGGGTGGGAGGGACTGTCCCGAGGTGTGAGGTACTGTCCTGGGGTGTGAGAGGGAGTGTGGGACTGTCTTGGGAGGTGTGAGGGACTGTCCTGGGATGTGGGAGACCATCCTGGGGTGTGAATGGGAGTGCGAGGGTGTCCTGGGGTTTGAAGGACTGTCCTGGGGTGTGAGGGACTGCCCTGGGGTGTGAGGGACTGCCCTGAGGTGTGAGGGACTGCCCTGAGGTCTGAGAGACTGCCCTGGGGTCTGCCCTGGGGTCTGAGAGACTGCCCTGGGGTGTGAGGGTGAGCGCGGAGGTGTCCTGGGGTGTGACGGGGATGTGCAGAAGTGTCCCGGGGTGTGAGAGGGAGTGTGGGGGTGTCCTGGCATGTGAGGGACTGTCCTGAGTGTGAGGGTGAGTGCGGGGGTATCCTGGGGTGTGAGGAACTGTCCTGGGGTGTCCAGGGGTTTGAGAGACTGTCCTGGGGTGTGTAGGGGAGTGCGCACGTGTCCTTGGGTGTGAAGGGGAGCACAGGGGTGTCCAGGGTGTCAGACAGCAGAGTGCAGCGGTGTCCCAGGGGAGGAGGAACTATCCTGGGGTGTGAGGGGGATCATGGGGGTGTCCTGGGGTGTGCGGGGGACTGCGGGGTGTCCTGGGGTGTGCGGGGGACTGCGGGGTGTCCTGGGTGTCAGACAGCAGAGTGCAGCGGTGTCCCCGGGTGTGAGGGCGAGTGCTCTGTGGAGGAGGGCAGGGAGTGGGAGGCCGCCTCCTTCTGCAGCTCCTCCAGGCGCCGCTGCAGCTCAGCCCGCACAAACAGCAGCTCCTTCAGGGTCTGGTGCACCGGGACCTGGGCACAGCACAACACTGTCAGGTAACAGGAAATGGCACAAAGGCCGAGGTGCACGCCAAGTATTTACTGAACTGTGACCAAAAATATTGCACAGTTAATTTGAAAGATGTTTTCAGTGTGAGTGGCCATTCACCTCTTACTAAAAATAATAAACCAACAAGGGAATATGCACACTTCAATTTCTCTATTTGTATTTAAGAGTTCAGCATTTTACTCGAATGTTACATGTTCAACTACGGTTCTATAAATCTCAGATGACTACCAAAGAGCGGTGCTGAAAGTACTGAATGTTCCCTGCACATATTTCAGCATCGTCCTCTAGTGACCACTAGGGATGAAATAAAACTGCTGGCTGCCACCACAGACTGTATATGTATATAAATGGACAAAACTAACGCGCTAGCTGCCGCGTTCCAAATAGGAAGTTCCCATGTGGCTCTTCTGGCTCCTACTGACCCTGGCTCACATGGAAATACATTAGAATATTGTGGCCCCTCTCTCTGTAACTGGTGCTGTGAGCGTCGTCATTTTGGGCTTAAAATGTCCATATTTACCCACTCTACATGATCCTGGTATGTTTTTTTTTTTGCTATTTTGTCCGTCAAAAGGCTCCCTTATTTGCTCCTATAACCGTTAGCATTGCAAGCTTCATTCACTTAGTCCAGTCATTAATGTACACTACACTGGTCTGGTCTACCCCTAAAGGTGACTTCATAACATTTCCCAGTGTGGCATTAAACTTATCAATCCTCCAGTTCATAGGTGTTTTAATTGCTCATTGCATTTGTCGTCAGGTGTCAGACCATCTGACAGAAAAGTTATATAGTGTACCTTTAAACAAGATGTGTCATTTCGCTGCAAACCCATCAGCAATGTAAAGAAAAGCACTGGATGCTGACCTGTGGCCTCATGCGGGGATTCCAGCGGGCGTAGTATCCCGTCCACAGCTCCAGATGTCTGGATGACACCAGCGGATACAGGACATGGTGCTCATAGTCCACAAAGAAGGGGTTTGTGAAGTCCTCCGGTTGGCTAAGGAGGAACAAATGCACTGATCAGAGACAGTCACAACATATTTTTAGTTTAATGTGTGTTTTACCTGTTAATGTAGGACCACAGAGAGATGGTCTTACTCTGGACCTCCTAAACACAAAAGCAGAAAACAAATAAATGCAGGCTTCATGCAAACTTATGTGACTGTAATGTTTAGCACAAACCTGGGCTGTCCGCTCCTGTTCACTGTTGTAGAGGAACGTCCCAAACAGGCAGCTGTACAGATGGTCCAGCACCGTGATCAGGAACAGCTCATTGAACTCAAAGGCTGCTGGGAACTGTAGTCACATGGAACAGAAACATGGTGGTTTTAAAACTGACTAATTAAAATACACTTGCCAATGTAAATAACACTTCTCACCTGTCGAGTCATCTGCCAAACACAGTCTATGAACTGGACGAAGAGAGGTGAGCGCTCAGAGCTGGAGTGGTTGTCTTCTCCATGACCAACACGCTGCAACGCAACAAAGGAATTAATTATTCTAGGACATGATTTTTGGTGATTAGTGCATAAATAAACAATGTTGATGCTTACAGAAGAAAATTTGTGGCCAAAACTGATCCACTCCTTTTCCAGTAAAACCTAAAAAACCCCAAAAAACATAAATTATTGATTATTTTAACACCAATTTAAAACATTTCAGCATGATCCTTGGCTAAGCACAAATATTTTTAGAGCTAAACAAACACAAATGGGCAAAGACTGATACCAATCTCAGCACTGAAAGCTCAAAAATCACCACAGTTCATGGTAAAGAATGGGATAGTTGAGCAGTTTGTGCGCATTTCCTTTGGCTGGGGATGGTGTTTTTGTCACGACTGATGTTGTATTTGAAATCCTTCTGTACATGATGTGGCCTGACCTGGAAACCCTGTATAGTGCGATAGTGGCTGTCCAGCATGAGCATGGCCAGAGAGGTGAGCTGAGAGGTGCGGTCCCAGCCATCACTGCAGTGCACCACCACAGAGGTTTTCCCTGACTCCAGTTTATCAGCCACCTTCACTGCTCCAGCCAGTAACAGCTAAAGACAAACAAGAATCACAGTAAATACGACAAATTAAAGCAGCTGGATATGTTGCAATGACAGAACAAGCAAATTACTTAAGTTACTAAAATGATAAATTACAAGTTAACGGGTTTCTATTTGATTGTTAGATGGTCTTTCATGCTCCTTCATTAAAAAATATGGTGAATGTAATCTTGACTTTCACCAGCAGACGTCAGCACCTTGATGTACTCCAGCCAGTGTGTCTGGTCGATGGCCGAGTGCCAGTGGGCCTCGTCTATGGTGGGATACACGACATCCTTCACTTTCCTAAGAGACTCACGCATCACATGGATATTTGGGATTTCAAGGAAGTTCAGGTCCACGTTTGTGTAGAAACTCTCACTCTCATAGCCGCCATCTTTAGCCTGTAGGGGGAGTAGTCATGAGGAGAAAGAACATGACTATGAATTCACATGACAGCACAGAATGTCTGTAGTTGTGGTGAATCTGAGGAGAGTTAAGACTTTGTTGTTTATAACAGATTGGAGATTTGTTGACTTGGTTTCACATGATACAAAGCTCAGAATTTTCCCTGTCTGCACAAATGAACTAAGGACAAATGAGGGATTACACAGTTTAAGTTATAAAGGTCCCTCTGAAAATGACATGATCAGATTCTTGAATGATCCTATTGATTGACATACTGCTAAATCTGATTATTAGCCACATTAAATGACCTTGTTGGTGTCTGCCACACTGCTCTGGCGGGCGTCGAACACAGTGAGCTTGTGAGACTGGGCATTGGCGTCCATGATGATCTGGAGGAAGCGCTCATCCTCTTTGCAGCGGCGGTCTGAGGGGCCCACTAGGGGCTGGCTGCAGCGCACAATGGTGGCCTGAGTCTCTGGGTGTATCCAGGACAAAACCTGCACAGATACAGGCAGGTTAACTGGGAAACCATAACACATACAAACATTTTACAGCCACAGTTTTTGAAGATGATCAAAAATGTAATTTTGAAAATGTTTGGATCAGTGTTTAAAATAATGCATCAGTGGATTAGAGCTTGTTCTTTCCTTGGAGCAGAGGTCTCCAACCTATAGCTCGGGAGTCACCTGTAGCTCTCCACCTCCTTTCATTTAGCTCGCCAAAGAATATCTCAATTATAATGAACAAAAATTTGATGAATAGAATCAAAAAATTATAAATGTATGATTTTCATGCCTAACTTTACTTTCTGCACTAATAAGGAGATAATGGTGTATGCGTTATAGGCCTTTAACTGTTCCTATGCAAGGCCAGAGATCTTAAAATTACTAAATTTCTTGCGACTGCTAAGATGAGTAGCTCTCTGGCATTTTAGTTTTACGAAGGGAGCTCACCGGAAGAAAAAAGGTTGGAGACCCCTGCCTTAGAGATACAATATTTGCCTGAAATGTTTCACACTATGACATGAAACTTGATCGACCTCCAAGGAGACAAGCAGGTGATGCTGCTAGGCAAATTTTAAGTCAGATCTGTGGAGAAACAATGGACCGGATTCTATGTTATTCGACTATTAAACCACTAGATGGCGTCACATGCTTTTATAATTTGAGTTTGGATGTGGTTTGCTTTTAATAGATGTTTAATTCAAATCACAATAGGTGTGAAGAGTCTACAGTAGAAGTACTGACTGGTATGCGGTGCTTGGCTCTGAACAGGGCCACTCGTCTGATGTCTTCGTCTGAGATGTTGGTGGGGATGACCAGGACGGAGGGGTAAGTGTCACACAGCTCATAGCTACTGTTGATCTTACTGATGGTCCAGCTCTCATTCGGCAAGCCCTGAAAAAAACATAAAATTAGATGTTGGCATAAGCTTGCAGTTCCATAGATGTGATACTACTTTATTCTCTGGGACGTTGTTTACCTGTCGTCTGTACTCCGCTGTTGCATCATAGACCTTCCACCCATCCACAGGAAACTGCTCCTTGTAGAGGAATGCGAACAGGGGCTGGAACAGAACAATCATTTCATATAACCAAATATCAGTGTGGATATCAGATCAAAAACATTTAATGAATCTCACCAGGCTGTTGGAGAGAGGGTAGGCGTATTGGGAGAGGACTTTCACGACATCAGGATGGTTCTCTTCTGTTTTATAGGTGAACCTGGGACTCCTCATGTCCTGTGAAAAATAGCATGTGAATAAATTTGGGCACACAGAAACTTTAGTACATTTAATGTCACGAGATTAATCATTAAAAGGCCCATATTCCACTCTATTATGTTTTCTCATCAAAAACATACCTGGCGTTGTATTTTGTGTCATTCACACATGTTTAACAGACAAATCCTGCATATTTAGGCTGAGTTCTTCTCTCAACCTCTCCCACCTTGTGATGTGGTAATATGGGAAGTGCTCCACTGAGTTTTTAAACTTCATATACCTTCACTAGAATCATTTGGATAATTTTAGCCCTGGAATTGCCCATCTCTACTGAACAAAAGGTAGAAGGTAGCTTGTAACTTGAAAACTACAGTATGTTTTTGAGGAGGTAACAACATTCTAACATGGCCTAAAGCTCACAAGAGTCAATTTTGTGTAATATAGAGCCTCTAAACTAACCCACATTGTTAAAAATATTCTGCAATCAGTTCTATGTATTACCTTGCAGACCAATTCTAGACCATTGGTGTTTTCTCCTTGGTTGGGAACACTGATGGTTTCTAGTCGACTAATGGCACTAAGATTGACATCAAGAACAAAAGGAGTTTCCTAGGGTTGAAAAGGTTATTTGAAAAAGCAATTTGAGTTATAACGTTAAACAAACTAGTCAACAATGTCGTTTAAGTAGCCCACCCTTTCCACACCACTGAAGTACAGCTTGTAGTCCGTGATCGTCAGAGTCCCATTCACCAAACCACTGAATGGACAAATGTACATCACATCCTTGACTGGAATGAAGAGAAATGCCATTAAGTTCCCAATACATATAAATATTACATTACTTTAAAAGACTACTGGATGTGCACCTGTGATGTGGATGTTCTCTCCTGGCAGCAGCGGGACCTGGTTCTGAGACATTTTGAGCTGTGCCCCGTACCTCAGTGTGGGAAGATTCTGCACAGAAAAACAACAAACAATTTAGATTTTAGCAGTACAGGAGAACACAGCCTGTGAAAGTGATCCGGGGAGTTTTATGGGAATATCAGTTATGCAGCAGACATGACACTTGCAAACATTACCATCATCTTTGCAATCCATGTGCATGCAATTCTATTAATAATATTTTTTTATATCAACATAATGGAAACTCCACTGACTTCAATGCATGTATGAGATACAATTACACCATTGGTTGAGATGAGATAATGGATTTTTCTTTTGAAAATACGACAATATTCAATATAAAAAGGTACTACAAATACTAACTACAAATAAAAAAGGTTGCAAAAAGAGCCTATTAATATATAAGAAACCTGCAGAGTAATACAAGTTACGGTATATTATCTATATGTAATAAAATGTATATACAAGTTTGTCCATCCCTAATCATTCGTAAAACGCAATAAATTGTTTCCTAAATTATTAAAAAGTCTTACTTTCATGAGCTCAGTCTAATTTGCAAAAACAGATGAACATACAAAAATACATATACAAAAAAAGCTCAAGCATTTTGAAAGACAATGCCATACTTCACACAGACAATAATGTGACTACACTGCAAACAAGCTTAAGATATAAACACTTAAATCTATCAGAAAATTACCTAAAAGTAGTGAAATTATCTTGCCACATGGACAGATACTTGACAAGTTATCTTAAAATAAACTACCTCTAGACTAGAATTAATCAGCCTCAGAACTAGTCGGTACATAATAAATCTCAAAAAAAGATGAATAACCTGATATGAGTTTTAAAATCTTGGCCAGATCAGAGAAATTTGCAGTGTATATGTTTTAATCCACAGAGCACAGATGGAGGGCAGTGTACGGGCCGGAGCAGCACACACATGCAGACAGGGGCAGACACTGAGACTTGCCGAAGAGTCAAGGGGAAGCTCAGAGTCACTGTCGCCATCGTGACTGAGCCCCTCTTCCTCTAGAGAGTCCTGCTGCATGAGGCCAGCATGGAAAAGGAGGAACAAGACAGAGGGATAGGGCCACAAGAGTTCATATTCAGCGTTTAGTAACATGTTGTCAATTTATACTGCATCATGATAAAGGAAAGTGCGAAAGACTCTAATAGATGAAGCAGTGCAGTGGACTGGAGAGACTTGGTGCTTAAAACACTGTGCAAAACGATGCTCATCCGCCTATAAACAGTATTATAAACCTCATGACAGCTCCTCCTTACGCTCTTACCCTGTGTGGGAGCCTCTTGGAAACCTGAGGGTCAAACAAGCCTGGATTATTACACACAGTTACACGTTTCAAACATTGCTGAAGCCACTGCAGACTGAGCCATTAGATAGGTGCAGTTATAAGGTTTACTTATGTTGCAAGCTGCATTATATTACGCTAATTTGCCAAGGCGGGACAGATACAAAGCATTCATCTGGTCTTTGTTCAAGTTCTTTATGCCCAAAGATGAGTCTTTCATGGTCTGGATGTTGTAAAGCAGGTGTCCCAGCAATTGTTTGTGCGCTTATTGGCATTAATTTCAGCTGCTTCTGTAGGATTTTTAGACTTACCCCCACCCACCCAACCACCCACCCTTGGTTCCAAGGTCATTCTCCTTCTAGTTCTCATATTTCCTTAGTAACAGGCTTTCTAAATGTCATCTACTGCACAGTCCCACGCCCTTTTCCAAAATGATAATTGCATGAGTCTTTTATGAGTTGCTACTATGTAGTAAAAAAAAAAAGTTGTCTGAAAATACAATTCTAAACTGCCCACATTAAAATAGGTCTCTGAACACATACATAACTGTGAAAGTAGTGCGCCTGCCTAGACATATACAAGAGGAGTTCAAAAGCTGTCGTCAGCACATAAACCTCCAGCAGCTCTTTAAACTGCAGTAAAATACAGCCACACACAAACATATAAAGCTGTGGCAACATATACCACATGTGGCACCCTTACCAACCAGTCGGGTCTTCTTCCTGCCTAACAGTAAGAGAACACAGGGCTGTGAGCAGGGCTAGTGCCACTGTGAGGGGCAGAGGGTACGGTGGTGGTCTGGATACATACTCTGTTCTCTCGGTTTGGGTCTGCAGAGGTCACACTGGAGATCTGACTGGTGAGAGTGGCTGCGATGAGCTGCTTACACCACTCCACATGGGACCCTGTGGGACTAAACACAGATAGAGACACAGCTAAAACAACATACACTGGCCCCATACTCACAGTGCATACTGTGGTGGAGGACAACATTCAGCACATTATAAATCTATAATTGAAATATAATGCTTTTTAAACCAGTACATAGGAGTTCATATTGGAGCTCAGAGTAGTAGTAGTTGCAGCAATTTCATATAATCCAAGGATAGTTTGGATGGAATTTTTTAAGGAAATGTTGCAGTCTTCACAGAAAAGATGCAAAAATAAAGCTCGAACATCCGAACAGATGTGCTGCCTCCCGTACTAAACCATTGGTTTGAGGTAGAGCAAAGATGAACCTAATGCAATCTACAAACTGCTGCTTAAGTGGTACGATGCAGTGTTCAGAAACAGTGAAGAAGCCCATTTGATAGGATTGTTGTTAGCTCATGCTAACGGTTAGCTCGCTATGCTAATGTAGCGTCGCAGTCATTTGTATACACGGTCTACGGTCCAGCTGTCATATTTTAATTTGCATACGCCGGAAGTAGTTTAGTTATCTCGAGTAAAATCTAATCCAAACTTTTAGGAATTTGTTGTCTAAAATGACCGGTATAAGGTTCATATAGTTATGTTGTTAAAAATACTATTTCTTGAACCAAACATAACAAATAGGCGGATAGCAGCCATGTTAGCCGCTAACACTGTCACTCACCTGTCCTGAGCGTCCCCGTTGGTAGATCCGCCTGTCCCCGGAGCCCAAGGCTTTCTGTTGGGCCCCGCTCCGTCCGCCGGCCCGGCTCCAGACCCAATCTGTTTCTCCATCTCCAGGGCCCGGTTCACTGCAGGTCACCGGGCGGATGCAGCCGAGTTCCGCTGATATAAAGGAGGATGTGCTGAAGGAGCCAAGCCCAAGTAGATTTCCGTTTTCAGATTTGCGCTGCTAATGTCACAGAGGAGACATGTCAGAGATCACAGCAGCAGCAGAGGGCTGCGGGGCAGGCCTCTCGTGTTTCCTGTCATATTCAGTCCGCTCATTTTGGCTTTTGCCCCAAAGCGCCTCTTCTGCACGAGCCCCGCCCCCTCAGGCGCGTGCCACTACCCCCGCGCGTGCACGTAAACATCTGGCAGAGCTCGTGCTGCCATGGGAACTGCGCGTGCACACCGTGCACACAGTGGTGCAGACAGACCACAGAGTACACACAGTACTCACAGTACTACACACAGTACACACGGTACACACAGTATTACACAGTACCACACAGTGTTACAGTGTTACAGTGTTACAGGCGCAGACAGAGGAGAGGCTGCTACTCGCATTAGAGCCCAGACATCAGCCTGGCCTAGTTTACGCTCTGAACACGCCTCAAGCTTATGGGCCAAATCCATTCTGTTTATCTAACCTAGAAACGCACGGAAATACATTTAGTCTAGTCTAAAAAGGCGAGTAGGCAGCCTTTACCTCACATTACAATTACATTAAAATAACTGAATGAACAAGCTACATAAAACATTTATCCTTTAGGTTTTAAACAAACATCATAAAAGCCATGCAAATCAAATTATACACAACAAAACAAAAATAATGGAAAGAAGGCAGTCACACATTCTTAAATTAATTTAATCAGTATTATTTACAAACAGATTCCATCCATCAACAATGGAGAATATAACATTATAACAAACACATTTAAAATGCATTCTAACAGGACATTTTGTTCCCTTTGTAATGCCAAAAGCCCTGACACACATTTTACTTGTATTTGTTAAAGAAGGATGTTATAGAACTAGGATTCCCTACAATAATCAAAGTTGAAATGAAGAGAGTAATTCTCTAGTCAATTAGCTTTATGCCAAAGTGAATTTGGACAGCTTTATAACAGAGAACTGAAAACACTTTTGAGACAGGCAAAGCAGAGAGCTCCTGTCTTGTCAATAGGGGTTAGTGAGTAAAAACCCAAAATGCCCTTCAAAAATATTAGACAACAAAACCAATAAAGCAAAACAAAATCCACAATTAACCAACATCTTCTGAGCCAACATTATTTTCCTTTTATAAAACTGTAGAATTTTATACTACATAAAATAATTGTATTTTACAACATTAGACCTTTAGACAGTAAAATAGGTTTTGATTGAGGTAATTACAACAAACTGTTTGTACAAAGTAAAAAATAACAAAAATAGATTTATATCTGTGTTTGCCTTATGCACTCTCACTGCTTTATGCTGCCGTCTCTTCTTCCCTCAAACCTATATCAGATCAGACACTAAACACAGATCAAAGGACTGGTTTGGTAGAATGACATTCTGCACTAAAAGGCAAACAAACAAGTCATGTTTCAGAGAAGACTGAGGAGATCGCCTTAGAGCCAGACTATATTGCTTTACACAGGAGATACATGATCACTGCTCTGTACATGTGCTGCAGCTCAAACCTCTGAGTAGCTGCACATGTTCACGTCTCTGAAAACTGGTAGATTATTTATGTGAAAGTTTAACTCAAAGTGTCTCCCACAGTCTCTCTGTAAACATGACCTGGGACAGATGATACAGTCATCTCCAGAAGAGGAGCTGGTGATTCACAAAGAATCAAGGCACAAATCTAGACCGGACACACATGTATGTTTACAGCACACACATAACAGTGCCCATACAGTACATTACTGGTGCTCCAGGAAGCCAGAAACCCCAAAGTGAACAGGTGTCAATGGGAAAATTCATCTTCTGAAGAAGCCACATAATATTTGACCACACAATGACACTTCAATGTACAATCTCAAAATACCACAACCTTTCTTTTCTATCATCAGAGAGAAAAAGTAAAAGAAACATTTTTGTATTGTACTAGTGTATCCAATCTGAATGTTTTATAGATTACTCATACTCTGAAGTGAAGGTTTTGTTTAGGTGCTTCAAATATACAAAAGAAAAGTGAGTGCATTACATTAAGTAGATGTGTGAAAATGTATTCGACAAGCTCAGATTAGGTGTGTATAGCTGCCAATAAAAATCTATCTATGGCAATGAATATATGTGTTTATCAATACCTGCATTTGCTTTTCATTAAAGTGAATTAATGTACAATAGACATAGGCTACCACCTCATTCATTTGTTCTAGTCGCAGTGTTTCCCAATTGTTTTGTTACATGACTTCTGTTTGCTCCTTTAAATTGCCATCTCTATAATACCAGATAACTTTTTTGAAAGGTTTGAGACAAAGCTGCCAAATTTTGGAAAACACAATCTGATTGTAATCATGCATGTAAGAATTGTCAACCTCCACACTGTTGCACTGAAACCCATAACATCTTGGTACTATTAGGTAATATTATAAATAAGTATGAGTTGTTGTCTTTTTACAATGTACAAAATATGAAAATATTTTGATTGTTATTATCAAATGAAAACTCACATGCCAAATACTATCCTCTGTTAACAGTCAATTTAGGTGTTTGGTATTCTTGGCATGTTTAACATTACTGACATTTGTAAGTGAAAAAAAAAAAAATAAAAAAATAAAAACACATCAAATCAAGCAGGATCAGAGGCAAACACCACGTCATTTCCCTATATACTACCTCGAGCACCTAAAACGCACCAAAATGTCCAACAACCTCATTGTTTATGGACAATTTTGGCGCTTAGCTTAGAAAGGTTAGAAAAATACTGCTTTTAGGTGAGCTGAGGTGACAGCAGAGAGTAAAACCAGTCAACTCCAAATCACCAATAAACCATTCTGTCCTAAAACAAAAAAAATCTAACTGAAGTGCTATTTACACATAGTTGGGGACAAGCCTCCAACGCAGGGACAGTAGCAGATATACTAGAGTCCGTAAATTCCTTTAGATTCAGTTTAAAAGTAAAGCAGCAGTACGAAAAGTCTTAGGAGGAGTTGTATGTGTTGCAAGGTGCGTAAAACGTTGGCCACACGAACTCCTGAAAGCACGAGTAATTTTAGTCAGTTAATTGCACAGGGTAAATACAAACTCCACTTCAGTTTATCAAAACACAGTGGTGACGCTGCATTCATGTGTCCCTCTAAACTCGTATAACCTTTGCACCACTAGTGGCAGTTCTCCAGCAATGATTAAAAACAACTTCCTCTGATTGGCTATGTGTACCCTGTTACAGTTAGAGGTGACTCATCCAAGGTAGGTCCCTGCCCTTTTTCCTTTATAAACACCCTGATCAACAGAGCATCTGGCAAGTTTTTATGACAAGAAAAGCGCTTGAAAATGTTTGGTATATAAACTACCGTACATAATCTGTCAAAAGCAGCTCATTCACATGCATTGCTTTTCAAGAGAAAGAACTCTACACATGGTTTTGTCACAATCTGAGGGCCACATGAATGCAGCAGCACGTTTATGCCGTGTGGTCTACCCTTTCATCCAGCCCCTCTGCTTGGTGTTGGATCTAATTCAAGAAAAAGCCCTGATTTTCACTGAGCGTCCCTGAAAGCAGCGGTGACCCTGCTGTGACGAGTTGTTGGCTGACTCTTCGTAGACAGACAGTTAAAGGGAGGAAAGCCGGGCGGATTAGTAAACCTGTTTGTTCCTGTTGTGTACAGTACAGTGCTCTGTTCCGAGTTAAAGCCCTTTTCCGGAACATCACCAAACGTCTTTAAGGCTTCACTGTAGATGAGTGTAAAGGAACGTCAAGAGACAAGGCTATAGTGTGACGTATTGCATAATCACCGCCAGCACCACTCGGGTGTTGGGCATTAACCAAACTAACTATTAGCATTTCTACTTTCCCTCAGCCGGGTACTTCCTGTGTGCGGGCGACATAAGCCACAGTACGAGCTCTCAGAAGTGCGTTTGGAGGTGGGTGCAGTGCTGCGCGGGCGTGGAGGAGTTGGAGGAGGGCGTGTTGGGGGTGGTGCTGTTGGCCACTCGCGGTGCAGGGCTGGAGTCGGACAGCTGAAGCTCCTCCAGTTTCTTCAAGTACTCGTCTCTGAGGGCCAGTAGCTCCCTGTAGCGCTGCTCCACCGGGCTCTGCTGCAAGGGAGGCAAAGGGAGGAATCTCTTTAAAATGGTCACACTGCAAAAAACCTTAAGATATTAATGGATTTTTTTTTTAAAGTATGACCAAATTCAATATTAAATATGCAACCCTAACCCTAACTAAAAAAGGTTGCAAAAAGAGCCTATTAATATATAAGAAACCTGCAATACAAGTTATATTATCTACATATAACAAAATGTATAAACAATTTTGGTAAAACGCAATAGATCGTATCCTGAATTATTAAAAGATCTTACTTTCATGATTTCAGTCCAATTTACAAAAACTGACGAACATACAAAAATACATATACGAAAAAGATCAAGCATTTTGAAACACAATGCCAGACTTCACACTGCAAAAACCTTAAGATATAAACACTTAAATCGATCAGAAAATGATTTAAAAGTAGTGAAATTATCTCGCTGCATGGACAGATAATTTGACTTGACAAAGTTATCTTAAATTAAATGACCTCTAGACTAGAATTATGCAGTCTCAGAACCAGTAAGTAGATAATAAATCTGAAAACAAGATGAATAACCTGATATAAGTTTTAAAATCTTGGCCAGATCAGAGAAATTTGCAGTGCACATATTTATTTATGGCGCTTTTATGTCAGTTTATATGTTGGGAAAATCAAAGCTGCCACATACACGGGGTTTAAGCAACATTTTCCATTTCAAAAGATATTAGACATTTGTTTAAATTGTTCATCATTATGGCAACGGTCCTAATTTGTCATAATTTTTCATCCATTTGCACAATAAGTAATACCTGTTGTCTTATGCGTGGATTCCATCGGATGTAGTAAGATACCCAAAGCTCTAGGTGGCGCATGCTGGCAACAGGACAGAGCACCATGTTGGGCTCTGGCGTGTAGAAGGGGTTTAAATAAAAGTCTGTTTTACTGTTGACCAGGGACCAAAGCGACACTGTTTTGATCCGAACTTCCTGCAAGACACGTTTAAATTTAGATTTAGTTAGTGATATACATTACAAACAGTACATTTTATACAGAAAGGAGAGTTTATTGTGTCTTACATGCTGATCCCGAGCGCTCTCACAGTTATAGAGGAACGTCCCAAACCTGCAGCTGTACAGGTGGTCCAGGATGGTCAGCAGGAGGCGCTCATTGAACTCAAAAGCTGTTGGAAACTGAAAAGGCAGAAGTCAAGTCAGACCTGAAGTCATATAAGGAACTAAAACTCATAACAGATTTGGAGGAAACGTGACTGCAATCTGTGGTTTGATTTCCTTAACTTTCCATTTTGTTTTACTAGACTGGGTGTACTTGCTTTTAAATCCATCAGAAAATGACTTAAAAGTAGTGAAATTGTCTTGCTGCATGGACAGAATATTTTACTTGACAAGTTATCTTAAAATAAACTACCTCTGGACTAAAATTAAGCAGTCTCAGAACTAGAAAGTAGATAATAAATCTGAAAACAAGATGAATAACCTGATATAAGTTTTAAAATCTTGGCCAGATCAGAGAAATCTGCAGTGTTCACCATAGTAAGCAACAGATTTTTATGGTTGGAAACAGTGTCAGTGTTATGGTTTCATGGTTTTATAATTGAAAAGTGACATTTTCGAACCCTACATAAATTTTTTTAGTAATTCCAAGTAAATACTGAGCTGTAAGCAATTTTCTGAGCACTCCAGCCTCAAATGCAGGATAATATATTGTAAGATTACCAACATGCATCAAAATACAACTTGGAATATGCTTTGAGTGAGGGAGCCTGTTCACACCAAGGCTGAAAAGGTCATAAATGTTGATTCTACATAATACATTCCCTCTAATAACAAATGAGCCTCCTTCAACCTTCATAGAAACTGCTTTGTTGTGGAACATTGGCAGCGGCTACAGTAGAAGGTCATCTACTTCTCATTTAGCCCCGACAGGTAATTAAGATGATGTGTGACCTCCATGAGCTGGATGCAGGGGAGGAGGAGCTTTACCTGTTTGGTCATTTGCCACACGCAATCGATGAACTGCACAAAGATGGGGGATCTGTCCTGGTCCGCATGGTTCTTGTCTCCGTGACCTATCCTCTGGACGCACAAACACACAGCCATACGAGTTAGTGAAGCATCTACTGGCCTGCTACGTAATAAGGTTATGTAATAGATCAATATAGGATCTGCATGTGATTTTTACATACCGAGGCAAACTTGTGTCCAAAGCTGATCCACTCTTTTTCGATTAGCACCTATGATGAAACAGAAAATACTAAATTCATAACATCTTTGCACTGTTTTTCCTTACGACCTCTTGTATATAACTGTGATATACTGTATTTATATTACTATACCTCTATTTTTTTTACTTGCACATACACATTTATATATAACTATGCTTTATTTAACCCCAGTGCTTTTTCTGATACTTATTAAGAATGTGTTATTACCATTTTTTTTTCTCTTTGTTATTATATTATATTGTGATGTGTGAGCTACTGTGTCCAAATAATTTCCCTTGTGGATCAATAAAGTTTGTCTAAAGGCTGCCACAAACTATAGGATTTTTCAGTCTCAAAATGATTTTTAAACCTGCGACAAAAAGCGCACATCACAGACACGAGGAGAATCTTACAAGACTTAAAATCTCTGATCACAAACACTGCAGCGGGATCTGTCTGCGGACCACAGGATATAAAGAAGTGAGCGCGTTTGCGTCTGTTGTTTCCTGTCTACAGTAAAACCACTCGCTTTGAGACTCTTGTGTTCAAAGATCAGAGCACTGCACTTCAAGTTTAGAAACAAGTCAAAACTGTGTTATTATTATTTATGAAATGTGGTGCAATACTTCAGATACAGGATTTTTAATGCTTAAAAGATTGGAGATAAAGTCCACAGGAAGTAGAGTCACCATCACTAATCTGCAGCTTCACCCCTGATTTGTGCACTGTGTGGATGTAAACAAACACATGTGAGGAAACGCCTTTTTTCTTTCAAAGAACACTTCAAATTGGATTAAAAGTGTGGTTTTGTGGACTGGTTGTCATTATTTGCGACAATGGACAATGAATGAGATACTGCACTTTAAATTTCCCACTTTACAAAAGGTGAGTAATACAGATTTCTCATTATTTTCCCTAGATTCCAAGTTTGTCTTTTGCGTCTCTGTGTCCGTCACTCCGTTTGCCCCCTCTGCTTTTTTGGCTTTTACCGTAGCGTTGCTGTTTGGTGGTTACGATCTGACAGAGCAGCTCAGAGTCACACTGACACCACATACGAGGAGTGCAGCAGGTTCAAAATCACACATGAAGACCCAAAGTCGGGTCATACCTTCCCAAACTCTGGGAGAAGCAAATCGCAGCCGCAATCGGGCAAATTCTCCTGTAGTGTGTGGCGGCCTAAGTAACTAATTTAACTGACAACGATTGCTCAAATTTAGCAACAGCAATTTCAAACTTTATATGAGATCACAAACTATTTCACGCAATTTCTGGGCCACAAGGGTTAGAGCCTTTCCTACTAATATATGATACAAAAGATTTTTTTCCAAGAAACCTCATCAAAATCAAATCATGTGTGCTCCCAGAAGGAATTTTGTTTGCTGACATCTATAAGTCTTTATTTCTTCAATGCAAATGCACACTGCACATCTGTTTACACTTTCACTGAATTTAATTTGCCCCTTAACAACAGATGAGATGCACACCACATTCCTCAGTTTGTAAACAGATTAGTTTGGTGTCTATTATTGGTGGTGACAATGAAATATGTGAAAGGTAAATTCACATGTTGATCATTTCTGTTTGTGATTATATCCAAGTACTCGCTGTAACAAAACTCAGCATTTTGCTTATATTAATTTTAGCTGCTCCTAAGCCTGTCATGATAAGATTGACTTTGTTCAGCATAGGATAGATGGAACAATATTTCTTTAGGATCCATATTTATCATGTGGATCTTTACATTGCACTACTGAGAAGTTTTGGGTTTTTTTTTTGGCAATACGATAAGATTTGAACCATAAAAGGTTAAATTAATGACTTCTATGCTTCATTATAGATCCAAACTAAGTACTGGTGTTTCATTCTGCTAGTTATCTATTGCATCTTATGGTTTTTTAACTATATTATAGATTTAGAATAGTTTTAGCATTATAAATCTGCTCTTGGGTTGTTGGCCAGTGGCATAAATGAGTCTCAGTATTATCATTTATCTTCTATATTTACTTTACAGCAATATATCACACTTCAAAATGAATGAAAAAAATGTTGTGATTTCACCTGAAACCCAGCATTTGTACATGGGGCGTACCTCAAACCCTCGGAGCGTGCGGTAGTGGCTGTCCAGCATGAGCATGGCCAGAGAGGTGAGCTGTGCAGTCCGGTCCCAGCCGTCACTGCAGTGCACCAGCACAGAGTTCCCCGTGGACACTTTGTCTGCCACCTGGATGGCCCCTGACAACACCAGCTGCAGCAAAAATACAAAAAACGTCAGCAATAAATACAAGTATTGATAGTAAAAAATGCATATTCAAGTATTTAAATGATTAGTTCTGACCTTTATATGTTCAAGCCAGTGTGTGGACTCCAGACTCGAAAGCCAGTGAGACTCCTCTACATTTGGATAGACGATATCTTTAAGCTTCTTCAGAGATTCCCGCATGACATGAATGTTCTGGATGTCCAAAAATACGAGTTCTGCGTTTTGGTACTCGTCGCCCTCATAACCTCCCCCAGTGGCCTTGAACCAGAAGAGTTTGCATAAATTAAAACATGACCTACTGTGTCAATGTTTACATGCACACCGGATTTCTGGGGTTATCAGATTGATGAATTATGTAAACACTTAAATATCGCGTGAGTAACCGGACTTCTTCAAAACTGATTTCACAATTTCCTTGGAGCCAGATCATGATTTTAACACCAAACATGTAAACATAGTATTCTTGAAGTAAAGTCTGAATGTTGACACTTCACTGTAATTGGTAGGCTGACTAAGGTGGTGCATTTTATTTTCATTGTCTTCCAAATATAAGTTCCAATAAACATTCACTAATTACCTGATATATGTCACCAGGTGGCTTTGGTTTTCAGATTTACTTTGTGATTGTGATGAATATAATGGCCATGTAAACACATCCAGTGTATTTGACAGACCAGACAGACACAGACCTTGTTTGCCACAGCGTTCACACTGGGCCGAGCGTCGTATATTGTGAGTTTGGGTGTATCGTTGGCCTCTCTGATCATCTCCAGGTATCTCTCGTCATCTTTGTTCCTCTTTCCAGACATCCCGACGAGGGGCTGACTGCAGCGCACGATTACTGCCTGGTTCTCCCTGTGGATCCAGGACAAAACCTGCAAACACAAGGAACATGTACAGCCTTAATAACTGTTAGAATAAAAGACTACCACAGTAAATCATCTTATTTGGTTATAATTTATGGTTTGTAACTGAATGATTGTTCATTTATCTGGGTTTAGGACCAGACCAGGTACATTGACACAAAAAATTTGCATGTTTTTGGTTTTTAAACTCCTGATAGTAAATAGATGTGAAAACTATCTTGCTGCATATAACTTTTCTGCTACTTGCTTGTGTCCATTGATTTGCCTGGAACATTCCACAGTGTGCAAACTAATCTGTATAGCATTTATTCAATTACGAGTGTTTCTATTGCAAAAAAAACAAAGCATTCTTAGTGAAAACCTGCTCCTAATTTCTCAGATCTGATGTGTAATTTGTTTGTGCATCACCATGGAGACAACCAGGTGGCAGACTCTCCACCAGAAAAGTTGCATGGTGCACCTTTAAGCAAAATCAGATGTAGAGAAAATGTCTGGATTCTTTTTAACCAAGCTTAACATAACTAAAACATTTCTTCTTATTGCTGTTTAAGCAGAGTCGCTGTGTATTGTGTTCCCCACTCACCGGGATACGAGATCTCGACCTGAACGCTGCCACTTTCCTCAGATCCTCCTCTTTACTTTTGTATGGGACCGCCAACACGGTGGGGTAGGTGTCACACAGCTCGTAGTTCTTATTGATGAAGGTAATGCGCCACTTGTTATTGGGTAAGCCCTACAAACCACACCTTATTCATTCACTGTTTTCTATTAACACAATATTCCACAAATATACGTCCATGTGGAGCCTTACCTGCCGCCTCAACTCATCCATGGCTTTATAGACATTCCAGCCATTCTCCTCATACTTCTCCTGTGTTACATAGGCAAACAGAGGCTGCAAAAAGGAAACGGGAACAAGAGCTTGTCAAAATACAGATGGAAAATATGCTGCAACACACCGTAATGCAGAATTGTATTCTCTCTCGCAGTTACGCCTGTTTGTTTCCTCTAAATGTGAGAGTGCCAAATTTTCAGGAAATACTTTTTATAAACACTCAATAATAAATCTGTTAACATAATCCACTTCCATAATCACGGCAATAATCTGAGAATGCATTGAAACAATCTATAGTTCCAGCCAACTTTGTACTGTTGGACTCAGTTTTGACCAAGCTATTTGATACACACACAAACAATAATGTTATAGTGTATGGTGCTTCTTCTATTTCAGTCTCTAATTCATGCACAAGCAGAGAACTTTGATGTGGGCGGCTGCCTGTGTGTCACACTTTAAAAAAGGACTGCCTCTGTGCATTACTGCATTTAGAGCAAAAGCACAATTTCAAACCATGTACAGTGTTATCCTTTTCAGGCCGAGCCATAGCAAATCTGCTCCATTTTAAACCCAGACCACCATCCTGCTTTACTACATTCATTCATCTCTTCTTTGGTCTTCCTGGGGTTTAACAATGACACATTTTTGTGTTAGTTATTCATAATGATTGAGAACATGATGAAAATCCCCATTTTCTTTTATTACTACTTTATAATATGTGCCCATTCATTAAAAAATCATAGTTTTTATTCCAATGCATTCATTAATCCTCCTCTGTACATGTCTAAGCCATCTCAACATGGCATCTCTGACACTGTTTCCAAAATAAAGTAATCCTATTAAAACTGTGGGGGCAACATAACTCCGTGTTAGTTTTTCCATTATTCCAATCTGAAAATGAAGCAGAATCTTTTGGAAGATTTAGTGTATGTCTGAATGTAGAAGAAAACATGAAAAATAACTGGTCACTTATTGCTTCAAAATGTTATCAAATTTAAACCTTGTAGACCACATTTTCCAGAACAGACTATTATATTTTAATATAGTACGATCAAATAATATTTTACTTTCTATTGTGAATCTTACCAGTCCATGTGAGAGAGGAAAGGCAAGTCTGAAAAGGAAATCGAAGATGTCTCTCCTGCTGTGACCCTCCTGCTTCAACGCAAACCTGAGATTCCTCATGTCCTACAGATACAAAAACATTTTAAACACCATAAGCCCATTAGTATCAAACATATTTAAAGAGTGAGAGCAGCTTTTGTGTCCCCGGGTCTGACCTTGCAGGTGATGTCCAGGCCGTACGAGTTCTCTCCTCGACTTGAAGCTCCGCCCATCTTCTCCACTCGACTGATGGCGCCCAGAGGAACGTCTAGCGTTACAATCAAATCCTAAAAAGACAAAAAACTGTACTAAGAATCACAAAAACAAAAACATCTGGTTATAAATTTTATTTAAACAAATGTATATAAATGTACCAAACTTTACATTTCATTTGAACAAGTATGAATACTGAAAAATCACATAAATCTGAGTTGTACCATACATTTCCTGCACCTTTACTGAATACTTTATATAAAGGGTCATCAATCGTGGTATAAATTAAAGAAAAGACATAATTATATGTTGTATTTTGGAGTAGTTTTTGCATTGAGGTACTAAAATCCCAAAAGTCTGTCAAGTATTTAATTTAAAATGTAAATCTAGTTTGATATTTTAGAATCTTTGGTAACACTACCTTGTATCGTTCTATTTCTGTAATGCTTACTCATGTTCTTGGGATTTGGCCTTTGCTGTTGCTCTGGTGGGATGTAAGAGGAGTTGAGTTTCTTTTTAGAGCAAAATTGAAAGTGAAAATCGCATTTATTTTGTAATTCTGGACACCCCTTGCCATCGAGTGGCCATAATGAAACAGGTATAACTTTCTTTTTCTTTGTTGAAGTGAAACTGCATGTGTGGAGCTGCTTACCGCGTCCGAGCTCCTGAAGTACAATCTGTAGTTGGTTATGAGAACTTTGCCTTTGACTGGGCCGTTGAAGGGACAGATGTAGATGACTTCTTTCTCTGCGCAAAGATAAACCGCATCATTCAACACAGGAGGGAACAGAAAGCAGAAGAGAGCAGCCAAGTTGGTTATAAATAATGACTTGAGAGGTGAGCTCAGTAACAAGACTTTCCATGAGAACAGTTTGGCCTTGCGTGGTACTGGTTGGCAGTGCTAAAAGAAATATCTATAATTGCAAATATAAATTCACTTTATTTCAGGTTGTATCGTTTTACTCTTGATAGTAAATAAGTTCCCTATGGCTATAAAACTGTGTAAAAGCCTCCCAGAGACTAGTTGGTGTATATGAACACTGAACATTTTACACAAATGAACCTACTTTGTCATATTTAAGCGGCAAAACTTTTGAATGAATGGGACACCCGTTTTACCCGTGCCACCACAAGAAAGAGCTGTTTAGGAGCATTTAGACACAAAAGTGGGTGCGACCAAATAAGGTGAATAGAAATGGTTAGCTAAGAGATCCTTTATTCTTAGTCCTACAATGGGGAAATTTTGTGAAGAACAGTAGGAGAATAAAAATATGCAGTCAAAAGTCAAGATAAATACCTAAGAATAAACTTCAACTTTTTAATGACTCTCTCAGAAATCTGAATTTTATTATTTATATATTATGAGTAGCCCTTAATTCATTGTTGACAAGAGATAAAGTCCAAGGAAACTTTTAGGTTAATTTCCAAAGTCTGTGCACATATGGCATACTTTTCACTTTTTAAATTCTATGTCTGTAGTGGTCAAATGAAGAGGACGTGAGTAACACTGGCCTGGCGTTGAGGCGAAATCAGATAAAGGTGGGTCTTTGATACAAACTGGTGTTGCGTGGGCTTTTCAGAGCTTGTGGATATAAGGAAGTGTTCTGTTCTGACCTATGACCCCGTCCTCTCCGGGCAACAGCGACACATCAGTGAGCGGCTCCATCTTTAGAGAGTCTCTGGACACCTGCAGGTATGAGGAAACGCAACTGAGTCAAAGAATATTTATATTACCTTCGAACAGGTGATGTCAGCCTGAAAAGAGGATCTCACACAGAGTATAAATGACATTACTTTTAATGATTATCCTTTTAAGGTAAGACAGCGCCACATTACATAAGCTGAGATTTTGAATTTGATTTGGCAAATGCGCCTCACATAATGCACATTCAATTAAAATAGAATTTATTTTTAACGCCTCTTAAAAACTACATGTGTAAATTAAGCATCAAAACATAAAATAAGTATTAGATATTATTAGTAGAGTAGTAAGAAAAGTGGCAGGTGCCCTTACGCTAGAGATGTGTGTGTCCAAAGAGTTGGAGTTGTAGACAGACACGGGTGAGGCCATCACTCAGGAGGCACTTCGACAGGCTGCACACACACACACACACACACACACACACACATACATACAAACACACACACACAAAGAGACAAAACATTAAGCGCTCAGCCACAAGCATCAAAGCTTTACAATGCTTTCATATGCCCAAGTACTTTAAAAGAAATTATGTTAATTTATTTTTAGAAAGTGGGGACAGTGCATATTAATGGACATAAACTTTTCAGATCAGATGCACAAGTACTGATTTACAGTACAATTTGAATGTTTTTCTGTTTCATATACTGTACATTCTCATAATTAAATGTTAATAACAGAAGAGCATAAACCATGAAAAACATTCTCCAATAAAGAAATGAGTAGTGAACGCTTCAAGCTGGTATCCTATATTTAACAATGCATTTACACAGTGGCTTAAGTGAGTAAACTTACTGCTGTGTCTATTTGAAACCTGTGACAAGATGCATTTCTCTTATGCCTCTTTTTTGAGAAGAGAGGAAATGATAAAATGTCTTCTTTAAAGTACATCTATTTAGCACTTTCTCTGTCACCCAGAGACTCCAGACACATGTGAAAATATTAAACAATAACAGAAGCAATGGTGCTTTAAAAGACGGCCTCTAAAGATTCAGCTTTAATATGTGTGTTGAGTGGGAGGCACATTTGTAATATCTTGTGATGCTTTTAAATGACTAAGTGTTGTGTTTTCAGTGAGGCTTCTGTAACTCCATCTTCTTCCCTGGCAGCAGGTGTGTGCACATGACTGCACACCGTCTCACACATTACCACTACCAGTTCTCACTTAAATTCACTCTGTCTGTGCCTATTTTTCACATTATATCACAGATATACATCACTAACATAATGCCTGCTTTCCTTCAATTACTGGCATTGCTTAACAATCCCAATATCCTCTAAATAAAAACTTTTCCCAAAGAAATTCATAACAGACATATAAGTGTATACAATCCATGAGGATCACATCTGATGGCAGCTTTAATTCCAACAGTTTTGGCGCCATTTAGCAGCCATGGGTTGGTCTGTGCACCTGTGTTTAAAGCCTACCCCCCTTTAAGCACCACAAGCAGGTGTGGCTATTAGCAAGATGATGAAAAATTCAGGAGCTGGCCTGTTTGGATGATCCAATTACTGCACCCAACATCACACTATTCTCTAAGTAACAAGAATGGCAAGTTTAGTGAGCCACTTTTCCAGCTGGCAGTGGTCAGGGACACGCCCCACTAAACTACATAGCTGTGGATATCATATACAAGACCAGGACAAAGCCAGATCTGTAATGAATACAGTCGGGCACAATGGAGAAGTCCAAACACTACAGATGGACCACGGAAAGTGAAAGGAGCAAAGGCGTTCTTCTCTCACAGACCACACCTCCAAACCTGTTGTTTGGTCGAGTTGGACTTATAAGAAGATCATTCAGGGTAATTATTCCACAGTTACAATACTGGGTGCACGTCATACCAGTGTAAACTAGGCTGTATTCAATAGTAGAGTATTATGCACATAGTCATAAAAACAAATAAAAAGGGTGAAGATAAGAAACTATAAGAGAATGAGGAGAAATACACTCATTTTTATCAGCATTGTCGATCCCAATCCAAGTTAATATTAAACCCATCAAGGTGAGTTTTCACTTTGAATCTACCTGAACCATTTAAGCCAAAAGTTGCCACCAGCTTGTCTCCATGCAGATGTTATTGCTTTCATTAGAAAGTTCCACAGTATGGCATTCAACATATCCATCTTGCATTTATTCAATTACAAAAATAAAAACTTGAAAATCCATTCATAGTACTGTGAGCGGGTAACCACTACACAGTCCTGACGTGTAACTCAGCCCGGTGGCACTTCCTGCCTGTCTCCATGTTGACAGAGTCTGCCACCTGCTTGTATGGAAACAAGCAGGTGGAAATGTTACATAAAGGGAGAATTGTTAAGCAGCAAGACGGTAGAATTTTCCTAAAATGTCAAAATACAGATGTTTGCCATGGTTTAATATGGTTAATATTTTCTGTTTATGGTCTATTCACATGAAAAAAATGGCTCAAAATGTTCAATGTCTCCACTATCAGCACAAATTAACTAAGGTGACACATTTTAATTATAGTTTTAAAATGTGGATGCAGTATTTTTTCAAACACACAATTGTTGAAAGGATTTTCTGTTTAAAAAAGTCTTATAGGCCATGGGGATTCAAACAGAAAGGATAAAACATCTCTTTAAATGTAAATTGAGGTTCAAGTATCAGACAAAAACGAAATGATTGTTCAATAGTCATAGTAAAGTCTTTATTTGGAGGCTTAACATTTAATTTTAAATCAGCTCTTTTAATAACCTTGAAATTAAAATTTGCAAGCTATTTACAATCTGCCCAACTCTACTCATCAAAAAGCAAATAAAATCAACCCAGTAAATCTTTACCACTATCCCATAAAAAACTCTTCCTCTGTAATAAAAAATGACACAGAATTTCAAGTGAACATTTTGCTTAATGCAAAATGAAAACATCAGCTGCATAATCTGGAAAAAAGGTGCAAAAAACACCAAAACCAAGTGTGATTTTGGCCTAGACCACTTCCTAACACCTGGCTACATCCCTCCTCCTCCTGCTGCCGCTCACACGCTGTCATCAGATACACAGCGGCTTGAAAAGATAGCACAAGTATAAGGCGTTCAGGGGTCAGAGCTGTATCGAGCACATTATGGCCCCACAACAGAAACACGCAAACTGTCATTATCACTGACGACAACATATAAAAATAAAATGTGACATATAAAAGGCGTGAGTTATAGACCTTTAATTCCTTGGCGTTTAACACAAAAAGAACAACAAGAAAAATGAATCTCTATAATTTGATAATTACACAGCCTTAGTAAGTCATTTTTGCGTGAAACTTGAACCTCTGTCAAGTCATATACAAATGTAATAGATTCATACATACTACATAACAAAAATCAATATTTGGATTTTATTTTTTAGGTAGTTAAGGAGATCTAAAGAATTCAAAATTAGTTTATCCTGCAACATGGAGTTGTTATAAGCTGTTAAAGTGTGCAGACAACTCCATAGCACAACACATCCACAAATCACATCAGGCTAATAATAGACCAAGGTAAATGCAGTTTGCAGGGACTTGTGAATGCAACATTTAGCCTTGCTCAACAAATGATGTGCCTCAAACTGAATGTGTTAGAACTTGTTTTAGCACTTAACTCAAGAGCAACAGCAATACCCTCACATTTATTTTAATAGAAGCTTTTTTCCAAGTGTTATGAAAAATAAAAGATGGCATGACGCTGTTTTTATTGAAATAATATTATGTGTGTATTGAAAGTAGACAATGTTTGCTTGCACAAAAATGAAGAAACTATCATTTATATATAACTCTACACAAGTCTATCCATAAAAGTCACGTGGTTAGAGATGTGACTCCTTCTGGACTTTGCGCCATCTTAAACACTGACAATTAAAGAGGGTCCGGAAGGGCATCTGACATTCAGCTCAAACAAATTAATTACTTTCACTCTCATAATTTCCCTATCTCATGTCAAACAACGAGAAACAAAACGCCCAGGATATCCAAAACATGAACTGAATGATTCTTAGGCCTATATATGACTTTGAAACAACTTCCAATGTGCTGAATGTTTACACAGAAAAGAGGAATTGTTGCTCCTCCCAAAATATGTAACCTGCAGCAGCACACCTGGCCTCGTAACATTATGATGTGGGAACAGTATTACTGCCAATGCACAACAGCTCAAATTAATGTAAATTAATATAGTCTTTTATTTCACCCAGGAGGAGCCTACTAGATATCGCCTACAGACACTCAAAGTGGGTTATAGTGGCAGGAGCATTACAATGGCATAGAGTGACACCTGGGTTGGGATGGTTGGCATAAATAAACTGTGAAAAGAGCATGTGACATTGTGTATTCTCGTGTCAGTCATAATCTGAAGGACTGTCGCTGAATTTTTATTGCTTTATGGTCATTCGTGAACACGGTTTTCTATATTTTGGCTAAACAAATGACAATTTATGCTCCTCTTTACTATTAGCAGGGATCAGATTAGTCAAAATTGTGATAGTCCTGTTTTAGTCCTAGTTTAGTTGATGTAGTCCTGGTTTAATCTTAGTTTTAAACCTGGTTTAGAACAAACTGGTCAAAAATAGGGACATTTCTTGTATAAAACTGGGACAAATCACCGGTTTTGCATAAATCTGATGGGACGAGGGCACAGGACTCAAAACTGGGGCTGTTCCGGCTAAATAGGGACGCCTGGTCAACCTACAATGGCACCAAGTATTAGAACCAAGCAAGCACCACTTTCACTTAACCATAGGGGGTTTTACATGTTAGGCAACACTGTTAGAAAGGGACAAATGGCTAAAACGTGTAGTGAAACTAAAATGACCCCTGAGAACAGTGTTACTTTGAAGCGGCACAGTGCGCTCGCTTCGGATAGGAAATGTCTATGGTGAATGGTGGTGAAAGTTGTCAAAACAGATCAACACGAGTGCATTTACCTATGCGATCGACAGCGATGCAAGGTTAATCCGACACATTGGGCTCAGATTAACCATTAGAAACAAAGCAGCAAAGAAAAGCGGCCCTCTTAAAGCCCCAAACTGAACTTTTCCAACTTGGCTATTCCAGTGGGCACAGCTGTGGAGTTGCACCAGGAAATAGCGGAGGCCTTGCACAGAACGACAGATAATTTTGGCCGAAATAAAAGCTAAAAATGCCCCGCAGGGAGCACATATCGTGGTTAATGCTCTCCGAAAGGCATTTAAGAGCAGATCAGAGGGCTACACCGTGTCTGGGCGCGTTTACTTACCCGCAAAGTGCGTTTCTCCCGTGGCTGAATGTCGATCTGTTTCCCCCAAGCCACAGTCGGAACTCACTCTGTGTCACGTGTCACTGTATCCGGCCGCGGATTGGCTGCTTGTCAAACTGTATCCCGCAATGCACACTGGGAAGTGAAGTTTTACAGCCATAAAAGGCGAGTGTAGGCAGTGAAACATGTTGAATACGCCCATTCTATTCAGATTGCTTTAGTTTAGGCTATGCATATGTATTAATTTATTTGCTGCCTGGGAAATATACCTTCTTAACGCCTAAATGTATATAGATGTATATAAAAATGTTTTGTGTGTGTTTTTGCCTTTAAGTAGATGGTAAAGTTTTTATTGCCATATGAGTGAACAGGTTCACAACATTAGGAAATTGCTGCGGTACTTGGAGCGGAATGTAGACAAACACTAAACATGCAACAAATAAAATAGAATGAAACAAAAAACTATAATATAACACAAAATGTGCAAATTTACAAGAATATATGGTAGGTAATGGCAGGTAATGATCGGTGCAAAACAGGTACAGAAATACAGCATAGGGTCATATGACTGAATCAGAGCGGGGGTGGGAACAGTATGAGTGTTATCGTTCATGAGTCCAACAGCAGAGAGGAAAAACTGTTTTTATGGTGAGACGTTCTGGTCCAAATGGACCGTAGCCTCCTGCCTGAGGGGAGCAGGTCAAAAAGTCCATGACCAGGATGAGAAGGGTCAGATGTGATCCAGCCTGCACATGTCCGTGTCCTGAAGGTGTACAGGTCCTGTATAGATGGGAAGCTACACACAATCACCTTCTCAGCAAAATACACAACGCGTTGCAGTTTCTGTTTGTCCCTGATGGAGGCTCCAGCAGCACACGGTGATGGAGGAAGTGAGGATGGACTCGATGATGGCAGTGTAGAACTGCACCGCTGTCCGTGCTGGCAGGTTGAATCTCTTCAGCTGCCTCAGGAAGTATATCCTCTGCTGTGCCTTCTTTATGACGGTGATGGTGGGCTCCCATTTGAGGTCCTGGGTGATGATGGGCTCCCATTTGAGGTCCTGGGTGATGGTGGGCTCCCATTTGAGGTCCTGGGTGATGGTGGTCCCCAAGAAGCGGAATGAGTGCACAGTGTTGATGGGGGTGTTGGTCAGGATGATGGAGGGGAGTGGGGCTGTGTGCTTCCTAAAGTCCACAATAATCTTCACTGTCTTCTGGGTGTTAAGCACCAGGTTGTTCTGGCTGCACCAGGACACCAGACGATCAACCTGTAGGCAGACTCATCCCCGTCCGAGATGAGTCCGATCACTGTGGTGTCGTCTGCAAACTTGATGAGCTTGACAAACTGGTGGGAGGAGGTGCAGCAGTTGGTGTACAGGCAGAAGAGCAGAGGAGAAAGAACACAGCCTTGGGGAGAGCCGGTTCTGATGGTCCGGGACATTCTTCCCCAGCCTCACGTGCTGCTTCCTGTCCGTCAGGAAGTCAGTGATCCACCTGCAGAGAGGATCAGGCACGTTCATCGGGAACAGCTTGCCTTGGTGGAGGTCTGGGCGAATGGTGTTGAAGGCAGAGCTGAAGTCCACAAATAGGATCCTGGCGTAGGTTCCGGGGGAGTCCAGATGCCGCAGGGTGAAGTGTAGAGCCATGTTGATGGCGTCGTCTACAGATCTGTTGGCTCTGTAGGCAAACATCAAGGGTCCAGGAGGAGGGCCGTGAGGGTCTTGAGGTGGGGCAGAACCAGGCGCTCCAATGACTTCATGACCACAGATGTCAGAGCCACTGTCTGTAGTCATTGATTCCGGTAATCCTTGGCTTCTCGGGGACGGCACATGACAAGTCTGCAGTGAAGAGTTGAAGATGCCCATGAATACCGGGGCCAGCTCATCTCAGGATGGCAAGACAGACACTGTCTGGGGCTTTCCGGGCATTCATCTTTGTGAACAGCTTCTTCACATCTGTCTCTTGAATGTGAAGAGGTGGAGATGGCTCTGGTGAGGGGGAAGCGGAGGAGGTGGGGGGATGAGTCTCCAGGTAGTCTCTATTGTTGGGACGGTTGGAGGTGTGAGAGCTGCTTGATGCCTCATCAAAACGACAGTAGAAGTCGCTTAGTCTGTTGGCTAGGGGCAGATCATCAGTGAAGTTTTAGGTTTGCAGGCTGAGTCGTCCTCTGAAATCTGATTATTAATTTGATTATAGCAAAAAAATGTATAGAAATTGGAGTATGTGGACAATTTGTGACAGCTAGAAACAAGTGCTTGCCAAAGGTTCCTTTAGGAAGATAAAATATTTAAAAAACATTAAATAATAATTCTCCAATTATAAAAATGATTCTCCAACAGGCTCCTACAGCTCTGCTCAAACAGTCAGTGATATATATCAACTCTCCTTTATGTAACAGATAATACTCCCTACAGCTGTACAGCAATTCTATGTAACAGACAACTATGTCCTGTCAATCATCATATCATTGTTGCACTGTCTTCTATGACCTCTTAGTTATAAGTGTGATTTTATATTTTATTACTTTTTTCCTATTTTATTTTTACTTGTACATTTACATCATTTATTAATCCATAGGGACATTGTGCGGTAAATGACTTCACACAAAAATATTTCAAAAACATGCACTTTGATTTGCAGAACGTAATTTAGACTCACATAATTGACAAGAAAAGAAAAACAACAGAGAAACAATGATTTATAGGCTATAGCTTCCCTATAATAGACGCCTTATCTTGACTTTAATAATCTTCAATAATCTCAAAGTGCACATTTTTTCTGTACACATCAGACACTAAGATCGATTTTTATTCTATTTTTATTCTATTGTGCCATTTTCTTGACCAGCAGAGGGCAGTATTTCCCATACACTGCTCTTTTTATAGTAATAATACTTGGCTTTTGTTTTAAATCTCAGACTTACAGGCTGATACAGATCTACACATATAAAAATGTGCATGTGTGTGTGTTTTCACTATTGAATCGGAAAAAAGACTAAAACTCCCCACTGATCTATGATGAGGGTTTTAAAAGCCAGGGTTGTAGAATAAGCCATATAAATTGGGAGAGGTGGGAAGCAATAATGTATTCAATAAAAGTTATTTTGATTCTGGTTCATTTAAGCAGCTGCCAGAGGTGCCATTGCCAACTCTTACAACACTCTAAAACCAGTTTTACAAAGAATTACACAAGGAATAAAGCAAAATTGTTATTATCTATTTTCTTTTTTATGCTTTTTGACCTATACATAGGTTACATCAACTCTTCAATAACATAACACTGCAGTTTGGTATGTTTTCACTGTTCTTTTGTAAGCAGGAAACCAAAAACAGCACCAAGAGTTTTCTAAAAACAAAAAAGATGTATAGCAAAGCAGCAAACTTAATATTGTTGACTGGTGTTTTGTTGTTGTGGTTTGGTGCATGGATAATAGTCTTCTTTTGTCTTTTTCCTTGCCACAAAAATATACAAATGGAAGCCCATACAAAAAGGTCCATTGTATTCCCCAACAGGTGATCACTGTCCTTGGTGCTGAATGACGACAATGATTCTAGTCCTGTAACTGGAAAACAAGCCTGGCAGTTGCTTTTATTATAACTTTTGCATTTGGATTCCATTTGTGCCTTGAACTGGATTGAAAAAATAGCCACAATTACACCATGGAGACCTACATTATAACTTATTGACTCACCAGATGGCCTGATATATTGTTTAAGTCAATAACTTCCACGTGGTACTGTTATTAAAAGCGTGTTATTCATTGTTATTTCATCTAACTCTGTATCAGCATGTACTGCTTTAATCCTCTTAGGCCAAAGGGATATCTGGTTTACGTCTCCCTTATTTTAACGTTAATCCTGGCAAACGTCTGAACCAACGAAATCCAAGAAAAAGCTGAATGTGATGCAATCTACTTTAAAATGTTCAGGTACACGTGGGGGAAGAATAGTAGACCTAATAGTGCAGTAAATATAGACGATTGTTTGATACATAGACAGTAAAGACTATAAAGGGACTGGGGAGCTCATTCTCAAACTGTCTCCTACAGCTCTGCTCAAACAATGAGAGATACACGACTACATTTATTTATTTATACGGTACAACAAATCACCCTTATGCATTAGATAACCCTATGTCATATCAATCACTACATCATCTTTTCACTGTTTCTCCAACTGTTATACCGCTTGTATAGAACTATATATTTATTACCATATTTCTGTACTTTATTTTTTGTGGTACATATACATTTATTTAATTATACCTTATTTGACACCGATCTCTTGCTATTTTTGCAATGTTTTTAATGCATGATTCCCATTTACAGTATATTTTTTCTCTTTATTATTATAATATATTGGGATTTTGAGCTATTATTATGTCTAAATAATATCCTTTGTGGATCAATAAAGTTTGACCAAATCTATCATGTGTAAGTCTAAATGCATTGACATGTTGTGGAAATGATGTTAACTGCCAATTGGTACACTGTGGTTCAAAGCAAGAAAACTTATCTGACGAAGGTTTTTTTGCCCAAACGTTATTTAATAAAAAAAAAAAAAAAAAAGCTTTTGGACATCGGCCATCTGAGTGTGCTATGCATTTTTTCACTTTAATTTTGCTGTCCCTTGCATTTGCACCTCTGCAAGAACTTTGGTGCGCATTTCGTGTTTCATTTGAAATGCCAACTGATAAAAAAAAAATGCTGTAAGAACCCGCTGTTATGGAGGCTACAGTCTATTTTAGCTCCAATAGTGTTAGGTTCACACTTCAGAAATTCCAAGCACATAGGTGAGGATGGTGTTAGCAGGGCGCATGTTCCTCTAAGCACCCTCCTATCAGTTGTGACTTTATGTAATAGACCTAAGCAGCATATATACATTATTATTCTGTGTTTTCATGAGGAACAGGCTTATTCAGATGTACAGCAAAATGCAAAGATCTATTAGTAAGCCTTAATTCATGCAAGGGGAGCAAGGGTGCAGAAAAATCCCACGATTGTTTCTTGTTTCTTCTTTTCAATAAACCATTGTGGGGGCAACTACTAATTTCACATAAACTAGGACTTGTTTCACAGATCGTGATTGCGAAAATGGCAGAAAAATAATCTTCTTTTGTACTGAACTGAAATGATTGCGTTAAAGCTCCCAGTCTTCTCCGTTAAGAATGCTGTCCTTGGTGCTGAAAATATATATAGGTATGTAAACTACTAAAAGTTTTGTGAACGTCCGACTTCGTGAGCACGCATACTTACCCACTCAATCCTATGTAGACTTATGCATTAATCAAGAGCTTATTATTGGTTTTCAATAATGTGCGTAATGAGCACTTGCCTAGTGCCATGGAAACCGCAATGCATGTCGGCCTTTTATTCGCCATTTAAGACAAGAAATAAAAGAAGGTGACATCTCCTAGCTACTTTTCAATGAACCTGTCCGTGTGATTGTTTGAGAATGTCTACAACAGCCTGAAAAGAAACAAGATTTACAAGGGGAGTCAGCCTTTAATTCATCCATGCACGACTAGAGCGCACCAATGAATCCGCGGACCCCCCTCCCCTTCTGCATATCAAACACATGTGAGTCCATGTGTCCCGGGTACAAAGCGCAGAGCCACCGGGAGCGATGCGGGGCCTGTGGGAGGGGGAGGGGACCATTCCTGTTCGTCCTCTGCTCCAGTCAATCCAGTACGGAAACTTGACGTTGTTGCACTGGGAGTGGGCGGTGCTTGGGAGGCGCACGTCTCTCGTTCTCCTTCCAAACCGGGTCTCTCTCTCTTTCTCTCCCCTCTCAGTCTGCTTTATATCCATTCATCCTCCAGCTACTTCCACCACCGCCGACAGAAGCAGCAGCAGCAGCATCCAGCAAGGCGCCGTCCATCACCTCCATCTTCTTGCCTACTTCCATTCTCCGGGCACTCCAAGGACGCGGCTCCCCCTCCCTTCCTGCGGTAAGAGTTGCGGCAGAGCGGGCACAGCCGGTCCCGGTGCTCCGCTGCGGTTAGATAACGGGAGGAAAATTACCAGCAGACCGTGTGACCGATCGGGGGGCCAGTTCTCGTGACGCACCGGCGATGTACCATTGTTCAAATCTTATGCGCATTGACGATGTGCGGGCTAGAGGCTTGTCAATAGGTGTAGTCGAAATATTTAGGCCTTATCTTTTCTCGCGTGTTGAATGGGTAGATCGAGGATGAATAGCCCAGCTGGAGCCCCCATTGACAGCCCATATTCAGTCCCCGTCAGTCGCCCTTGCGGTAGATGTTTGAAGGCACAGTGATTAAAATGTAGGCTATAAAATGTAGGTAGTGGTAGTAAAGGCTGCAGATCGATAATTCTATACTGCCCCCTTCCTTGGTCACACACAAAAAGGATGCAGAAGTATTTTTGCATGTTTAACCTTGCATCTCGAGTGTCAAATCCGCAAATGTCATACAAAATGCTAAATTGTGGTTAAGGCCTACATTCTGTCTGCCTCTTGCGCCAGAAAAAAAAGAAATAAGAAAGTCCTTGAATGAGAATCAAAAATATGAAAACATTAAATGATAAAATAATTCTTAGGCCTTGTTGTATTTATTGCAATGGTTGGATAGGCTACAGTAAAGAGGACTAAATTCTAGCCTATATGATTTTCAGTAAAGTAGGTTCTTTTTGCAGGTCATAGATGCAGAGGGGTTTTGAAGGGTACCTTATACGTTTACATTTTACGTATGCGGAACTGAAAATATAATATATTATGTAACAAAAGGCTAGTCTATATTTACTATGAGAAGTGTTAAGGGTTTTATTTGAGCTATTAAATATTCTTGTTGCGTCTCTCTTGCATTAGTCATAAACTTGAGTATGTTGGAGCAGGCGGAAAAAGCAGGTTGTGTGCAGGTGAGGTGTGCAGCTGTTGTGTATTTTCAGATGTATCTGCTGACCTGCTCGGGCCCTAGGGGCTGTGCGTCCTCAATATGTTCTGAATATCAGCCCTGGATCAGGACGGTTACTATGAATAAGAGTCATCATGGTATTATTCACTGGAGAGAGAGAAAGTTTGCGTTACATAAGCTTTGAATTGTTTCTACAAATGATTAGGTGAGGGCATGAGGTGGATGGACATGATACAGAATGGCTATCACCAGAATAATGTAATGTAATATTAGAGGTTTAGCTCTTAACAAAAGCTTTCTTCTCTGAATGTGGAGTGGCATTTGCCACAAATACGGTTTATCCTCTGTTTAGGGTTCAGTGTGCGCTATGATGGAAATACCTTATACATAAGGTATAACCTTCTATTTGAGGTATAACAGACATCTTATAATAACTGAATAAACCATAAGTGTAAGTAATATGTATACAGTGAAAAGCACAAGATGGTTATTGCCCATTTGAATGATATGAGTGTGGTTAAGGCTGTGATCACTCTGACATTCTTACATAAGAGTCTGCTAGTTTATCTCCCACCATTGATTGAAGAAGCAGATTTACGCTATGTGCCTAGCGCATGTTGAAGTCACATACACACTGCACATTTGTGCAGCGTTAGGGGTCCTGGAGGTGCAGGGCTGCTGCTGCAGTGCAGAGGGCTCCAACAGAGGACCCAAAATAGAGAGAGGGGATGGGGCTTACTGTATGGAGGGGGGACGGGATGTCTGATGATAGAACTGGGCAGATGGACACACGATAGAGTATAGGAGCGTTAAAAACAAGATGAAAAGAACAAAATAATAAGAATTTAAATTGCTTTTATTCATCACAAAAATGCAGCTATAGAGTCATATGTATATGCCACTAAAGCAGATGCACGAGCAGTGCAACTAAGAATGCCCTGTCTAATGTTCATAACAACCTGCAATGATCTACTGAAAAGTCTGTATGGAGGTTTTGCTTTTATCATGAGGTCCCCTCTTGAAAGTGTAAGTAAGTTTTAACAAATAAACTATTTCAAATACTTATTTACTTTACTTTTGTAAAAAACAAATAAAAAATAGTTCAACCTCAAACACAATTGTTGCATAGTCTTCTGCTATTTTATTATGAGTAGCAGTTGTTATAATTATTAGATCAATACTAATAAACCATGTGAATAAACTTTGCTGCTGCGTGTCGATCCTTCACATTTACCTTTGCTCCATCGTTGTACCGCGACAAATGAAACATATAAATCCTCCCCTCCTCCAGGCGCCCCACCCCCACCACCAGCAACACAAGGCCAACGGAGAGGCTGCTAGGACCTTAGGTTACCCTGCTAACCATTAGAATAGCTTCTCGTTGTAGGTGTCATATTACATCTCTGTGTTATTTTCTTCCAAAGGCAGCCTAAACATAACATGTGTGTTAAGAGGTTAAGAGGCTAAGAGGCTGAACTGCCCAAAATTAGTCTTGACAGAAATCATCCACAAATTTCACATCAAAGTCTGAAGTCATTTATGGCAGCTGTACAATTATTATTATCATTGGTTATTATGACTGTAGACTAAAACAAAAGCAAAATTGGATGTGTTGAATACAATGTGTTTTCAATGTGTTTTCTTTTCTGCAAGTCTTCCCATCTTTTCTCCTTTCAAATCAATACTTATCATGAAGTTGATCAACAACTGAGTGTCAAAAATATTTTTCTGTCTTGTTCTTCCATAGGTAAGAAGACTGTTATAAAATGTTTTAGCAAATAGCAGAAGTGAAATAGATGTGTTCTACTGTGGATTGGGAAAAACAGAGAAAACAAATTCTCCAACAGATGATCTTACACATTCACTGGGCCAAGGTCATCTTTTTAAAAATCTATTTACTGGTTATATTTCTACAATTTACCGAAATGTTCTGTTAAAAACAAGACAAAGCCTATGTATTTTATTTTGTGTGATTATGTTTATGTTAATCATTTAGATCCATTAATATCTCTTCAGCCAAGTCAACAAAACAATGGCTTCATTGACTGTATGAAATGGGTTATTCTGTAAAAATGTTGTGCTAAAATCCAAATGACTTTTCCCTATCTTGCCTTGGACATCAGTGCTCCTCCAGTGACTGTGATGGATACCAGCTTCATGTATGCCTAAGATGTGTGTAATGTAAACCATGTTAGAAGGTCTCAGCGGTGCCCATGTGAGTATGTTCCTGAATGCAGAAAACCCAAACAACACTGAGTGATGTCATTATGTGGCAACAAGCACAGAATGATTTTTGGATATTTACCAACTAATCATTTTCTGGTGCCTCTGTGTCAATGGTTTGTCTCATGTATAGGCCGGACCAGTTCAATGCTAATGTGTTTGCATCAGCCTGGAGCCCACAGGCACGAAGCCATGGACCTGACCATCCGCCCCAGAGACATGAATGAATTTGGTGTCGGCACCACATGACCAGCGGGAGGCGCTGCTGAGGACATGGTGTGTTCCCTTTACCTGCTGCTCCACATCTCTTCTTTACATTATGCTGGGTGTCTGTGGCAGACAGGGCAGAGCTGGCAGCACACTTCAACAGGCTCGGCAGGTGCATGCAGTGTGTGGCTATTACTAAACTCAAACTTTTATCATTCACTGCACTTAGATATGCAGGGCAACCCGTTCCATGGACACCAGGCTGTGGGACCAAAAGACTCTCACGATCCAATTCTCTGTCTTGCACAGCGCACATAAAAGTGCTTAATGCAGTCCTGAGCAGTCTGCAGCAGGACTGTGCCCTGAGCAAACCCCATGGTCTCATGGTGCTGTGAACACAACCAACCTGTGGAAATCCCCAAAGCCGTTGGCTGCTGTCATGTCTGATGCATCTGAACCATCTTTACAAATGTGCCAGATTCCAGCGTGTTTGGAGTGCGCTGCCAGCTGAAGAGAGGAAGGAAGAAGAATGAATGAATGGAAGGATGTGTGAGAGAGGACAAGTCGAAAACAAAGTAGCATAGTTTTCATTGGCAGCATCCGAGTGGGCTGGCAGGCCTGCACCAGCCCCAAAGCCCAATGGAAAAGTACCAGTGTCCCTGTGAGGTCTGGCCGACCAGACAGTGTTTTCACTGCAAAGGCCCCATGCTCACATGGCTCTCTCATAGATTATTGGGACATGTCGAGCATTTCTCTGTGCCCCCCTGGCTAATTCCATTAAATGTGCGCCCATAATCCACAGGACACTCAATATGCATGGCACACCACATTGGTTTGACTGTGGTACATGAGTTCACCAAATGTCTCCTAAAAGACGGGTTTAAAGCACATGTTAGCCTGTTCTTAGCCTATGCTATTGTCCCCATGACAGTGTCAATGAAGTGTATATCTGTGTTACAGAGAATCTGTATGAAAAGGTCTTTTGTATACTTTTTTGTTTTCATGAAGGGTATGGAGTTTTCCTCTGTAGCACATGTTATTATGGGTTCATTGCTTTAGTTCTCGCACATCATTCTGCATCACTGTCCACTGTCACATAGCCATCTGCTGACATTGATCTGTTTTCAGTCCTCTACATTTGTTCACAACAGGACGATTAATTGCTCATATCACTATCGTCTTAGATTCACTTTCACATAGCGAGACAATGATTTCAAAGCAACATACTTGCAAATACATTGCCTCATGTCAAAAACATATTTAATATTGTGCAATAGTGCAAATTGTAGGATAGTGATGTTTGTTGGTTCTTATGAAGTCCTGTGGAGGAAGGCCATTTACAGCACATTACACAACATTTGTATATTTAAGGATCTCAATTAGTCTCTGCAAGTGCACAGACTATTCTTCCTGAGGTTCACTCTCATAATAAAAGTGTAACTCATTGGCAGTACATTGACAGAAAATCACAAGAACTGTCAATACATAACATAACATTGATTGGGTTCCTGCCTGTTAGTCTGAACTACATATTGTTCTGGTTTTATATATATATATATATATATATATATACATATAACATATATGTTCTAATACCACCCCGATCATTTATTCATTTATTTGTTTATTTACATTTATCATCTCATTTGTTTCTTGCATGTTTTACTTTGATGTCTTACATTCCTGTGTGTCTGTAAAGACTTATTCAATGCAGCAATAAAGTCCCAGTGTCTTAAGTTTCTTCTAGTCAGACTTGTGGTGTTGGAGGACCTGATATTGAGTAGGTTTAACTCTCTTGTCTGACTGAAAGAAAGTGCAGTTAAGAGGGCAGTTGGAACACTGACCAGTGGCATGTAGAATATAAACTGTGTATATGACCTCATGTGCACACTGAGGGTTATCAGAGGTTTGAAATGGGCCAGGGGACAGTTTTTTGGTTTCATTTATGTTCCCTTTTCTGTTCTCACATACACTCGTTAAAACTGTCATTTACTATTTAATTAGAAGGGGACAAAATCATGTATTTCTGTTTGTATTATTGTGCATTTGATTGCAATGGTCTGCAGCATATGCCTAAAATACAATGACTGAAAAATTATATTTGTTTACATTTTACCCAAGTTAGTATCCAAGCCCAAACTCAAGAGGGTCTAATGGTCGAGTGGTTGTGGCCTGTATTAAAACATGTTATTTTGTATCATAGCGACACTACATTTGTATGTCATTTACGCACATACAATGGCGGCTGGTTCACCAGATCCAATGCATTTCAGTTTAGAGTGGGGCGGTCAACAGTCCATAGTGAACATGTTACAGCGCAGCGCCCCTGTGGAGCGTCCTTGACTCTACAGGACACAGGGACAGCCTCACATTTACACCTGACAGCAGGTGAAAGGAATATGTGCACAAGAAAGGCTTTGATTGAGTAAAAGAAGGTTTGATTTAAGAGACTGAAGCAGCATAGTTTAACATTATTGCTGTAGCATTGCTTTAAAATGTATCTGATTCCCTGCTTACTGAGAATGCCAGGCCAGTGTACACTGCCTTAAGATGCTGGTACATGAAACTTATGACAAAGCACCAGATAAACAACATGGATGCGTTTACACAACAGGATGAAGATGAACACTGCAGGGATGTCCATTCATTTAATGCAACACCCCAAGTTGTGTTCACATATATTTGTTGCACTCTCTGAACCCCACCCCCAGTGTTTACATCACCAGCCGCCACTGCAAACATAACTCAGTAATACTGTATGAGCAATTTGACATTGTATTCATTATAAAAATCGATAATAATATATATTAATATAATAACAATTACAGCACCACTTTTTGTTGAATGTATTTGATTGTCCAGGCCCTAAAAAGACTTGTATTGACAACAGTGTCCACACAGGGATCATGACTGTGACCATTGTGACCACACAGCTGTACAGCTGACACTGGTTTTCTGTTTCTTGATCTCTCTTTGTGACATGAACTATTAAATATGTGCACCTGATGTAAGAAAATGATTCATGTGTTCCATACGGATAGAGTTTTCTGAATCATGAGCCAAACCATTGACAAATGTGTAAAGAGTCAAACAGAGGTTTTGCGAGCGGTGAAATAGGTGATGCAGCCCGCCCAGTGGTGTAGAGTTCGTGTAATAACCACATTGTGCTTTATATCCCATCAGTTGGATAAACATGAAGATTGACACAAGCCTGAGCATGCTGCAGCTGCCCGAGGCACTGTCTCACGCTGGGCTGCAGTTCACTGTAGCCACAGAAGAGGACTTCGAGGACATCATGGCCATGAGCCAGGGCATCTATGGAGGACTGGACTACCTGCCAACACGATACACCAGCTGGCTGCAGGAGACCAACCGCATCGTCATCCTGGCCCGCAAGCATGGAAAAGTGGTGAGTCACTTACACCAGACAGATAACCTTACCCCTGTGACTTTCAGGAACAGCTTTATTGGAAATATACCTGAGAAGGACACATAGAGTATGTTTACATGTACCTCATTATCAGTTTACATGCACCTCAGTATCCCGCTTATTAGTCCTATCTCAGTTATGGCAGTATTTGGGATATGCTGTCTACATGTGAGCTGAGAAACTGGGATACTCATATGACATTATCTTACAAATGCGCAAGTGCAAAAATTATGTCTACTGAGCTTCCTATGCTAAAGCATGGATCTAAAGGAATGTTAAACTTTTCAGAGATCATACGTGTGCAGAACATATGTGTGCAGGTCATAGGAGGGCAGACTGTACATGTGCAGGTTTAGCCCAGCTCTTTATTTGACAGCAGTCTTTTTACTCATGTACGTTCACTTTATTTACGTTAGCTTCCGTTGTGATGAAAAGACTGAACGGTGTAAATAGTTTTCATAAGACTCAGCACTGTAGTGGAGGATGGCGCACTTGTTGTAGATTGTTTTCTGGGAGTTGTAGTTTTGACTGTAGTTCCCACCACTGTTTAGGAGGATCCAGATCCACCTAAAGCACCAATAGCTCCTTCTCCTCACTGCTTTTCCCCCTCCTTGGTTGTTATAGTTGACCTCATAAGCGGGATACTGTGTATACATGCCACAGTATGACTGTTACTATCAGAATATTCCAGCTACAATTATGAGAAACTGGGATACTGGCTTATATGGGATACTGAAACTGGGATACTGTGTATACATGCACCATGACAAAACCGGGATATTACAAAAAATAATCATAACTGGGATACTGATGTGAATGTAAACACACTCTATGACATCATGGATGATATAGCTCAGGGTCCGATGGGGTTTGAGATGAAATGGTGACTCTGTTATACAATTATTAAATTGTTTATAAGTTTGCAAAATTTCCTCATGGGGGCTACATTAACCTTAAACAGGTTCAAGTCAACACAATGTTTCATACCAGATTAGATAATCTTTGTAACATGAGCCTTTGTTCTGGCTAAATGGTGAATTAAAAACAAACTGCAGTGATAAAAGTTGATTGACAGAGTTTCAGAGGCCTCTGTGAGGAATGCACTCTGTACATGGATTAAATGTAGCATAGTAAGAAACGGTTTATTTGTCAGAACTGAGTATGAGATAATGATGTGTGTGTTGCCCTGTTGCAGATTGCCCTGGAGTCCGTGTGTGTGATCGATGGAGGGGAGACAGTGCTGGTGGAGGGGCTGCGGGTGGCCCCTCAAGAGCGGGGCAAAGGGGTGGCAGGAGTCCTGCTGCGCTTCTGCTCAGAGCTGGTCAAATCCAGGTTTCCTGAAGTGAAAGTGACCCGCCTGACCCGGGACGACCAGCTGGGGCCTAAAGACTACCAGAAGTATCGCATCATCACCAAGCAGGTCTTTACCCCAGTCACCACATCAGCAAACATGGCGATAATAAAACATGTTGCTTACAGTAAAAGCACACAAGGCCTGAGTGAACACAGACTAAGCACAGCCTCTATAGGCTTCTATGTGACCTTATGTACATCCCACCTGATAAAACAGACATTTGACAAGACCTTTGAGGTGAATATAGTTATAGGAAGACAACATGGTTGCTAACATGGCGTCTGCTTGATCTGCACAGGGGATTCTGCTGGTGCGCTTCAAGGCTGAGGATCTGAAACATCGTCTGTCAGAGCTGGGTGTTGGTGAAGACCTGCACTACTCTGTCATCAGCTCCTCTCAGCAGGCAGCCCCTCTGCGCTTGGACCACCCCACCATCCAGCGCTTGTTCCTGGGTACAGATCTGATGCAGCCTATCCTGCCTAATGCCACCATCATCCAGGACTGGCAGCCCTTCAAGCTTCTGTCCAGCAACATGGCCATCCTGCTCAAGAAGGACATCGACTGGATGGTGGACGACCTGAGCAACCCCAGTGTGGCCAGCCTGTGCACCTTCCCCTTCCATGTGCCCATAGGAGACGACTGGTAACTCATGCTCTGTTTCACTATATTTAAGTGTCCGTGCTTACATTATATTATGGAAGGCTCACCCATAAAAGTATTGCTTAGGAGGTTAAGTACCAGTTCACATAAAGCAGCTATGTCCATTATTGATGTGTGACAAGCCAATTGTTCACCAACTGGGCTGTGCAATGAAGAGAATCATGGGGGCGGGCCAATAAAAGCCTTTCCATCTGCATAGTCAGATTATATAAGAGTATCCAAAGCTCCCCTGGTAAATGAAAGAATTGCATGCTTTAAGGTGTCAGTATCAGTGCTTTGAAAATATATTATGTAATATGTAATCCCCAACAAAAGAATTGCAAACCAACCTGACACTGAACAACAGACTCTCAGGCGTACTATAAAAACCACTGTGTGTGCAGGTACTACCTGAACATCGACATGTTTGGCAAAGACGTGGGCCTGGTGCGGCAGCAGTTCCTGGGTCACCTCCAGAGGCACACCTCTTCTCTGAAGGGTCATGTGATGTGCCAGATGTTCCTGGAGCCGGAGCTGTGGGAGAGCATGGCCCACTTCTGTCAGCACACTCTGGGCGTGGAGCTGGTCAAGGAGTACAGGGAGCAGTGTGTGGTGGAGGCCGACATGGTCTAGTAGTAATAGTAGTAGTCGTAGTAGTAAGCAAACACAGGCCTCATACATACATACTATATACACACAAGTCTTAGAAACTAACACTTGAAGAATCCAGAAACATTCAGTATATTAACAGCAACAGACTTAAGTGACCCTTTGGGAGCTCCCTCCTTCATTACAGTTAAGGGTTCCAGCATTTAAAAAGTCATTTATTTCATTCAAAGGAAGCTCCAAAACCCTAACAGAAATAGTAATTACTTTAGCCAGAAAATGTGATTGAGTTAGCAGTTGTTAACACTCACCATAGCTATTTTCAGATGACCGTAAACAGACTGTTTAAAAAGAATTAAAACGAGCATGTAAAATGAGGGGCCATGAAGGGGCATTACAAAGGGTCATTTAGATCCACATATTCTCGTGTTTTCCATTGCCACTGGTGATATCTGATGCTTCCAGTGTTCAGTCTAACTTGTACTTGACAGAGCAAAAACCCTCATTTAGGCAGGATTCGGGCCAGTTATATTATTTACATATGAGGTTATGTGTGTCTTTGGATTGTCCTATATGACATGGACCTAAGTGATGGCTTCAGAGAAGCACTGTCCACCATCCAAAAGTTACAAATCTTTGGTTCAAGCATAACTCCTGGAGAATTTGATTCTATATTGGGCATGTGTTATTTTTGTAAATATGAAAATGAAATATGTAAGCAAGCAGAGTTGGGATTTAAATTCTGCACAACTGTAACGGCACTTTATTAAAACCTCATGTAACAAGGAAAGCCAACAGTATAGTCCTCAGTCACACATTCCATTATTCCATCCTTATCCAGATGATTCCACTGTCAACTACAGCACTCAAGCATATGGCAGATAAATGCACCGTCACACCATGGCTGACTATCCTTGGTCTAACCCATATGTCTTTTTTCTTTGTTTGTACATAATACATGTTTTAAATTAACATTTTTACATTTATGCTTTTAACTTATACTAATGTAAGTGTGACGTAGGCACAATTTTTGTAGACACCTGCAAAAGCAAACTTCTTATGCTTATAATATTAGGACTACTGACTAAATGTAAATACAGACAAAACGTAATGCAATCATTATTAGATTACAGTATTCATCTTTTTTTTTTAAGTAACACAACTTGAATTAATAGCTGCTTATGACTTTCCTCTAAAGGAGAGGCATTCTTACCTTACCTTAAACCCTAGTGTGAAAAACAGACAATTATACAGTAAGCACAAGAGGAGCTTTTTGTAACAGTATCTCAAACACACTTCTCAGTTTTACTGAATATTTAAAAGACAGTGTGCTCATTTAGCGGATGTAACCTGACATGAGCTTGTGAACAGTCGGCCTCTTGCTTTGGTTAACCTTTTGACGATCTGTATGCAAATCGGATGATATAATGTCCCATAATGGCGCAGGGAAACTAACAAAGAGCAGGACCTTGTTTCTAACCAAAGAGAGCGTCTAAGTTAGTCATTAAAAAGAGTTTTTTTATTTTATTTTTTAGAACCAACTGGCCAACAATTAGAATAACATTAATCCAAAAAAGAAATTGGCCACAGCTCATGTAGGGATAGTTTATAGATTTTAAAGTTGATTGCCTTTCATTGATGACCGTGACAAGTGCCCATGCAATTACACAGCACACTGAACACAGCCCTTGACTTCAAATACATCCTCTGGCAAGTAACTGGTCAAAATATTATTATATTTATTGTTTAATTGCATTGTTTTTATTCATCAAACTTAAAATCATTGATGCTGCTGCAGCCCAAGAGTACAATGTAAAAAGGCCGTCTTAAGGGGATATGCTATTTTAAATAAACCACTGTTTCTACTTCTTTGTCCACTTAACTTGTTTTAATATCATAACTGTTCACTGTATGCTACTGTAAGCTGGTCTCGTACTTACTCAATGCAGAGGACGTATTTGATTATTGGGGTCATAAACACACATTCCACATCTTTGTAAATCCCAGGGTGAAACTTCTCAGATGTTTCTTACAAAGGACATTATAAATCTCATATAAAAAACAAAACAAAGTGCACAACATTTTCAAATTTGGTTTGTGGGACCTCAGTTTGAAAAAAGTGCCAAATGTTCTGAATGCTCTTGTGTTATTTTCTACCCAGTCTCCGGGGCCAATTTTCCAAAATCCTTGTTTTATTACACATTTTCTAAGATTAAAGAAAATATAGAGCCTATTTCAAATATAGAGCCTATTTCAAATCCATGCCTGGCCTTAGCATGCATGCTTTTTTTGGTAAAAACTGCTTTCACATCCATATAGAGGCAGTCTATAATGTTATGATCCAAATGCATGCACTGAATACTGAATTATAATTGAACAAAAACAAAACAAGCAAGTGTCCCTTTAAATCATGGTCTTTGTGGATCATGTTTTCTAAACAAGAGCACCAGCAAATCACTGGGAAAAGGGTAACACAAAAGCAACAGCAACTACCAACACAAGAAGAAGAATGATCACAAACACTGTGGGACAGTGTCCTTTGCTTTATCCCCATTAATGTGACTCAAAAGTTGTATGAAAATATACTCAAGTAGGATTGATTGAGTGTGGGGAATGCAGCATGCACTTTAGTTGTCTTTGGCAATAATAGTATAAGCTAACATCCTCTGATTATTAGCCCATGTTTTTTTAGATAACCTCTCAATCATAAGTACTCGATAGTTTGCTACAGTAGTTTTTAATACAGTAATCATCGCATTTTGTGGGATGTTGTAAGCATTTTTCAACGTTCCATAAACAACTGCAGTGCCAGTAAACAGCTGAGTTAAGACCATGCAAAGTAGATAAGAGTTAGTAGAATAGTCTCTAAAGACATGCCTATTTTAATATGCACCTGTGTATACATTGAGTGTTTTTGTGTGTAACCTCTTCTTCATTACTGTCAATGTCCTGAGCCTCCAGCAATGTGAACAAAACCTCTGCTAGTGTTCAGTAAAGATATAAAGCAGCCTCTGTCCCTTTGTTCTTTCTCTGAGTCCTGAGTCCTCTGGATTCATTAATTATTAAGTCTGTTGTGATTTAGTATGCTCTGGAGATTATTAAAAGAATGATTGCTCTGCAAACACAAACACACACACACACAAACACACACAGATTGGAGATTGGATGGGTGCACTTGTTTTGAGTTGTTATTTCGGGAGAAGAGGTGTCTCGGTCCAGCAAGTACCTAGTGTCAGAAAAAAACAGGTTTTAGTATTTTTACAGTCCTACCCTTAAGAAGTGAACTGTTAATCACCTACATTTGGATTCAGTGGGGACACTGGTACAAATGTACGCGCAGTAGTAGGTAGTGAGTTTTAATTAAGTTTAAAAAAAATGATTGAATGTTTTGCCCTTTGAGTATTTCCATCCATCTTCTATCGCGGGGGCAGCTTGCTGCCCAAACCTCTGTGCACCTGACCCCCCTATGAACCCCTCTGTGAGTGCTGAGCCCACAGGAGGGTGGACGTCATGGTCCTTGATGTTAGTTCATAGGGGTGCTGCATGTTTTGAGTTGAGTATTTCTTATGGAAATGTAATCAATGGAAAAACTGGTTCTTGGCCCATGAGAGCTGTGGTGGAGGGTGACAGTACAAAAGTAAAAGTACTATACTTAGTATATTAGTATATTATACTTAAGTCAATTTAACAGAGCATAGTGTTTACTTTTACTTTATTATACATTTTAATAAAGTAAAAGTAAACACTATGCCACCTGCAGAGGGGTTCATAGGGGGGTCAGGTGCTATGAGAATTGGGCAGCAAGCTGCCCCCGCTGCCCCCGCGACCCAGCCGGATTAAGTGGGAGAAGATGGATGGATGGATACATTTTAAGGTCGGTATCTGTACTTTCTACGCCATTATTTTGAACTGGGCTAAAAAGCAGAAGCACATTTATGATGTGAGCCCTGGCGATGGCAGAGGTTATTTTTGAGGCTGTCCATGGTGACTTCCTGCCAAAGGGGTTTAAATTCAAGTATGAGCTAAAAACAAATTGACTAGAGAATCTAATGAAATCCATTTGAATCACTCCGGTGTCCTGCCGATTTGAGCTACGTTAACGCTACTGCGCATGCGCACGGCCCCAAGCTTTGCGCTGCCTGATGGGATAAATTTCTCTCCCTGGATCGTGTGTATATATTTTTGAAATAAATGTTTTGTGTTATAATGTTTCTTCCGTTGACCGTTTTTCTGTCCTCATCCATCATGACTAAGAGACAAGTCCACTAGAAATTAAATTGAATTGCAGGAATTGCCCAATCTTCACTGTCCGCAGTATCACAAAGGTGAGGTGTGCTACCTCTAGTGGACGCATTACTTGAGAGAAGATATTGTCAAGATTTGCTGCCTCTACCCATGTTCATATAAATGAGTAAATAATGTTGATTCTACAGTGGGAGCTTTATTTGATGCTAAATTGGCCTGTTGATATGTCCTACCTTTAGTCAGAGCCCTGTTCGATAGCATAATGCGACTGTCGAAATGAACTACCTACGCATATTCAATCAATCAATCAAACTTTATTAACAGAGCGCTTGTCATTTAAAAATGCAACACAAAGCGCTTTACAATGATTAAAAAAAGAACAATACCACATTTCCCCTCCACCTCCACAAAGTTAAACTAAACAGATGAATCTAGAGATTACAATCCCACATAAAGCTAAACTAAATAAGTGAGTCTAACTGTGACATAACTATCTTTATTTACTAGTAACTAAAACAGGAAACTATGAGATTACTACTACTGACAGACTATCTTTCATAACTCTTTCCATCTATCTCTATACTATCTTTCATAACTCTTTCCATCTATCTCTATACTATCTTTCATAACTCTTTCCATCTATCTCTATACTATCTTTCATAACTGTCTATACCAGGGGTCTGCAACCTTAAACACTCAAAGAGCCAGTGGAGCGTCTCCCACAGAAAAAAAAAAAACACCCGCGGAGCCACAAAACCCTAAAATGAGGAGAACACTGCATATGATTTTTTTTTACCTGTCTGCTCTGTATAAAAGACTATGGTGTGTTGCATTTATGAAATCAATGAAAATACAACACAAATAATCCACTGAGTCGTGTCCTTTAGTCTGACAGAAGCTGAAGCATCATCACCGAGCTGTTTTCAGCCCAGTTTATGCAAATGAGCCATGGTTTTATGTTTCGTTTCTTTAAAACGGAAACAAATGTGCGCAAAGCTGCATTAAACACATTATTAAATGTCTGTTTGAGTCCTGCTTGTACCAAATAAAAATCCAACATTAAATTATCCACCCGCAGAACCAACCTGTGTCCATCATCATTTTGCCCTTGTACTGGAGCGTGAATGAATCTGCCCACGAGCACTGAACATTCTGTTCTTCAGAAACTTTTTTTGTAGCAACCATCTCCTGCAATGTCTATTCGTGTTTGATTTTAGACCTGGTTTAGACCTGGTTTAGACCTGGTTTAGTCCTGGTTTAGACTTGGTTTAGACCTGGTTTAGACCTGGTTTAGACCTGGTTTTAGTCCTAGTTTAATGCTGTTTAGTCCTGGTTTTAGATCAGGTTTAGACCTGGCCAGGACCTGGCCCAAATAAAGAAGCGTTGAGATTTCCCTTGTGCTCACAGTAATAAAGAGGAGTTAGTTGCGTATGTGCTACTGGAGTGCAGGGAAGAAGAAAAAGCTCTTTATAGAAATCTTAAGCCTGGGTCTACTATCAGTGTCTTTAGAGCGCAGTTAAACCCAGATAATACCAAAAAGAAATTTCTCCTGCAGAACTGACGCTGAGCTCCAAATCTAACCTTACTTAGTGTTGTAATTCTGAAAATAATCGGAGAGGGCAGCAATAAGCACTAAGGCATCTAGTGTGCCAAAAAACAAGAGGAAGAAGACAGACGTAGCGCAGACACTTCCCATGATCCTGCGCATGTCTCTGCAGTATATAAATATGGCTGTATAATAAGACCTGGATAAGACACGCCCCCTCTATCCGTGACCTCAGATTGATGTGTGGCCGAGCGAGATATTGCAGCCCACAGCCCAAGAAAAAAATCTCCCTTAGAAGCACAATGTATTTTTTGAGAAATCAAACTGCCCGTGTTCGGCTGACAGGGCATCCACAGCTTTCATAAAGGTCGGATTTTGTAGGTATTCTTCTGTATTTTTACAATACGAACTTTAGTTTTTTTTAATCGTCAAAGCGCCTAAAAATCAACTTTATAAAAGTTAGCCTAGCCCCGCTCTAAGCCCGCGCTAGCTCCGCTCTAGCAGCTCGCACTCTGATTGGTCAGAACGGCGTTTGGGCTGCAAACAATGAAGTAAATGCGGAAATGAAAATCTTTTTTGCGGTCATGCGCCAATGAGCACAGGCCATTGAAAACAACATGGCGCCATCTTGGATTCATCTTCCAGATTTTATTATAGTTCTATGTATATAAACTACAGAGTTCAGTTTAGGGGACAGAACCTGCACAAGCCACATCACCTCTGCCCCAAAAGTAACACTAAAGGACGCAGCTCCAAGGTACGAGTATGAGCTTTGTCGTTTCATTCATAAACAAGCGTTTTGGAAGTGTATTAAAAAAACGACCATTATTATTTTTGTAAACCGGACTAGGAACTCTTTAGAAGCCAATTGAGGCTTATGAAAATAGCTGTAAAAAAGGTGCAATGTTTGAGGGTTGTTATAGCCTACTTTATTATTAGTATTTTTTCTGACGACAATTAAATGTTCGTTCAGATCGTTCAGATTTACACGTAAACTCCTGACACAACTAGACTGAACTTTGCTCCAACCCATAGACCGGGCATGTTCAAACTATGGCCCGGGGGCCAAATGTGGCCCTCAGACCAATTGTTTTGGCCCTCAGGCTTCCAGATGAATTGGCCCCTACTAACGTAAGTAGTACTTTTTACTGCATGTTTCTGAAATCTGCCTTGATCAAGCAAATTTAATGTGTCCTTTTATGGGTCTAAGCCTGAACAAAGGTCTTGTTGGTCAATCAGACCTGTTATAAATGCACAGATTTGAATTACTCACTGTTTTGACCACCAGTCTATGACCCGTATATTCGGTCAATGCTCCAAGCAGACCTGGGTATTGTACAGCTCTGGGGTCCTTTGGTTGACTCTGACCGGCCCCTTTAAGATAATTTGGAATTACAAAATAAACATTTTATCATTTGACCTCATGCATGGACTAAAGCTGCATTGCAACCTCACTTTTTCATTGCTTAGTCATAACATAAACTCTTACCAGTCTGACCAGCATGCCAAAACAGTGCTATTTAGTGCTTTTTATTTTTTTTTAAAATAAAGAAATACAATAAATATTATGCAGAATTAAGAGTTGAGCATTTTGGCTTGGCTCTCCACAATATTTTCTGTTTCTCATGTGGCCCCATGGAAAAAATATTTGCCCACTCCTGGGTAAGAGTATATGTTATGACTAAGCAATGAAAAAGTGAGGTTGCCTTACAAAAAAATTATTTACAAAACCACCTCTAAAATAAAAGCAATACAGCTTCAGTCCATGAATGAGATAAAATTATAAAATATGTTTATTTTGTAATTCCGAATTATTTTAAAGGCATAGTTCAGGTTTTTTGACATGAATCTGTATGGCATCCTTGTCGTGCATCAACACTGACTTATGAACTGGGAATGGGAATGAACTGGTGATAAAATACAATACAATTGCACGTATGGGAGTCAGCCCTACGTAAAGTGGGGGGGGGGGATTAGTATCGCAAAGCTATGCCCACTAGGAGCATAGCTTTGCGATACTAATAGGCCCTTCCCCAGCTTCTGCCGCTCGGGCCTAATAGGATGTCCATAAATGGTGCATTATTGATGGTATTAAGCACATCATGTTCTTTTTCTCTTGGCCCTTTTTGTGTGTTATGACTAAAGCTCAGTGTTAGTCAGATGAACTGAAGTGTCCTTTGTCCTAACTTTACCTTTGACTTTAATTATAGTTGTCCGGATTGTATTATACTGTTGCTTAAACTCTGATAGGGAATAATAAAATCCACAATAAGCCAGTTAAGAAGATGTGATATTTGTTAAAGTGATGTAATGTATTCAGACTCTGTTTAATATTGCTGTTCTAGTCTCTTCCAAGATGAGTGCTGCAGTGCCAGACCTCCCCAGTGGACCTCTGGACATCTATAGGAGCAAAGCCTCATTCAACTGGAAGGACATGCTGCGCTTTATAGAAGGAGACGACATTATAATTTTTAAGGTACATCCATGGGTGATTCTATAATTAGGGGCACATTTCATGTCTGCTCACTTTACTTATCAATTATACAGTTATTTCCTCAGTGCAATGATAGGTTTTACATTGGACCATCAGCCCCTCTTTGGACAAAATTAAGAGGCCTGATGGCATTATTGATTTCTGCAGAATGTATATTGTGGAAAATAGCATTTTTTGCTTGTCCACTTTTCAAATTTCAAATTTTCACTTAATTTGTAAGCACCAAAATCTATATCTGAGTAGATTTTGGCTTATAAAACATCCTAAATGTTAGAAAAAACTGATTTAAATCTACTGTCACAAACTCAACACTACTGTGAAGCCTCAGCCTTTGTGCAGTGAGATTTGAAAAGAGACTCCCCAGGTTTCATTCAAGACACAAGAATCATCCTGTTTTTGTGGCAAATCCAGCTTAAGAACTGTTCAAATATCAACTGCATAATGCACATATTTTGTGTAGAATTACACTGATATTTTTTTTGATTGCAGCAAAAAGTGTTTCAAACTTTAGAAAATGATCCTGTGTTTGCTCGTTGTCCTGGAGAAGATTTGCCTCTGGAGAGGATGAGAGAGCTTACATTTCTCAGGTATAAACAGCTAACTACATTTAATTGATTATAAAAGAGGCAGTTCGACCAAAATTCATGTTTACAGAATGAAGCAGCTTTTCTACTATGACTTACTGCCTGAAGATGAGTTTTATGCCAACCCTTTTAAATATGTTATCTTGAATGACTGCCTTGGCATGTACGACTGGGGTGTGTCTGCCAAGTTCTTCCTCAACAAAGGGGTACGATTTTCATTAAAGTGTGGCAAAGTGCCCCAAGACACTTAAGTTTTAATAATATTGTTTAAGGTGTCTAGGTGATTGTTAATATGAAGTGTTATTACAGATGTTTCGTAACAGTATTGAGCGAACTGGATCTAAAAGACACAGCAAGTATTTGGAGTCTATCGACAAAATGATGGTAAGTGTGGATTGTAGCAGTATAAAAGAGGGGGAAATGGATATTAAAGACTGGAATTGAGTTAAAGCAGGACTTACGAGGCCTTTGTAAGTCCTCTCTGCTCAATGACCTGAGATGAACTCTCTCATTGAACTGATATGGTCTGGTCATAATAACAGTGTATGCCCTGTAACCATTGACACTGACAATATTCATAGAATGAACAGTTTACACCGTTCCTCTTTCACTGGAGAAAGTCTTTAGCTAAGATTGTTTAATTAAACAGCAGTGTCTTTCATTTGTGTCTTGGTTATGGCAAGTTTATATGAATTTACTTCAGTCAGTTGGTTTCTTTGTAGGAGAAACTTTATAGTTCTTGTAGTTCTTTTGGAGAGTCTTGTGTGTATGGGATGGTCGTGCGTCTTTGAGAGTCATAGAGGACATCTAGCCCAAACTACTTGGTTTGATGAAAATTTCCTTCTTGAAGTTCTGATACCAAATAGGGACTGTACAGGATGCTGTAACATTCAAACATTCAATTAATTTTAGCACATTGAAATATTTTTAGCTAGCTTGATTTAACAGATAATTATACAGTATTTATACTCAAATGTATTCCTTGAAACCACTTGCTTTTACTGGATGACGGTAGCTCCTCTGGTCGTGTTTGTCCACTCATCTAAAGACTGCCAATCCGAATCTTGCTCTTGACACAAAACATAATTCGTAGAGCAGTCATATCCAGTGACCCATAGGTTGGCGGTATGATTCCATCTCCCACAGATGAATACTGTCGTGTCCTTGGGCAAGACACTCAACCCACCTTGCCCCCTAGTTGTCTGCGTACACCGGTGTATGAATGTGTGTGTGAATGGGTGAGTGGTTCCTTCGTGTAAAGCGCTTTGAGTCCCTTGAAGGTGGAAAAGTGCTATATAAAAATGTAAACATTTGACGTTCTGTGTTGTAGGTCTTTGGGTGCTTTGCTCTGACTGAACTGAGCCATGGCAGTAACACTAGAGCCATGAGGACCACAGCCACATATGACCACAACACTCAGGTAATTACAAGGTTCGCCCTGGATTAATTATTGATCCTATCCTTGGACTGCCATCTTATCATGACTTACAGATACTAGGTGATGGGTCAGAATAAGAGCAGTTCAGTTATAAACGGTGAAAAATCAGGAGCCAGGCCTTGTGTTAGAGCTTGATGGTGAGTACCTGGTGGCCGGGCCTTTGCCCACAGGGCCCGGCTCAGCCCAAAAGGTTGATGTGTGTCTGTCCTGAAGTGGCTGGGTTGAAAATCAGCCTCTAAATCAGAGGCCATAGTTCTCAACCGGAAAATGTGGCTTGCCCTTTCCTGGTGGGTGGAGAGTACCTGCCTCAAGTGGAGGAGTTAAAGTATCTCCGGGTATTGTTCACGAGTGAGGGAAGGCTGGAGCATTAGATTGACTGGTGGATCGATGCAGGTCACCAAAGGAGCCGAGTCAAAAGGCAAAGCTCTCAATTTACAGGTCAATCTACATTCCTGCTCTCACCAGTGACGACCAGGGATGACCCAGGACACGCTGGAGGGAGTATGTCTTTCGGCTGGCCTGGGAACACCTTGGGATGCGCCCAAAAGAGCTGGAGAAAGTGTGTGCAAAAGGAAGGCTAGGTTTCCCTGCTCAGATTACTGCCCCTTTGACCCAGCCCCGGATAACATGGAAGATGTGAATATGTGTTTGTAGGAGTTTGTGATCAATTCTCCAGACTTTGAGGCGGCCAAGTTCTGGGTGGGGAACCTTGGGAAGACGGCGACCCATGCCGTGGTGTTCGCTCAGCTCTACACTCCTGATCAGGTGTGCCACGGACTGCACTCTTTCATTGTCCCGGTATGTCATTATCCAATTTAAAGGATTTTTTTTAGGATGCCATGACCTTGAGACATGTATTCCTTCGTGTCTCCTGTATTGGGTTCTTGCAGGTGAGGGATCCCAAGACGCTGCTGGCTTTGCCCGGTGTGACGGTGGGAGACATAGGCAAAAAGCTGGGCCAGAATGGGTTAGATAACGGGTATGTAACAGCACCGTGGAGAACAGAGTGGTTTTCATGTTTTGTAATTGTTATTATTTGTCTGTTTTTTTTGTTTTTCATCTGTTATATGAAATGCCCTGCAGGGTAATACATTTTAAGTGCCCATTGAGGTACTTTGTTTACCTTGTGTCTTTATAAGTGAGGACAATTCGGGTGTAGGAGCATAATACAACCCAGCGTGGAGTAATTTACATTTTACTACAATCTATTTTATTACTGTGAAAATGATCAAATTAGTGCCTTCACATGTAAACATTTTTATTTTAAAATTTTGACCCATTTAATTTGCCTCCAACTCTAGATGTAATAGATCCATGCAACCAGCAAGTGGCAGTACAATACCATAAAGAACCACCTTTGTATATGCTTGTCCAATTGTAAAAAGGAAGTTATATCATTAATGTGTTAGTATACATGTATATGTAAACAACAGCAACTTGATTGACTTTGGTTTGTATATCATAATTTTTTTTTGCAGATTTGCCATGTTCCATAACGTGAGGATTCCACGGGAAAACCTGCTGAACTCAACAGGAGATGTGACTCCTGAAGGCCGTTATGCGACGCCATTTAAGGTTTAAATTTTGGCCACATGAATATTTTTGTAACTTAAAAAATGAACTAACATATTATCCTATTGACTTTGTATCACATTATATGAATTCCCTTAGAACCCTAACAAGCGCTTCGGGGCGTCTTTAGGTGCTCTCTCAGGAGGTAGAGTGTCCATCGCCAGAATGGCTACGGTAAACCTGAAGCTAGCCCTGACCATCGCCATTCGCTTCTCCGCCACAAGGAGGCAGTTCGGACCAAAAGACACAGAGGAGATCCCTGTTCTCGAGTATCAACTACAGGTTTGTATATTCTGTCAATTGGTATTCTTATAAGTCTTGAGTCAAGTTGGAATAAAAAGATGCTAAACCAACCATAATGTTTTCCAAAGCAATGGCGCCTGATTCCATACCTGGCAGCGGCTTATGCTCTGGAGAACTTTACCAAAAGCTTCTACATGAACTTTGTGGAGTTGCAGATAGGACTACTGCAACAGGACAAGAGCAACAGACAGGTCAGAACTTGTTTGTAGCTGCGTTAACCTTTTTTGCAACTATGTTCTTTATATTGAAATAGGATGCACTTTTACTTGAACCTATCAGTACTGCAACAGCAACTTCTCCCCTCTTCTATGGAGAGTGTGTGTGTGCGTGCAAGTGGACATGGCTTTTGTTGTGTGTTGCAGTCGGAGCTGGGCAGGGAGATCCATGCCATGTCCTGTGCAGGTAAACCGCTGGGCTCATGGACCGCACAGAGGGGCATCCAGGAGTGTCGAGAAGCCTGCGGGGGGCACGGCTACCTCGCCAGTCAGTAAAACACATACTCAAACTCAACAAAGTTAGAATAAACCCAGAAATATGCTAACTGTCTAACTGTATTATTATTATTATTATTATTATTATTATTATTATTATTATTATTATTATTATTATTATTATTACGTGCATATTTTCACACGATCACCTGGACATGTGCTCTACAGTGAACCGCCTGGGAGATCTGAGGAATGACAATGACCCAAACTGCACTTATGAGGGGGACAACAATGTCCTTTTGCAGCAGACCAGCAGCTACCTGCTCAGCTGGTTCAACCACAAACAGCACAGTGAGGCCATAGTTTACTATAATGGGAATGGTGATAATTATGAATGATTGACTTACTGTATTTTTCACCGGAGTATAAGTCGCACCAGCCAAAAAATGCACAATGAAGAAGAAAAAAACACGTATAAGTCGCACTTGGGAAATTTATTTTATAAAATCAGAGACCAAGAACCGACATTTCATCTTGAAAGGCAAGTTATAGAAGTTATAGTAATAAAAACAACCGAATAGAGAAGAATCCGTGTATAATTCGTTTGTTCACTTTTCAATATAGAACCAAAAAAACTCTTATAATAACCAAACTCTTTTCTTTATTATTTGTCTTTAAAACCAAAATGAAAAATGGATAATGATTTGTTTTTTCATTTGATTCACATATACATGGTCTATGGACTGACAGTGTGAAAAATGTAATATATAAGTCGCAAACTCAAGTTACAACGTTCATATTGATAATGTTGTCTCTTAAGAAAAAGAGGCTAATTCACAAATCTTGAACGTGGTCATTTTTATTAACAACAAAACCTAGAACTTGCCATATTCCGACCAAATTTTACACTACCATGATTAGTTTTAGCAGTTCCCATCTGTATATTTATTGTAGTTCTTTAGAACGTGTCATATAAAACCCAGCTATAGTACAGCAAATGGATTAAATATGTTTAATGTTACAGAAAGTGGTCGTATTGAGTCTCCTCTTCACACTGTGGACTTCCTCAATGATTTCCATCAAATCTTGGAAACCAGGTTTACTGCCTCAACAGAAGAAGAGTGTATGGATTCTGCGGGTACGATAGCATCTCACACTACTGCAAATGTATTGAAACTCATGTACATTATTTGATTTTGTTTATCTTGCCCCTTCAGTGTCTGTGGCAGCCTACAAATGGTTAGTTTGTTTTCTGTTGGACGAGAGCTACAAGAGGCTACAGCAGCAAAGGAGCAAGGAGGACGATTTTGAAGCTCGTAACAACAGTCAAGTAAGACACTGAATGATTTGGGCAGAGCCTGGAGGTAGAATAGTTGTCTGTGTCTTTCATGCAGACTTGTCTAATGTCCACATCTGTTTGGGATTAATGAGTCACTGCTGAAGCCTGCGGTGTTTGTGGGAATAGTGTCAAACTGAATTTAATTAGTTTCAATAACTTTGTTTTGACCATAGACAAAGCAAGAATATTCCATGACTGTTTTGATAATAGTTAAGAAAATATGACCAGAAAATTACAGGATTCTAACCTGTATTCTCACGGTTTATGGTCATCTTACGTGCAGATTGTTGTGGTGTGACACTGGGTATGTTTACATGTACACCAAAAAGTGATCATTACCAGATTTTCTGGAATTATCAGATTGAAATGTCATGTAAACAGTTACATCCAAGTGAATAATCTGATTTCTTTCTGATGGTTCACAGTCCAGTGATGGTGCAGGTTTTGACAAGTAAAATTATGGGTAAACTCCTGAGGCAGAGACAAAAATGAAAAAAGATCTAAAGAGTTAGTAAAATTCATTGTACTTTGTCTTCCTAATACAACTAATTACTCTAAAGATCTAATAATTACCTGATACCTGTCACCAGGTGTTTGTGAATATCAGATTTCTTTTGTGCATGTAAACACACAACAGAAATCTGTTCTAATATTAGATTGTTTTATAATTACATATAAAGTTGAGGGCATTCGATTCCAGAAGGAAGCAATAGTTGTGTAATCCAGCGAAGTAGACAAAAGGTAATAGGTAATAGGAGAGTGCTAAACTGGACTGCATACTTAGAAACTAGAGAATTGCTACCCTTTTCTTATAACACTTGTCAATGGGTATGTTTACATGCATTTCTGATTTTAAGATTATTTAAATGACATGCAAACCGCAAAATCTGATGTGAGTAATCAAGAGAGACCGTGATCAGAACGAGATTAGATGATTTTGCTGTTTATGACACTTTAATAGCTCCAAAAGTCTGTTAATCAGATTTTGAGCATGTATGTAATGCCAGTAACTGTTGTAAATGTCTGATCCCTCTATGTTTATATCAGGTGTACTACTGCCGCTCCCTGTCCATAGCCTACATCGAGCTGACCTGTCTGCAGAGGTTTGACGAGCTGACCAGTGCAGCGGACACTCCGGATGGTCTCAGGGCAGTTCTGCGGAAGCTGTGTGGACTTTACGGACTGTGGAGCATCAGCAACCACATGGCCACTCTGTACCAGGGTCAGGACTCAACACACACAATACAGTTTCAGGGTTTCAGACGTAACACCATTCTTTAGGCCAATATTATTTCATACAGATGGGGGGCAGCTAAAATGAATATTGTTCAACTACATATTTTTGTTGTAATATAGCATGGTCTTGGGCAGGAGTGGGCAATTATTTTTTCCATGAGGCCACATGAGAAACAGAAAATATTGTGGAGGGCCGGGCCAAAATGCTTAACTCGACTCTACATTTCTTTATAAAAAGCAATAAATAGCATGGTTTTGACAAGCTGGTAAGACTGGTAAGAGTTATGTTATTGTTGTGGATTTTTAAATTTGAGAAGAATAAAACTGGAGAGAAGTTGTCTTAAATCAGAGAGTCTGGATTTATTAAAGCAATTGTGCAATTACAGAGAAAATGAAAACGAAACCTTCTGTCTCTCACGTAAGGTCCGTCTCTCCCTAATCTGATCCACGGTAAAACAAAAACAGGCTTCTTATACAGTTGATAAATGTGTTAACATCAACATGAGGTAGAACATACTACAGTATATCTAAACAACCTCCAAACAGGGACTACTTGTCTGGTTCAGCAGGGCATCGATCAGATTTGCCCCCAAGGATATTAAAACATTGGATAAAGTCAGAGCAGAGTGCTTTGAGATAGCCCAGGAACAGTAGTTTACACCATCACATGTAGCAGGAATACAGAAACAGTTTAACAGTTGTTAGTTAACGGTATCTAAACCCATAAAATACATTCTTTAGCTTAAATAGATCTCAACAGAAAACAAAGTAAAAGTTTTCCACCACAGTCATGACGATGAAAAAGTGACGTTGCCTTATAAAAATGCCTCTAAAATAAATATAAACACCTCTAAAATAAAAGCGATGCAGCTTTAGTGCATACACGAGGTAAAATGATAAAATATGTTTATTTTGTAATTCCAAATGAACTTGGCTGGTCACAGTCAACCAAAGGGCCGTATGTGGCCTGAGAGCTGGACAATGCCCAGGTCTGGTCTTGGGTCTACAGTAGTCAGTAATAGAAATCATCAAGTTCCATATTTGGGAATTTACGTTTCTCATAGTTTATGGCAAAGTAAAATACAATTAAAAGGAAAAACTGGCTCTTGCCCACCATCTAGAAGTATGACATCACATTGTACAATCTGAAAAACACCAATACGTTGTAGTATGTTCAAATTATAGTGTACTGTAGGTGAGGGGTACTTTGGCGACACACTCCAGGCATAAGGAAAGATAACCACATAGTTTTTTGGATTGTCATGGAAATTTGTTATCTAAGGAATGCTACGACTCCATATGGAGCTCTATTAAACACAGGATTAAGGCTATGCTCACTGTACCATGGTCAGGACTCAAGTATTACATTATACTACAGTACAGTTCACTTCACTCACTGTATTCTTCTTTAGGGGGTTACCTCAGTGGACGACAACCAGCAGAGATGATCCAGAACGCCATTCTGTCCCTTTGTACACAGGTAAACCTATGTCACGATACAAGACTACATTTTTTCTGCTTTGCCTTAGTCTCTGTGTCCCATATCAAACCATCTCTACTGTCAATGGACGTGTGGTATTTGACTGAAATACATCACCAAGATGTTTCAGATCACTGCCCTTCAGTCACTACTTTGTTATTAATGATTATACAAGACATGCATCTCATTCCTTCTTGTCTGATGTTTAATATTAGCCATACCAATCTAAATAGTTTTGTTCCCACAACCTTCACTTGAAACATTCTTCATTTTTTCCACTTCCAAAGCAAGCAAAGTAGCCTCGAAGATCTGGCTCTTGTGTCCAATTTGTCATTTAATTATGGACTAATCAGTTCCACATTGATCCAAATATTGTTATCAGGATTTAATGTGTTCTATTTTTTATAAATTATAGCTCAAAGATGACTCGGTGGCCTTGGTTGATGTTTTGGCTCCTCCAGACTTCATCTTAAACTCTCCCATTGGATGTGCAGACGGTCAGGTGAGGACATACTACAATCACCACAGGAACAAACGTAATCTAAAATTCACTGCTACTTCACAACTATTTCTACTACGACCCCACCCATAGACACATGTGATAGATGACCCCTTCAGGGAGCATCTGACTCAGTGGGGCTCGGTCTAATTACTGGAAGAATACTGAGGTCTATATCTCTTTTTCCTGGAACACAGGCAGTTTAAATAAAAATAATAAATGTTGTTTGACAGCGACCGGTGATGACGGCGTCTGAAAACTTGTGTTTTTACGTCACAAGGCTTACAAAGTGTTTTTGGTTGAGCAATACGGACGTCAGAAAGAGTCAAGTCTGTGTAAACCTGCTCTTATCCTGCTAATGTGAAGTGGGTTTGATATTTCCTGCTACAGACATCAGACATCTCATTCATAAATAACCCAGACAACAAAATATTTAGACTGTGAAGATATGTGGCACACACTGGTAAGTCTGCCCACTGTGCAGACCGCACGGCAATAGCTGAGCACTCGTGAATGATATAATATCAACAAGTCTCTTTTGCCTGAAGAAGGCTGCAGTGGGCCTCGACACGAGAGAATATCTGCATGTTTTTAAAATGTTTTAAATAAAGACATAGCCCAGTTTAATACATGGAGAGTCCCGTGGCTTCTCTTTTTTCTTACATATATTTGCTCCCAGCCACCACATTAGCATTGAACATTGGTTAAACTAGTTGGCAAACAAACATTTTGGCATTTTCGAGTCCCTGTCCCAGTCCTGCTCTAGTCCTGTTCAAGTTCGTTATGAACTCATAGCTCTGTTTGAACAATGACTGCTTATATTGTACTAAATACTAAATAACAGCATTTTGTTTAGTTAAAGTTTGTTAATCTTTATATAAATCTACCAAGAGAGATGTCAACAAATGCTGTAAATTGAAGAAAATATTAAAATAAATGAAGTCTATGAACTTCTGCCCCTTGATTTTTTTAATACATTGAACTTCCATCCCTTCAGCCAGCTAAGGCCTGTGGGAAGAGAGTTCTCATGGGCATAATACTGTCTTTAATGAAATCTAAACACTGTAATGAGCTGTGTGTTATCATTTGTATTTCCAGCTGTACACGAACATGTGGTCCACAATGATGCAGGGCCCCCAGGTGCTGCAGAGGCCGTCCTGGTGGAAGGAGTTCTGCTCAAACAAGCCTCAGGTGGGCTCTCTCCAGGCCAAGCTGTAGAACACAGACTAGAACCAGCCAGATCTCTGCACCAAGGGGCGAGGAACTGCATCGGTGCCAAAAGATCAGGCTCACCTAATATTGGCACATTTCATCATAATTTTAAACTTGATTTTAATCTTAATAGACATGCTACTACTTTCTAAAAAGTGTATCATGATAAACTTATAAGATCCTCTTCATGACTGAAACAAGCTAAAGTTTTTCAGCTCTTTGGGACAGAAAGCACAACTCTAAACTACCATAACCTGAGAAAGGAATCCGTATTAGTTGAGTACAATGAGGATACCCTTGGATGTTATGATTTGGCCAAATTGAAATATTTATCTAAAATGTCTTGAGAATAAGTAATTAAGGATAACTGCAAGAAATCATTGTGCCTTATCATAAATCAGCTTCAATAATACACAAGATATAACAATCCTACCTAATATTAAAACTATATTGCCATTGTGCCTATATGCAGCTAACAACAGATTAATGCCATTTGAGCCTTATATGTAAATCACTTAATTTGTAGTATATATTATGTCAGATGGGTGTAGATGATTTACATGTTTGATTTAAAGTTGTCTGTGTACTTAGAAAACAGAGGTGCCAAACTAAATTTGTCTGCCTTCTCATCAAAAACTTTAAAGAGACATGAGTAAAGGAAAAAATGGTCAACATCCCTTTGAAATATAAAAGTCCAGTTGTGGTATTGCAGTCATAGAAGTCAGAGTCTCGTTAAAGCTAAACATATATGGTTTGAAGCCGGGTGATCCAACACAAAAGGAAAAAAAAATAGATTCACTTCTGTACCTAAGAATATACTGTGCATTCTATACATATACAGCTCTGAATACCAAGAAACGTTTAAGAAATAAATGTTCTGATAATTCTTGTGTGTAACCTTGTGTATAATTAATGACTTTATAAAGCTGCTTTTACTTTATGCCTAAATAAAGATTTTATAATTTGTCACAGTTTGTTCACTGGGAATCACTTTGTAGTACTTTACAATAAAACAGTGCACCACAAATGACACACCCAGGCACAAAAAAGCCATAAGAATCCAAATATTGAGGTTTTCTCTCAGCCTTATTTGCAGATAATTGTAAATGTACCCATAGTAGATTAATATTTCTGCTCATGTTGCCAACAGTATGAAAGTTTCCTGTTGTATGGTGGAAGTTTTGTCCACTCAGCAGGGCTACGTCTGCTTCTCTGCCTGACACATACTGTGGGCTGGTCCGTGATCACTCTGTCTCTAATGAAAAACCACAGCACTGAGAGCGGGACTTTCCCTCTCTGCGGGGCACAGGACACAAATAACTGTGTAATACCACCTTAAACATCTCCACATTCTTCCAGACCAGCGCAGACTGTGGTTAGCCACCACTACTGACAGTAAATGAGAGCAGACTATGCAGTGGCCAATGCTAACCAAGACACTGTGGGACATGTTTGACCTTGAGCTTTAGAAATAATAATGCACTGCATTTATGTAACACATTTAAAGACGCTATAGTCAGAAAATCCCTGGGACAGACTGACGGAAATGGCTGACAATCTGCACCATTAGCTCCTCTGATCACTGACACACATTGCTGCTCATACATAGGCAGGGTGTGTGGAGTGTCTTGCCTGAGGACACAATGACAGCCGGCATGTCAAAAGTCACCGCCGCCCCACTGTCTCCTGTCCAAACACTAACCAGGCTAAGGTGATCAGACGTCTCTATTTACCCGGGGCAGTCCCAGTTTTGAGCCCTGTGTCCCCTGTCCTAGCAGATTTATGCAAAACCGGTGATTTTTCTGAGTTTTACACAAAAAAATGTTCCAGGTGTCCCTATTTTTGACCAATTTGATCCCTGCCAACAGTAAAGAGAGACATAAACTGTCATTTGTTTAGGTAAAATACAGAAAAGATGCTTAAAAATGACAAAAAAAAAAAAGTGACTATACTGACTCATTTTAGTGCAGAGTTCATAACATTTGTCCTCAATTACGCACTTGTTTCACAATTTTATTGTTACCATCCCAAACGAGGGATGTCCCAGTTTTTTATTTTGAAAATCTGGTCACCCTAAACCAGGCTGAACTCTGCTTTGCTTCAGAAATCAGACCAGAAAGTGGAACGCCTTATTTGACTTCATCCGTTCTGATTTCATTTCAGTAATTTAGTGCAGCGCAGTGTGGAATTCTAATACAGTGCATACCTTTTGGGCTAAGTCCGAGCCACTCTCTTCTGTTGTGTTGATTTTGGATCTAAAGAATCCCACTTTCCTCTTGATAATTTTATTTGACAATTCAAATATGTAGATAATGCCATATTTGGAGCAGACTTGTCAAAACGACCGAATTTCTTGCATTCCATACCATTACAGTCCATGTGGAACAGTTCTGTCTGAGCGTGTGCAGGAGAAAGTAGGTCAGTGTTACATCACACACATAAATATACAATCAACATTCAGAGTTTAAAGACTTAATAAAGACAAAAGACACGGCTGAGATTAGGGAAATTCCATAAACATAATATCTTAGAAGGTTTGGAGATGGGTGGTTATATATAGCATTAGACCGTTTTGTAAGTTCTTATTAAAACAATATTACTGCAATAAAAAGTACTAGACATAACATTGGTCAGTGGTTGAGCGTTTGTCAACTTATCTGAACGTTGGCTGGAAGTTTAGCTCCCACTCTGAGTGCATACACTGCAAAAAGCTTAAGATACAAACACTTAAATCTATCAGAAAATAACTTAAAAGTAGTGAACTTCTCTTGCTGCATGGACAGATCATTTTACTTGACAAGTTATCTTAAAATAAACGACCTCTAGACTAGATTTGAGCAGCCACAGATCTAGTAAGTAGGTAATAAATCTGAAAACAAGATAAATAAGCTGAATCATAGATCATTAGAATCATAGAAAATTTTAAATATGTATTAAAATATTGGCCAAATCATAGAAATTTTCAGTGTACTTCTGCTGTGTCCTTGAGCAAAACACTCCACAATGCGCATTTGCAACAGTTCACATCCAATATTTTGCTGCACTTAGACATTCTGTTCATTAGTTTATCTGAAGGTTGGTAGTGTGATTCCCGCTCGGACCACTGCACGAATCTGTTACGTCGTTGATCAAGACACACGTCACCTCCGTGTTAATATGTGCTTTGTGATACAGTGTGCGTCATCTTATCTCAAGGTTGTTAGTGTTATTACCACTATGTTTCTATTGTGTCCTTGAGCAAGACATACCCCTCAGTGTTAATGTGTAGTTGTAACATTTCATATCCAGTCTTATGCTGCTCTTTGACGTTTCAATGTCCCAACCAAATCAACAAATGTCAGAGTACTACTATGCTTCCGCTATAGAGTACTATTACTTTACACTGTGTACAAACACTTGGGTTAATTGTATTGGAAGTACACAATTCATTATAACTAAATATTTCTAGAAAAATAATCCCAAATACTACTGTTTTTGTAAACTTTTTAAAATCACTTTTGGTGCCGCCTGGATAATACTGTAGCTCTTACGGTGCTAATTGGTGCTGCTTACTCTAAACAGCTTGTGTTTCTGGAGCTTTCATGACCTCAGTGTTTCCTAGAGCCACTGTGGGGAGGAGGGGGATTAATAGTCCACCACAAAACCAAAAGTAGCAGAAAATGTCCTCCATGTGTCTGCACTGAACCCAAACACACAGTTCCATTCAGGAATCTTTATGTACAGACGCCTATTCCCACAAGAGGCTCTTCCCAGTGGCTGCTCATAAACCTGGATGTAAATGAGGCCTACAAAATGTTATCTTTTCTATGTTGTATCTCTCATGATCATTTAGTGTGTATAGAGTAGCGGCATTTGCATCTCTCATAGCATTTTTTCCAAACCCATATGTAAAAGTCTGTAAACATTTACGTGTGGCTGTAAAAACTTAAATGCACACAGATGCGTGTAGAGTTGGAGATTATTTACAGACTAGGCAATAAATATTACATGTGTTGATATTCAAGTGTTAACTGTTTATTAGACAAAAACATGAACAGTATGTCAGACAATTGTAAAAAAAAAAAAAAAAAAGACCAAACAAACAAAACAAAAAACAAGGGATACACAATCCCTGTCACTAAAGGGCTGTTTAATAAAGCCCCAGGCCAGTTTAGCTACAAAAGACCTGATCCTCTAAAGTACCTCACTTTACTCAACATGAGCCAAACCCATTACTCCTCTGTAGCCTATATAAGAAATTGTGCAGCAATAGTCCAATACAGTTGATTGTTAGAATGAAATTATCAGTTAGCATCAGTGAGTTGTTAACACTGTTGTCAGATAAATGATAAAAATGCTTTTGTTAGCCTGAAGGCTGTAGCCACAGTACAGTAACAGATAACAACTGCTCATGCTCTTGATGGCAACAGCAGCTCACTTGTGGAACATGTTTAAACGGGTCGAGAGCCCGTCACTAATATACTAACATGGTCATTAATATTCTAACATGGTCATTAATATACTAACATGATCATTAATACACTAACATGGTCATTAATATACTACCATAAAGGAAGAAGTGCCAATTATGAAGATGTTGCATCTCCAGGATGCTCCCAGTACATGACACACTCTCTTTGCTCTGTGCGGTTGTTCTAAAGAACAAATAACAACTAGACAAAGAGTCTAAAGTACAATATATTGTGTAAGAATCTTGCTGGTGTGTCCCTCTTTTCTTCTGGTTAGAAGGAGGTTGTCCCCAGTACCATCAGTGTCCACTGTCCTGAATTGTCCAGCATCAGTCCCCAGTGGGACAGTCCAGTCTTAAGACCACTGGTCTAAGCACAGTCATTTAAGGTTAACGTACACTTCAGTTATTGCATGATCACATCAGGCTCAATGTTAAACAGGAGGTCGTCATTGCCCCTCCGCACCTCCAGCAGCAGGGCCGTCTCCTCCTGCAGCGCCCCCTGTAGGTCAGCTGTTTTCAGTAGGGGTTTACCATTGAGTTTGACCAGGATGTCCCCGTCTTTAATGCCCCCTCTGCACAAGACACACAAGAGTGAGGGCTCCACGATGAAATGACATAGAAACTGCCAAATACAGTGAGACTTAAACCTACTTCTGAGCCGGAGAGTGAGGAACCACCTCGTGCACATAGATCCCACTGGAGACATCAGGGAAGTCTGGGTTCTGCTGCTTCAGCTCCTCTATCAGCCTGACAAAGACATCACAGACAAATATTTATTATTTTTCTTTGCACAAAAAAGGAACTTTGGTAATGAAATAAAGAATTTTCCCAAGCCTATAAGTGATCATGCTTGTGTTATGAGGCAAAGAAAGCAGCTTATGAAAATATGCAAAGACTATATCTTAAATGTAACTATTATTTGGAACTATTTAAAACAATGTTTATTGTTGAAAAGCGTCCCATTCGTTTTCTTTTCATTTATCTGATAATCCCCCTGTGGACATCTCCGGTTTCTGACCACCCACACAGACACCTTTAATTATGAATGAAAAACAGTATTTCACTCTATATTTTCATTGTAAATAACCTCAGAATATTAGGCTTTTCACACAGGAGAAAAGATTATCTGTGACTTACGTGGGTGTGATGGTCAGCATCCGTATGCCGATGAACCGCTTCTTAATCAGCCTTGTGTCTGAAAGAGGTGAGCTGTTTAGTCTTTGTGGGTCTATTTGCACACAAAAAATCAAAAATGACTTTACCTTTGCTGAATTTGTCCATGGAATCATTGAGGAACCGTGTGATCCTGTCTGAGGGGATGGCAAAGGAAATCCCTGCGGCCACTTTTAATGTGTTGATGCCAATAACTTCTCCATCCTGGAACAAAAAATAAAACATTTAAAGTAGGCTCAATATCCAACAATGTAAATATAGTGAACAGAAGCTTACCAGATTAACGAGAGGTCCTCCAGAATTGCCATACTGTAAACAGAACACATAACTGTCAGCAGCAGGATCGATCACACTGGATTTATGTTATGTTATGAGTTGTTTACGTTGATAATAGCATCAGTCTGAATGTAGTCCATGTCAGAGTCCCTCAGGCCCAGCTCTTTGCCGTCCCTCTGCGCTGTGCTCACGATGCCGGTGGTCACTGTGTTCTGGAGAGCGAAGGGGCTGCCGATGGCCACCACAAACTCTCCAGGCCTTAAGTCAGCGCTGTGACCCAGGAAGAGCACTGGCAGCTTGGACTGGAGCACAAGGCAGATAGATGTTAATGCTAATTTGCTGTGGATTAAAGTAACATAAAGGCAGAACTGAGTTAAGGTGATTTTGTAGATGTTCTCAGAGTTAAACCAGCATTTTAATGGGTGTATAGTGGAGATTGGAATGAAAAAGTCTCTCACGCTTGGAGCAGAGCCTGGTGGCACTGTGTCTTTGGGCAAGTCTTTAATAGTGTCATAAAGTGGTCATGCTGAAGGCAATACTGCATTAATTGTCATATATTTTGGACAACGTACACTACCTGACTTGCCTTCCATTGTCGGGAACGTTCCTAGTATGGCTTTAAACACATTAACTATTGAATATTGCATTTATTCAATTCCAGGCATCTTATCTGCCAGAACCACGCCTTGAAAAAGCTGCATTCTGCGATGTCTCTGAGCAGACTTGAACTTGTGCCGTCACCAGCTTGTCTCCACTAGACATTCCTCCAAACACATTCAAGGCAAACAATAGCATTTTATGGAGACAAAGTGGCAGCAAAGTTACATAGCGCACCTTTAAAACTGTTTTTACCACAGTGAAAAATCTCCAGTGCTTATGAGTTGGCAGCAGTTCCCAGTTTGCACTCTGTTAGTAAATAATCTTGATCAGAATGAGACACGATATGGATGTTGGGAGTGTCCTGACTAGAACCACATGCTTCTCCTCTGTCACTGCTTTGGTGGAGCAGAGACTGGACCTGTTATTCTTTCTTTCTCTCTTTTCTCTCTTTTTCTTCTCCCTGCCCTGTTCAGGTCTGAGTCTCCTGGTTGCTCCAACACACCAGGGTCAGCCCGGGGTCGCGCTACATCCCTGCCATTGTTGTCTTTAACCAGCGGTGTGAAGCTGCAGCTGTGGACAAGCCAAAGAAATGTGGTTCTCATTTGGCAGAGGTGACGCGCCTTTAGTCATATCTCTACATTACATTTGTTTTTGCTTTGGGGGAGTATCCTGCTCAAGCTGATCCTTTGACGCAATACATCTTTGTTAAGCTGGTTTTGGAAATCTTTGACGGTGAAGAGCGCACTAGTCAAATAAACAGTCGAAACATTAAATCATTTTAACTGTACACAATGATCTTGGACTTGAAACTTGGCTTACATTTCATTTCATGCTCCTTAATAACACATCTAAAGTGTAAGAAGTCTTAAAAACAGAAATTAAAATAGTTTTCTATAACTGAATATACCTGTAATACATAAAGCATGAAGAAAGATTTAAAGGTTGTGATTTTGTTCCATGTATTCAAGCAAAAATCGTCTTGGCCTGTACAGATATATTGTAAAAGCAGCTCTGGAGGTCAAAATAAGTCAGCTGTGTACTGTATGCACCTAATTATAATGCATATTCTAGTCCAGGAACCAGGAAGAGTGTGATTAGAATGCTAGTTGTTGTTTTACCATATTACCATAACGGCAAACTCAGCTCTGGCCTCCGAAAGTTATGAAAAGCACTTTTAAACTCACTGCGGTGAATAATTAGGATTCCTGGGAATAAATTGGTAAGTGGGGAATAAATTTGGACCACTTCAAAACATTTAAAATTCCACCAGTAAAAATCAACAAGACATTTCAGGCTTAGTAATCATTTGTTCATTATGATTCTTTGTTCATTCTTTATTAAGGCTATTAACACTGGAGTTATGTTAGCGTGTTACTAATAAGCTACTTTCTATTGTCGATTTCGGGGTTTATGATTTCCCTTGGGTCCTAATAAAGAATCTTTAAACCTTAAACTGTAGTGTTTTTGTGCAGCTAATTTGGGTCATGTTTGTTTAATGCATTCCTCATTTTGTGGTGAACTTTACAGATTTTAAAACTTTACTACTTTTCCATAACAAACACCATCTTGTTTATTAGAAGAACTGGGTCATTGCGGTCGCTGTGGAATGTGGAGGGATAAGCACTCACCTGCGGGTTAATTTTGATGGTAGCGATGTCCGATTTCTTGTCAATGTCTTTGATACTGGCTTCGAATACGTTCCCGTTTTGCATTTGCACCTACAGGGTAAAGCACGTATACTGTAGTCTTTTGTTTATTTGCAGAACATTACATTAGTGGTACTTATACCGCTGCAAGGATATATGTCAAGAGTACAGAAAATATTACACAAGAAGCCATGAGGTCAGAAAGAGAAGGGCCCATGAGACAGTTAAACTTCCTGTCGCAACACTTCATTACAAAGGGTGATCTCAGTGTTTTCTTTGCTCTTTCGGAGTAATATTATACTCCAAGAAACACTTCATGATGCATTTTAGGCTGTTCTCCTTCTGACTCTCTAGTTAAGGATTGTTTTGTACTTTAAAGTGCATGTTGATATTAAGGGGATGCTAAAATATCAATATATTGCCATATTGTAGAAGTAAATTTGGTGATTCAGTATCGATATTTTGGGCTGCTGTATCTAGATATCGTCACAAGTATCTTTTGGTATTAGTATTTTTAAATTTGACATCATGTTCATTGATTATTAAAAGTACATATTAAGTTTTCTGGAGGTAGTGGGTTTAATAAAGAAACACTGGAAATGCAAATTATGATTTGTGTATCGTATCGAATGGTGAGGGACCCTGCGATTCCCCGCCTTTGTTCATATCTGGGCAAAGTACCTTGAGGTGTTGCTGACCGGAGACTTGAGTGTTGCTGGACACTACGTGGGCGTTGGTGACGATCAGACCGTTTTCAGACATCACAAACCCAGAGCCACTGGCCAGAGGGATGGTCCGACCAAACAGAGGGTGTCTGGAAAAACAAGACAAGAAAAGCATGGTAATATTCTGGCTGTGAAACAAAGCACAGAAAGTGGTGCTGGCTGAGCAGAGGGCGGGGTTGAGACATGGCTAGAAGAAAGGTTATTGAGTGTAAAAGAGAATGCTGCATGTGAAAATTTCCATTGATTCTGCAGGTTTTATATCTGTGCTGCAACATAACCATGGATACAATGTGCATCAAGTATACGATAGAAATATTATAACATTCACATTTACCTCTACAGAGGCGGGAAGAAATAGATACAATTCACTTATGTTATAAGGCGTGTTTTTAAGATGCCTTAGTCTCTGTCTGCCCATGTGTGAGTCCCAGTTTGTCCCAGTAATTAGGCTACAAATATGGCTGTAAATTTACAAAATCATGCAACAAATGATTAAAGATCCCAGATAAATTTTTATAAATTTTTTCAAAGCAAAAATAGAATTAGAAAACTTAACATGCATTTTTGTAGTAATATTGGTATTGGCAAAATATGTGTAAAATCCCTCAGTCGTCCAGGTAGAATCCATGGCAAAAGGAGAAATTCAATTTGGCAACTGGACAAAAGTTTATTTTGGTCGAATAGGTTTCGCAACTCATCTAAGTTGCGTCTTCAGTTCTGAACTGATAAAATAAAATACATTTTTGTCCAGTCGACAAATTGAGTTTCTTTCTTTTCTTTTGCTATTGGCAGAATAAGCTATCAGCCTCAGCAGCAAGACAAATATATCAGTATTGGCTGAAAAAACCCACATATGAGAATGTGTTGTTTGTATACAGAGCATGAACATACTTTAGAAAGAGCTCTATGTGCACCACAGCAGGAGCGATCTTCTCCACAACATCAGCGATGAAGTTGAACTTGTAGCGAGGACTGGTCACATGAGACGGACCTATACTGGCAGAAAGAATAATGCATTTTAGTAACTTATAACCGCCTAATGACCTCCACCAACCACTCCAAACTGGTTGTTAAAACTGCAAACATGTCAGCCAAAAGATTTAGTGGCCCTTTCCTAGAGTCTACCCACCCTGTCGTCTAAAATGAATTAAAACACTTTTGCCAAATAGTTATTCAGCAACCCACATCCATTACGAACCAGACAAACGGCTCATAAAGTAGATCTGAATAAGATGGTGAAAAATGAAGAGACTTTGATGTGAATGTATAAAGTAGAAATCCCCAGAGCCGTCTGCCAACAGTTTGAACAGTAAACCCTGCATGAAAGAATCCATAAGAAGCAACATAAGGTAGTCATAAGGTAGACATACGCTGGCAAAAGAGTTAAGGTGAAATATTTTCCTGGCGAATTCCCAACAAAATTTTAATGACACAGAATGAGATCAAGCTATAACAAATGATAACGGATTTATGAGCCCATTCCTGTCCATCTTATTTTCCAAAACTGATACTTTTTTTTATAAAACATTAAGGGAACTAATATGGATCCCTGTGGAACCCCATACCAGACCTTGAAATATCTGTGATGTTGTACAAACCCACATCAGTCATAATCATAAAAATCATACAGAAAAAAGGTTGGGTCTGAAATCTGGTGGCCAAAATGTAAAAATGTGCCTGTAAAGCCTGTAATAATACCTTTGATGGCATCTCTGAAGCTGCTCCTCTGATTGCGCAGCCAAACTCCTTGAGGAAAATGTGGTTTGTTATTTTAGGCCAAAAGTTTCTCAAATAACAGGCAAAGTGCAACTGAGTGCAGAGGCCAGTGGGTCCTGCTGATACTGTGTCCTCAGCCAAACCCTCACGGATACAGTAATGTTGCCTTTAGCTGCAAAACCATGGAAATCGTTGGTATTTATATGGTGTGATGGCATTGGTGTTTATGTGGGGCAAACACGGCATGATACTGAATAAGGTTCCAGCCCACAAATTCTGCAAAACTGTAGGGTATCGCTGTGTCAGTTGTATTAGCTCTGAACTATTATTACTGTAATTTCAGGATTTAAAACAATTCACACAACCTAATGTCAGTTAATTATTTTAGTTTAGGGTTGTCAAAAAATACCTATATACCAAATAATGCCAAACTAGTACTACTACTTGAAACAAAATACAAACTTGAACAAATATCATGCTGATATTAAACAAAATCACATATAAATAGGGCAGAATGTTTCTTGAATAGTTTTATCTACAGATTTATATCAGAACTTTTTGAGGTTGAATATCCAAAAAATTTGACATCATTTCGCAGGTCAATAATTTTGGCAATTCTGGTTGAAATAACCTCAAATTTTCACAGAATGTTTTTTATTTTTGCCGTTCACTCCCAGAGAGAATTCATGTTGTGTCTTGGAATCTGCTCGCACACTGTCACCCAAAACTGTGCAGCCTTCAGTGCAAAATTTGGAAAAACTTCACCAACTGGGAAAAAAATTTGGACTTGGCACCAAAAATTTAAAGAGGAAGGTTTCTTATGCAGGGCTAAAGTATCTGGTAGACCAACATCAACATCATCATTGAGCTAAACTTAGTAGATTTCAAGATAATAACTTTTAAAATGATGTCAAATTTTTCAGTCCCTTAATAAACTTATGATGTTCAACACCTAAACTGTTTGATTTCACTGTGCTAGACTTAGTAGTTTTCGAGATAATTGCTTTTAAAATGAAGTCAGTTTTTTTGGGACACCCTGTATTCTAACGTATATATTCTATTGTGTAAAAATATTGTTTGTATTATCATTCCAGCATTGAAATGTGTACCTTTTTCTTGTATATCTGAAAGCTCTGTGAACATATTTCCCATTGATGGAGTATGTTTGTGATTAGATGCTGCATTTTGATAGATAGCACAGACCTCTACTGCTCTGCTAAACCCATCACCGCTCTCATCTCCACACAAGTCCTTCTACACAGCGATTCCGATCTGCAGAGGAAGCAGGAAGTCCCAGCAGCCCGCACTATTTATGCTTTGAACAAAACCCTTGTATTTTGCCCGGGCTCCAGTGACAGTGGCTGGCATACATGCAGCTACTCAGTGGAGCATTACCTTCTCGAGGGTGGGGCTGGTTTAAAAATACATGGCAAACTGACCCACAAATGCGTCCTCCCAAATTTTTTGTGGCAAATCATCCGTCATGTCCACTGAGATTAGAGATTGTATGTCGGTTCTTTCTGCAGCTCCTGCGTAAACACAGCGTCACTTGTGCACATGCAGCTGCAGATTGGGAAGATAAAGGGTTCAAAAGCAACACTTAACTCATATGTTTTTTACTGTTTATAGACATCAGCATACAAACTACTTCACTGTCTCAAAACGAACAATCACTTTTATTGAAAATGTAAAAAATAAAAAAATAGCCTCTTAAAGGTCACATGAATTAAAATAAAAACTACCCAATTATTTGTATATGTAGAATACAGTTTGTGGAGTTGATGTGACATTTATTATGCCTCATGACTTCACTTGGTAAAATGGACTAAGACTTGGGACCCGACTTGTACTTGAGCCCTGTGACTTGAGAAGACTTGATGCTTCTCCTAAAATATATATGTTTTTAGAAAATACTTTTCTCTTTACAGCTGATAAATGCAATTATCAGCCCCCCATTTCTCTATTTGTTACTTAGGATGTAACTAAAGTACTGTGATTATGGTATCATCAAATGTACTACAGTAATATATAGAACAATACAATAATATACGGTACAATACAGTAACACAGAGGGAACTACATAGAACATGATCCTTCCATTTCTGTGCAGACCTCACGACAAAATACCTCTTATTTAGCACTTTGAAATCTTAATTCTTTCTATTCTGACTGCAATGATTCACACTAAGATCTTGTCAAGACATTTAGGAAGACAAAAGGAAAAATGTGCATTTCTACAACTCTTCTAAATACTCATATATAAATATACAATGACTTTTTAAGTAGAATTTAGTTTAAAAGTCATAGAAAGTGCAAAAATCTAAGCTATATTTGGTATTTTGGTTTAAAGACTTGAAGCTCAAAGCAGACGACTTGGACTTGACTTGGACTTATGGGCCAGTAACTCGAGACTCGACTTGGACTTGCCGGTCTTTGATTTAGGACTTGACTCGGACTTGAGGTCAGAGACTTGAGACTTACTTGAAACTTACAAAACAACGACTTGGTCCCAGCTCTGGCATTGAGACACAAATATCTCTTTTTCTCTAGTACTGATTTTATCTGTGTACAACACGTTGTCAGTGACATCAACCTGCAGCTCCCTGTCCTCACTGCCTTATCTTTAAATATTTATTCATTTTAGCACGACTTGGGAAAAACCTCACAGAGATCAAACTGGATAGGAAGTAGTGACGCTAACGGGGAAGTTCTCAGGCGCTATTGTGCACAGAGCCTATTGCACTCATCCTAGGAAAAATGGACCACCAATTTTAAAATGTCCCTATCCCACAATGATAAATAATACACTGGGTCTTCTGTACTAGTTTGAGGGCTAATGCTCTGGTAATTGTTTTACACCTTCTTAATTTCCAACTTCCAAGTCAGTGGAGCAGATTGTTAGGTTGAAACATTGGTTTCAATAGCAGCTGTGACTACAGATTGTACCTCACTATTGCAAAGGAATGAACTATGGCCTATTGCAGCTATTTTGACATTTATTGAAAACCGTACGAGTGTAACTAGAGTGACCAGATTTTCAAAACTGGGACACACTCGGGCTGGGATGGTTGATGTAAATAAAATTATGAAAAGAGCGCATAACATTGTCCATTCTTGACTCATTTGTGGGTCAGTCATAATCTGAGTTTTCTGTGTTTTAGTTTAACAAATGACAATCTATCCCCCGCTTTACTGTTATAATAAATAAATTGGTAATAAATTGGTCAAAAATAGGGACAACTGGGACATTTTTTATATAAAACTGGGACAAATCAGTGGCTTTATATAAATCAGGGGACACAGGACTCAAAACTGGGACTGTCCCGGGTAAATAGGGACGTCTGGTCACCCTCGATATCACAAAAAGAATCTTATAGGTTATTTGTTGCATTGTGTCTCATTGTAACTTCCCATTAGTTGAGTTACTTTTGTAGTTTTTCCTCACTTCAGATCTCCGTGTCTCCAAGGAATACCCCATCTGACAGGAAGTCATTTGTTAAAGCTCCGACAGCCACTTTCTTTTTCCTCCAGACGACCCTGCGACCTTTTCATGCTAATACATACTCACATTAGCATCATTTGGCCCGTTAGATTCCTGCGTCAGCCCGCAGCATAGTTACAGTATAGTTTGCCTACTTATTCTCTGCTGTTGAGTCCCAGTGATCCGCGGCGTGGACTGGAATGACCCGCTCTGAGCTGCAGTCTGGTTAAACACTTCTAAAGTCTAAATGGTTCCTCTTTTACAGACGCCAGTAAAACCGTGCCACACAGATGAGCCAAACACAGGTGATGTTTTGGAGCGGGAACCTGTGATTTCCAATGGACAGAAAGTGTACTTTGTAAACAAGACAAGAGCTATTGTTTTGTAACATACGACAATTACAACTTTGGTCTTTTTTCATAAATGTAAGAGGCTCGATTCCAGAGGTGGATTGTACTATAGCAGTCACATTTCCTTACTTTAATAACTTTTTAAAGAGACTATACTTTTCAGAGTAGCTACTTTTTAGCAACATACTTTTACTCCTACTTCAGTAATATGCTATAAATGTTTTGGTTACTGTTCCCATTATAAGTCAACAAAAGCCAAAAGCTTTATGTCAACAATATAAAATGATTTGAACATTTGTGTTTCTTGCACGGATCCTTTAGATATGATTTTGCTTTTCTCATTTTTGTGTTTTTTGCTTTAAAAAGAGCAGATTTAGTGCATTATTTTTTTTATGTTTTGTTCTTCATATTACACCAACTTCAAACTGTAAATGAGATGTTACTTCCAGACTGTTCAGAACTTTTCCCTTATACTTTTTTTTCTTGAACCACTACTTCAGACTTCTACTTAAGTAATAGTATTTTGAAGTAACACTTACTTAAGTAAAAGTTTTGGTGACTCTACCCACCTTTGTTCAATTGCACCAATATATTAAACACTACTCAAAAGGGCTACTGAGGCAATATTTGCTCCTTTCCCCCACAAACTTTACAGTCCATGCGTATTATTAAACATATCTTGATTCAGCTCTTTTGAGAATATTCAAACTGATGAAAATATGTATTAATTTTCAAGGGCCTATAGTATTTTATACCCTGGATTTGGGGTTTAAGCCAGATACTTTTCCACTGTCCACAGTCTTTTGTATTTTATTTTGTCTGCAACTATTAAACAGGAAACAAGCAGAAAGTGTCTGAAGCCGTCTACTTATGTCACCCTTTTACAACAGGCTCTGCCCAAATTTGGACCCAACATAAACAGCGCCCAGACAACTCAACACATCATTTGCAGCAAGTCAGAACAACATTTATTTATAGCCAGAGCAGGTTATTGAGGATGGGGCTGGGCAATAACTGTTCTCACCAATGGCAGATGACGACTCATTCTTGCCACTTGCCCTTCGACCCTTGTCTTTCTGTCCCTCACTGCTACATCACTTAAATGTCCAGCTGCCTTTGAACACATCTGCTCTGCTCCTTTTCTTTCTTTAACCACTGTTTGGTTTAAGAGCTGAGCTTTTGAACCCTTCACTAAACAACAGTCCTGTAAAGTGGAGCAGGTGCAAATATCAGAGCTTTACTGGGATTCAAATAACGAGGTGCTACCGCTGGTAAGGGGTTTACTGAGCACCTGCAAGTACAAGTACAGTAGAGGGTATATTTACAATGTTTACAAGGCAAAAGTGTCACCTTTGGTGCTAGGAAAGAGTGGGTTGTAACATATCAAATCTGTGCTCCTGCAGGTGTTCAGTCTGTAAACAAATTACTATTCGAGAGCACTGGTAAACTCTGGGTAAATAAATTAAAAGTAAAACTCTACAATAGATTTCAAGATTCCAGCCTTTAATTAGAACTGTAAAAATATTCGGATGAAAAATCTCGTGGTAATTGCAGAGGATTGGAACGGCTCATAAACTCTCCATGACCCAGTGACACACTAAACTCTTCTCAAATCCACGGTCTTATAACGACCTAAAGTTGCTTTGTCAGTTTCTTCTAAAGTGAGCGTGTGCAGCTCGTACCTGTGGCGGAGTCACACGGCCCCTTCTGCATCAGGCTGATGGACAGCAGACCCTGCTGCAGCGCGGTCCTGCTCGCCGCCTTCAGCTGGCACACGTTGCGGTACGTCTGGCCGTCGCTGCCGCACACCTCGTAGTTGAGTTTGCACTGACAGACGCCCTTGGAGAGGCGCATTCCGGCCGGGTGCTTGCACTCGAGCCCCTCACCACACGGCAGGTCGTCCTTGCGCCCACACGGCTCCCCCTCCGCCAGTGCGCACACCAGGCAGCAGTTACAGCGGTCCGGCACATACCCTCCGGGGCAGCTGGGGCTCGGGCAGCTGCTCACGTCACAGCGCGCGGGGCACTTGGCTTTGGGGTCCGCATTGGCACCGTTTTTGAGGTAAAGAAAGACAGCGAACACAAATAAATGCATTTTTGACGAGGGACTCCACAGACAGACCCCAAAGCGCATCATAGACCCAGTTCTGCTGCGCTCATCACCGCGCGTTCACTGGAATAAAATAGCATCAAGTAACTATAATCCCTGAGATAAACCTGTGGCATGCAGTCAGAGTACAACTAGGCTAGAAGACAGTGCGTAAAAGTCCTAAAGCATGAAGCCCGCATTGGACACTGGCCTGTGCGGACAGCGTGTCGCCCTGAGCCGGTGTGCAGCAGCAGAGGAGAGCGCAGGGTCCTGTTCTGGAGCTGGAGGCGGGCCCCTGTTACCGAGTCTGACCTCACGCTTTATCACAGCGAATCACGTGTCCCCTAAACGACTCCAGATCCAGAGCAAACTATAAACACTGCTTACATCTGTACATTTACGGAGTGTGCAGACGCTGCGTCTTTAGCATGCATTTTTTCCCCACTGTTTTGATTAATTTCCAATGCATGTTAACGTTACTTGGATGTAACCAGGGTATGGACATTGCACATGTTGTTGTCACTAATGTCCAGTCTCTCTAATCCAGAACGGCACGTGGCTTTCAGAGTTTATTCAGTGACTTCACAGGTCAGAACATGAGCACCAACAGGAAAAATATTATGTGTCATATGGAATTTATCAGTTCATAACCTCAACCTTACTGCCAAGATATCAGTGTAGCTACATTACTTTGACTCATTTGTGCACTTGTAATAATTTTTAGCATTTTAAAAACAGTTCTGTCAGTTTTAAGTGCTTGTATTTGATCCGAGCCTGTATGAAAATGTGAGCATAAAACAAATTAATAATATAGATTTTGTGCATCTGTTGTGGTGCCCTTGGCTGCAGCTGAAACCACGTGGTTGCCTCTAGATGCCTTGCACCTGTGAGAGGAAATACTTAGTCCAGAGTCTTAAGAAAGGAACTGTCCATCTGAATGCGCTCAAATAAACGTGGAACATTTGGATAGAGGCTGAGAGTGGAAACATGTCCACAGTATGGCTCATAAAGGAGAGATGGGTGTGAATGTTTTGATGTGGCCGGCACATATGGACTTTAACTAGACCAAACTGTGCAAAAGAAAAACCTTTGTTCTGCAGACACCACTGAGATGCATAATGCAAATCAAAATAAAACATTTACAAAAATACTCAAGTTTATTTAACACCCTTTAACAGCTCTGTGGCTGTAAAAAGCCACTATGCTTGTAAATTTAGAAAATATTTGACACCAGTGTATATTTCCTTATAATAATTCACTCGACATTTCAGTTTGCAGATGTCATGTTGGTGTAGTTACATCTCAAGGAAACATCTTAAAACCATATTGCAACACAGTTCAATGTGAAGCTTTAGGATTCCTGCTCTCTTTTCTAACAAAGCAGAACAAGTCAGTGGCGTGCAGCAGTGCACAGGCCATGCTCAGTTTGTTTTTGCTTCTCTCCCAAACATGAAGTCATCCGTTCTTTGCACCAGACCAGGAACACGAGTGTCCCTGTAAGGGCAGTTGGAGACAGGCAGACCATGGCCTCACACTCTCACCACAGCTGGACTGGGGTTTATATTAGTTCTTTCAAAGCAAAACTAAAAGGCTAATAAACAAGATGGCCACTGTGATAGGACACTGATGGATGTTCTGCACCATGGATGTAAACTCCACACTCAACTCCTCCAGCTGACATCAGCACAAAACTGCCTGTGCAGTTCAACTAAAGAAGCAGTTTTCTCCTTCTGATAAATGGGACACAAACCAACAAATATTCAGTGTATAAAAGTCAGACAAAAACAGATGTATTTAATAGTAGACCCTATGCGTTTATTTGTTTTTGTCACGTGCATAGTACAGGCCTGCCAGCTCTCCAGTCCCAGTGAGGTCTATTAACAATACAAGAAAACTTTATTTTACTGACGGCTGGAAGTGAAAAACAAATGGTGCTGTAAAAAGTATCATTTTCTTGAGTTCAACATGAGCTCATGTTGGAAATATGCTCTTTTTGTGCGTTCTGACTCTGCACTGTGCACAGACAGTGAGGCCCCTCCCAGCACCCATGGGACCCAGATGTTGGGATGCAGGAGAGGGGAGGTCAGATGGAGGTGTGTTTGGGGCGACCGGCTGACACGTGTTGCCCACATAGGTTATTCAGACATGGGTGTGTGCTTGGACAAGAGGCCAGAGCTCAGCACTACATACACTATTGCTCCAGTTAATAGAAGCGTATGACCAATACTTACAGAAACATTTATGTGGCAGTTACTGTTTCCTGTTCCCTTTGAGTGACAGAAGTGGTTTTGGCAGGTGAAAAGTTTAAAGAACTATGCAAAAATCATTTTTAGTGTAAAATATTGGGAAAATTGGGAAAAAGTTAGAAAAAAACCTTAATCCACAGAAAAATGTTAATGTTGCCACCTGTTGGTTGTGTTGAGAATATCCACCCATTTATTATCCTGGAATGTTCCACAGTTGCATTAAACTAATCTCTGAAGGCAAGCAGAAGGCACCTCCAGGCCATGTTTTAGGTCAAACCTGTGTAGAGATGTGCCCAATCATACTAAGAATTCAAGTTTTTTTCAAGTTATTTTCAGTAAAACATCTGTATTTGAATAAATGCAAGTCAGCAAAGTGCAAAACCTTCCAGGATAAGAAATAACATCTCTACAGAAACAAGCACCACAAGAAAAGTTATATAGTGACTTATAGTGAGGTCAGTGAACAGAACAGCTTTTGGTCATTTTTTTAACAAGCAATAATAACAGTCAAAAAGAAACATAATAAAGTAAATGGTTGCAGACACAAGCCTTCCTTTGCCAACAATCACTTGGCATCAACATAGCACCTAAACAATGAAATGAACATAATATAATAAAGGTGTAGGATCATTTGAATTATTTTTGTCTTGATTCAGCACCTACATTGCCATTTGTATTTGTAATGTCTACAGGTTTAACAGTGCCACCATGAGTCCACTGATGGCTGCGAATGTGGAAAAATGTCTGGCGGAGAGACGCGTGGTGAGTTCACAGCAGCTCCACGCTCCTGTCATTTCAGCCTCGCACCTGGAACAATATTTAGTGTTGACATCCTCTCCTGGGAATATTCAGACATCTGCACCTGTCATTCCTCCATGAGTCTTTCATATACTCTACTGACTACAATATATGCTACCTACAAAAACAGCTCCTACATGTGCTGGTGAGATATGCTCCCACTATTAGGACTGATGACATGTTAAAATGAATGGGCCAGGCTGAGTAAGGGATTTGTCAGGGTCACATTTGATTATTTTATGACCAGATACAGATTTCCACTGGTGATACTGGAAGCAAAAGGCCATATAAAATTCATAGACCAAGCAATAAAAATGTAAAGTTAATTTCCTATGTAAAATAGAAAACATAACACCATAGTGTAGCTTAAAATATAATTATATTACATTAATTATATTCATATTTCTGTGACAGTTTATTTAGGCCATGCTAATTCTGATTCTGAAAAACAAGGACATACAATCATTTTTTGTGTGTAAATCATCTTCATCAATTATATTTTATATTATTTAAAATTGAATTTACAAAATGTACTAAAATATACTCAAATAAATCACATATTTTAGACAAAGAGGATTAAATTTAAGATAATATTCAGCTAATCTTTGTTCAGCACAAATCATATCAGCCAAAAATGAAATTCTCACTAATGGAAATACAAGAGTTTCAGAATGAAGAAAAATTAAGATTAAATTATATGTTCTCAAAAGGAAAAAAGCCCTTAAACATCATGCTGCATACAACATGATGCTGAAACCCATGAACAGATAATCAGTAATCTAAGTATCTAAATCTAATCTAATCAGTACAATCAAGTCCATTTCGCTTGGCCAGTGTCTTTATACTGTACTGGTCAAGCGATATGTTGACTCTCCGGATGTTGAGCTCTGCAGCCAGTGCTCTGGCTCTCTGGTAGAACAGCAGGGAGCGCTCTCGGTCCATCAGGAAGTTGTGGTAGATGGTGGCCAGTCGTGTGCAGAGCTGCAGCTGCGACTTCTTATTACCCAGGTCCAAAGCGGCGGCCAGAGCCAAGTGGTAGTACCCCGCAGCATCGAATGGATCCTACAGAGACAGCACAGTATTTTTACTAAAATGTAACTTTGAAAAGAAAATATTGCATTGTACTTTGTACAAAAATAAGAAAACAAAAAAACAACTCTAAACTAAATCCAAAATGAAAAAACAGATAATGATTTGTTTTTTCATTTTTGATGCATATATACGATTCATATATTTGGTCTATAGGCTGTCAGTGTGAAAAATGTAATATATAAGTCGCACCTGAGTATAAGTCACCCAAACCCTGAAAAAAAGTGTGACTTTTGTGTGAAAATACGGTAACTATTCAGCTTTAGTTTTAACAATTTAGTGTATAATAGATAAAATAATTAGACTGATGAGGAAATGCTAAATTTGCCTTGTCGTCTTTCTGCAAATATCATTCAATTGCAGCTCACTGGCCTCTCAACCAATCAACTTCCAACATATCGACTCCTCTATTATTACCTTTCACTTGCCTCAACTTATTACTCCAGTATCTCCACCGCAGCAGCAGCATTTTCAGCCACCTCCACCTTTAGCCTAACATTTCTACACCTCTGACTTCAGGCACACAATTTGTAAACTAATTATAGCTGCACTTATCTGTCTCCTTTTAGCTGAAATAGTAATATATGTTGTTATATGTATGTTATGATTATAGACCAGGGCTTCACCTTGACATCGTAGAATATAATGTCCCCGAGTGTCTGGTAGACTCGGACGTAGTACAGAGTCTCTTCGTCGAACTGCAGGGGGCTGGGGCACAGGGCGAGGGTCTTCAGGTAGAAATGCTCTGCCAGCTCAAACTTCTGCAGGCTGTGGTGGAGAGCAGCCAGCCGATGGTGGGCCACACGCTCACTCAGACGCTCACCTCGACACAAAACACAGCACATTATAAGGTACAACTGACAGATGTGCACAGATCTGACAGAAATGGACACAACTTAAACTGTCAAATGCTTTTAAGACAGAAAATCATACCCAGAGTTGTGTTTTATTTGAGTATATTTGCACCCTGCTTATTTAGACAATGTTTTTACACCATCTACTGAACTATTTATTTTAGGTAACACCACTACTACTACTACTACTACTACTACTACTACTACTACTACTACTACTACTACTACTACTACTACTACTACTACTACTACTACTACTACTACTACTAATAATAATACATTTTATTTATTAGGCGTCTTTGTGGACACCCATGTTCGCCTTACAACAACATAAACAAATTAAGTACAATTAAAACATACAGTTAAAAGCCACAGTTAAAGTGGAACAGTATTTTTTTTTTGTATTTTTTATTAAACTACATGAAAAAATATTTAATCATAAGGATTTAAAGCAGTGACCTAAAATATAGTAAATCATGGAAATATAAGTAATCCTTAAAACAAAGACAATTCATAATTTATAGTAAAAAAGAAGATAATTTATTAAACAAATAATAATAATAATTAAAGCCGCAAGCGGCATCGAACGGCCCTCGCGGGCCGCGCATCGCACTCGGCCGACCCGACGCTCCCCCGGGTGGCGCTGACGCTCCCCCGGGTGGCGCTGATGAGCCTCTTGTCTCTGTGTGTTTGTGGCTTTGGGCTGAACCTGTCACTAAACACATAAAGTCCACAGACACTGGAGATCCTGATGTGTTAACATTGACGAATATGGGCAGTTTGGGACATCGCCATGGCAACACCGTGCAAAATACAACTTTGGCCCCCTGGACTTTTTTGTTCAGACTGACCTGAAGAATCACTGTGCCAAATTTCACGTTCTTGAATGAAACTAATAAGACGCTATATCAATTTGAAAAGTAAGAAATTGTTGAAATTTTCCCATAAGGATAACATGGAGGCTTTGGCGCATCGCCATGGCAACCCAGTGACATATACCATATGGTTGTCATTGACTTTTTTGATCGGGATGACATGAAGAGTCATTGTGCCAAATTTGAGAATATTCTGTGAAAGTAAAATATTTGTCATGAATGGGAATTTATCTCATATTTCCCATTAGGATAACATTGGAGCTTTTGCGCATCACCATGGCAACACGGTTAAAAATATCATATGGTTTACTTTGGCTTTTTTGATTGAGATGACCTAAAGTAATTTTGGGGCAAATTTGGTACATTTTCGAAAAAGTAAAATTTTGACCGTCCATGCAAAATTTTATTGTGTCCTGCAGGGGGCGCTATAACACCATTTTTGCTCGTGTCACAATTAGTCGGCTTTGGCACAAAAGTTTTACAAGTGATTAAAATTTGAGCCAAATCGGACTTTTTATGGCCGAACGGGAGCAAATTTTGACGTTAGAAAATTGCCAAAAATGTGAACAAATTTTGCAGCTTCGCCGCGCGTAAACCGTGACAGTTATTTTAAAAATTCAGCTATCGTTTGATGCCCCACTTCTCTAGTTGATGTACGCCGATTTTGACCCCTGTGGGTGAAGCGCCTTCAGAGGAGTTCGTTCAAATGCGACGTGAGCGAAAATGCTGACTCGGCAACTTTTTTATTTCAATCCAAGATGGCTGCCTTCTGGTTTGTCAGGGGGCGTGGCCATAATAATATTTTTTTTCTGTTTTCACATGAGGAATGTCTGTACCGAATTTCGTGACTGTACGACAAACTTTACGTTGGGACGTCTCCCATAGGCGCAATGTATTTTGACTTTTGCAGGTGGCGCTGTCGCGACACTTTTTTATACCCACATATGCAACATATATTTTATCAAATTTTTCGCCACTTCTGAATTTTGGGCAAAATTTGGTGAGTTTTTGAGCGTGTTCAGGGGGTCAAATTAGAGCTCAAAGAGCAGGAGAAAAAAGAATAAATAAATAAAAATAATAATAATTTTAGCAAAAACAATATATCCTTTTACATAGGAAAGACATATTATAAATTTTTGAAAGCTCTCGAAGCTTCCCACGTCACCGTGGGGTCATTGGTGAATGACGGCGCTTACGCGCCCGTCATTCACCATCTCGGGTCCGCCATTGACCCCCATTGATTTCCATTCATTTTGGCAGCTGTAAATATGGCCCATGCCTTCGGCATGGGGCTTGATACAGCTTGATGTCAGGAGTGTGTTTTGGGGACAGGAGGCGCCGCTACTTTTGTCAACATTGAGTGAATGGGCTTCGCCCATTCACTCAATGTTGACGATGAATTGTTAGCAAGAACAAATATGCATTTCCCATGCCTTCGGCATGGGGTGCTAGGATACTGCTGTTCACGGAGAGAGCGAGGAGTGCGAAGTTCAGCGCGAAGCGCTGAACTTCGTAAGACAGTTAGCAACGATGATGCCTGGGCTTCGCCCAGGCATCATCGTTGCGAAAGCAATAGGCCCTACGCCCTGTAGGGGCTCGGGCCTAATAATAATAATAATAATAATAATAATAATAATAATAATAATAATAATAATAATAATAATAATAATAATAATAATAATAATAATAATAATAATAATAAGGAAAAGAAAGGAGGAGGGAAGAAATATAAAATGCCCTTAAAATTATGCTTTAAGATTGTAATAAAAAATTATGAAAGGAAATGATGATGGTGAAAATAATATTAGTTAGTTAAGTATAGTGACTAAGTGTTTATTAAAAATGGAGAAAAAAAGAGAAAAGGGAAATTAAATGATAATTTGGCCAAAATATAAGTGACTTTTCTTTTATTTAATTCAATTTGTATTGGGGGAAAGGGTGGGTTAGCAGTGGGAAGTTTTATTTTTTTAATCTGTTGTAGGTATTGTTTTATTTTTTTGTGTCTTGTTTTTGTGTTTATTATCGTGTTTTGTTGAATTCTGTTGTCTTTAATAATGATAAAAAAAAAAAAAACAATACATGAAAAACCAAGGGCTAGGTTACCAAAAAGAATAAAGTAATCAGTCAATTTGTTTATTGAAAACAGGCAAAAAAGGTAATTTTATCTGGTCTTAGCTACATGGAGGGTAAAAACATGAATATTAGAACTTAAATGTATTTATCGCAGCTCTAGGCGGTCCAAAATATTTCTATAACTGTGATAAAAGTCATAGAAATATTTGTGTAAACTGTGTGTAAATTGATTTCTGATTCCCACTTAAAGAAGACAAACATTTGGTCCTTTGCCTGAGTGCACGTACCTAATGAAATACTTATGTCCAGTGCAGTTTGCGCGTACTCCACAGCGTCCTCGTGCATCTTCAGGTTCAGCATCAGCTCTGTTAGTTTATGACAGAGCCTCAGCCTGGTGTGGACACTGCTGGTCTTTGTCGCTATAGGCAGAGCACGGTCCTGTGAGATAAACGGAAATATTTCAGAGCACAGTCATGATAGTGCTGGTCGACTTGAGTTAATAAAAGATTAGTTACCCTGTAGAAAGTGATCGCCTTGTCTCTGTCCTGCTCACTGTTGAAGAAAATATCTCCAGCAGCTTCGAGGAGACTGAGGATGGACTTGGTGTCTCCGGTGCTCAGAGCTATGTCTTGGGCTGCCTGTCGATCCCAAACACAGGTATAAATTTGCTTACAAACTACATTTCAGTGCTCGGGAATCGGACGTCTGACCTGTATGTAGAGGTCCACCAGTTCAGTCTGACCCAGCAGGTGGTAGATCTTTCCAGCTTGGAGCCAGCCATAAGCCTCCTTCTCCTTTAGACCCAAGTCGATGAACATGCCCAGGCTACTTTTGGTGTAGTCTAGAGCTGCCTGGTAAGCCCTGGAACATAATCACCGACCAGTAAATCACAAAGAAGACATTATATTTTCTTTAGGTACTTAGTTTTGATCTATAACTGTGCAGAGTACATTTTGTTCATTCTAAACTGCAACTTTGGAGCCTAATATTTTGTAATTTTTGTAGCATTTTCATTATTGATACAATTATTCCTGTTTTTTTTTTAAATTAAATTTTAACTTAAAATGCCTGATTTTTGGTAGTTTTGGTAATTCTTTATGGTTAACATGATTATTTGTTGATTATTTGCTTAAAAATAAATTGATCTATTTACACTTTTCTCTCATTTAATTGTTGCTAACGTTAATCATAAGATTACCTACGTAATGTTTATTTTTTAATTATTTTGTGGTCTATGGCTCCTTATTTAATGGGAGTGTGAAGTGGAGCAAGACAGTTTTTTGACCTGCTGTCACCTTCCCTGTTAAAATTCCCTTTTTGTATATTTGTATGTCCTGAATTATGTGAATACTCAGTAAAGAGTTTTTAACTGCACTCGGACGCTCTCCGTGGATTTATTTCACTTTTGAGACATTTTAAAAGGTGGAATAAGGTTCACAAAGCATCAATCTATGGCTTCACAAATGTTTGGACCTTCCACGCCATATTGATCTGATTGAACGGCTTAATAATAGAAATCTGACCATAGACTTCCTGTTAAAAACTGCAGAACTGAGATGTGACATTTTAGAAGCCTTCATGCATCACTCAAAGTCATAATTGGTCAAACAATAGCAACTTAGTACAGGAAAGTGGGTGTGTGATAGGTGAAAACAAGAATTTTTTGAGCACTCAAGCCTCTAATGTATAGAGTGAATGAATAATAATCTGTAAAAGTGTCTTTGTGATATGTAAAAAGTGCTATATAAATAAAAACTTACTTACTTACTTATGCAAGCCAATACAGGATTACTCAAACATGCATGAACTGATTAAAACGCAATTTTGAGTGAGCTCACAATGAGGGAACACTGTTATTACATGAAAACAGCTTGGTAAGGTTCATTTCACCTAAGAATCAAGAGTGCAGTTAAAGTTAAAGTCATACTTGCGGGTGCCGAGGCTTAGGTAGAGGTGGCTGAGGGTCTCCATGGCCGTGGCGGTCTGGTGCCCGTCTCCTGTCCTCTGCAGCAGCTGGAGGTGGTGCAGGCTGTAGATGATGCACTGAGTCTGGTCCGGACTCTCTGAGCTGTACAGGCCACACAGCTGAGCGGTCATACGAAGCTCACCTGAAATCAGTGATGTTTGTAGCTAAGGACATCAAAATATTGGCTATTTTAAAGGTGAACTATGTAACTTTCTATGGATATGTCATTGCTCTGCCTGGAATGTTCCACAGTATGATATTAAACAGCTCTACTTTACATTTATTAAATTACGGGTGGTTTTATAGCTTAAAAACACCTAAAAAAACATGCATTCTGACTGTGAACGGGGTCTCTCTACAGATCTGACTTGTAACTTGGTCTGGTCTCCATGGAGATAGAAAGTTTAATACCAAACTGAAATATTCCAGATAAAGCAACAATGTCTCCATGGAAGAAAGCATTTGACTTGCGCTCCCCCAGAAAAGTTGCACAATGTATCTTTAAGGTATAAAAAGTACGGGGGCAATTATGACAAAAAGGATTATGCTGACTTTTTTGCACCTAAAAACATGCACCAGGGACGGGGACAGGGGGAAATTTGGCACAATGCATCTCTCCTGTTAAAGTTAATGTATATTGTGCACTGTCCCTGTCTCATAAATAAAATAAATAAAAAAAATATACCAGTATGTGACAATATTCAGGAAATCCATCAGAAATGCGCTGATTAGAGCCCTGCATTAGGTTTTAGCGTACAAAAGATGATTTAGGAAGAAATTTGGAAGAGAAAGATATTTTAGAGGGTGTAAAAGCTGCATGAAGTTTACTGGAAATTGACTAATTTTGCATTTTCAAGTAACTTTTTATAGACTTTCTAAACAACTTTTATTAAGCAATTTTTATGCAAGTTTCAGTTTGTGTTTGCAGAATAAAATGACAAATTATTCGAATACTCATTTATTTGGTTCACTATGTTATAGCATAGAGCAATTTTCAAGTGTCTTGAGCAACCTCTAGATATTAATTAATTTGCATGAAATTTTGACCCAAATATTTCGGCCAGATATGAAACCAAATACAGGGTTCTAATCTAGACAATTAAAAGAATTTTTTTTTGGACCACCCTAACCAAATACTGTAGGAAAATGAAGTGTACAAATATATATTGATATTGTATACCTTTGTTTACAGTGTAGGTTTCTGTTATGTTATTATTCTTTTATTATTTTTATTGGCTCTTCTTGCTTCTTTGTCGATTGTCATTATAGTTTATGTACTTGAACATAATTTACATATTTTAATTTACTGTTTTGTTTCAGCAGAATATAATCAATTTGAATTTAATTTCATTACAGCAAAACCAAAACAGAACTATTGCACTCACAGTCCAAAAGGTTCGCACTGATTGACAGAAGCAGGGCCCACTCGTAGCATCCTTTCCCATAATGCATCTGTCCTCGCTTCACATAGAGCTTCCCCAGCTCCAGCAGAACTGTGATGAAGCTCTCCTCGTGCCCGTCTGTGTCCAACTCAGAGAAGATCTGCACAGCCTCCATCAGGTTACTCTGGGCCAGACGTGTGGCTCCGGCCTTCAGACACAGCAGTCCTTAAAGAGACACAAGTTATACTAGTACTGCTCATTATATACTGCACCACCACTACTGTATTTACCAAACAGATAAAGGCACATTTTCTGGTGGATGGTCCTGTACCTGAATGTCTCCATGGAGATTTTATCGCTTTCACTGCAAATTTCTCTGATCTGGCCAAGAGTTTAAAACTTTCAGGTTATTCATCTTGTTTACAGATTTATTATCTACTTACTAGTTCTGAAAGTGTCAACTATGGTCATGAGCTCTGGGTAATGAGCGAAAGAACGAGATCGCGGATACAAGCGGCCGTTTCCTCCACTCCCTTAGAGATAGGGTGAGGAGCTCGGTCACACGGGAGGAGCTCGGAGTAGAATCGCTGCTCCTCCAGGTCGAGAGGAGCCAGTTGAGGTGGTTCGGGCATCTGGTCCGGATGCCTCCTGGACGTCTCTCTCGGGAGGTGTTCCGGGCATGTCCCACCAGTAGGAGGCCCCGGGGAAGACCCAGGACACGCTGGAGGGACTATGTCTCTCGGCTGGCCTGGGAACACCTCGGGGTCCGTCCGGAGGAGCTGGAGGAAGTGGCTGGGGAGAAGGAAGCTTGGGAGCCTCTGCTTAGACTGCTGCCCCCGCGACCCGGCCCCGGATAAGCGGAAGAAGATGGATGGATTTTTCTGAAACTACTTGATTCTAGTTTTCTTCTAGTATTTTAAGAGAACTTAAGTAAAATATCTGTCCAAAGTAAAATTATCTGTCCAAGCAGCAAGATAATTTCACAACTTTAAAGTCATTTTCTGATAGATTTAAGTGTTTATATCTTAAGCTTTTTGCAGTGTTATGTGACATGTTCCACAGTATGGCATTGGGCTTATCCATCTTGCATGTATTTAATTTATATGTTTTTAATGCAAGTACACTGGAAAAACAAGCATTTGTAATGTGAGTGGGGCTATTTCTTCACTGAGCTTCTACTTCTTCAATGGAGTAACAAAGATTTTAAGTTGTTTTTTTAACTATATTATTATTATTATTATTATTATTATTATTATTATTATTATTATTAATTTATTTATTTTACAATTTTTTTACTTTTTAAAACTTTAAAAAAAACTTTTTTAATACATTTTGTGAAGTTTTAAGACAACATATAGTGACAAATACAAGACAGAAAAACTAACAATGCAAACAGTGCCACAAAATATAAATAAATGAGCACAGACACATGCTTTTGTGTGCACATATTAGACATCTGTAGCGTTGTTGGTAAATTGATACCCATCATATCATCGATACCAAAACCAGTATAAAAAATGTGCACCCTTCCCAACATCGTTCATCAGTGCTGAAGAATAATTGCACAGATAAATCAGAAGTGGCCCCGGGGTTTAGGGGTGAATAACTTAAATGAAAGTAATTCCAAAGCAGTAACATCTCCACACAGCAAAAAGTGGAGTGTTTAAATTGACTCTCACAGAATCAGTTTTAACATTTTCTCAGCGTTTATATGAGTCCAATCTGTGCTAGAGTTAATTTAACATTTTTGGAAATATTAATTATATAACACTGGACCAAAGTTCCTGTTTAACCCCGAAATCCAGAGTTATATTCATATTTTGAGAGTAAACGGATAACACTTTGTAGGCTTATCCTAATTTAGCTAAACAACACAGAGATGTGTTATTTTTACACTTTATTTTAGTTAATTTAAAATGAAATTATGTACAAAACTGGTTCAAACTGGTCTTCTCTTGCGGGAGTTTGAAGTGGTGGGAGGTGCCAAATTAACACTAAAGGAAGCTGAATTAACTTCAGCCTTATCAAATCTGGCAAATAACCCCAACTCCAACCCGCATTTAACTTTCAAATAGTTAAAATAACACTTTTTGTGATAAAAAAACAACTCTGAAATTTTAACCCTCCAGTTTTTTTCTGCGCATGGAGACAAGCAGATGGCAAATTGTCCACTAGAAAAGTTACACAGTGCACTTTTAAGTTCATAAAATGTCTCTGGTACATCAGAATTACTTCAAAATGACTTCTTTCAAGAATGTGGTAAAGCCAGAAGCTACAGAAGATAGTAGATTATGTTACATTGTTACCTAGGTTAGCTTGAGCCACTGCCCAGTTTGGGAGGTCTTCAAACTCCTGGCAGATGTCTATAGCAGTCTGGTAGTTCTCTACTGCCCTCCGGAGGTCCCCCATGGAACAGAGGGCCACGCCACACAGATTTAACACTTCACCTGCCAAAACATGAACAGAGCCGTCAATAACATTCAAATCAATAACATTAAGCTCTTAGAGAGTCGCAGTGTCTAATAATGTGTGGCCAGTAGATTACAAATAGAAAATACAGGTCATTTTGATTAAACAAATGCACTTACCTTCTTGTGGAGATGTGCAGTCCTCCGGCATGACAGTCAGAACTAATTCCAGGATATCCAATGCAACATCAGGCTGACAATTCTCAATGTGAAGCCACGCCAGCCAGATGAGGGCGCTGTTCACTTGTGAGGTGGGGAGTGAATGTGATGAGGGACTGGTTTCTAGAAGTTCATGCATATAACAAACGGCTTGGTCCAACATCTGGTGCTTGCTAAACATCTCGCTCAGGCAGACAGTGAGGCGATGACTTAACGTGTGGTGTCGGACACTTTGTTTTTCCTGGAGCTCGGTCGAGGACAGGACCTCGTGCAGGTACGGAGCAAGATAACAGGGCAGAGATGGTTCCTGTTGTGGTGCAAAATGGCGTATAAGTTGTACAATGCAACTAAGACTGTCTGTGATTGTTGTTGAAGGGTCTAGGGAGGTTCTCCGGAAAGAACATGAGCTGAGGTTAGTAAGTTCAAGTTCACTGTACAATCCCCCCAGTGTCAAATAGCCTCCACTTGGAGAGATGCTACAGATCGGCGTATCCTCACAGGAAAGGACCAGCAGTCTTTCAATATAAGGAATAACTTCATCTTTTTCCTTACGTGTCCAATAATGTTTAGCTAACAGATAGCTAGCTCGTGCCTCTGCTTGTTTGTTATTAGACAGTATGGCTTTTTTCAGGATATGTTTCAAAATGTTATCTTCCTCTACAATTTCCAGACAAAATGAAAAACCCATTAGCAGAGCAACAAGCCTTTCTGTCATTGGGAAAAAGCTGTCTGTGTTTTTCTGTAAAAGATAGATTCTGGCCAGGTTGTAGTAAATGTTAGTTAACAGTCTGAAATCAGTAAAACCCTCTCGAGGGAGGCTCAGGGCTTCTTCAAAGTAGACTCGCGCTTGGCTAAATTTACAGCGACCAACGCAAAGTTTGCCTAAAAGGAAACAAATCCGGGTTTGCGACCAAAAAAGGCGCTTCTTCCTGGCGGTTTCTCTGGCAACACTCAAAAAGTTTGTTAGTTGGTCTTCATCGGAGTGACCAGTGAAAGCGGAAGAACACAGTTGGTCAGGCGTGAGGCGGTAAAGAGTGCCATAGTCCACACTGTAGTTTGGGTTTTCTAGAAATGTAAACAATGGCATGAGATCTTCTGTGTGGTTCTTTCCCTCCACTATGTGGGGAACAAAGAAACGTGGGCACGATGAATCTGGGGTCTCTGACTGCGAGGCAGGATCAGCTGGACTGGGTTTTTCTTCAGAGCTCGGAGAGAATCTTGGCTCTGGAGAAAGAACTCTTTGGATGTGCAGCTTTAATTCTTCGTGCTCCACATCCTCTGTCTTCACACAGTTGGCTAAAGAATAGAATAAATTACACATACGTATGTATATTTCATTACGTAAAAATTATTGGATGAAATACTCACTTTTCTTTCGTTGGTCTTCACTGGACATTTTATCTGCATGACGTCATCAGAACACATGTATTAGCATCATTTTCTAGAGCTGAACCTACCCTTGGTCATATTTATTGGGTATTGTGTACGGACCTATAAGCACTGGTTTAAAGGGATATAGAAAGTCCATTATCTATGTTGAGTTTAGCCAATGGAGCAGACATACGAGCATCTGGGACAGAATTATTCCCAGTCCACTAGAATGTTGTGTAGTGGCATGTTATATAATAATATGAGTGGATAGTTAAGCACCACATGACCAAAGTTTGAGCTGGTAGTGTGTAAGAATCTGATTGTGTCATACCAAGTTTATACGAATGACTGAGACTGTGTTTTTTCTTCAATAAATCCAATGTTTCTTCTATAACTTTGTCCTCTTGTAGCTGGAGAAACACCCTGTCTTCTCCATCCAGAAAGATATCCTCCGAGCTGCACGACAAATACTACAAGTTTCAGATGTATGAACATATAAATAAAAAGCAGAGCTGATGCACCTACTTGTAGGTATCCTCAGGTCTGACCATGTTCGTCTTCACCAGACCCACATCTCCTGTGCTCTCCTTCCTCCCAACGAACCAATCAAAACAGGACACCAGGAGTCCCACGATGATGATGCGATCATCAGGTGCGAGGTTCAGCTGATCTGGTCCATCTGCGTCATACTCTTCTGTGGCCAGACAGGAACCACGGGCTAAATAAAGGAATGTACAATCATACATAAATATTTACCTGATTGTTGAGTTATTTTTGTTTGTGTTCTGGCAATGAATTATTAAAGCGATTACTTTTCCTGAACTCACCAAACTGCAAAGGGAAGTTGCACAAAGGTTTCCCATCACCAACTAAAATGCTTTCTGGACAGGATTTTAAAAACCATCTATAACAAAAGTCATTACAAAGGTCAGATTTTTTTACTCCTTTGTCACAAAATACTAAATGATCAAATGGGTTGGATGATATAGGGCTCAAGGAGCTAAAGAATGTTAAAGTGAAGAGATACTCACTGGTGGAAGCCCGGGACAGGCTCCAGGGAGGGTTTGGGGGCAGTGCCTCGAGCTCCGTCTGCCAGGAGGCGCACACTCCACCCTGAGCCCAGGAAGGGGGGCTCGAACTGGGCTATGTCCCCCTGCTCCAGGTACAAGTCTCCTCCAGAGGTGGAACTGTCAAACATCTGGTTAGCACTGCAGCTGGCAAAAAATGAGCCTAGGAAGAAAGGGAAAACAGGCATGATTTTACTCAGAAATAGATGTTAATGTTTGTTGAAATGCTGTCACACAATCCCATCATACAGGCTACATACCCTCCTGCATAAGGATGCCTTTGTAAATCAGGTTTAAAGTGTCTTGTTGAAATGTAATCTCGGCCGACACGTCCTTCTCCACAGACTGCAGCCAAAGCTTTGGGTCGAACAGCACATTTTCCAAACAATGACCCAAGAAACCTGAGATCAAAAAGATCATGGGTGGAATAAGCAACTGTAGGTTATGGCAAAGAAGGTGATAGGTGATATTTATTTATTTATGGAAATGTTTTTAAGAGTGACATTGCCTCAATCAGTGAACAAAGATTATTATGATTAAGTTTCATGTAAACACATCCTGCTTTATCCGGGAGGCACTCTTGTGTTGCAGTTCACTCAGCTCATCCTCCTGCTTCCGCTTACATACTTTGGGCGAACATACCTATGGTGTAATACGTGATGAATTTCCATATTTCCTCAAATGTTTTAAAGGTTACAAAAATAACCTTGTCTTCAGGGTGGATGGACAGCAGATGGGCCGAGAGCTCCTGCACACACACATGTGACTATGACCCTGATGTACACCACATGTACATTATATCCATACAGGCACATGATGTTATATCTGTAGTGATACTATGCAGTGACATCTTGCTGGAGGTGTTCAATGTTCAAAAAGATTCAAAATTGATTTAAACATCTCACAAATTGTCTCACTTGTTGTAGTTCCAGCTAAGTTAGTTCTTTCAGATCAAATTATGTTAAACTAAATGAAATTCTAACTTGAGTAACATAGATTTAGATGGAGAAGTGCCTCCCAGGGAATGTTGATGACATCAGCTGCAAAATATCAGTACAGTGTATGTGTTAATATTTGTATAGAGACTGCACCATGAACAGAGCGGTGACCTCTCCACTGTGGGCCTGCAGCACTCGCAGTTTCCCCCTCAGCATTTCCTGTAGCTCCTCTTCAGCAGGAAGACGCTCCGGACCCCTGACCATGTCCAGCAGCAGCGGCAGAGCTGGACACAGGCAGCCACATATCAGGACCAGTCGCAATGACACTATGGGGGTATCTAACCAGCTATCCTCTGGTAACTGCTGAGGCCACTGTGCCACCACTATCACCCATAATGTCCAACAATCATAAAGAACTATATAACACAACAGCCTAAATGGTATTGTACTTTTGAGTATACTTTTCCATAACTGTTTACAGTCACCTTTTAACAAGTGATACTACAGAAGTGACACTAGTGATATCATCTTGTCCCACAGACAAACAGTGCTCTGGTTTTACTGCATGGCCCTTGCTCCAACCTGTCGTAAAAATAGTAAAAATACAGCAGAGTTGTCACAAGTTTACTCACTGAGATGCTTTGATACTATGACAGGGATTAATAAATGACTTTTAGATGTTCAAGGAGTAAAGTCATCACATGACCCTCAGCTGACATTTACGAGTAGTGACATTCTAAGTGAAGCTTTATACCCTCTATTGGACTATTGTGTGAGTACAATGGAAGTGGTATTGCTATGAATCTAAAGCAGAGTTAGTACATGTACCTGTGGGGGTGCGTTCATCATACACAGACAGAGCTCTCTTTAGACTTGGAACATCTCTGGAAAGGCCACGTACTGTAAAAGCACAAAATGGCATATTTAAGAAAAAAAATTTAGTAAGATTTTCTGTAAGATAAGTAAGAATTTCTGTATATTGTATAGACTGTTATTTTCAGAACCAGAAATGCATCAAATTGTAGGTCTATGTTGTTACTGTAACAGCAGTGGCAGTGGTAAAAAAAAAAAGAAATGCAGACTGCCAAATGTTTACACAGCCTTAACCTTCAAATCTAGTAGACTGTGTACAAACTGATAGGCCTATTACAGCGGCGTACACTTTGGTTCTGTTAGTAGGTCATTAGGGAACATCTCAAAGTCGTTTGACATAAACTAACTTCAGTAGGTCTATATGCTTCCTGTAATCTAAACCATTGTCATTTATAGTGAAAAGCAACAGCTAAGCCAATCGCCTTTTTTCATGTGTGCAAATTACGCGGATCATTTACTAAATGATGTGTGAAGAAAAACAAAACATTGGGCTAATATTTAATATTCATGAGTCCTACCCATGGTCCCGCTCCTGGAGCTTCTGCCCGGCTGCTCCCGCTGCTGCTGCCCGTCTCCGGAGCTCCTCCTGCGGCTGCGGCTGCTGCCCGTCCCCCGGCGCGGACCCGTGGACATGTCCCCGTTCACAGGTGTGGCTGTGGGACAGGAGAAGGCAGATACACCGCTACATGCCCTGCATCGTGAATGACTGACTTGGTCACTCCTCCGTCCCGTCACAGAGGGTCAAACTCCAGGCGACACCGCGGGCTTAGTGTCTAAAACTGTGTAAACAATATGACCTCAGGAGACCTGACTTTGGCACAGTCTAATCACAACAACAGAGCTCTTTCCTCTGCCAATTTAAACCCAGTTATATAAAATAATGGGTAATTATCAAAAGAAAGACAGACGAATTTGCTGCTCAAGTTGCAGAGTTTGCATACACTTCAACGAGGAGAAGCAGCTAAATAATTGATTATTAATAATAATAAATATTTTGTCAGGACTACATTTATTTTGTTGTTGTTGTTTTGTTATTTTACTGAGGGACAGTGAGAGCCTAGTCCCTCGCATGGTGTTTTAATAATTATATACTTTAATAAAATCAAAAGAGGGTCGAAGTTTTGTTCATTGTTTCAAAGGTAGTGATTGTGCCTTGTCTTTACTTTTTCTGAGTTTTCCCTCAAATATCCCAGGAACACACTCAGCATTTCCTGTCCTCCATCTGCTCCTGTCAGCTCTAAAGAAAGGCTCTGAGAACAGGCAGGCCAAAGCGGACAACATAAGGATCAAAGTGCAAGGAAAATCTCGGCTGTCTGTCTATAGGCTACTTCTATAAATACATCTGATGGCAGCATGTGGACACTGGACTTATATTCATTTAATTAGACCAGACAGAAAAATGTCTTATGAATGTATTAGCCTATACTTAACTCAGTAGATTACATGCTTGATAACATAAAAATAGTGAATAACAACAAATAAAAACCATACTGTATACTTTATTTATTTAAAAAGCCAAAAATAATACTGGAAATAAATGACTAAAGTAGATTGCAGGGTTTGAAGTGTAATAAACAAATGACAATATACAGAGCACATCACATGACAAAAATAATGCCGGGGGAGACATACATGGAGAAAAAACAAAACAAAAACTTAAACAGTGCCACTGTTACATTGTACAAAGATACATTCATTTGTCAATATGGCTTTTTTGTTTACGTTTTTAAAAATAGTAGATAGGTAGAAGTCTTGATTGCTTAATTAAAACAGGAAAAAACAAAGAGGTATAAGAGAATTTACATTTATAAATATAAAATTTGCAAAATGTAATAATTAACTTAATTACCTTTTAATAAAATGTTAGTCTAAATTCTTTTCATGAATCCCATAAATATGTTCAAAATTTAATGAAACGTTAGGATCAATATGATTTTCGATCGATTTTAAGCAGTCTTTCCAAAACGTGTTTGTAATTGTGCATTTCCAAAAAAAAGATGACCTATTGTTTTGGGATACTCTTTATAAAAAGTGCAGTTAGGATCAATCGTTTGAATATATTTATTATACATTTTTTAGTAGGATAGATTTTGTGCATAAGTTTAAAGGAGACATCCTTATCATCTTATTATGTATCATAACTTTTTGATTCACAGTCCGTCCTTTTTTCCATTCAGTGTCAGGGACAAACTCTTCTTTGGTCTCGTTGCTGAACTCTAGTGGTGATAATGACGCACAGCCACATCAAACACACTTTCCTGTCTAAGCTTCACGTTCTTTCAAAATAAAAGTATTTTGTAAATTTAATCGGGTGGGTTTGACTGCAATTTACAACTACGCTTTACTTTGAAGGTCAACAACAAGAACATCCGGTGTAACTGTCTCCCTTTAATTATTAGCCCGTTGTGCAGCGAGCTCACCAAAGTCTGCACAAAACACATTCTAGTGCCAAAAAGAGTCATGATTCGCAAAAGAAACCTGAGTCTGGTTGACAATAGTCTCTGTCCGGAGCCCATGGAGCCTCCCGGGTCTGTAGTCCGCACAGAGGAGGATTTACTGGAGCCCGATGATGAGCTGCTGTGCTCGGTCAGCGACATCACGGAACACCTCGGCCGGAACATCACCATGGTGCTGGACACGGCGCTCTCCGAGATCCGCCAAATGATCACCATCCGAATCCGCGTCCTGAAGATGGAGCTGCGGGAGAAGAGCCAGGAGATCGAGGCGTTAAAGGCGAGGCTGGGCACGGGGCAGGGGGACACTGTGCCCGGGGGCGGTGGGTCTTCAGTGGACCCGTGTGCAGACCTGATAAAGCACGAACCTGGGGCCAAGAATAGCAACGGCACCGAGATTAGGAGAACCAAAGTGCTTCCCGGGGTCAAGAAGGAGAACATAGACGCCATATGCGACTATCTGATGAAAGACAAGAACTCCCGAGGATCTGGAGACGTGGAGACGGAGCAGAGCCAGTGCAGCACCGACAGAGCAGCCCGAACCGAGCCTGACCCGCCCCTCAGCATGTGGTCCGACCCCGGGGTGACGGGTGCAGACTCGGGTCAGGAGGAGTCCGAGTCCACCGCAGAGGACCTCTTCAGCATGCTGCCCTCAGGAAGCAAACGCATGTATGATTACGAGTGGATAGCCCCCGTAGATTACTCCACTGACCTCAAAGGTAACGAAACCCTCCCCTATGATATTCACTATACACCGATATGCACTGCACATCGATATGCACTGCACATCGATATGCACTACACACTGTGATATGCATTCAGCTGAACGATGTCTTCTGACCATTTGTGTGCAGTTATGAAGGACCCTGAGTGTGACGATGGACATGCTGCAGAGGAGAGTGAGAAGGAGCTGAGGCGGGACGGGGGCAGTCTGGCCCAGGAGCCACTGTTGAATGATCAGCAACCAGAGTTCTCCATGGAGCATCCCAGTTCTCCAGGGGAAGCTGGAGGTGCTGTGCAGAGCAGCATGAGCAGACAGGACTCTGGTAATATTGCAGATGTGTTTACATTTGACACATTGCACTACATTGTATAAATGTGTAAAAGCACTTGTGTGTGTGTCTTTGCAGTACGTGCCTTCCCGACTCACTCCTTCATCTGCTCACTATGTGGAACCTTTTGTCCTGGACCTGCATTCCTGGAGGAGCACATTAAACTGATACACCCAGACTCAGTGGAGGCTCAAGCACTGGAGGCGCTGCAGTCCTCAGCAGCAGGCTCTGGGCTGGGAGACAATGGCACAGAGCTAAACCAGGGGCCCGGGGCTCAAAGGGAGGCCGGCCCTTCACCAGAGGTGACCAAACCCCAGCGGCGTTGCTTTGGGGTTAAGAAGGAGGTCAGGATCGAGGGGGGTTACCAGTGTGGAGAGTGTGGACGCTGCTTTAACTACCTGGGGAACCTGCGGCAGCACCAGCGCATCCACACTGGAGAGAAGCCCTTTGTGTGTCCTGAGTGTGGAGAGCGCTTCAGACACGCAGCCCGCCTCAAGAGCCACAGGCTGGTGCACAGCGGCAATGAGAGCCCCTTCCCCTGCCCCCAGTGTGGGAAGGGCTTCTCTGTGCTGTCAGGCCTGAAGAGGCACCAGCGTGTGCACACAGGAGAGAGTCCCTACGCTTGTCCACAGTGTGGCCGCCGCTTCAAAGAGCTGGGTAATCTGTACACTCACCAGAGGATCCACAGCGGGGCCACGCCGTACTGCTGCCAGCAGTGTGGGAGGAGCTTCAGGCACCTGGGAACCTACAAGAGCCACCGCTGCATCCCTGGGCTCCTGGACCTGCCCACTGGGCCCCTGGGCACAGTCAGGTCAGAGCACAGCCGACCTCTGGACTCACACAGTGAGCAGACAGAGCACACAGGCCTGGCACAGAGCACCTGAACCATGTGCCGCTCATTCAAACTTCACCTCTATTCAAACTATTCTTCTGCACATGTGCCCTGCCCAAACCCTGGACTGAAAATGGCTCTGCTCAGAAATCTGCTCCGTGTGAAATCAAAAAGCACTTTAAACCCAAATCACTCATTTTAAAATCTTTGATCTCTCAGTCTTTTTCTATTCTTGTCCAAAGTGGACATCTGAACATTTCAAAGGTAATGTTCTTAAATAATTTATTTGTTTGTTTAATCTTATTGTAATCACTTTATATGCGTGACATGTTACAAAATAATCACTCCAAAAGGAAATAAAAACTCTGCCCTTGGGTTTTTCACTGGTACTGACCTTTTCTGAGGTAACAAATATTAAACTGATTGTTAATGTGTATTGGTTTCAAATGGAAAAGTCCAAACACCTAACGACTTGTGATCTAATAAATATTGAATAATGATTGATAATGATAATGCAGTTGTTGCCTTTATTGTAACCTATACATTATATATTAGATTTAATGGATATGCTTGTCAACTCTCTAATAATGAAACAATTAGTCTTACAGGTTTACTGCATAGGAAATCCCTTCTGCCGCTCTGTGCCCACCACAAAATGCATGTAAGGTGTGACACTAATAACCACAATAATAAACTGGTGAGATTTGAACCACCAGCTCTCCAGGGGGTGGGGAATCATAGTTAACCCTCTGCACCATGTGATAACAATGGAAATTTGGCATGTTTGGTTTTTTGGGTGGTGCATTATTCAGAGTTCATATGCCCCTGAACTATACTGCAGCTTATTTATTACTGACAGATTGGCCCAAAGCCTTATAAAGTACATGTTACTGCAGGTTCAAGTTGTATGGAGCGGTGTGATAGTGGTATGAGCATAAAGCCACTTAATTTCATCATACGTGTTGAGAAGGAAATACATCCATTCAGTAACTGTATTTCCTTGTCAGCACTACAGTGATGTATATCATAGGGTATCATTTTCTTTTGCTCATGCTATTTCTTAAGCCATTTCAGACTTTTAGACTTCAAAGAGACATCTTTAAAGTGTCAAAGTGTGGAAATGGGATTCAGAAGAAACAGCAGAAGAAATCACAAAGAGAAGTCTGTTTTGAAGTCAACCTCAGGAGGTGCAAAGGGGAACTCAAAGACCCCCTGCTGTCTGTACTGCTTTTGGATTACAGTAGGGGACGCTGGTACTCCGCTCACCTCTGACCATGTGAAGAAAGTCTGACATCTAAAAAGCTCCACCTTTTATTTCTGAACAAGCGAAAGAAAATATCGCACATGAGTTTATGCTATAACTCAGCTAAACACGCATAAACAGTATTGGTGCGCATTTTATTATTTACAATTAGAAAAAAAGTGCTAACAGAAGCATTTTGTCTGCAGTTCAAGTCAATATAGTCCCCATTTTTGTTTCATTTTGACTTTCTTCCAGTTCAGAACAATTTAGCAAGTGTGGCCTTGGTTTAGACCTGGAGTAGTCCTGGTTTAGATCTGGTACTAGTACTTGGAAGGCAAATTATTTTCTTAGGTGGTACTTGGTAAGAAACTTTTGAGTATCAGGTATAATATTAGTAAATCAGGATCCCAGAATGTGCAATATACAATTAAGGTACGTATATACAAATTAGTCTATATAATTGAGGGCTGTACGCTGCTGGTAGACGGATGGAGGACAATGCTCGGCTCATGTTTCTAAGTTTCTAATATAGAGGGGGTCCCAAAAAACTTGACATTATTTCGCAGGCCAATAATTTAGTCAATTCTTGAAATAACCTCAAATTGTCACAGATTTTTTCACAGAATGTATAGAAACAGATAAAGATTTTTTGTTCTGTTTTCAGGTTGAGCCGTTCACTCCCGTTCACTTCTCTTCTGATGTTGATGTTGGTCTACCAGATCCTTTAGCCCTGCATAAGCACTTTCCTCTTTACATTTTCGGTGCGAAGTCCAAATATGTTTGCCAGTTGGTAAAGCTTTTCCAAATTTTGCATTGAAGGCTGCACAGTCTTGGGTGACTGTGTGCGAGCAGATTCCAAGACGGAAAATCAATTCTCTTCGGGAGTGAACAGCTCAACCTGAAAACAGAACAAAAATAAAGCATTAAACATGAAATCTTGATCTGTTTCTATTCATTCTGTGAAAATTTGAGGTTATTTCAACAAGAAATGCGAAAATGATCGGCCTGCGAAATGATGTCACATTTCTTAGGACACCTTGTATATGTACATTTCTTGACATGACTCTTTTAGTTGAGTTGTGTAACATTTCTGGTGGAGGGCCCAACAGCTTTGACCGGAATATCATACATTATGAAGAGTCACATTTCCGTTTTAGCCTCTGACACACTATGGTTTACGACATGCAAGAAGCCTTGGTGAAGGCTGCAAACAAAATCTCTTTAGCCTCCAATCCTGCTCTGACAAGGCATTTATATAAGACATTTACAGCCCTTGTGCCTGTCACTTTTCCATCTGCGCTGTATTGATTGGCCTGGTAGAGGGGAGAATACGGGGGTGTGATAATGGAGGTACCTGGAGAAGTGGAACTAATCAGGTGATCAGAACACACACACACACACACACACGTGGAGTGCAGCTGAATACTAACGCCCTCATGATTTCAGACACACACATACATTAAAGGTGCACTCTGTAACTGTCCTGGTGTGGTCCTCTGCCCCTGCTTGGCCCCACACTGCAAATTTCTCTGATCTGGCCAAAATTTTACAACTTGTATCAGTTTATTCATCTTGTTTTCAGATTTATTACCTACTTACTAGTTCTGAGACTGCTTCATTCTAGTCTAGAGGTCATTTATTTTAAGATAAATTGTCAAGTAAAATCATCTCGCTGCATGGACAATTGCTGCAATTTCACTACTTTTATGTCATTTTCTGATAGATTTAAGTGTTTATATCTTAAATTTAACCAAGCTTTTTTGCAGTGCATGGAGGTCTTTTTGCTTTGCCTAAAAAGTTCCACAGTACGGCATTAAGCTAATTTGCATTTAGCCCATTACAAGTGTTTTTATTGCTCAAAAATACCTTGAAAATCACTTTATTTTTTTTACTGTGAGCGGGTAGACCCCTCCACAGATCTGACCTGTATCTTGGTTTGATGGTGTAATTTGCTTTTCTACATGGAGATAGATGTTTAATGCCATACTATGGGACATTTTTAGATAAATCAATAATATCTCGAGACAAGCAAGTGGCAGACTCTCCACCAGAAAAGTTACTACGTCTTTAATGGTGTTGCATTAAGCTAGGGTGAACAGAATTTCAAAATAAAAAAAACAGGACAGGTTTGGGTTGGTTGGTAATAAAAAAAATGCGTAATTAAGGAAAATTGTTATACACTCAGCACTAATTTGAGTCAGTATAGTCACATTTTCTTTGTGTTTTAGTAATTTTTAAGCAGCTTTTCTGTATTTTACCCAAACATAACAATTTATGCCTCTCTTTACTGCTGGCAGGTATCAAATTGGTCAAAAATAGGGGCATTTCTTGTATAAAACTGTGACAAATCACTGGTTTTGAATAAATCTGCTGGGACAGGGGGCACAAGGCTCAAAACTGGGGCTGTCCTGGTTAAATAGGGGCACACTACATTAAATGCATCTGATAGACTGTTGACAACATAGTCTTTATTTGAGAAACCTCACAAAAGTGACTTGAGACTTGAACTTTCGACCCTCTGTCTAAGAGTCTGGGGAAGTCAACCTTATAGCAAGGACTATTCACATTATAGCCTTTACTGTCTGTGGAGTTTATTTCATTATTTCCTCTCCAGTGTTTCTGTGCACAGAAAGTAAAACCTTCTCAGATCTTGCAGTATTGAGACTTGCAGCTCTAAATCTTGTGGGATTTTTAAAAAGCCCAGAGTCCTCCATCTTTTTCCAGGGTCCTTTCAATAGTTTGCATTTAGAGAGAAGTCATTTGTTTAGAGGGAAGGTTACTGGGCTCTAAGGTCACTCCACTTTGTTGTGGCTTAAAAAGGTTTTCCCTGTTTGTGACATGCATAAGAGCCACATGAGAAAGGGAATAGGCTGCATAAAGGATGACTTTGAGGATTTATTGTATTGTCTATGTATTAATTCAAAGAAGATATGGGGGTTTTCAATATTAATCTAACATACACTGAAAAAAGGTTGCTGGAAAAAAAAACAATATGGAAAGCGGTTTCATGCAGTAAAATTATGTTTAGGCTTCGTAACCTATTCAAACTGTTTCATTAAATGTGATCAAATCATAGTGAATATGCATATTTATCTTACGTTTTTTATGGTTGTATTTTTTATATACAATTAAATTCTGTTGATCTCTGTTACTTTAACATGCAACATCAAAAAGCGTTTAAAGTAAAATAATACAAAAGCAGTTTTTAGTTTTCAGTTCTGTATTGTCTTAAACAGAATCAACAGAATGGGTGAGTGGCAACACTCAGGCCTCACAGCAAGAAGGTCGCGGGTTCGATCCCCGGGTCGCCCGGGCCTTTCTGTGTGGAATTTGCATGTTCCTCCCCGTGTCTGGATGGGTTTCCTCCAGGTACTCCGGTTTCCCCCATCAACTCAAAACATGCAGCACCCCTATGAACTAACATCAAGGACCATGTTGTCCACCCTCCTGTGGGTTCACCTCCTACAGAGGGGTTCATAGGGGGGTCAGGTGCTATGAGTATTGGGCAGTAAACTTACCCCTGTGACTCAGCTGGATTAAGTAGGAGAAGATGGATGGATGGATAGAATCAAACACAGAGAGAGAGCACAGGTACAGGGAAAAACTGTTTGGAGCTGAGACCTTTTCCGTTATGATTATTTACTTTGTGTTGTTCTTTTCCTGTGAAGTAGTTCATTCTCTGCCTGTGGACACAGGAACAGCACAGGATTATATTATGATGATCTACTTTGCATTGTACTTTTCCACTTTTCTTTACTTTGAAGTAGCTCTTGTCTCTGCCTGTGGACACAGGAACAGCACAGGATTATATTATGATGATCTATTTTGCACTGTACATGTTTAAATATAGTTGAAGCATCTTTTATTCCCTTTACAATAATGGAGCAGAACATTAGAATTGTACCTGCAGAAACAACACTCCCCTTGTACTGCTTTTCTCCTCCAAAATGCAGTAACAGGTAAAGCATCTGGTATAAAGTCTCCCTGTAGAAACACATTTATTTATTTATTTATTTCATTTATTTATTTAATTTTATTTATTTCATATTAATAAACATTTCTGTAAATATGCCAGGATTAGCCCAAAGGCTATTTTCCACCTGCAGTCCCCAGACAGATGGTAAAAGCCGCCCTACAAGAACAAGAGTAGGATTAAAAGTGTCCAACACAAAATTACAATTACAATAAATATAGTAAAGCTAAAATGTACAATGTAGACACAACAGATCAGCAGTTAGGCAACAACAGACAGGTACATGAACACACACAAGCAAACACATACACACACATACAAACACACACACACAAGCAAACACACACACACACACACACAAACAAACACAGGGCAAGATGGCAGCAGGGGGCAGTTAATGTTGACAGGTCTGATTGTCAATGAGCCATTTCTTTAACTGAGTCTTAAAGAAGTTGTATGTGACTGAGTTTCTGATCATTGTGGGGGTGACGTTCCACTCAGAAGCAGCTCGAACAAAAAAGCAGTTTGACCAAAAACACTCTTCCTGAAAGGAATAATCCAGTCCCCTCTGGATGCACCTCTGGTTCTACTGTGATCGGCTGTTGACAAATTGTTGAAGAGGAGGGGATGATAGACTGTGAAACAAGTTTGAATATTTGACCAGTTTCTCTGCAACTTTTGACACTGTGGGAAGAATACTGATGGGTCTGTAGTTTGATATGGAATGAGGATCTCCATTTTTAAAAATGGGAGTAACAAGAGCTGGTTTCCATATACTTGGAAACAGACTTTGTGTAATTGACAGATTGATGATGTTGGTCACTGGGCGTGTTACTGATGAGCTGAGGTCCTTGAGCATCACTGTATCTATACCAAAGATGTCTTTACATCTGGAGGGTTTGAGTGACTGAATTAACTGTAATACCTCTGATTCTGTAACATGTTTTAGACTGAGAACTGGTTGACTTGTGACTATAGAATGAGTGTGTGTGTTCACAGGTGGAAAACTGGCTGCTATGGATGCCACAGAATCAATAAAATAATGATTAAATGCCTCTGCAACAGATGGAATATTTTTTTGTTAGTTGGCTCCAAATTATTTTAGTGTTTCCATTTGATTTTTTGATTACAGAGAGAAATAAATCTGCCTTTGCTTTCCTTAATGTTCTTACTACTTTGTTTCTTAGCATGGTAAAAAGTCCTCTGTCATGAGTGGATTTAGTTTTATTTGCTTTTTTAAAGGCTTGTTTATCCAGGGAACAGTATTTTTGTGCTGTTTGAGTTTGATTTTTTGAGTGAATGTAGTAATGGTTCTCCCTTGTGTCTTTATGAATATTTCTGTCTTTTTCAGGATCAGCAAAAGGTAAAATGTCATCCCATTGGATATTATTGGCTGTAGCTATAAAGTGTGGGTATTTGCTTTTAGCAATTGTAATAATTTATTTTTTTTTAGCACAAGGATGAAAATGTTTCTTGGTGAGTTTTCTATTGACAAACGTTAGATTGTGGTCAGATAAACCAGTGAGCATATTGAGTGATTTTATGATTCTTTCCGGCCTATTAGTAAATGTGAGATCAATTTGCGTTTTGGTAAAGTTTGTTATTCTTGTTGGTCCACGAATAATTTGGGTTAGCTCAAACCTGTCTGTGGTCTGCTTTAGATTTTTTCTGGATGTTTTGGCGTCCCAGTTGATATTAAAATCACCCATAATTATGACTTCACTAGCCAAGTTGCACTGTCTTAGCAGCTTCTCAAAGTTTTCGTAAAAGATGTTACTTGCAGAGGGAGGCCTATAAATGACAACAAGGACATTTGTGGTGATAAGGAGACATTGAGACCTAAGCATTCAAGGTTATTTAAATTTGACCACTGAATTTTGGGACACTGCAATGTGTTTCTTATGTAAACCATCACCCCTCCACCCTTTTTTGACCCTGTCTTGTCTGAAGATATTATAACTACTAATGTTCAAAGCTGCTGTAGGAGAGTTTTGATTGAGCCAGGTTTCTGATAAACATAGGAAATCCAGGTTTGAGTCCAGTAACAGATGGTGTATTTGCTCACTCTTTGGTAGTGTGCTTCAAACGTTTAGATGACCACCCAGAAGGCCCTTTGGTTTAGCCTCAGGGACCCATACTGTGCGCGAATGATTGACAGTTTGAAACACCTTCCACTTCCTGTTTTTGGCACATGACAAATGTTCACTTGGAAATTTATGTTGAAAAAATTTAATTCTGTTAAAATCATTTTAGTTGGTTTACTTTTTTTCATCTGTAGTCTGTGTTTTGTTGGCTCTCAAACATCTTCCTTTTTCTGAATAATACAGATACAGAGAAAGTTTATAAAATCTTTGATGCTACATTTAATTTTCCCTCTTCCCTTTCTGCAGGGGAACTTCCCTTTCTGCAGGGGAACTTCAGAGGGAGGAACTTCACCAGAGATGATCACAAAGTCATGTTTCCTCAGCCGGATTAAAACCTGCAGGTCTAACAGTGGCCACAATAAAATGACTTTTGTAAGATTTAAACATGCTGGAAAGAGAATTATTAAAAAAAGTAATGTTATTGTTGTCAAATTTGTGTTTGCAATTTGAGCAACCCCTCTCAGACCATTTTTCAATGTACATAGAATATTATTTTACACTTTATTCACTGTTAATGCCAATATTGATGTAAAAAGGCCAAATAATAGAAACAAGAACTTCGACTTCCTGTTTAAAACTACAGACTAGTGAGGCGTCATCCCATTCTAGTGAAATTTTCCTGTAGAAAGCAGAAGATTTCATTTGTGTTGTTATAGTTGAAAAAAAAAAACATGTGCCTTTTCCAATCCAACGTTTACATCCTTTTAAATCATTTTTTGCACCAATGCATTCTCACACATGATAAAAAAATACATTATCAAACTGTAGTGACTATTTATCAAAGAAAAGTAACAAAAGCAATGATCAAACTCAGAACTAAACATAACTTAAATAATCACGTTTGGGCACCATGAGTATGTGGTTTACGCTGTGAATCGATCAATCAAACTTTATTCATAGAGCGCTTTTCATACAAAAATGCAACACAAAGCGCTGAATGAAAAAAACAATGCAAACCACAATGCAAAAACAAAATCAATATCTATGTCCAGAGCTTCATTCCCAAGATTTATTCCAGTTTTACAGGCAAACAACAAGGTGCACATGATCAAGGCCCATAGCCCCACCCAAGTGCACTCTGGTCCTGCTGTAACACGTCTTTTATCCCCTCGGTGCCCCACACATTAAACCGAAACAGAAAAGGTGCTAAAGGTAAATAATAACAAATTAGACTAAACAAATTAGCAAACACAATATTAACACAGCCAAAATATATTACACTATTTTACAAAAAATAATAAACAAATTTTAGAATAAACAAAATAAGCAAATAGCTCCAACACAAACAGAAGTAGCTAAGAACATTGTGGCGTTTAAGACAAAGTTCAGACCTTTTAATGTCATTAACATAATTGAGAGGTGACCATATGACTCCTGGGTTCAAGAGCTGTCGTAAAAGATCTACAAACAATACGTCTCAATACTTTTAAATGTAACACACGTGCCATCAGCATCTATATGAATCTTCCTTCATATTCAACATCCAAAACAGATATTGCACCCGAGTCCCATTTCATGAATTTAATGTCAAATCTGAATTCTTTTAAATGTAAGTTTTTGTAAATTCTTAACTAGTGACACAATTGCAGTAATTTTGTGTCGTCTGTCCACTATCTGCATATCGTTAAACATACAGTGCTTAACAAATTTATTAGACCACTTCCAGTATAAGGTCATAATAAGGTCAAAAACAGTATTTCTGTTTACCAAAATATATATAAAATATAATTTTATATTTCTGTAATGGTTAATCCGCCAGTATCTGCAAGATCTTTTGATCAAAACCATATATTTAATGCTAAAATATAACTATTGTCATTATCCATAAATTTTCAAGTTTAATGTCTCATCCAAAGCAAGTTTCTGGGAACAGCTCGAAACTATTTGGAACTCAATAACAAAAGAGACTTTGCAAAACAACATAAAAACAAAGCAGCAAGAACACAGCTGTTATCTGCGCCAAAGCTGCTCACACAAAATATTCACATTTTTGGTTATTATTTGTGAGCAAGGACTATTTTGTTATTCCAGTCGGTCATTTTCTTAATGAATAACACTGAAATTATAAAAAGTTTTTTATACTTTGAATTTATTTATGTTTTCTTGTTTTCATGACAGGTGGTCTAATACATTTTTTAAGCACTGTACCTTAAGATTAGTTTTCAATGTGAGCAATTTTGACTTCTTTTGATTAGTTGGCAGGAGGCCTACATTTTTAAACCTGTTTTAAAAGATCTCACAGCATAGAAAGATCTAATACACAAACTCATTATAAGGGCTAGTGTCAATGAGACCTAAATTGGCCTAAACTGGTAACTTCCACATAAATATTCAGATTCTAAGTATTGTTAACCTGTGTTTTTGTAGAGGTATTGAGCAGATCACAGTTCCTGAATTAGTGAAATTTGCTCTGAATGTAAATGTGTGGTGATTTACAATGACATTTCTCTTCTGGTGAGCTGCTACTTCTGCTGTAAGAAGAACATTATTTGCATTTATATGACTGAACACTGCGCTGAAACAAAAAGGCTGTCTCCTTTAATAAGACTTCCTCAAGATTCAATTGTTCTCTCTGTGTATTTCACCCAGCGAGCCACTATGAAGCAGACTATAAATCCTTTCATACTTTACGGTCTGCGGTGGGCCATCAGGTGAAGATAAGCTGCACAGTTCATTAGAAAGACAAAACAATTAAAAGGATTTGTGTCATTTGAGCACAGAATTTACTATTCACCAGCAGCAGGAGTAGAGAGCTACAGAAATATGCACAGTTTTGCCATTGTTAAAGTATTACAGTACTTTTGACGAATACTAGATTATGTCATGTTTGATTAATGCAATGATCTAAGAGGCTAAAGAGGATAGACCCACGTTTATGATTTATTTCCTTAATCTTACACAAGAACTGACACTGGAATAAGGGACGATTTCAATCTTAACAAGATTTATAATTTAATTTCCCGCCTGTCTATTAAAGCATACACAGTGAAATGAAAAAAAACTGACATAGTATTATGGTATTTTATATTTATTTCTTAATGGATCGTGCACTACTGTGAGTCACAATAGAAATAATCAGAATATTCCTTTCCTTAACACCATGTTTTTCACTAAAAGCCTAATATGATTCATTGCCGTATTTTTGAGGACATGTTTTTAAAGTTTAATTTCTAAAGTTATAGTTGGATTCCTTTTCATACAGGCCACAAGACACTATACATAGATCTCATGTTCATACGTGTGTATAAATAATAGGTTGTAAAATATATAGAAATATGGACTGTACTTCCTGATATGAGTGTGCACAGTGCTGCTGGTCAAATGTCTCTGCAAACTTTGCAATTTTGGCTGCAATCAAAAAGTTTGTGAACTTCATCTGAAGATTTCTTAAGAAAAAAAACATCACTTCAGGATGTTTTCACCCAGACTTCTACGGACCATCCCCTGATTTGGACGAGTGAGGCTTTTGTGAGGAAATAACAGCCTTCTTCTGCTAAGGTTACTTGTCCTGCTAAGGTTACTAAGCTCACCTCCTCTTCTCTGGAGGTCCCATAAACACCACCTGCTTTTGACTTTGCCCCCAGCCCTGACCCCACACCTCTGGTCCCACAGGTGGATGTGGAGCCTGCCCCGACCTGGAGGCCGACCTGCAGGAGCATGAGCTGGACTGGAAGGACTGGAAGAAGTAAGTGAAACAGAGAGGACAATTCTACCTAAACTAATTCCACCAGACTAAACTGGACTAACCCCAGACTAAATGAGGACTAAACCCAGGACTAACTTGATTAACTAGACTGGCTGCTGCCTCGGCACATTTGTCACGAGTCCACCGCAAGACCAAACCTGGACTGCCCCACAACTAACCTACGACTACAGCAGGACTAAACCAGTATTAAACGCGGAATCAAACCCTGACTAAACCAGGACTAACACAGGACTAAAACCAGACTAAACCAGGACTCACCCAGGACTAAATCAGGACGAAATGTGGACTAAACCCATACTGTAACTGTTGTTTAGAAAATAGCTATACAAATACAATTTTATGCAATTATTATTATGTTTATCCATGTGTGTTAGAAAAAAACAAAAAACATTCTAAATACAAAAAGGTTAGTATATTATGTAATTGTTTTTTATTGTAACGCTGGAGGGTTTATCTGCTAACCTCGATGCAAAAGTCTATTATATATGGGTCCAGGATGTGTCTGCTGAGGTGGAACTGTCAAACCAAGAGAGGCCCTGACCACTAATCTGCGAGAAATGTTCCCTGATGCCTTCTGTATCCCAGAGCAACCAAGTTATTATTCAGAAGTGTCATTGACTAAGCTGATTTTGACATTCTAAGTGTTTTGTTTTTACTACATTTCAATTAACCACAATAAAAACAATCATTCTTACACATATTCCCACACATATCCAGAGTCTCAACAAGCAACAGCAACAGAAGAGAAGATTCCCATATAGTGCTTTAAGACATTTTCATTCAATCTGACATAATCAATATCTCCCAAAGCCCATTATATCTTAAACAAGTCTATTCTGCGCAGAAAAGACTTGAGACCAAGTGCACACCTTTATTCTGCAGTTACATTCTGACCTATTTCCATCTTTACACAATGTACATAAAGTTACAACAAGGCAGCATTTCACACCATGAATGAAACCAGTCTATTTTTTTTTATCTAATCAGTACTGAAATGTTTCATGTTTTTCAGATTATGACGTGGTGCACTGGTAAATATTTAACATAGCCTAGTTTTACATCAGTTCAGTGGGAGTTTGTGAGACCAGAACAGCTTAAAGAAGCATTAAAAAAATAAAATAAAAGAGCTGTAGAGCTGTACACAGCAAAAACTGGAGGGTTAACGTTTCAGGGTAAAATACACTACCGTTCAAAAGTTTGGGGTCACCCAGACAATTTTGTGTTTTCCATGAAAAGTCACACTTTTATTTACCACAATGAGTTGTAAAATGAATAAACTATAGTCAAGACATTGACAAGGTTAGAAATAATGATTTGTATTTGAAATAATATTTTTTTTCCTTCAAACTTTCCAAAGAATCCAAAGAATGCTCCATTTTCAGCAGTTACAACATTGCAGACCTTTGGCCTCCAGCTGTTAATCTGTTGAAGGATCTGGAGAAATTTCACCCCACGCTTCTAGAAGCTTCTCCCACATGTTGGATTGGCTGGATGGTCACTTCTTACGTACCAGAGTACCAAGCTGCTCCCACAACAGCTCAGTGGGGTCTGTCCATAACACTTCTTTCCAGTCTTCCTCTCTCCAGTGTCTCTGTGTTCTTTTGCCCATATTAATCTTTTTCTTTTACTGGCCAGTCTCAGATTTGGCTTTTCCTTTGCCACTCTGCCCTGAAGCTGCATCCCGGAGTCGCCTCTTCACTGTAGATGCTTACACTGGTGTTTTGCGGGTACTATTTAATGAAGCTGCCAGTTGAGGACCTGTGAGGCGTCCATTTCTCAAACTAGAGACTCTAATGCACGTATCTTCTTGCTCAGTTGTGCAGCGGGGCCTCCCACTTCTCTTTCTCCTCTGGTTAGAGTCGGTTTGTGCTCTTCTCTGAAGGGAGTAGGACACACCGCTGTAGGAAATCTTCAGTTTCTTGGCAATTTCTTATATGGAATAGCCTTCATTTCTAAGAACAAGAATAGACTGTCGAGTTTCACATGAAAGTTCTCTTTTTCTGGCCATTTTGAGCGTTTAATCAACCCCACAAATATGATGCTCCAGATACTCAACCTGCTCAAAGGAAGGTCAGTTTATAGCTTCTCAAACCAGCTGAACTGTTTTCATCTGTGCTAACATGACTGCACAAGGGTTTTCTAATCATCCATTAGCCTCTGACACAACGAGCAAACACATTGTACCATTAGAACACTGGAGTGACTGTTGCTGGAAATGGGCCTCTATACACCTATGTAGATATTGCACCAAAAACCAGACATTTGCAGCTAGAATAGTCATTTACCACATTAGCAATGTATAGTGTGTATTCCTGATTAGTTTAAAGTTGTCTTCATTGAAAAAAACAGTGCTTTTCTTTCAAAAATAAGGAAATTTCTAAGTGACACCAAACTTTTGAATGGTAGTGTATTTTAGTTGTTTTTAACTATTTGAAAGTTAAGTGGAAGTTCCAGGTGGGTTTATTTGCCAGAGTTGATATGATTGAAGTTAATTCATCTTATCCAAGTGTTAATTCAACTTTCCTTAGTTTTAATTCGGCACCTTCCACCCACCACTTCAAACTCCTGCAAGGGTCAGACCACTTTGACCCAGTTTTGTACAGAATTTCATCTTGAATTAACATTTCCAAAAATGTTAAATTAACCCAGGAACAGATTGGACTATAAAAGCTGAGAAATTCTGTTAATTCTGTGAATGTCAATTTTAACACTTTTGCTGTGTAAGAGCTGGGTTCACACTGTGCCTGTGAAGCGGGATTATTCACTGTTGTACCTCTGAATGTCTTAAAAGTGGGGCAGGTCATGGGATTTGGTGGGGCATGGTGGGGCACATACGACTTAATATGTAACCATAGGCAAAATAGAGGTTTTTTTTTATTGTTACACATTTAAGTGACCAAACTCTACCATTGTATTGGCTTATTATTTACTCAAAACAACATTTCAGCCTACAGCCTATACTGTCTTTTGATAGTGTAGAGAGGGTCTAAAAAGGTCTACGCCATGGAGATAAGAGTGAATAAGCCTATTATTTAATAGGCTAGACTGGAATACACCGTTCTGTGATTTTGACCATTGTTTAAAGGGGAACTCTGGCATGTTTGAAGCTAAAGTCCATTACTAGAGGTGGTCGAATACTGTCAGAAGCCAAAAAATGGCACAGATCAGTGTTGCCTCGGTGGAGATCTCACTGTGGCAGTGAGTCTGTCATGGCAACAACCTAGTGTAGTGATTTGGGTAAGTTCTTAACTTCCACATAAAACGGCATTTTGCTTCACACTGAAAAAGCTTAACACCACTTTAACCCATCTTACAACAGCCACGAGTCTGGAAACGTTATAAAACAACTTTATAAGCAGCCTTACACTTACCTTTTTCGATTTCCCACTGCGCATGCGAAAGTCCAAAAGACTCGATCGCTGACTTCAGCGGCAGCGAGAGGCTCGAGCCTCCAGAATCAACAAGTGAGAATCGACTATTGACGGTGAAGAGAAACTGAAAGTTGTTGAAAGAAAATGGTTCAGGAATGTATTGTTTTAGTGTTTTCAAAAAATATAATTTACTCATAAATAAATGGGATTAGAAACGGCATCGGCAATCGAGTCTTTTGGGCTTTCGCATGTGCAGTGGGAAATCAACAAAGTTTGTTAATGTTTCCAGACACTAATGAGTGAACCAGGCAGAGCGTTTTGTTTGTTAGACTCGTGGCTGTTGTAAGATGGGTTAAAGTGGTGTTAAGCTTCTTCAGTGTGAAGCAAATTGGCGTTTTACGTGGAAGTTAAGAACTTGCCCCCATCAATACACTAGTTTGCTGTCTTGACAGACTCACTGTCACAGCGAAATCTCCATCTAGGAAACACTGATCTGTGCCGTTTTTTGGCTTCTGACAGTATTTGATCACCTTTAGCAATGGACTTTAGCTTCAAACGCGCCGGAGTTCCCCTTTAATAGTTTCACTGCCTTAGTTGAGGTCTGCTTTCAAAGCAAACAGGTCAAAGCAGCCTTAATATATTCTCCTCTCTATAGTGGCAGACACTTTACCTTTCATTGTACTTTCAGATCAAACCTTATGAATCTATAATGTTGTGGTTGTTGTTGCTCTTCGTGTCAACTTTAATGTGGCATCTCTTTGCTCTTTCTGAGTGTGGCAGGAGCAGTGGGACATGTGGAAGGCTCATGTTTGATAGAGAAGTGCATCATCTTCAATGGAAAATGCTTCAGCTCACAGTCTGAACAGTTGAACTTAAACTATGGAGAAATTTCCTTGACGGGCAAGCCTCTCCAATCACACTTGTCTTGAGCAGTACATGACGTACGTATTGGGATGGGATTCTCAAGTAGGTCATCGGCACAGATCTATACAGGCTCGACAACACATACGGCTCTTCTTGACACAAACCACTCAATTCTTCACTGCTTGAAGCTGGCAAAACAAAATACAGTTCATTATAAAATTACTTCTTTGAGTTCAGCTGTAACGCAGTATTACAGCTGAATTCACTAGCACATATTGTAAATTCACTAAAGAAATAATTTTATAATGAACATTAAAACAGGAGCTGCACCAGGGACGTGTCCCGTCTTTTTTCACTGGGATATTTTTCATTAAGGAGATCATTTGGGGAACTGGACACTAAAAATGTTTTGTGAATAACTATTACCGACCGTGGGGGTTTGAAACAGTGTAGATTAGGCTCCAAACAATAGCTAATAGTATAAAAATGGGTTCTAAGCATGTAGTATTGCAGTGAGGGCAATGTGAAAAATATAAAAATGATCCTGGAGACAGTGGAATTTAGTGTTTGCGTGTGTTAAATAATTTATATATTTATTTTTGCTTACATATTGTGCTTGTGTCTGCTATATAGCTCTAATATCTGGATACCTTGAGTCATAATGTTATACTTTGCACATTTTAAATCACAAGATCCATCTAAAACAACTTAATAAAAGAAACAAGTCCATTGATTTCCATGCTAGAAAATGGCATGAGTTGACTTCTCTGTCTTCGTTATCTCATTAAAGATGGACAGCAGCAGATCACGTTAGCAAGCAGCAGATTTTTTTTTCATTTGTACCAAAATGACTAATCAGTGCTGCCGAATCCTGCATGTATCACAGTTAAGAAAATAAAATTGGAGAATGGAGTAAGTCCAGAGCAGTGGGCATATGCCGGTGGCGGTGCAAACAGAGATTTGAATATAGCGTCTTGAATATAAGCTCTTAAAGATTGCTCAAACATGCATACATACACTCCTAATACAACTCCGGGTGAATAAATGGTGGGAAGAAACAGTTAAAATATCTAAACAGTGAATTTTGCATAATAGAGCTGCTTTAAAACTACTAGTTAAGGGATGCTGTAGCCTGTTTCCTGCACCTCCTCCTCCAGCACATGGACTCTCCCGGATCCTCTTTGTGGACTTCAGCTCAGCCTTCAACGCCTTCCAGAGGCACCTGATGATCCAGAAACTGCAACAACTCAATATCTCCTCCAAATTGATCCATCTCATCCATAACTTCCTGAGCAAGAGACAGCAAGTTGTTATGGGACCACAAATGACACTATCAGTCCCTCCACAAACTTAACATACCTCAAATGTACAGATGACACTGTTATCCTTACCCTGCTCAAAGACAATGATTCAGTTATGGATTATTACAACACAATCAATGACAACCATTTCCACCTCAATGTAACACAAAAGAACTCATTTTCACCACAGTCACCCATCATCATTAACAACTTGACAGTGGCACTTTCAAATATCTCAGGGACACAATAGACAATGCACACAGCTTTTTCAAATATTTACAGTGTCAGGTGCCTAAATCTATGTTTAACATTTATATTAAGCATTTTTAGTGTTATTTTTATGTACCGGAATTGGCTACAACCTTAAAAAATGTCATGACAGATGCATCAAGCTGCAAGAACTCCCCAAAGGTCAAACCCAAATGAGGTGAATGTGAACAGCAGCCCAAGGCACTGTGGGTAATATCCATCCATCTTCTCCCGCTTAATCCAGCTGGGTCGCGGGGGCAGTTTGCTGCCCAATCCTCATAGCACCTGACCCCCCCTATGAACCCCTCTGCAGGTGGTGAGCCCACAGGAGGGTGGACATTATGGTCCTTGATGTTAGTTCATAGGGGTGTGGGCATGTTTTAGGTTGATGGGGGAAACCGGAGTACCCAGAGGAAACCCATCCAGACACAGGGAGGAACATGCAAACTCCACACAGAAAGGCCCGGGCGACCCGGGGATCAAACCCTCAACCTTCTTGCTGTGAGGCATGAGTGTTGCCACTCAGCCACCGTGCCGCCTACTGTGGGTAATAGTTACCAATGATCAATCTGATCATTGATTACGGTTTCCACGGTAACTATCACTGTGGGTAATAGTTACCGTGGAAATCGTAATCAATGATCAGAAGACTACCCAAGCTCTTCAGCCCCCACAGCAGTCGCACATGTTCACCTTTAAGGCATGGCTCTGTCTGAATTTGTTGTAAAGTATTCTGCTACTGTGGTAATGTGAATGCCGTCTGGAAACTCCACAGAACAAGAAAATAAAGTTGTGAGAACATGACATCTTCTTCAGTCAAAGCTATTTCAAAGATTTTTCTCTATGCTGACTGATTTGGAGCCAAATGTGGGTGTTAGATGAAACTCTCTGATCTCCAGTATGTCCACAGCACAAAAATCAGAGTCTTGATGTGCCAGTGTGTATAACAAAAAGGGTTTGTGTCAAACTTTTCAGCTTGTATCTGTAAAGAAAGTTTTGAGACATGTTGCTATGTAAGCATTTACACACATCAAATCTGGGGCTGAACTAGGACTATACCACGAACTATACAGTAGAATACTATACATGAAAATACCAGGACTACAGGATCAAATCAAGTCTATGTCAGAAGGATCAAACCAGGACAAAAGTGAACGCTAGATATGGTCAAATGAATCACTTCGGGTTAAATTCTTCTATCTCTTAAAGGTTCTATATTGTGTAAAATGGACTCTTATGAACCTTAGGATGTTGTTACCTCATCAGAAACATACCTGGAGTCAGCAGAGTCAGTAGAGATGGGCGATTCCAGGCAGGCCCGGCCCTAACCATTTTGACACCCTAGGCAAGATTTCAGGTGGCGCCCCTTGGATTGCAAAAAAAAATAAAAAATACTGCCAGAGTACAGATACTCACAAGAAATCAAACAGTTCATAGTGACGATGTTTTAGACCAGGGGTGGGCAAACTTTTTGGCTCGAGGGCCACAAAGGGTTCTAAAATTTGATGGAAGAGCCAGACCAGGAGCAGATGGATGGAGTGTTCTAGTCTGACTACGTCAACCCAGCAAATAAGACGAAAATAACTTGCAGGTTCCAACAATTTACATGTGACATATTCAAACATCTCAATTCAACATGTGCACCATATATCGGGCCGATGATTTTCCACTTCAAAAATTAACATTTTTCGTTTCAGAAGTTTTGACTTCCGTTTGATTGTGACACATTTGATAATTCTGTTGACAGTGTTGGGAAGGTTACTTCTGTATTCCCTACAGATTACAGATTACATACCCCAAAATGTAGTTTGTAATGTAATCCATTAAATTACTTAAATAAGTAACTGGATTACTTGATATTGTCTTTTTTTTTTTAAACTACATGAATGTAGCAACCACCTCCTGCAAATTCTTGTTTGGTTTTAGACCTGGTTTTAGTCCTGGTTTAGACCTGGTTTTAGACCTTGATTAGACCTGGTTTAGATCTAGTTTTAGTCCTGGTTTAGACCTGGTTTTAATCCTGGTTTAGACCTGGTTTTAGTCCTGATTTAATGCTTGTTTACACATGGTGTAGACCTGCTTTAGACCTGGCTTAGTCCTGGTGTTAGTTCTGGTTTAGAGGTGCACAGGAGAATGCGAGGTCCACGCAGCGTATGCAACAAGACACAGTCCACGCGCGGTGTCCACACCGAACAAGAGGAAATGTGGCACGCGCCGTGCGGGAGCAGGTGCAGTGTGCGCGGCACACTAGATATATACTTGGCCACAGTGCTTTATGGGAAGGTTTTTGGACCATGAGTGAGGAAGTCGTGTTCAAGATATAGTTGCACCCCCGGGCACTGTACACCTGGCCTATGTGGATAATTTGGTTTTATGTATCACTGTATGTAGAGTGCGCCATCTATTGGGAAACGCCAGAATTGCAGGGAAAATAAAACTAATACATTTTATTGCAGTTCATTCATATTTGGCGGGCCGGAATAAAAAGGTTAACGGGCTGTATGTGGCCCCCGGGCCGTAGTTTGCCCACCCCTGTTTTAGACAGTGGAGGGTTTTATCCCCCATCGCTGAATTTTGCGCTCGGCGCCCCCTAGTGGAGCGGCGCCCTTAGCATTTGCCTATGCTGCCTAATGGGGGGGCCGGCCCTGATTCCAGGGCTGAAATTATCCAAATAATTCTAGTGAAGGTGTATGGAGTTTAAAAACATAATTGAGCAAAGAGGAATGGAGTGTTTTCAGTTTTGAGAGAAGAACTCAGCCTAAATATGCAAAGTTTGTGTTTTAAACATGTGGGAATGAAACAAAACAAAACTCCAGATATGTTTTTGATACGGAAAAACATTATAACAGATCAGAAAATAGCGTAATATGGGCCGGTTTGGAATTTTTGCATCGCAAATGTCTCACAGCAAGAAGGTTCCAGCTCAGGCGTTTCTGTGAGGAGTTTGCATGTTTCTCAATTCCAGTTTCCCCTGTCAACTCAAAACATGCACAGTAATTTCCTCAGCTAGGGTAGGCCTCACCAAGCCTATAGATCTAGAAAAAGGTCCCTCCTGACAGGATGCTGTTGGGGAATTTTACACAAACAGCGTAGAATCAACAGTTGTTATCAAAATAAACCTCCAACCAATTGTGGATTAAATCACCAAGGTTCAGAAGAAATAGCCTGAGACAAGTCTTGGATTTTACGTGCACGGGAGAGACGTGGCGCTCGCTACAGCTCGTCCCACGCCAGTACACTGCTGGGTACTGGTACTCTCTCTCCGACCACCGTCTCTCCGTGCCTTTTATTCACAATATGAGTCATCAAAATATTTACATATCTCCATGATTACACATTACTAATGCAGGGCGTGTTTCACAATCTGGTCAGCACAAAACATTTTTTACTTCGATAGCATTATCATTACATTTTGATAAATCGAGATACAACATTAAATCTTATCACAGATGCCCCAGCGGCATTGAAGTAGCCTATGACTCAAATAAAGAGGACACATTTCCTAACAGGGACAATTAAGTATCCTAATTACTACTATATTACCGTATTTTTCAGACTATAAGTCGCACCAGAGTATACTATTTTTGGGGGAAATTTATTTTATAAAATCAGAGACCAGGAACTGACATTTCATCTTGAAAGGCAAGTTATAGAAGTTATAGTAATAAAAACAACTGAATAGAGAATCCGTGTATCATTCGTTTGTTCGTTTTTCAATAAAAAACCAAAAATAAGAAAACGAAAAAACAACTCTTTTCTTTATTGTTTGTCTCTAAAACCAAAATGAAAACCGGATAACAATTTGTTTTTTCATTTTTTATTCATATATACAATTCATATATTTGGTCTATGGACTGTCAGTGTGAAAAATGTAATATATAAGTCGCACCTGAGTATAAGTTGCAGGAACCACCCAAACCCTGAAAAAAAGTGCGACTTATAGTACGAAAAATACAGTAACCTGAAAGAGCCCATATTATGCTATTTCTTGATCTATGTTATGTTGTTTCCTCATTAAAAACATACCTGGAGTTGTGTTTTGTTTATTTAGCACACAAACTCTGCATAATTAGGCTGAGCTCTGTTGCATTTTGAGCTTTTGGAGACAGGCTAATAATAAAAGGTTACTCAAACAAAACACTACTCCAGGTGTGTTTTTAGTCAGGTAACAATATTCCAACATGAATTAAAGCTCACATTGTGTAATATAGGACCTTTAAATAGCTTATACTTATACTTATAAATAACTAAGCCTATAGCAATATTTTTCGCTGTACATTCATATTATGTAGTGGCATGTTGTCTTCTGATTGCATCCATGTTTACATAATTTATTTACTGTTGTGATTTGTGTATGTGGGTGCTGTATATGTTGAATAATGTGGGTCTGTTTGAAATGCTTCACTTTAACCTGCTTGATAACACCAAAGTATACAATACATACAATAGCATATACATGAATTACACTGAAATAGCTTACTGCAATATTCTCTAAACAACATCTGTAGGTTTGTCTTGCTTAAAAGCGATTTTTTTTCCTAAATTAAGAAACAAAACCCCCTCCAAATGAGAAAACGAACGATCTTTGTAAATAAATTCTTCGCTGCACCTCAGCCATTCTTGCGGCCAGACCAACATTCAATTATGAGCCTTCAGCCAGGAGCACACATTTGAATTTGATTGCTGTCTAGAGTGTGTTTACTTCACAGCCTCTACAGCCCTCAGAAAAAGAGGGGAAATGTGCACCGATATGTGGAGGAGAAAATGAAAGTCAAATTGTGTAAGGGATCATGTAGGTGTCAAGTGGGTTTATCTGTTTTTGAAGGATTTTATAGCTCACCAAAATAACATTGTCCATTCTAAGAAAAAAATACTTTATTATTAGGGAGCTGTGTATTTTCTGTAAGTAAAACTACTTATATAGAATCAATTCTTGAATTAATCCAGTGGTTGTGTTTACTTCCTTAGCAATAACAATAAATTACACAATGGTACGGTGACCAGATGTCCCTGTTTACTCGGGACAGTCCCAGTTTTGAGCCCCGTGTCCCCTGTCTCAGCAGATTTGTCCAAAACCACTGATTTGTCCCAGTTTTACACAAGAAATGTCCCTGGTGTCCCTATTTTTGACCAGTTTGATCCATGCCAACAGTAAAGAGAGGCATACATTGTCATCTTTTTAGGTAAAATACAGAAAAGCTGCTTAAAAATGACCAAAACACAAAGAAAATGTGACAGGACTGACTCACATGTTGGTCATGAATGGTCTCTGCATAACAATTTTCCTCAATTATGCACTTGTTTTACAGTTTTATTATTGCCACCCATCAAAAAACCGGGGATGTCACAGTTTTCTTCTTTTGAAATTCTGGTCACCCTCCACAATAGTTAATTGGTCGGGTCCGGAGGGGCAAACAAAACTAAAATGTAAAATTTTTGTTTTATGTTTTATTTTATGGTGTAAGTTGAGATAAGGCTAGTAAGTGACAAATTTGTTTTTTAAAGTTACAAAAACAAAACATTTTCCAAACCCTAACCTTAACCATTGCTCTAAACCTAAGCTTAAAGCAGACCTATTCTGCAGAAATGTTATGCTATAGTTAATTCTCCTTCTGATATGCTCTCTCGAAGTTGTATATGGAGTGATTTGCGCATGTTTGAGTGATCTTTAATCACTTATTTTCAAGACGCCATATTGTCGATCAATTGCTGCTCTGCACTTTGTTCTCCATATTCAGTTGCTCAAACGGCGATACACGTACGGTTTGGCAGTGTCGTATAGTGATTTTGGTACAACTGAAAAAAAATCTGATGATCTGCAGCTATCCAAAAGAAAAGAGAAAGCTACAGCTCTTTGTTGTGGCGACATTTACGGGGATGTCAGCTCACATTGGCAACAGCAGCGCACTTGTTTCAAATGAATATTGCGATTTAAAATATACCATAATGATCCACGAGTGTCAGAAAACTATACACAGAAGGCACAAGCACAATCTGTTCTTTAATCATTTCCCCAACCCTAACTCAAAAAAATGCCCCTGTTCCTAAACATAATCACTTTGAATGACCAATCACACAGATCATTATGCTGCGCTGCAGGAGCAGGTGGGCTCTTGGTGTATTAAACAACACATTTGTCCCACACAGACCCACAGCAAACTCACAACATGTGTCCAGTATGTGGTTCTTGAATCAGTGCAATCAGCAAACCAGCACCGCCTCTGTATGTTCAGGGCCCGTACAGTATATGGTTCATATGATACAGTATATGGTCCATATGATACAGTACACAGGTTCAAGTACCAGTTCAGAGAATAGCTCACCATTATATTACTGTTTCTTGTTGGTAATGGAAAACCCAATGTTCCCAGCTGCTAAGAGTAAGTCTCAGACATCTATAGTTGTTGTGTTGTGTAATGCTAAAAAATGTGGTTGCCTTTTTCAATTGCCTTATAATAATAATAATAATAATAATAATAATAATAATAATAATAATAATAATAATAATAATAATAATAATAATAATAATAATGCATCTGTTTTAAATAGTGCTTTTCTGGAGAAGCTTTACAGAACATTATTCATTCACTCCACACTGAGTGATGGTAAACTACTACTGAAGCCACAGCTGTCCTGGTGCAGACTGAAGGAAGTGAGGCTGCCAACCTGCACCATCGGCCCCTCCGACCACCACCATCACTCACACAACACTTTCATACTAAGCAATGTGAAGTGTCTTGCCTAAGGACACAATGACAGTTTTTGCAACTGGCACCCCCGTGTGGCATTTGATTTTCCCAGCGGTCTCCCATCCAAGTACTAACCAGGTCCGGGCTTCTAAGATCTATGGCCACACATGTTGATCCAAAGCAAACCATTTAAATTTGAAAAGCACTTCCATCCATTTTCTTCCACTTGTCTGGGACCGGGTCACCGGGGTAGCAGTCTAAGCAGGGATTCCCAGACTTCCTTCACCCTGGACACTTCTCCAGCTCCTCCGGGGGGACCCCAAGGCGTTCCTAGGCCACCAAAAGACATAGACTCTCCAATGTGTCCTGGGAAGAGCACTTCATTGGCATAAAATATTTAGACATAATACATTACTTAGTCAAAAAATAGATTGTTGACTTGCAATATTCTGTATCTAATGCTTTCATGTTAATCCAAAGAAAATTGATTTTAAAATATAAAATTCAACATGAAACACAGCAGCTTCTTGGGCAGGAGAATGATGTGGCGGTTGCAAATCTTTTTGAGAAACACTGAAGTAGCAGATTTTTCCCCTTTAACTGTTTTTAAATGTATGCCTCGTATCACTTTTTTCTTTCTTTTTTATTCATTTACAAAATTTCTGCAGAAAAAACCCAGATGCAATATATTGTAATCTTCTCAGCCCAGATACAATACAACTTTGCAGACGCGCTGGTGGAAATCTCTCATCTCCCATCCCCTAAAGCGCAGATAACATGGCACCCCATTGCATCACACCATGTAATCTCCACCATCTTGCGTTCTCATTACCGACTTAATTTAGCCAATCTTGATCATCCTGCTGCCGCTGGTACACCTCGACTGCCCGGGGTACTCGTGCGACAGTGAGAGAGAGAGAGAGTCGGAGGCGGGAGGGGTGAGTGAGGGGAGGGAGGGGGGCAGTGGTTCAGAGCATCTTGGAGACTGGATGCTGAACACAGTGAGGAGGAGAGAGGAGAGGAGCCATCACTTTTTCCAGCTCACACCGGACTGTCTGCGCTGAAGCTCAGTGGAAGATCTGAAGATTGTTTTGTGGGGTAAGACATTTTTGCCACTTGAATATTAGAGAAATGTGTAGAATTTTAAAACATGCCTAAAGTCTTGCAGGGAGAAGATATTTGTGGATATATTGGAATTTTACTGTAATCTTGTCAGCTCGAAATTGACGATACAAAAAAAATCTGTTATCAAGACTATAATTTGAATTTTGGCTAGTGTATTTAATCCAAGGCTATATATTTGGACCAAAAATTTATGTATATTGTTATATAAACAAAGTAAAATGCAAAGAATAGGAAGGATAAGAAAAATAGGAAGGTTGCTGGGTTAGGGTTAGTAGTATTATGGCATGTCTATCATTGCAAATCATTGTTATGTGTTAAAACTGGTACTGCTTTACAGCTTTATAGAATAATAACTGAATTATTAGAACTGCACCGATGAAATAATTATAATTAAGAACAATTTACATTAATAGAAACTATGCAAAGGACTGTACATATCCCTGTTATAACCCTGCTGGATACTGAAGAATTTTTTTACACTCTTTTTTGTCTGTTTTGTCTTTGTCAGAGAAGTTAACGAGTTCTACTGTGAGAAATGCTAATGAACTACAGATATTTCATGTTTGTATTGATCATAAAGATGCACATTGTACAGAATACAGGAGTCGAAATAGCATTGAAGTGTGTGGATTGTGTTGCTTTTTTCCACTAGATGTCTCCAAAATATCATCAAACTGTGAATAGTCAGTTCGCTTTGGCTCAGATGTGAGTTTTAACAATCCTTCCTCTGACATTTTTTGAACAGTCAAACCATGTTGTACTCCGGACTAATGAAGCTAAACAGAACCACAAGAATTTGTTTGATAAAGATGTTTTAAAAAATAATCTCATATGATTGCTCCATTTAAAGTTCTCTATGAGGAAATCAGTAAACCTGACTTAAAAATATTGAGTTGTACCTTTTAATGAACCATTTAATGTAGTTCTAGTGTTAAAATAGTCATTCATTCCTTAAAATATTCAAGTTGCACAAGCTCAAATTTGACTAATTGAATCAATAATAACATTAATTCTGGAAAGAAGAAGAAGAAGACAAAAAGTTTTAAAATCTCTTTTGCAGAGAGAAACAGATCAGTGAGGCTGTGAGGTTTTGATTTAATTTCCTCTGCTGTGGGGAGGGCATCCGACATAGTTGCTGTTACCGTGCAGGACAGTGGTCACATGATCTGGCCACTTTAGGAAGTGAGTCTGAGTGAGAGATGCTCAAGTGGGCAGTTAGTGAGGAACTGGAGACATTGCTAAGCAACAGCAGGACAACACCATGAAGCTTTTTGTGGTTGATTAGGTTATTTACACAGGCAAAGGGAGAATGACGGTTTCCAAATTAGCGGCTTGTTACGATACTTAAAACTGTGCATGTTGAACAAAGGGGGGTCAAAGTGCTGCATCAGATTGGACAATAGGGAAACATATGAGTCAAGGACTGTTTATTGCCTATTGTGTATTTCCTATTATCTCCTAGAATCCCCTTCACATGTTGGAGTAAATCATGACACTGAAAAGTCTCCTTGTTTTTCTGGCATAAAAATAGGCTACTTATTCGTCAAAGCAATTCCTTGGTTGTTCAGAAAAGGCAGGTGAGATACAAATCATCTCGTCCACCCACTATCTGTATATATAAGAGGAAGTGTGGGGGCCAATTGACTTTAAATTGCGAAATAGTTGCCCCTCTCTCTGGAACTGCTGCAGGTTAGTTTTAAAATGTTTGGATTAACATTTTCATAACATCTCCCATCTACAACTCCATCCTCAAACCTAAAACCAACCAAGAGAACAGCAGGGATGGCCAGGTCAGGACCAGAGGTGTGAAAACACTCAGTATGGGCCTGAATGATTATACTAATTTGACCCGACACTCAGTACAGATGAATGGGCCTCGCTAACAAACAGAAACTGTAATCAAGTAGGGTTTCAGAGTAGTTTCAGTGTAGTTAGCTCCTCCCTGCAGGCAGATACAAGGCAGTGTCCTCCAGCATTCTGAGGAGAAATGAAGAAGCAGAAGAAGTTTTCGACCTAAATAAACGTTTATATCCAGGTGAGAAATTGAATTTCTCCTTTGCCATGTTTGGATTAACCCAATCTAAATGATTCTGGTGTTTATATTTCACCATTTTGTCTGTAAATTCCTAATACTGAACTCTGCTCCAAATTCAGCCCTATAACTGCTGATGTTGTGAGCTTCATTTGACTGGAGCTTAACACTATTTGTGACTCCACACCTTAGTCCACTTCTTTATACAGTCTCTGGGTCCACCTCATCAAGCCATCAAGAATCTTCACTAGATCTAAACTTAAACAAACCTCAAATGATCTCATTACAGTTGTTAAAATTACTCAAATATAGGTTGACCAGACGTCCCTATTTACCCGGGACAGTCCCAGTTTTAACACCTGTGTTCCCTGTCCCAGCAGATTTATCCAAAACCAGTGATTTGTCCCAGTTTTATACAGGAAATGTCCCATGTGTCCCTTTTTTGACCAGTTTGATCTAAACCAGGTCTAAACTAAGATTAAACCAGGACTACATCAAGTCTATATCAGGACTAAATCAGGGCTATCACATTTTTTGACTAATCTGATCCCCGCCAAGAGTAAAGAGGAGCATAAATCGTCATTTGTTCTGCCAAAATATTAAAAAACGTATGACCATAAAGCACAAAAATAAATAAATCCAGTGACAGAAGTCCCTCAGATTATGACTGGCATGAGAATACACAATGCTACACACTCTTTTCACAGTTTTATTTATACCAACCATCCCAACCCGGGTGAGTCCCAGTTTACAAAAGTGGTTGTCATGTTGTTATGTTGTCTGGCATTATTGAATTTCAAGTTCAAAAACACAACAAAAACATGCATTTTTGCAAGCGGTCCCACCTTTCCATTGATCTGACCTGTTTAACTTGACCTACTGCCATGTCTCCCTCGAGGTAGAAACGATTTAATGCCACACTGAGAACATTTCAGCCAGACCCTCCGCGAGAAAAGTGACTATATGTGATGATAACCTCTGGATCCACAGCTGCAGGATGCTTTAGGTACCAGAGGCAGAAGCGGTGGATGAGTTATTGAAGAAAAGGAAATTGCAAAACTCCACTCTCACACCCTGCGGAGTGAGCGAGCACGTGCGGATGAAGACCAACGCAGCTGCGAGCCATTTTGTACAATCACTGAGACATGTTCCCGGTGACGTAAAACTGATAATCGAACAGCCTTGATTAAAATAATACTGACATACGAAGAAATAGTTTAATCGGAGGCGGTCGCTGTTTGCAAATCCAATGTGGCAGAGCGGGAGACTATTGATTGTGCTGTGTGTGTTAGTTCAGTCGTGGTTTGCTCAGCGGGTGTCAGAATCTGCTCCCCGCCGTCAAATGTGCTCATGTGAAGATACGCTCCGGTTAGCGACGTCTGCTAGCATGTGTGTGGCGTGGAATAAAGAAACGCAGAGACAAACTGAGAAACTTCCCTGCAGCCCAGACAGAACCTTTGATAGCGTAACAGCAAAAGAGTGTCAATATATCCTCAGCTTTGCCACCATATTGATTCTCGCAGCTAACTTTAATGCTAACAACAACTAGCATTCTAACTGCACACTTCCTGATTCTTTGACAATAAAATACTTTGGATCGACTGCTCTGCTTAATGGCCAAGAAAAAAAAAAGAAAAACGAATTGCAACAGCAGCAATTGAATGAGATTAGGTGCAGTCCAGCACCCAGGGGTCCAATCCCAAGATATATCACGACTACTGAACTGGGGAATGAGCCTGTGTTGATGTAAAAAAGAAACCCACAGGAAGAACATGCAAACGACATACAGAATGTATATAAGATGAAAGGCCTCACCTGTGTGACCAGCTTCTGTTGAGCATCGCTGTAAAACCAATGCACCAATATCCTTTAGGGTGCTTTTAGTGGTGATCCTAGTTTAGCACATTGTTACTACAGTAATTCCTTTCACCTCAGTTTCATTGCGATGAGTCATATAATATTTACTAAGGCAAATGGAAATGCCAGCTGCGTAAAAAAGTACACCACTGAATCACTTTTTATTTCCTAACTTTCTTGGCTCAATGGTGACACAGCCATCGCTCTGTAGACTAAAGTTTGATGTGGCGGGAGATGGCTTCGGGTGCAGCTCTGGCCTCTAACGCACATGTCGTTTTTCATAGAAAATGCACTGTTTTGTCGGAGAGGATGAAGATTTGTTTCTCTTTTATTTTCACTTGGGCTTTGACTTGGGCTTTGTCTGCCACAATCTAGAATAAATGAGATGCACATTTTGTGCCCAGCAAACACTCTGGAGGATTCTGTAGTCCTGTTTTTGCTCTATTTATTTGGAAATAAAAGAACAGATCCACACAACAGTTCTTTAAAGCTCCCATTAAAAAATGTTTTAATAGCACCACAACAGGGTCAAGGCCTTCTTCAGACACAGTTTTACTGTGTTTATCTTTGGACTCAGCACACAGGTTCAGCCTTTATCTGATGTACCAGTCCTCTTTTTATGTGGGCCCAAGGTGAGACAGCTCACTTAGTCATAGACACTGGCTGTTCCCATGTGGCGGTTGTTCATTAGTTTGTTGTTTAAAAATGTGACTTTGAAACTTTTAAGAAAGATAAATGAAGTGCCTACCTGAAGGTGAATCTTTCTGAATTCTGTACGAACTAGTCCACAGAAGACGTCCAAAAAAGACGCAGCCAGCAGACTCAGTATCACCTCATGTGACAGAGTGGCTATGGAGCGCTGTTGTGTGATTGACTGATATCTTTGGCATTTTTTGCACTAATAACATGAAACTTGCCATTGCACATATCCGTGCCATTAGGATGACACCCCGGAACACCTCCCGAAGGAGGCATCCGGAACAGATGTCCGAGCCACCTCAGCTGGTCCTCTTGACATGGAGCAGCAGTGGCTCTACTCTGAGCTCCTCCCATGTAACCGAGCTCCTCACCCTATCTCTAAGGTAGTGGCCGGCCACACTGCGGAGGAAACTAATTTCGACCGCTTGTATCTGCGATCTTGTCCTTTTGGTCATTGCCGAGAGCTCATGACCATAGGTGAGGGGATGTAGATTGACCAGTAAATCGAGAGCTTTGCCTTTCGGCTCAGCTCCCTCTTCACCACAATGGTCTGATACAGCGACCGCATCACTGATCCGCCTGTCAATCTCACGCTCCATCCTCCCCCTCACTCGTGAACAAGACCCTGAGATACTTGTACTCCTCCACTTGAGGCAGAGGCTCTCCACCCACCCAGAGAGGGCAATCCAACTTTTCCTGATGTGTAACATAGGGACAAAATTACTTCTAATTAAATACATTTCTTGACAAATGCCTGGATTTTGTGAATTGTTAAAATATTCCTCCCTGAACATTAGTATACCTTGTCTGGGCATTAATTACATTTTTACATAATATTTTCCTTGCAGGTGTTATTTTTGCAAATGCATCTTTTCTTCATTACTAACACTTATCCATTCAAACGATATTGCGTAAAATCATTTAAATGTTTTAAAAGCATCAACAAACACACAAATTAGTACAATTTGCACATCACTAATCACTAATTACACAAACCCATCAGTTTGAACATGACTGCTCCAGGTTCACTTTGCCAAACACTTGTGGCTGATTCACATCCACTTCCCTCGTCCGCCATAAACAAAAAGCAGCAGCACTTACAGCAATAAACAGCAGAAAAGCTCTCCCAACAAAGCCCTCTAATGCATAAACACTGACTCACTCTCAGATGAAGTTTTAATAAACAATCTAACACATACTAATCACAGTTTAGCATTTCCAGGCCCTCTGCCAGCTTATGTAATACATGAAGTACTCTGCGGCAGTGTGAGGGACAGATCCTCTGGTGGTCGGGATGCGGCTGTGTTCCCATGAAAAAACAGAAGGGATTTTTCGCTCTGAGGCTAGAGCCGACTAACAAGCCTGCCACGGGGAGCTATAGGAGAAGAAGGATTGTAAAATATATAAGAGGAGTTGGCATATTTGACTACTTTGCAATACAATTACAATTCTCTGCCTGCAAAAGCGAAGTGTCAGGTTACTGTTGCTAAGATTGCCTGGTTAGTCAGTTTGTCAGCACACTAATCCATAGCTAATGATATTCAGACATTCAAAATTATGCCAGATGCCCTTTCTGTCAGAATAAGGCAATGGGGGAATGGGTGCATGTTCCAGTATTTTTGCAAATGATTTATAGCACGTATTGTTGGCTCATTCAGTCATTGACCAGGTGCTTAAAGGTGCAATATGCAACATTTCAGGAGGAGGTTTGCCTTGAATATTGCACACAATTATTGATTCAAGAGCAAGGACCACACCAACAACACATGTGCGAAGCGATAAGCATTTATTATATGGAGATGAGGCGGGTCAGCTGGGTTGAGTCTCAGGGTGGGGGTTCAGTCTCAATCTTCACATGGCCCAGCAGATGAAACCCCGCTCGTAGGTGTCTTATGTCTGGAAGCGAACAGATGGAGTTGGGAGGGTGGGGTCGAGTTATTTGGGACAAACTGGGTTTCTGGGATAACCTGCTACAAATAGGCTTCTGGGAAATTGAGGTGTGGTAGAAGTGAGCTGTGATTCGCTGGAGAGGAGTCGAGGGCGGTTGAGGCGGGGTCCTGATCCTGAACCTAAGTTAATCATATTAACTACTATGTAACTGAGAAGTGGGAGTTTTCAAGTTAACAGCTACGTTTTATCTTTTTTTCAGGAGAGATTGACAATTCCTGATCTGACATTATGATGACAAATAATTCTAGTGAAGATGTATGGTTTAAAAACACAGTGGAGCACTTTCTGTATTGCTACGTGACATCACAAAGTGGAGTTTTCTGTTTGAGAGAAGCCTAAATATACAGGGTTTGTGTGTTAAATGTGTGTGAATGAAACAAAACACAACTCCAGGTATGTTTGTGATGAGGAAACAACATTGTAACATACAGGAAATAGCATAATATGGGCCATTTAAATAGTTTTCAAATGCAAAATACATTCTAAAACACTGAAATGCAAATGAAACAATTACATTTTATAGCCCTTAAAGGCATACGCTTAGTAAAGCAATAGAGTATGTGGGTTCAATCTGCTGTTGCTTTGGGGCAAGTATTCAACAAAATGAAAGGCAGTGCAGCCAACATATATATATAATACAACCTCCCACATAACTGGTTTCTGTATGGTCACATATGGCCATAAAATATCTCTTCACTGAAAGATATTTTTATGTGCATTTTTTCACCAAGTACCTCAATTTGTGACCGCTCAATGATCACACCTCCCCTTTAGGATATCGCCCTGGTCTAGATCAGATTATCATTTCACAGTTTTCACTTCAGAAGGGCAGAATACATTGATACAGTATCTTTCAACCTGTGGGCCCCGATGCAGAGACTTTTATTATCACAAACATCGACGCACTCCATCTTAATGATCAACCCAAAGAAGCTATTGTGTGTCAGACTCAAATAGAGCCTTGCAGCGGGTAGAAAATGGCTGCAAAATGTTAGCCCCATTTTCATAATCACAGGGCAGGGAAATGAGTAGGTAGAGTGCGTTCAAATACTGCTTTCCCAGTGCCTTTTCAGTTGGAATGTAAAGTGCATTATAAATACATTGTGTTATTATTATTATTTGAATTCACATCAGCGAGCACAAACGTTTACGAGCTGTACAGTATTAACCCAAAGAGCCAAAGGTGCAGGATGGACCACCGCATCAAGCGATGTCAATGTTTTCTATTTATTTATTCATGAGAGTATATGGGTGTCTTGGTTATGTAACATCATGATGAAAATCCAATGCATATTTTAAAAGTACTGTCTTATCTGTATATAAATAATTTTACACACATGTAGTAACTTTAACTGGAACAGACTAAATATTACAGGGACAACATCTCTATCCAGCTCACTGTGTAAATTTTCTGATGCGAGGTCTGTTACATTCTTGTCTCTATGGATGTTATTGCTTAGCCTGCACTTTCCATAGCATGGCATTAAATGTATGTATCATGTGTTTATCTTGAAAATATATATAATCTCATTGTGAGGGGGGGGTCACCTTTCCATAGACCTGAGATCTGTTTGTGATTGTCACGGGGTCCTCTTCAAAACACTCAGGCTGAGTCGGGATGCTCGTTTAGGATGTTTTATTCCACAGTGCAGAACAGGAAAAACAGGCGCAAAAATGTGTGCAGGAAATATTTACAGTGAAACAGTGAGAAAAAAAGGTCTATTTACAGGGCAGGCAAAAAAAGGTTGACTTCTCCTTCAAGTCTCTCTAGTTCTCGCTCCACTCTCCCTTAGTCTCTCAGTCGTTTGCTCGCTCGCTCCCTCGCTTGTCCAGCGAAACACTACCTTCATTGCAGCTAGGACACGACAAGAAACGACCCGACCAGACACGACGAGAGTAGAGACTAGACTAACACAGGTGCTGAGCGGCAGGGCGCACCTATATACACCCCTCGCCCCTCCCACCTTACGTAACTCCCCTCTAAAAGCTTAATTAAATAATTTCTACAACTAAATGATTACTATTACTGGGGCCAACAGTTACACAGAGAATTGCTTTTATCTCACCTCCATAAATGCCCGAAAATGGGTTAAACACAAATAAAACACAGTTAATTGTCCATGCCAGTCACCTGTGGCTCACATGACCCCGGAGCGCGCACAACGGGAGGATTTAAGCTCCTGACGTGGATGTGTCCGGGTTTGCCAGTGCGCACCGGGATGCGGCAGCAGCGGCAGCGCGAGGGCAAGTAACAGTCGACCACCGCGGGTCTCTGAAGGACAGCTCCGGCGCCTCCAAGTGTGCACCCTTAGACGCGGCCGAGAACACGCAAAAGCGAAGTCCACTGCGCAACCGCACCGCAGCGCCCGCAGCGCGGAGCCCAGCAAACAAGGAAACAGGTGAGCACGCGTCTTCCCACGTTTTCCCCCGGGGACCGTGCTCTCAGGGACGGACCTGCTCCGTCACAGTGATATAGAACTTATAGATAGGTAGAAGTGATTTTAAAAAAAAGTTGTGCGCATTTTGGCAACGGAAGTGGCATTGTTCCCCATTCATTCTGATTCATTCAGACTGAACACGGACAGAAGAAGACGGAGATGAATTTCCAACACCAAAAATGTCGATAATGTCAGAATCAGTATTCTAGCGGTGGACTAAAGTTTTAAAGTTTTACTCACTGATTGTACAAGGACCTGGCAGTCGGACACCATTTGTCAAAGTCAACTTGTTGGGGAAATATTTGCAATCTTTTGACGATAATCCTTTCGCAAAGTTGCTGAGTTCTGCCGTACTTCTGCTGCCAAAATGCATGCGCAACCGAGCCTACGTCACCACTGTTTACGAACACTAAAAGGGTCTATAGTCAAAGCAATAACATCTGCATGGAGTCAAACAGGCAGCGGACCAAAGTGCATTGGCAAAGAGGTCTTAAAAATCCAAGACCAGACCATCTATAAGATCTTTTTCTGAAAATTTTATCAGTTTTATCTTAAGTCTTTTTTTAGTTGCGGAAATTATCAAAAAACACTTATGTCTTACGCACAATAGAGATCATTTTAAGCCATTCTACACAGATTCACTTCAAACATACCTGAGCCTGCCCTGCACCAGCTAAACCAACATGATAGCTATGAGGCTTTAGACCAAGTGTCATTTCGATTTACGGTATTCTGTTTCCTTTGACAATAGCTGTACAGAAGAGCCAACAACTGAACAGACACTAGCAGAAACATCATAAACCAATGTATAGCCAGTATGCATGTTCTTATAGATACCAGGGCAGGAACAGAAAATATACTGTATTTCCTTTATCCAATCCACTTTATTTCTAACACATTTTATAAACATGACAGTTTCCAAAGTGCTGCACAGACAAATTAATACAATAAAAGATAATAAACTATAAATAAAAAGTGTTAAAATGCATCCATAAATAAATACAATTAAATAAAATGAAAGACACAGAGGACCATGCAACCATGTTAAAAGCCAAAGAGTAAAAGTGGGTCTGAAGACAAGACTTAAAACACTCCACTTTAAACTCAAACAGCATGAGATAACTACAGACCAGCTTTGTTAAAATATAAGTTTTTTACCAAAATGGGATATCAACAGAATGGATACCTTGGAATCCGATCCACTAAAATGTTCAATATCGGCGCTAATACCAGTATTTGTCGGTGCATCAACTACTGACGTGTGAGGCACAAAAGATAATTACAGTACTTTGGAGGCCGAATTTAGACTGTCAGTTTCGTAGATGTAAGGATGGCTAACTATATAAATAGATTTGCACCTCAGCTTCAAAAAGAGGGTTTCAGAATTACATTGATTACCCAATGCCTTGATGATCACTGAGTATCCAGAAAACACTATCATCAATCCAAATAACACGCCTTGAAATGAAGCCTTATAGACACAATGAATAAGACCATGATCAAAGCACATTTCAGACAGACTGAGACCTCCTTTCAGCACTAATGGACCCACATACTCACACTTTCATCTGCTTTTTTTCTTTACAACACTGTTTTTGCCCCCAACATTTGCCTAAACCACTGGGCCAAAGAGCTGCTTCTATAATGTCAACATGAGTTATACGATACATACACATAAATGCACTTAGAATATGTTCTGCGAGCAGCAAGAGTGAATGTAACTTCAAACAGATGAGGGTGACAGAAGGCGAGGGAGTGCTGGAGTGGAACCAATGGCCCATCAAGGACTCAAAGACTAATTAAGACGAGACGTCCTGTTTTTCTCATGTAATCTTAATGCACGAGGAAAACTGTTCTGAATATGGATTAGGACGCACTCATTTCCACCATGACAAAATGTAAAATAGCTGCTTTTAGTTGGAAGTGACAGCTAATGGGTTCACTGCCAGATAATATCACTGTGTATATCCTGGTGGTGATGCCTAAGAATGTCATTGAAGTTCCTCTTTTTGGTGATTTAGGAAAACTAGCATAGCAGCTTTAGTGTTCTGTAAATGTGTGTTCCAGCACCATCTCAGAGGTCTGAGTTAGATCAGGTTTGATCACAGTGATCCCATTGGACTTGTTAAAAATATGGGAACAGGTGCAGTGATACTCTCCAATGAACAGGAAGTACCTCACTGGAAAACTGATAATTTGTTAGTGTATTTTAAATAGAGCCTGTATGTGTGTGTTGGGTTTTCACAGCTTTTTCCAAAGCCAAATATTATAGCCCAAACTTCTGGACAGTTATCATGGCATGTAGGATGTTTCTCTGTGTGACCAAATTAGTAACCATTATCATCGCTGTTGCACTCAAAATGCTAATTACGTATAATCAACAGTCAAATAAAACACTTCTAGATTTTCATAATTGTACGGTGATTTGAAGAATACTTTGAAAATACATGTAGTTACAGAATATTGAATTAAAATGTATTCCGATCCATGGACCAATCGGATTCTGAATACTTAATATTTTTTACATTTTTACAGTTGCTTTAAAGTTATAATATAAAGAGGCAACATAGAATTAACAGTTTTAAGGTTCAAGGCTCTTTATTTGTCATTTAAGCATGCAAGAGAAACACATGACTGAATGAACAAATTTCTTTTTAAAGCATTTTCTGTCACAATTAGAGATGGAAAAATCACACATGCACTCGCCACAAGAGCTGTGGTTTTTATTTTTCTCACTGATAATGTGCAGTTTGAAGCCTGAATTGTTTGATCAAGTATGGCCATGTATTCCTATGATTTTAGAAAAGTAACTGTATTCTGAATACCTCCAAATGAAACAGTAACTGTACCTGAATACAGTTACTCCAAACCAGTATTCAGAATACGTATTCTGTGTACATGTATTCATTTACTTCCCAACACTGTCATTGTATTGATTTAAGAAGCATTATCTCCGTTAAAAGTGCATTATGTAATTTTTTGGTTGGGGGTCCATCACCTGCTTGTTTTTATGGAGATGTCATTGCTCTGCCTGGAATGTTCCACACTATGACATTAAACAGCTTATTTAGTGGTTTTATAGCTCAAAAATACCTAGAAAAACAGGCATTCTGACTGTGAACGGAGTTGCCTCTCCACAGATCGGACCTGTAACTTGGTCTGACTTGGTCACCATGAAAGTAGAAAGGTTTAATGCCATACTGTGAAACATTCCAGACAAAGAACTAAACTCTCCATGGAGAAAAGCATTTGACTAGACAATAATTGGCAATAATTATTCAAATGTCATGCATGTTAGTTTGTCTTCATTCCTCTTGCCAACACAGTGTTTTTAAGCTTAATGTTCTCATTTTGTTTCTTGCACAGAACTGGAGCGTCTGTATCCTGAGGAGCACCTATTGAAGAAAACTTTATTTGTCTTCGCTCCAGGAACCGTCAAACCTGCCCAAACAAAGGAAGCGTTGATATGATTTCCCCCGAGGGAGCAAGACCTTTGCTTAATCAAGACGTGCCACGCTTTGAACCTTTTCTCTAACGGCAACAGAACACGTTTTTCTTCCAAAATGGCACAAGATTGCTTTCCACCGTCTCTGTGAGGAAAGTGGGATGTAAAGTGAATTTGTGTGATCGTGAGGCTCCTGGGAGAGTGCACCCGCTGACAATGAGAATTCTCTCCAGTCCAAGCAACCATTAAATCCTCTATTTTTGCCTTTGTTAAAAAAAGGACTATTGAGTTGCAGAGATAATGACATTGCTCATTTTTGTCTGCCTGCCAATACTTTGATGTCTTTTCTAATTTCACAGATTAGCTGCTGCACAAACACATATAGCGGCATTATAAAGTACAAACCTTTCCACGTTAAAACTCAGTTAGACCTTTTCCTGAACGCGTCAACACCACTGTAAAACACAATGGATTTTAACGTCAGCTTTGACTACGGCGCATACCCAACTGGACTCCCTTACAACACAAGTTTAGACTACGAAGACTACGACCAAGAACCTGACGCGAGCAAAATCATCATCCCCTCCATCTATGCGTTAGTTTGCTGCGTGGGACTAACCGGCAATGCCATGGTCATCTACGTCATCCTCAAATACGCCAAAATGAAGACTGCTACCAATATTTACATCCTGAACTTGGCCATAGCCGATGAGCTGTTTATGCTGAGCGTGCCGTTTCTCGCTACATCGGCTGCTGTACGCCACTGGCCTTTTGGTTCGCTCATGTGCAGGCTCGTTCTCAGCGTCGATGGAATCAATATGTTTACATCAATTTTTTGCCTTACTGTGTTAAGTGTGGACCGCTACGTAGCCGTCGTTCATCCCATAAAGGCCGCGCGCTACCGTAGGCCCACTGTAGCCAAAGTCGTGAACGTGTGCGTCTGGGGCCTGTCGCTAATCGTGATACTGCCCATTATTATCTTCGCCGACACCGTTCCTGCTCAAGATGGCGGCGTCGATTGCAACTTTTTGTGGCCTGAAGCAGCGTGGTCAGAGGCTTTCGTGGTGTATACGTTCTTACTAGGATTTCTGCTGCCAGTTGGAGCAATCTGCCTTTGCTACTGCTTAATGGTAGCGAGGATGCGAGCCGTCGGGCTAAAAGCAGGCTGGCTACAACGTCGAAGATCTGAGAAGAAGATCACAAGGATGGTTCTTCTTGTAGTAGCAGTTTTCGTCCTCTGCTGGATGCCGTTTTACATTGTCCAGCTGATTAGTGTATTTCACCGGCCGCCAGACCCGATGATAACACAGCTTTTTGTAATCCTCAGCTACGCCAACAGTGGAGCTAACCCCATCCTTTATGGTTTTGTGTCGGACAATTTCCGGAGATCGTTCCAGCGCATTGTGTGTTTCCGCTGGCTGGAGAACGGCCTGGATGCAGAGCAGGTGGACTACTGTGCTGTGGCGGTAAAAAAGCCAACTACCTGCAGTCCGCTGGATTTCCCAAAGGACTACCTGGCTTCTGAGATGGTGTTCCGCAATGGGACATACACCTCACGCACAACAACCGTGTGACTTCTGAAGGACTGTAATGCTTGGAAAATGTACTGATTAAGTTATTCAGAAAAACATACAAACCTCACATACACACTGTACCTTTAGCAGGGAAGACAGTCACAAGTTATGACTGTCAGACAATGAACGCAACTGATATAAGGACATAAGGACCTACAGTATTAGGCTGCTGTATAAACCCATGTGCAACAGAAATAATAAAATAAGCTTTGGTTCTACTGTATAAACCCATGTGCAACAGAAATAATAAAATAAGCTTTGGTTCTACTGTATAAACCCATGGGCAGTAAAAACAATAAAATAATAAAACAATAAGTGTTTCTTCAACGCTTTATTGTTTCATGTACAGCAGAAACAAAACATAAAGTTTTGTTTCTACTGTATTAACCCATGTGCAGGAAAAACAATAAAACAAAAAGCTTTGTTCCTACTGTATTAACCCATTTGCAGTAAAAAAAAACAAAAAAAAAAACAATTAGCTCTGTTTCTACTGTATTAACCCATGTGCAGTAGAAACAATAAACAAAAAGTTTTGTTTCTACTGTATTAACCCATGTGCAATAGAAACAATAAAACAGTAAGTTTTGTTTCTACTGTTTAAACCCATGTGCAGGAAAAACAATAAAACAATTAGCTTTGTTTCTACTGTATTAACCCATGTGCAGTAAAAATAATAAAACAATTAGCTTTGTTTCTACTGTTTAAACTCATGCAGTAGAAACAATAAAACAATAAGCTTTGTTTCTACTGTTTAAACTCAGGCAGTAGAAACAATAAAACAATAAGCTTTGTTTCTACTATATTAACCCATGTGCAGTAAAAATAATAAAACAATTAGCTTTGTTTCTAGTGTTTAAACTCATGCAGTAGAAACAATAAAACAATAAGCTTTGTTTCTACTGTATGAACCCATGTGCAGTAGAAATTATAAGCTTTTATATATAGCGCTTTTAAAGAGTTGAGAGTATTTTTGGAAAACAGAAAATAAAACTGGTCTTATTACACAGTAAATAGACCTGGTCTTAATGGATAATCTATTGGTGTGACTTGAAGCACACACTGGCCTTTCACTGTCCACATGTTTATATGCTACACGAATACTGATAAGGGTTTTCAACTGAAGTATTGACAATCATAATGATTTCATGGCATGCTGAAACTATGGTAGCTCTGAGCTAATAATAATTGTATATTCAAATATCCAGACCCTATAAATCTATGAGATGCTTTTTAAGGCATTTATAATGTATTTTCCCCACTAATGCCAGAATGTAAAGCACAGCTGAATGTATGCACAAATGTAGATGGTGTCGTGAGTAAATCATGTAGCTATTTCACTGCAGGGCATCTGGCTTTAATTTCATTATAAATTCATTTGTAGGTCTATGCTTTTGTACATATGCTTCTGTGTTTATAATGTATTGTAGCCAACTGCAATTTCCAGCATAGCGCCTTCCTTTAATTTAATTTTAATGTTGAGTTTTTGTGATTTGTAAATGCTTGATGATGTTAAAGTGTATTTTGTTCATAATTGAAAAAGAATATATTTTTATACTGAGAGAAAAGATAAACTAAATATAATTCCTGTGAAAGTGTATTTCTAGGTCTACTGATCTGTTCCTGCTGTTTGGTGGTGTCCATCATTTTGAAGAGCTTTTGTTTTTGCCATATCCTCATTGACTGTTGAATGTGCATTTCATGTTGGAAGATTAAAAAAAAGAATATTTTCAACTCCAGACTCGCTGTACTTTGAATCAAGAAAATATAATAAAGAGAAAAGACTATGGAAAACAAAGCAATATTCTGACAGCAGCTGCCAGATAGTAAAGCCTGTATCAAAACTACTGTGGTTTAAAACGTGGTCCAATCAGTATAAGTACGGTGATGACATTATGCATTTAAAACAGTAAAGTAAATAATCTGTATGCCCTGTAGAGGAGACTTCTCTCTGGCCACTTCCTTGCACATTATCAGAGGTTTGTATATTGGCCCCTGTTTCCATCGCTATACAATAACTGTGTATACAGTGCATCTCATTTATATTTAAGTTGATTCATTAAACGTAATTGCTACCTGAGGGAGCATTACTGTTTAAACCCAGTGTGATAATGGCAGAGGAAGTGCAATGAAGGATAGGTATTTGTGCTGCTGTAGCCACCAGCAGGGAGCACAGCAGCTCTGTGGTCCTGTGCATTAATAATCAGATGTTTAATTCAACCCAAATGTGCTGTGAGCACAATAGGTCTTTTCTGCTCCCTCTGTCAGATATTAGTGAACACATCATAAAGTATAATATGGATGGTCTACCACAGTGACTGCAGTGGATCCATGTTCAACAGCAGACACACAGGCGCAGACAGAGGGGAGGGCTACAGGCCTGTAAAAGTCTGACTCTATAGTGTAAATAGTGCTTTACAGCTGCCCTCACACTTTATAATAGGCTTCTGCCTGAGTCCATATAAAACCTCAGCTCAAATGACAGTTGAAGCCAAGATGTCAGAAAGTTGAAAGTGCAAACTTGAGAGAAAAACTTTCAAAACTTGTCTTGAATTGTCGGGCTGAGAATAATGGCTATTTTCTACAGCAATTTTCAATCTGCACCTTACACACTAATTGCCACATCTTTTTAGGCTGACAGTATCCTTGGAGAAAGTGGATATTACCATGAGAACACCCAGTTTGAGCTCTTGAGAAAGTAGCACTTCAGTGTACACTGTTCCAAAAACATCTTTATGAAACAAAACTACACAATTATATGAATGTTAACAGTGAGGAGTGACGATATTATCTGTATGCAAATGTACACAACCTGGTCTGGTTAACTTTTTATTTTGAGAGGAGATTAAATATTGTAATCTCTTTTTCCTTCTGGTGTGGCCCAGCAGTCGTGCTCTGTGTGCACAGGAGCTACCTGTCGTCATCAGAGCGCCGCAGTGCAATTACAGGGCTCTTATGGAGGCACTGGTCCATGACAATATGGAAGCCATTCACAGCGAGGAGCCTCTAGTCCGTGACAGCACCTCCTGCAACTATATAGAAATATAGTTTTATAATTACATTTATGTAGGTCTGACTCAACTGAGCAAAATCTGAAAATGTGATAGTCGTGACTTCTCGTTTTTAAACTTAGGCCTTATTGTTATTTTTGTTTTGCTAGTTTCTGAATTACTGAAGGAAAGTGCAGAATTGAATTGTCCATTCTCATGTCTGTGTAAATCCACTGTTCAGTTGCTCTGTTTTCTCACATGACAACAAACAGTGAGTGAAAACGCTGGTCCACATGTGTTTCTACTTTGCCCCCCTCTCTTCTCCCTCCTGCCCCCCTCTCTTCTCCCTCCTGCCCTCCTCTCTTCTCCCTCCTGCCCTCCTCTCTTCTCCCTCATGCCCCCCTCTCTTCTCCCTCCTGCCCCCTGTCCTCTGCCTTCCTGCCCGCCCCGCACAGGCCGTCACCCATCTCTGAATTAACTGCAGGTTCTGTCTTTGGGTGCAATGGGCAAACACTCAACTTATGTTTGTAGAGCCAAGTGGAGGAAGACTTCTCTTCACCTCAGTGTGCCCACAGCGAACCCTTTAGCCTCATGCTAACTAATCACATTTAAAGACATTTGTCTTCTGTTACAATGATGCTATGTTTTGGAAAGTCACAGCAATGAAGTACAAGTAGAGACCTACTAAGATAAACATTCATTCTAAAAATCTGTCTTTTGACTTACTTATTTATGTATGTTCCACATATGGCATCACATCTGTCTCCATGGAGCAGCCAGATCTGTGGAGAGGCAATAATACCCCTATATTAAATACTGGATATATGTTTAATGCCATATCCCAGACAAAGCAATACATCTCAATAGAGCCATTATATACTAACATAAATCTTTTGCTTTAGACACCCAATCCCCATAATATATAACACACACTTTAAATTAGATTTGGCGACGTATCCTGTTCAGCGACATGAACCCAGCCTGAGCAGGAGAGGGTCTGACTCTGGGGACAACCAAACAGCCCAGATGTCCAGGAGATCTGAGCAATTTCACATCTTCTTCTCCTTTAAAATTTATTCTCTCCCAGGGAGCCACTGATGTGCTGGTAGTTCCTGTTTGTAGTCAGAACCGTGGCAGCGCATCTGTAGTAGACACATCTACAGTGAGTTCACACTGTGCCGAGGTAATTTAAGTCTGAGCAGATAAAAACAAAGACTGTGAGAGGCCCCGTGGTTAAATGTTGACTTTACCTCATCTCACTTTGGCGCTCTTTTAAACTGTATAGGTCAGTCAGGTTAATTGTGCAAGAAAGATTGTTAAGATAGTTAAAAAACAGCTACTTTTGAAGCATTTTAATCTAGTTATGTCACAACTGGGTAACAAAAAGACAAATCTTACATTATCACATGAATCAGCAACTTCACGCAAATTATATTTTTTATAATATTATGCTGTTGTTTGCTTTAAAGTTATAACCTCAGACACCCATGAATCTTTACTTATGATCATTACAGCGAGAACAACTTAAACTTCTGCCTTTTTATGATACTTAGCTGCTAATATTAACCAAAGTGCCTCACTCCCAGACCATTTTTACATTACTGTTACAATTTTTACTTTAAGGTTCAAGATTCAAGGTTCTTTATTTGTCATTCAAGCATGTGAAATAAACACATGACCGAACGAAATGTGTTCCTCAAGACCCAGTGACCAAGAGACTTAATTTAATTTATTTTGTTTTCATTTGTGCCTAAATGGTTACAGCAAACCCTACGTGTATCACCGTTTGAGATTTTGCATCAAGACTGCTTATATCATGAGGCCAAAAGTACAGCGTCTTTCTGTTGTGTGAAACAGATCATGGATTTATTTCACCACACTAATCTTTCCGTGTTACCTGCGCGCCGACCTCACATCGCTCTTTGTTCACTCGGAGACACAATGTTTTATCTTGGTGTGTCCTTCTGTGACAGGTGATATCCATCAGAGCCTACAAAGTCCTAGAGAACAAACCACACTGTTGAATCTGCTCCTCACTGTTTATTTACTGGCCTCTATCCAACACTGAAACTTAAACATCAAGCATCAACTCTCACACTAAGGTCCAGCTCATAATGTATGTCGTGTTGAAATCTTGCATGGAGCACTGCAAAGGAGCTCTGTCCATTTAGGGCTATGTTATGTTGCTATGTGTCCCATATACAAAAGTACCATTTGACGTAGTTTGTTCTGGTGTGAGTGTGAAAATGAGAAACACCCACATGAGAAACAATGCAACTGTTTTAATTAATAATACTTCAAGATTTTTGTGTATTTTCTGGAAATATCTCAAATAACATCTAAATAATATGACTGCAAGGAGAGCACTTGGAATGGGATTTTCTTTACTCTTATTTTTCATATATTCATGAGCACAATCATATTTTTTCAGTATTTCTTAGACATCAAACTACCCAACTACCCCATGTTTAGTTTCAACTTTTTTTTTCCCTCTTGCCTCTTAAATGAAAATGTGCCCACAAATCCTCATTCACACCTCTTATGTTAAAGCACAGACAATTTATTGCGCCCCATCAGAGTCCAGTGCCGTCATTTGTTTGCACCACCTTATCTGTCCAGAGATCCAGACGGAGGCTCTCAGGCTGTGGCTGGGGTGAGGTGTGAGGTCAGTGCTAAATCAGAATGAAACAGGACAGTTCCAGAGGAGAAGCCTGATTAGTAACAACAACAGTCCACACTGCTGGTCCTAATGGAGGAGATATGTTTATATTTAACTTTATTTATGAGGCCCCGGGGCCAGTTCAGAAGGCTGCAGGTAATAAGCTGAGAACACCAGGATATAGTGCTCAGTCTGGGATATGATGAACGCTGCGTTCAGCCCACCACGTGCCAAACGCCTGTATTTGGATGCCCATTTACTTGAGGGCAGAAACTCGTTGACACATGGCGAATTTTGCAGAAAGTTCAGATTTGTCAGCTCTGGCATCTGACGCCTGTGACATCAATGCTCAAACACGCCACATGAATGCTTAAAGGGGTAGTTCGTTTTTTTTTTACATGAATCTGTGGCCATGCCAGCTTGTCAAAGTCTGATCTCAGAAGCTCGCAGGGCCGGGCCTGGGTAGTACTCGGATTGGAGACCACTGGGAATTTCAAGTGCCACAGTGGGGCACAAGTCACAAAAAGTCGTTGTGTCCTTAGGCAAGACGCTTCACCCACATTGCCTAGAATGAAAGTGGTGTATGTGTGGGTGATGGTGGTGATCGGAGGGGCTGATGGTGCAGATTGGCAGCCTCACTTCCTCTACAATAGTTGCTTACCACCACCGGGTGTGGAGAGAATGAATAATGAACTGTAAAGCGCTTTGGGTGTCATGAAAGGTGCTATATAAATGCAATGATTAATTAATTAGTTCAAAATTAATTAGTCTGTGTGGCATCCCCGTCAGCAGTGTCGTGCATCAACACTGATTTACCTTCCTACAGCGTTCGGTGGGCCGAGTTCGTGCCCTCTTTTCAGTAGTTCAGCAGTGTTTACATGCTCAGACTGTTGACAGCTGTGACGCGAGAGAGCGCTGCTGAAATACTGAAAAAAATGGTTGGATTTGTGCGCGGCTTCACCTGGCGGCAGTGCGCAGTGATATGACCAGAGAGAAAATAGTACCAAACAATTATAAGGTCTGACTTTTTCGTGGACAACCGTTTTGTGATGCAAATGTATCACTATTTTGAACACATGTTGTTTTGAGAAGAAAAACACTTTATTTTCGTGACCCCTGCCAACCTACCGGACTTCTTTTGTCAGCACCAAAACCGGGCAAGAACTCGGCTCAGTGGACGCTGTCGGGAGGTAAGTCCAAAAATTGGACTTGCCTAGACATACGTCCATAAATTGTAATAATACATTCAAAATGAGTAGAAAATACATTAAGAGATAGGTGTCTAACACCGCATAATTATACAAATGTATATGTACAAGTAAAAATGTAATATAGAAATGAAATATAGAAATATAGTAATACAAAATATATCTCTAAGAAGCTACTGTGATCTGCTTCTTTCTGGCAGATCAGAATTGTGTCATATTTTATGATGTGTTTAAATATCGTGCTCTAATTTCACACACACAAAAAAATCTGTTACCAGTTTCAGTATTTAAAGGTGTGCTATGTAACTTTTCCAGTAGAGGACAGGGCACATACTTGTTTTTGTGATGGTGTGCTTTGCCTAGAATGTTCCACAGCATGGCATTAGATTCTCCAAGGAGACATGCAGACTATGCCACCAGGCCAAGTTACGTGTTATTTTGGATCATTGGAAAAAAACAAGAAAGTTTACTGCAAAAACACAAGATAGATTTAGCAAAGCAATCTCCATGGAGATAAGCAGGTAGACACATTACATAACATGTACCTTTAAATACATTTTAACATAGAATTGAGTGTATCATACCCAGTAATAAACAAACAGATTAATAAATGTCAGATGGTGAGTTAAATCTCCTCCTCAATTCATTGCGTAGATTAATTTTTAACAAGTTAGCAGTGAGAATTTGTCATAGCTGAAGAGAAATGAATCACTCCACACTGTTCTAACATGTGGGGTCAGCTGAGGGAAGATTTGCTGCTTTACAAGATCTCAAACTAATAACCGATAAACAAGTTAAACACCGGGATAACTTATACTTTCCGTGCTATAGACAAAAATAACAAGGTTTTCAGACACGACTTCTTCCCACTCACTTTGCACTAGAGCATGTTTCTGTGCAACACTTGTTTTAGCAGCCGCCTCCACAAACGAGCCCTGTTAGAAGTGCACACAAAGCTATCTGATGGCTAATTATCACTTTGTAACTATTATTTTTATCGCTTCTTATGTGACAAATTCAGGTTGTTCAGTTTCAGAGCATAAATTAGCATCATCACCCAAAATAATGATGCTTACAAATGAACTGTGGTACCTAAACATGCTAATGAGTGTTGCTACTTAAGTAAAAGCACAGATACAAAGGTAAAAAGGTACTCAATTAAAAGTAAAAGTATCACATGAAAAAATCTACTTAAGTAAAAGTATTTAAGTACCTGTTTAAAAATTAACTTAAGAGTAAAAAGTAAAATCATTGCACACAAGTGTTGTTAAAATGTTTTGATACTGATTCAAAAATGATGCATATATTCATAGTAACTAAGCAGTTTCTTATTTTTTCATATGAATTTTGTGTATTTATTTTTGTTTGCTCAAATCTGAAGCTTGAATTAAAACATTTTTAGTCAGGAAGTCAGTCCAGTTCAAAAATGTAATGGAGTAGAAAGTTCAGATACCCACTTTTAAAATTAGTAAAGTAAAAGTAAACTGTAAAATGTACTTTAAAGCACCTGTTTGTTTCATTGCTCTGCCTGGAATGTTCCGCAGTATGACATTAAACAACTCTGTGTTACATTTATTCAATTACAGGTGGTTTTATAGCTCAAAAATACCAAGAAAAAAAGGTTAAAAGTTACACAATGCTGCACATATACCTAAAATCTTCCTAAGTACTTTACTACTTGTACTTTGTTACCTTCCCGGACTGGGTGTTTGGTAAAGGGGAAGTTGTCTTTGCCCTTTTCTTGAATGGCACAAAAGAAAAATAAATAACTTGAATATTTAACTAAAACACAACTGCTATTTTCTCTCCTATCTGTCAGTCTTGCATCCCATCTGTGGTCCAGCTGGCAGCTCAGGACAGCGTTTCCATGGAGACACACTGGTAAACACTGGACATTTTCCTGTAAAAATACTAAAAGATGTGTTCAACTTCCTTAACAGGGTTTTGTGGGGAATCGAGTAGACAGACTGGACACTATTAGTGAAAATGAGCTGAGCTGAGCTACATAATGGGCCAAAATCTCATTTAGACCAAAATACTGCAGGACTTGTGTTTCTACTGCCTCTGCTGGCCAAACCGTATTCCAAATGTAAAAAGGGTCTAAAAAGATATCATAATTTTCTCCTAATGGGCCCATATTATGCTTGTATCCTCATCAAAAACATACCCAGAGTTCTGCCTTGTTTCATTCAAACAAACTCTGCATATTTATATTCTCTCATACAGAAAACTCTCTGTTCTGCCTTCTTATGTCATGTGGTAATATGGAAGGAAGAGCTCCACTGTGTTTTTAAATGTCATACACCTTCTCTAGAATCATTTGGATAATTTCAGCCCTGGATTGCAAATCTCTACTGAGCTAAAGGTAAAAGGAGCTGTTAACATGAAAACTACCACGTCAATGAAATAAAACACAACCCGAGGTACGTTTTTGATGAGGTAACAGAATTCTAGCATAGCTTAAAGCTCATAAGAGTCAATTTTCCATAGCAAAAAACTGAGTGTTTTCTTATCAAAACTCATTAAGTTGACTTAGGGTGCACTCACAGTAGGACTTTACAACCGTGCCCAAGAACAGATTGCCCCTAAAGCGCTGTACATTTGTCCAGTGTGAGTGCCATCGAACCCTGCCCAGGCACAGCATGGCTGGGACTTTGGCCCGGTCGGAGGAGGTGGGCCAAAGCAGGGCACGGTTGCTCGTGTACGCGCACACGCACAACTTCACTATACGACCCCAGTCAGGTGGACTAATGTCACTCATACCATAAAAACAGTGAATAAAGTCTGCTCCAAAAGACACAGTGAATCCACACCTACCGTCAATATGGTTTGTGACAGAGACAAAAGTTTTGTAGTGTCGTCTCCAGTGGTCCTCACTCCTCCTGTCCTCGTCTCCAGCTGCCCTCACTCCTCCGCGCTGTTATTATTTCCATAAACTCACAGAAGAGTATTACAGCAGTACTCATATTTGTCTCACTATTTAATAGAAGTTTCTGTCGCTGGACTTATTTTCTCTGCTAAAAGCATTAGCTCTGCTGCACAACATGCAAACAAACTGCTGTGTAACGACATTATCGTGGCCCCCGGTGCTTGAGAATCGCACGGTTCTAAAGTCCTAGAGTGAGTGTGCCCTTACTGTGTTTCTGATCCCCAGTAAACAAACTTGGAGATCACTTGTAGTCTTCAGGGAGATAAACTCTTCCATTGTCTGATTATTGTTGAAAGTGGTTATATTATGTAAAACTGACTCCTGTGAGCTTTAAGCCATGTTATAATACTGTTACCTCCTCAAAAACATACATGGAGTAGTATTTGTTTCATTCACTGATGTTTGAGTAATCCTGCATTATTGGTCTATCTACATCTCCAAATTTCTAGTGTTCTGTTCCAACGTGTAATGTCATATAATGGTAGTTTTCAAGTTAACAGCTCCTTTTAGCTTTAATTCAGTAGAGATGGGCAATTCCGAGGTTGAAATCATCCAAATGATTGATGAATGGAGTTCTGGCACTTTTATTGTTTTCTGTTTGAGAGAAGAACCTAAATATACAGTGTTTGTGAGTTAAACATGTGTGAATGAAACAAAACACAACTCCAGGGGTGTTTGTGATGAGGAAACAACATTATAACATAGATAAGTACCCCCAGTCTCTCTTTGGGATTGTTTACAGATTCCGTATGGTATCAATCAATCTATTTAGGAATGAGTTTATTAACTTAAATTTGTACTTGCCAAGCATTTTCTCCACTGCATCCAACACCACATGAAACCAGGCAAGAACTCCATAATTCAAAAAAGGTCATCTTTATTGAATTGCAGCATTTGCACACAAACACCCAAAGACCCTGAAGATCTTTATAGATGACTCAAGGATTTGAAATACAATCTCTGCCATGCTGTTCTCATTAGACGTGTATGGGAACAAATCATGACAGCAAACAGACAACAAGAAACTAGATCCTATACAAGCCTATCCAATCTACTGCGGCGGCCTATAGTGTCTCTAGCTATAGCAAGTTAAGCTAGAGCATTGGACAGTGGCTCATTTTGTGCAAACTTTGGTTGTGCTGTTTCCTGTTTCAGCTTGACAATAAATGAATTAAGTTCCAATTAAATTCAATTTAGAGTCCGGAACTAGTCACGAAGATTCAGGCCCCGTTTACACGGATATTTACTGGTCGCACTTTGACATGTCAACTGCCTAAAATGCCGTTTATGTCACTTTACACGCAAACGTGAAACCGTAGTTTCCCGAAATCTCCACTTTAGCCGGAGTTTTTAGAAAGATTTGTTTTCAGAGGTGAATTCTCCGTTTGCGTGTAAACGATGGGTACAAATGAAGGAAATTTCTCAGTTTTTAAAAATATCTGTGTATGTGTAAACGGGGCCTCAGGGACCTGGTGTGCTGCTCATTCACAGTTTTGGAACAAGTCGATCCAAGCTCAGAAAGGCAGCATTTTGAAGAGGATTTTTTTTAAATGGGGCGAAAAGAATCCTCCATTACTTCCTGGTATCTTATGGTGAACACTAGGGATGTAACAATAACTGAAATATTATGATAGCGTATCGTCAAAGGTCTCACGATAATATCGTGGACCATCACAATATTTCGAATCACAAGTCTCTTTGCTTATCGAATAGTTCTGATGCAGAAATACCTAAAAAAAAACAGAGGGAACTACATAGACCATGATCCTTTTCTCCGTTTCTGTGCAGACGACATGAAGAAAACTGTTCTAAACACTTTTACATCTTCATTCTTTGGATTAAGTCTTGTGAAGGCATTTTTAGAGGAAAAAGTAGCAGATTCACACAAAATATTGCAATAAATCTGGTACGGTGAGATGTATATGGTGAAAATATCGTACAGAGAGATTTGGATATCGTTCCATCCCTAATGACAATAAATGTTGTACCAAATGACTGGCCAATGTCTTTTATTATGTATAATATCGTAATATCATGAGCCTCCCCACCATATCTTGAGCTTTTCCACGATATCGCAATAAATATGGCACTGTGAGGTTCATACCGTGACGAGATCGTATCGTGAGACTTGGATATTGTTACACCCTTAGTGAAGACGCATTTGGGTGCACTATGTAACTTTTTGGTTCTCATTGTTCATCCAAAAATGTTCCACAGTATGACATTAACCTGCTTCACCTTACATTTATTCAGTTACAAGTGGCTTTAGAGCTAAAAATACCTAGAAAAACAGGCATTCTGACTGTGAGCGGGGTCACCTCTCCACAGCTCTGACCTCTAACTTGGTCTGATTTTGGTCTCCTTGAAGATGGAAACCTTCCAGACAAAGCAATAACAGAGACCCCGCACTAGAAAAGTTATACAATACACCTTGAAGACAGCCATTTTGCTGAAAAGTAAAGCAAACCAAGGTGATGCCAGACAAGTTTACAACATCGACAATTTTATTTTTGGATTTGCTTGGTAATGATAAGCAGAACATATTTTTGGCAGAAACATGCTGAAACATTACTTCATACTCTCAAAACTGCAACACAATTTTATACTTGGAAATGCTGAAGAACTGTTTTAGGCAAATGTGCATAAAACAGCAAAAAAAAAAAAAAAGAGGTAAGTAAATGTAAGCAGAATTGATTTGTTTCCACTAGAAGGTTACGGGCGTCCAAGGAAGACTGACTGCTGAGTGGTGGTGCGTCAATGTTCTGAGTTCCATTGAGAAGATGGAGTTGTTTAATAAAGAACAGCATTTTCTTGTGTAAACCTTTTAAAGAAATTGTACTTCTAATGCTCATACACCATATTTTTCACCTTGACATGAGTAGCTTTCTGTTCTTTACCTTATTATAGGCTACATGCTTTTTTCTTTGTAAAATGTGTTGATATTTTTCTTCCCAGTCCACTTTTGCCTCTAAATCCTCACCACCTTTTCTTTATGATTAAGCGGGACTCACATTAATTTTCTCACACTATGCATAAGTTTTGCCACTAAAATATGATATAAAGTAAGTAAATTTGAGTTAAATGTTCAGTGTTCATGTGCACCAACAGTTCTCTGGGAAACAGTTCTCTTTAAAACAGCTTCATAGTTTGTACAGAGCAACATCTGCAGCCCTATGCAAAATAATCAAAATGACTTGACTGAATGACGATGACTCACAGCAACTTCCAGAATCAGGTAAATGTTAGATATTCTTCAGAAATGCTATGACTGAAAAGTATTTTATGTTTTGTGCATAGACTGTAAAGAGGTGGACTAAAGGAGTCTAATGTCAGCCACAGCATTTGGTTTGGTTCCAGTCAACTGAAGGTCACGGCGTTAACGATTATAGGAATGAGAAATCTGAAGAAAGAAATAGTCCTTACTGGTAAATGTAAAAATGGGCAAGATACAAACCTGAGGCAGACCGACTGAATATACAGTTGTGCTCATAAGTTTACATACCCTGACAGAATTTATGATTTCTTAGCCATCTTTCAGACAATATGTAAGATAACACTTTTCTTTCATTCATGGTTAGTGCTTGGGTGAAGCCATTTATAATCAAACTGTGTTTCCTCTTTTTAAATCATAATGACAACAGAAACTACACAAGTGACCCAATCACTGCTTGGAGTCTTCTGTGATAGTTGTGGATGTGTTATTTTCTCTGATGGTAAAGCTGCTCATTCTTCTTGGCAAAAGGCTCCAGTTCCTGTAAATTCTTGGGCTCTTGTCTGAACTGCAGCTTGAGATCTGCCCAGAGGCTCAGTGATACTGAGGTCAGAAGAGACGAACACTCCAGAACCTTCACTTTATTCTGCTGGAGCCAGTGACAGGTCCACTCGCCTTTGTGTTTTGGATCATTATCATGTTGGAACATCCAAGTACGTCCCATGTGCAGCTTCTGGACCAAGAAATCATCAATTCTGCCAGGGTATGTAAACTTCTGAGCACAACTGTATTAAAAGTCTTTTATTAAATCAAGGGACGCATTATAGGAACGAATTTGGAGTCAGGTCCATATTAGGAATAGAAAATTATTTATGTAAAAGATAGCAAAATAAAAGCACCAGGATCATGTAGAGCAGGTTAATACAAACATTTTAAGACCAAAATGAGGAGGCTCACTGCAGCAGTTACCAGTTAGCAGAGAGAAGTGACAATTTTTTCTATGTAAGTCTATTGAACACAGTTGATGGAGCCGGAAGAGCACCCGTGAACACTTCCTATTTGGAACGTGGCAGGTAGGTTTTTTCTACGGTTTTGCGATTACGCCAGTGCTATAGAATTAATAGATCACCATTACTTCACTTCCTACCACCAGTCTATCCATTTATTATTATGGCAACACACAAAACACTGAACTTCTCACCCGGATGATCTACAACCCCCCAGCTGCTCACTGCCTTTTTGAGCTGCAGGCCAAGATTACTAATAGATTTCAGGTCAAAATCGTCCACCTCCTCTTCATTCGCAGTGATTAATATGACTAGACCAAAATATTTTATACTGTTGAAGCCTGGACCCTCCCTGCTCCTCTCTACCTCCCCGAAGCTCCCGCCTCTTTCGTTGCGTTCACATGAGGTCACGGTTCTCTCCCACTCGCAATACATTCTTGTTGCTTTGTCCATATGGGGTTTCAGTCTATTTTGGGCCGTACACCAGAGATAATCCTGTTGACACTGGGTTTATACAACAGTGCAACAATCAAGCGCTATCAACATCATATGGAAGGTAAGGAGTACGCCAAGAAGAAGGTCCGTGACTTTATAGTTCCAGCTAATCAAATTGTTTTCAGAAATAAACGTTTAAACATGGACCAGTGAAGATGGAAAAGAGGTTAACATCATGTACGTATGTATATGTAGGTATATGTAGGTATATGTATGTGTATGTATTTATGTGTGTGTGATGATAGGAGCCGTACCAAGATTAGTATTAGTTCAGGTCTCCAGTTCAGGTGGGTAAAGTGGTCAAATATTATAAACAAGTAAGATTATTGCCGTTAAGACGTAGCATCTGCTTTACAAGTTCTTAGTATGTTTATGTAACTGGAAATACAAAACATTAAATAGATGGAAAGCAGATAGAGCACAAAAGGCTATACTGTAAAATGTCAATAAATGTATGGTGTCTTTATATATGTGGGAGTGCTATAGCTCTTTGAACTGCTTATTTCAATCTTTATCTTGACCTACCTATCAGCATGGACCGTGGTGAGCTATGACTGATGTAAACTAAATGGTCCAAATATGAGTCAGGCACAACAACATGTTTGATTGCTGCAGTTTCCTCTCCATCAGCTGTCACATTGTGTTGTATGTCATTAAACATGGTGATGTTGTGACTTTAAGGACCCAGCCGTCATTTGTGTTAGAAAAAACACTGAAAAAGCGCAGATTTAGACTCACTCTGTGTGGCATGGAATACAAAGGCATCAGTCACTCGGGGCTGTGCTGCGGAGCTGTGGAGCTCACTGTGCAGCATATAACACATAAGAACTGTGTGGACTCTATCTTTGAAGTGAAGTCAATAACAGTCCACAATTCAACACCAGTCCTTTGAGCCAGCACAGTATTTACACTATAGAAGAACTGCACAGCCACATGCCCTATGCACTGTGAAATATATTCTATATTCAGCATAATAATAATAATAATAATGCATTTGTTATATATAGTGCTTTCCAAATGCTCAAAGCTGCTTTACAGTTTTGTGTATTTTTCCTTCACTCCACACTCAGTGATGGGAAGCTGCTACTGTAGCAGCTGACCTGGGGCAGACTGATAGAAGAGAGGATGCCAATCTGCCCCATCGGCTCCTCTGACCACCATGACAACACTCGTGCACTATTTTCATTCCGGTTTCATTCAGATGAACTGCTTTGGACACAACTTTGGCACACCATAATGACAGCGTCTCCAAACCAGTACTAACCAGGCCCAGCCCTGCGTAGCTTCTGAGATCTGATGAGATGAGGCTTTGACAAAGTCAAAGGCCACAATTAAACATGGACAGTATGTATGCCAACAGCTAAAACACACTGCCAGTGATAAAGGATTGCAAAACTGCAAAGGCATTTCTTTACAACTGGTTTCAGTTTGAAGCAAACATAATTTTGATTGCATTTTTATACAAAAGAATTTTCAAACTATAACAACTTTTAACCATTTTAGGGTCAGAAAGCAGTACAAAAGATATGAATAATAACCATATAAAACCATACAGACTGAAGATGGTAGGAGTCCCACAGAGAATTGCCTTTTGTCCTTTGCTGTTTATTTGGTGGACTGAAAACATGAACTGTCAGCACAGGTCTGGGATCATGTCCTGATGTGAGAAAGTTGGAAAGTCCTCATTAAACATTCACTGTAGTAGTTCAGAGAGTTCATATGTGCTAAAACTAGAATGGCCTCTTCATGATGAAGTTTTTGTCTTAGTAATATGCACAGTGGTTTAAAATATACTATTATATTCTATTAAAGTATGACTAATATCCTTGGCATTTGTTCTGCAGCTCTTAGACTTTAGGAATTAACATTTAGTCATGACAGAAAGCCATGATTTGCCTTAAAGATTTATTTTACTTCATCAGGGGCCTATAAAAAGATCAATATGTGAAGTGGAGAAAATAAAAATGAAGTCTTTAGATTACCACGGACACCTCCAGTGCTCCAGTGTGTGGAAAACATTTGTGATGGTAAGTTTAGGAAAAGTCAGTTAATACACCTGCTTTATAGGTACAATGTGAGCACAGTTTGTTTTGTGAAATTGCAAAATAAATAAATAAAATAAAAATATATGACAAACTTACAGCATCAGTGCCAGAGCTAATTCTTAAACTGTTCTGAAAAGTACATTTGGGACTATGTCTAATGCAAATATATAAATAAACATTCTTGCTCAATGCTTGCTCAAGTTGTTTTGCTTTACATTTGAATATGATTGTGTAACACTGTCCTAAACATTTGCTGTTTACTCTATATGCATCAGATCAGCTGCAAACCCTTTTGTGTCTATGTTTGTCTGCATTGCCCCTGCTAAATAAAAAATTCAAAATTCTGCTTGTATCACTTGTTACTTAAACAGAGTAATGTCCATTACACATCAGTCAGTGTCCTTGTTGGCATCTGTGATCCATCACCGTTACACATTTACCCTGACAGCACCAGCAAAAGTCTTTTATCTCCACAACAATACGGACTGGAAACAAGCAGCTGCCCGTCAAGAATAGAACTGAAGCAATCATCTCAAATCAGATTGGACAAACACAGTCTATGCAGTACTTTTGTTATGGGGATCTGTTTGAGGCTTATCGCAGGCACCTCACAATGTGGTAATATGGGATAACTAGATCATAATACCGATAACACACATATGAGATGCTGATACCGCTTTAAATTGCAAAAGAACCCTGTTATCAAACAATATTCTTATATAACTGCTACATTTTTTTTATGAAATACTGTTAATATCAAAACTGAATGCTGCCAAAAGTATTGTTTCCCTAACAATTATTAATACCATATGGATTTTGCAGTCTAAGTTATAACAATACACTTAAAGGTCCTATATTACGCAAAATTGACTCTTGTGAGCTTAAAGCCATGTTAGAAAGAGCTCCCTCCTCAATAACAATGTCTGAGTTGTGTTTTGTTTCATTCGCACATGTTTGAATAACCATTTATTATAAGTCGTGAATGAAATACAGTGATTTTAACACAGCTATTAACAGCTATATTAACAAACCTATGTCTATATTCATTTCAGTGAATGGTCTCAGTGGTTATTAAACTATCCAAAACATGACGGCCCACAGAATCCTTCCTGATAGGATTTATCTGCACATTTAGTCAAATCAGATGAGATTCGGAAAGTCATTACCCAGAATCCACTGCAACTGAAGACTGCATTGTGCTTATTAACTCGGCTTCAAATGGAGACACCAAAATAAATAAATAAAAATGGGAACAGAAAAACAAACCCAATGTAAACAATATTAATCACTGTCATAGGAGCCCGGGCGTGCGCAATAAAATAATCCAGCGCTACCACATTACACATAATACACAAGTGACACATAGTCTAGTCACAAAACAGCAGAAAAATAAGATCGACTTACATAATGTGGCAAAGAGGGCAAGCTTAAATTGCTATGTATTTTTTGCAGAAGTTTCAGACAGTGTGACGAAGCAGTAATGAATGCTCGACCCAAACAAATGTGTTTATGAGGCATGAGATCGAATGACACGATCTACTGAGCAAACAGAAGGCAATTTCATTCTCAAGAGGAGATTAATATAGTGTAATTTGGTTATACAATATTACATAATCAAAGATGACTTACTGAGCATTCCTAAATCACTTGTAAGTAATACTTTGAAATGTACATAAAAGGTGTTACAAGATACAGGCTTTATAATTTATATTATACAAATATGTGGAAAACTGACTCTTTTGAGCTTTTAGCCATGTTAGAATGTTGTTGCCTCATCAAAAACATACCTGGCAATGCAAAGGAAAAAATCAATTCTGTCAAATGAACAACAATTTTTGATCAAATACATTTTGTAGCTCATCCAAGTTGATTATTCAGTTCATCATGTGAACTATGGATCCTACCTGGACAACTGAGGGATTTCAGAAAGACCTGGTGTTGTGTTTTGTTTCATTCACACATGTTTGAGTAATCATTTATTATTATGCTGTTTGCATCCCCAAAAATTAAAATGCTGCAGTGGTATTTTTCAAGTTAACAGCTATATTTTATCTTGAGTGCAGTGGAGATTTGCATTTCTAGGGCTGAAATCATCCAAATGATTCTAGTGAAGGTGTGTGGAGTTTAAAAACACAGTGGAGCACTTCTAATACATGACGTCACAAGGTGGAACAGAGTGTTTTCAGTCTGAGAGAAGAAAACAGCCTAAACATGCAGGGTTTGTGTGTTAAACGTGTGAATGAAACAAAACAACCCCAGGTATGTTTATGATGAGGAAACATTATAACATAGATCGGAAAATAGTGTAATATGAACCTTTTAAATAACTGTTCTTAAGTTTTTTTTAATAACTATAATATTTTCCTTTTTTAATGAAACAATAAGAATAAACAGTACATGTGATTGCATTTCCACAGCAAACTAAAAGTTTTTTTTTACATCAGATACAGTTACAAAAGCCTGTCATATTGTGAAGTGGGGAATGTGGCTTAAGTGTTTTACTATGACAAATGTTCTTTGTCTAAACCATCTCACAGCAAGACTTTATACACCTGAGACTGTATTTGTTATGGTTATTCAGTCACTGCAAAGACGTCTCCTGATTATTGTAAACACCGACATAACTGACCTAGAATATGAAGTGCAAATCTGGAAATGACATATGTATTGTATGTATTGTATATACTGTACAAATAATGGAGTTTTTGTGCTTACATTTAGGTCAAGGTGCCACTTTGAGCTTATGTGTTGAAGAAATAATGGTGTTTCTTTGTCTATTGCGCTGATGAAAATACCTACTTACCTTGAGAATATGATCCTACTATTAAACTAAAAACGTCACTGTGAGAATCAGTGACAAAGAAAAAGTTGCAATATGAAAATGGAGAAATTAAAGTTATGAATGGTTGCAATCAGGAACCCAGTGGTGACTAAACCTTTATAATTATTTGTTACTTTGTTATAATTGCACTAATGATCAAATTGTAGCACATATGTATTTGGCACATATGGTTTATTTACAGCCATTTCTAAAACAGTAACTGCGTCCAAGTTCTGACTCACCATAATTGCCCTTGGAAAGCTGTAATATACATCAGCTGTTGTGACATCGTCAATAAGAGACTGCCGGCGTGGCTGGGACAAGACAGAGGCGCCCCCTCACAGACCCGACCTGGATCTGATCAGCACATACCATGACTCACCAGACACCTTCAGGGCCTGCTGTTTCTTTCACGGTCATTCGGAAGAGGAAAAAGGTTTTGCTTTATGGAAGTTTATATCAAAGTGAATATCTTTGGTCATTTAAAGGTCCTACATTATGTAAAAGTGACTCTTGCGGGCTTTCAGTCATGATATAATGCTGTTATTTTGCCAAAAAGTGATGAAAAAAAAGAGTTGTTTTTTGTTTCATTCACACATGTTTGAATAACTATTTATTATAAGTCTGTCTTCATCTCCAAAGCTCAAAATGCTCTTCAATACTCTTCAAGTTTCCAATTTAATAGCTACCTTTTTATCTTTTGTTCATTTCCAGGGCCAGAGTGTGCTCTGTTTGAAAGAAGAACTCAGCCTAAGTATGCAGGATTTGTGAGTTAAACATGTGTGACTGAAACAAAACACAGCTCCTGACAATGACTATACAACATAAATCAGAAAAATGGCGTAACATAGGCCCTAAACTCCCAATGTGCATATAATCATTTTAAATAGTTCTCCACAGGACTATGGCATGACAAGGGCCTACACAATTATACTATACTATACAAACATAGTCTACATACTTTTCACTTTTGTAGTAGTTGTACAATTCACAAGGGGATGTCACAGAGTTCAAATCGGCTGTCATCATTTTCTTTGTGGGATTTATACAGTAAAGTTATGAATGGTTGCAATTAGGGATTAGTAGAAGTATTATTTTTTTTATGGAATACGATCATTTTTAAGAGGTTAACACTTATGTACAGCGTGTTTTCACCAGAACAATAATCCAGGGCTTTTATCCAGCACTTGACAGGTTGTGTTGGCCTCAATATCTCATTCAGTGTGCATCACAATGTGTTTGTAGTGCTGAATATGGTTAAGAATTACAGTAACACCCTAGGATAACTAAACGTTAACTAATCAAGCATGAATCTTAGTTATGAATCTTAATATATAAACCACAAATAGTTTATTAAGAATCATTCAGGCTTTGTTTAAATGATTCATTTATGTTATAATGTTGTTTCTTCATCACAAACATACATCATTATAACATGACTTCAAGTTCACAAGAGTCAATTTTGCATAATATACGACCTTTAATAATGGGGCTAGGAGCTGATATTGTTCATTATGATATATCATAATTAAGTCTATGTTCACTGTTCACTTGTACTGCTTTATTAGCTATAAAGTGTTACCACAACTCTACTTTTATTATAATAAAACATAACATTTTTATACAAAATTGAAATAAAATAAAAATTTCACTTGAACTCTTTTCAAACCTTTATTTCACAAGTACTGACAAAGAGGCAACAAGGACACTCTGCCTTTTACCTTCCACTTTCAATGAATGGAATAAACACACCACTCACTGCACTGTTCCATTTACACTCAGAAAAACTCATTAATTTCCTGCTTTGTTTTGTAAGTGTTTTTGTTTTATTCCTTATACTTGTGTATAAGGCCACCCGTGAGAACACCACTGGAAAACCATTTGACACACTTCCTCTTTCGATATATTAATCCGTGCTTTTACTCCATAATAAAAAAAGTCCTGACACACATGGCTATGATTCAACACAGCTGTAAAACATATGCGGGTGGACTTGACAAGGAACTGCTGGCTGAGTTAATAAATTAGCTGCGTCTGCCAATGGAGAGATCGCTCATGAGCAAGGTGAGTGTCAACTATGAGACCTTGCAGCTTCAGCGGGAACATCTGTGAGGTCTTTAACAGTCAAACCCGTGGAGGAAAATATTATGACGAGCAGGCGGACATTCCTCGGGGCAAATTTATGTATGACTGTAAAATCACAAGTACATCGCTCAAATCTTTAAGTTGTTACTTATAAAAATGGCTCATACAAAAGTAACATAAATATAAAACAGTTATATACAGAGAAAGGCCAACGTTTTGGTCTTTTTCAACACAGTATTTTCAACTCAGTTCCTCTGTCTTTGCTGGTGAATATGTACAGAGACAAAGGCAATAACGTGGTATTTCTGGGTTCGAACTATAGTAAAATCATTGCTTAAAAGTGGACAATGTACCTTTTTGTAGTGGGTATGCTGTGATGGTCCACAGTAGGATATTAAACTAATCTATTTATGGAGACTTGGAGGTAAAGCTAGAGTATGGATGTTATATTATGGTTTCTTTTAGCAGTAAAACACCAGTAATTGGAAAAAACACATTGTTTTTTATGCCAGACTGTGTAACATTCCAGGTGAAGCAATAACATCCATAAAGACAAGCAGGTAATAAATTCCCCACCAGTTACACAGTGTACCTTTTATGCTAGAATATTAACCAAAATTAGGCATTACTGGCACCACTGTGACAAGATTTTCAAAGTTTGCTGTGAGAACTTTCAAAATCAATCATTAAGTTATCCATGGACTGGGTGTGTTTTAAATTAGTCTGTAAAATGATCTGTCTATCTTGATTGTCATTGCAGAGACCCAAAAGTCTCCATAAATTACTGCTGGAGAACTGCTTAAGTTGGTTTCTGACTGTCTCTAAAAGTAAAACTATACATACCAGATTTATTTAGGGTTCCAATATAAGTTAAAGATACTGTAGTCCAGTTCCTTTTGACAGGAACAAATATATACTGTACAGTGTTGCACTCAGTGAGCAAAAGGACAAGCTTCGAACACTTTTGAAGGCACATGAAAACACAAAAAGCTCTATTCACGCTTACCGGAAAACATTGGAAACATGCGGATGACGACTTCCGATACTGGGCATGTGATAAAACCGTGGATTCAGCAGCAGCGCTCTTCACAACCTGCCAAAGCTTTCCATGAGGGACGTGACTCTAATCATGTCTTCAATGTCACTTAGAGGCAGATGGTTGTAACTGTTGATCGTTCCGAACATAACAGAAAGCTACAATGACATCTTAATACACAAATTAAAAGGCAATTTATAAAAGGAAAAATTAAAGAATACAATGACATGTAGCTGAAGAAAACTGGGCCATTTTCTCAGTTCTTGTCCCAGATTTTGTCAGAATTACTATCGCCAACAGAGCCCAAATGAAGTTGTCATTCGCATGTTTCCAAACGTCTGCCGGTTTTATATAAGCATGAATAGAGCCCATTTAGTTCTTGCTGTAATAACACAAGTGATTTAAGATTTGGGATTTCCCAGTGCAATCTTGACTCAATTAGCTACGTGGATCAGTGTACGAAGTTTCAAAGCAGTCTTTTATTCCACATAGCCAACCATATCGCTGGTCTTTAGTGTCCAGTCTGTCAAGTCAACAAGAAGTATGAGCAAAAGTCCCTTAGGTAGCTCATTATTTACCTCTCTGAAGAGTTTGTTTACATCGACGCCACTCTCACTTAAACATGCGTCTTGACCCCTACTGAAGGGTTGGCAGCGCCCTGTTTATCATGCGCCCCTGAGATCCAGTGATAGCAGTCCGTAGTGTTCTTGTTATTCCGGGACTGTGCTGCACATCTTGTACAATAAACGATGCCCAGTGCCACCATCACCACGACAAAAATGCAGATAGGCACAAGAAGGCCGACCAAGAGCCAAGTGCTGCTCTGGCTCTCCTCCCTGTCAGTTTGAACAGAATCCAAGTCAATTCCTTTGCCAACGCCCGAGGAATCCAGAGGAGGGTTGGACTCTGTGGAAAAAAATGGTTTAGAGGATGCTGTGATATCCTCGTAGTCCTTCGCAATTTCCTTCTCCTCTGCTTCCCCTGGGGAATGAGAGGTGACGGTGTATGGTTTCCTCTCTCTAGGGACCATGGGTGCTTCAAAGTCATAGTCAGGAGGTGCCTTATAGTCTATGAAGGGATCCTGGTTTACTGGTTCGGTGCTTTGGGTTATTATGGGAGCCCACCAATTCCAAGCACCTTCTGAGACTGTGGAGGTGGACAACGATGTAGGATGAGGAGTGGTGGTCTCCTCCTCAGCTTCATACCAGTCTGATGTGGTGCTAGAAATAGGGGTCGAAGGGGATATCGTAGGAATAGCAGTTGCGTCGATTTCTGGCTGTAAATGCTCTTCCCATTGTGACCAGAATTCGGAGTCTGGATGATCGATATCTTCTGACTCAGTAGTGCCCTCTGTTGGAAAATGAAATGGATCTAGTGGTGACCCAGTGACCCAAATTATATCAGCATCCTCAACTTTAGGTGCATCTGTAAGCAAATTTAGAGACTGGTCCAGCTCAGCAGACCAGTTAGTGTGAGCCTGTATTGTATAGTCATACTCGTCTAGTTCATAGTCTTCAGTTGGAGGGGGTTGGTGTGTGACCCAGGGGAAAGAAGGGGTAGCAGCATATTGGTCATCTATTTCAACGATCTTTTGACAGGAATACAAATCGCTCATAAGCGCATACCCCACTTCACAATAGCATTCAAATCCACCATCGTAATTGACGCACATCTGCTCGCAAGTCCCGGCAATCTGGCATTCGTCGACGTCCTGGCAGCGGCTGGGGTCCTCCGGTAGCGGGGAGTATCCCAGATGGCAGTGGCAGATATGAGAGCCCGGAGTGTTCTCGCAGGCGTGCTCGCATGGGTCGCTAGTGCATTCATCCAGGTCATCGCACTCGCTGTCCTCGCCCGGTTGGTATCCCTCGCGACACGTGCACTGAAAAGTACCGGGGGCGTTGACGCACACCTGCTCACAGGGACTCTGCAGGCACTCGTCCACGTCCACACATCCTCGCTCATCTGGAGCCAACATGTAGCCCTCGGGACAAGCGCAGCGGAACCCATCGGACAGAGGTAGGCATTCGTGCTCACATGGCGCTCCTTGGCACAAATCAAGCTGCTCGCAACTTTGCCCATCTTGGCCCAGTTGATAACCATCATCGCATTCGCAAAAAAACTGGTCCCCTGTCTGTTTACAAATATGCTCGCACCCGCCATTGTCATCCTCGCACCAGTTGTACTGAAGCGGCCCATCGAGGCAAATTGGCGAGTTTTTGGACCAACCTGCCGAACCGTTATCTTGGAGCATGCATAAAACCTCCTGCTTTTCGCCAGGACAAGGTACGGTAGCCACGGTGCCAAAGGGGACATGTGTCAGAATAGTGCTTACAAGGTGAAATGGGGTGTTGTAGAGCACGCTGCCTGCCCCTTCACTTGGCAGGGCGTCACACATTTGCTGGTAGCCATAGTAGCAGAGATAAGCTTCAACAGGAACTGAGCAAGAACCATCCATCCACTTGAAGTTGCTGGTTGGGTCCGTTGTGCTGTATCCCATGGCGACACAACGTGGCACCAAGCACATACTAGGAGTGTCATCCTTGAGCCAGTTGGTGTACTCCGTATCCTGGTCACCTGTCGTCCAGGAGTAACCCCGAAGTGGACGTGCGGCAGTGCATTGCCTCGGCTGGCGTTGAAGGCCTATCCACACCTGCACCTTGGTTCTCGAGTACCTTAAATCCACAGTAGAAAACAAAGAGGCAATAGTCTTGGCTTCCTTGCTGCGTTTGATTGTGGCGAGGTTGCCCCCGTTCTCTTTGCAAGCTCTCCATGAGTCTAGAAAAGTTTTGCGCTGGAAGTAGACCACATAGCAGCCTTCAGCGTTGCACAGAGCATCCCGTTCTCTCAGATCCTGGCAGAAGACTGAAGAAAGTCCAAAAAGAAAGCTCCAAAGACATAGGATGAAATAGACTCCAGCGCTGCTCACCAGGAGGCCCATTCTCTTCCAAAGACAGATGCTATCGTGCTGGCCCTTTGCACTTTCCCCTAGCTTGATAGCGCTCTTGCAAGTCGAGACCTCTTATCTCGGCCTGTTGTAGTCCCTATCTCAACTTTTCCCTCTTCATTGGAACACTTTTTGTGTGCCTGTCTCTGCTCCTGACTCTAGCCTTTCAAACTGCTCTGTGCTGAAGTTGAGTACATGCAGACTGTCCCAGGGCAAACGGGGAGGAGAAAAAGGAGAGAGAGGAGAGAGGAGGGGGATTGCCAAAAAGAGAGTGGGCAAGTGGAGAGAGACAGAGAAAGAGAGAGAAAAAGAAGGATGCAAAGTGTATGTTTTTGCAGAGGGGGTAGTAGATGTAGTATGTGTCAGAATGGGGGGAGGTGAGGCGGACTGTGAGTTTCTTTCTTGGGAGAGCTGAGCATGTCATATGGTTTTCATAATCCCAATTCCAGGGACATATTTGGGACACTGCCATTCACCAGCACACACAAAACAGCATTGTAGAGAGGATAGGAAGGAGCTGCAAGAGTTTGCTGTCAGCAAACCTAGAACTCTCACCTGAAGACTACAACAATCAAAGACGACCTGAAGTTTTATAGGTTCAGTCATGACGGTCCATCGCTCGTCATGCTGTTTAATGTATAGAGATTTGTTGCATATATAATGCACAATGACATTACAGCAGAATGCCCACTGGCTTTGAGCTCCACTTTAACATGTGCTTTTTATACAATGAAGAAAATATTATTAAACTACTGAAGAAGCTCAAAGAGGACTGCACTTCAGTCAGAAATGTTCTGGTTTAGAAGCAAATGATCAAAATGTTGAAAAATATCAATGCCATAAATACATCGAAATATTTAGTCCATTGACCCTGTAATTTGACAACTTATTTGTAATGACAAATGAAGCATTTACTGCGTTCACTTCCTAGAGTTACATCATTTCAAATGGAGAGAAGTCACGGGAGATTCACAGTACAGTATTTTTGTCTGATAGAGATTGTGTCCACAAACTTGCCATATTAATATTCTGTCTTTAAACCTTATGAACAGGAAACTATCACATTTTTGGAGTTGAATACAGCTCTCTTTTGTTTGTTTTAACTGAAAACATGTCAAACTTTTGTTCAGTTTTTGTTTCATGTGGATAGGCCCCATAATTTCAGATAGAGATCTAATATCTGAAATTAACCATAAATTAGGTTTTTTAAAAATTTGAACTCATAATTCTGACCTGAAGCCAAGCTCATTTTTAAACTATAGGGATTTGAGAATATTTCTAATTTCAAAAAGATTGTACAGATGACTTCCTATAGAAACTGATAGAAAAGGTTTCCTATCTGGACATCAAGAAGGTGAAAAGCATACTTTTTAACTCATCAGTGGTATAGAATATTTTAATCCGAATTCACAAGGCTTTTAATTCTCGTCCATGATCTCTGTACTCTGCATCAAAGGACACATAATCCATGGAAACTTGAATAAAATACCTTCCCAGACTAATACCGTAACCCAGGGCCTGAAAGCTGAGCCTTGCGGACTGAGCACCGTATATCCATACAAAACAAAAACACAAGAGAGTCGCGGAGGTCACTGCTGGAGAGGAAGAGGCCTCTGGGTTTGCAATGAAAACAAGGACTGGTCCCGTGAAATAGAGACATGCTCTGAGGGGTCCCGGGCTAAAGAGGGGAGGGAGCAGTAGCGGGACAGGGGTATGTGGGTGTATGTATGTGTATGTAATAAATCCAGCAGACTGTTTTTGGAGACCCCATGCTGCGTCAGAGCATTTAAATCCATGGCCTTCGCAGCACCTGGAGCTACAGTACATGTCAGACAAAGCACGCCATGGACACAATATTCTGGACACGGACAAGGAAACATCTGGTCCAGAGCCAAGATAAGACAGATCCAAATAATAAAATAGATAATAATATGTACTCAATTTTACAGAGATTCTGGCTGTTTTGTCAGAATCAAAACATAATCACTTCAGTGTAGTTTTTGATACCACTATACTCATTTAAGATCATTCTCTTACAAAGTTAACCAAGTTCCTCATTTAATGTCAATATATTTTTGTGTTATTTCTATGCGTTAAAATAATTCAGGCTCGTACAAGGTAAATATTCAGTCAGTCACAGATTGAAACTGAAAGTAGTCATTGTTTAAAGCAGACCTAAAGCGACTTTTTTGAGCTTTTATCCATGTTATATTTTTCCTCCTCACCATTTAATCACCTGGAGTTTTATTTGGAGTGATTCATACAACTTTGAGCAACGTTTAATAGTTTTTTTCAAGACGTCATATTGCCGATCAATCCTTATTTTCACCACCACCGGCATAGGCCCACTGTTCTATTCTTATTTCATTCTCCAATTAAATTTTTTAAATCAGTGACATGCGTAGGGTTCAGCAGGGTTGTGCAGTCATTCGGTACAAATAAGAACAAACCTGCTGCTCCCTAGTGAAGAAGAGAAGGTTTCAGAAAACGCCAAATGCTAACACGTGTTAATGCCTCTTATCATGTTCTGGTCTGGACACAGTTCTCTTACCTTTCACCCAATGTGATTTAGCTTTGACAACTCCTCCAGCTCCCAGTTTGACACTTTCAAATAGCCATTAGCTTTCAGAAGTGCCTCATTTCCATCCACGTGTATAATAATTTTCAAAGCACTTTTCACTCTTGTACATTTTGGCTCAGCATTTAACAACTTCTTATCCACTTGCCTTTGTGGATTACAAAGATTGATTTTGTGAACTTGCCAGCATATAAAGTCTTATCCCCCTCAGAGCACTTACTGAATCCAAGTTCTTTAACCTAAGTTGAGTCTGACCTCAGTTTTACGATGACTGGGTCAATTGTGCCCCACTGTGCCAGCACTTAAAGCCAGCACCTCTCCTAACGGCTCTGTTTTATGGTAACATGACATTTTCAGGTCAACTGATGTTTAACGTTCATGACCGGACTTTAGCCACTGCTCGCGAAACAGACTTTGACCCCTTGTGTGCACGCCTGTCTCCCAGAATCCATCACTTCTGCTGGACAACATAAATAACGTGTGGGTCACTGTGACCAGAGTCCTGCTGCAGCAAAACAGTGAGAGGCCAAATCGTCTGGAAGCCTAATGAGGTTATCTCAAAACACACGATTTCATTCACGCTCACTTCTGACAAATATGCCTCAGCAAACAAATAAGAGCTCCAGGCAGTCAGCTGAAATATCGTCATAAATGTCTCCTGAGTCGAACAGTTTAGAAATAGAAATTCGCAAAAGCTGGTCACATCATGGACTGAAAACATGTCAGCACACTGATGTAGACTGCAGAGGGTAAGCGTTTTGCTTTGGGTGTGCTAGTAGGATTTTAGCCAAGCCTTTTTAAACACTTCTTTAAACTTCAAAAACACCCTGTGCCCATATGTTCCCAAAGCATGTGTTTTGTTCCATCCATCACTGTCAGTCATCCCTGGGTGGTGCCCGTGACTTTGAAATACCCTGTTATATTTCTCACGCTCTCAAGATACATTTCAACTTGTACCTTAAAGCTGGGTTTCTGTAAAAGGTAAGTATGTTTTCTGTTTCCGGCAAAGAATATATTGTAAAGGCACCACTTGAGATGCTATGCACTGTCTGTAGCAAATAATAAAGTATTTTTTTCAGTCTCTCAACATCCCCAAAGAAAGCGTCAAAAGCAGCACTTTGATCCACCCCGTTCCACTTTGCCCTCTAAAAAAATCATTTCCAAAGCCGCACGCGCACCAAAAAATGAATGCTTGTGCATATTAACACTGTGCTAAAGGCTTTGTGAGAGCTTAGGTTGCTTATTGTTCAATGGCCTCTGCAAATAACTGAATATTTTTGGTGGCTGTGGTCAGTAAGGAGAGTAGACTTGGACATGGGACAAGGGGATAAAAGAGCACTCTTGGGGGGTTATTGGTGCTTCCTGACAGGAAAAACGATTCTCTTAAGTCTGTCCATCTCCCCTCTCCCTCTGGTGTGTGAAGCAGTTCCAAGAGATTCACAGTTACTGACTTTCATTATCCTAAACACGGCACTGTCATGGTTGGTCTCTTTCAACAAAACAAACACTACAGAAGAGAAGACTGTAGACTTGTTCCGCCATACGGGAGTCATTATATTGTATAGCGTCCGATTCGCTGTGTTTGGTATTGATTAAAGATTTACACGCATATGTATGTTGTGTGGTGTTTGTTGTCAGGGAATGCAGAAAAGGATAAAGTAACTTTGCAAAGCTGATGCGCTGTTAGCATGATAGTTGCATGTAGTGTGGAAAGCACTTACTTCATTGCATGAAAAATTGGCTAGAAATGCTTAGGAAAGTGAGGAATACAAGACAAACATTTTAAAACCATAAAAATCAGGTACAATGCCTTTAAAGATGCTTTAAACATTTTGGTTCAATCCTAATTTTGGAGCTATAGACCCTTTTAGGGCTGTGATAAAAAAAAAGCTGAGCATGCATTCTGGCAACGGAAGTGGCATTGCCCATTCATTCCAATACATTCAGACTGAGATAAAAACATTGCTAGCACCAAAATGTCTGGTTGTTACGTGTGTGGTTGTCAGAATCGATATTCTACCGGCGGACTAAAGTTTCAAAATTTTGCGCACTGATCGCACAAGGATCTGGCAGTCGAACACCATTTGTCAAAGTCGGCTCGTTGTGGAAATATTCTCGATCTTTTGACGATAATCCTTTCGCAGAGCTCGACAAGCTGCTGAGTTCTGCCGTATTTCTGTTGCCAAAATGCGTGTGCAACCGTGCCTACATCACCACTGTTTATTAACACTAAAAGAGTCTGTATAAAACTGTCGGCAGATCTTGTCAAGAAGTGCATCTACTTATATCAGTGGAGGCACTCTTTTGAAACAATCTCACTTTTAAGACTGGGTAAAATTCTGAAAATAGACCTGTACTTTTCCAGTGAAATACATTCAACACATTCTCTAAAATGTACTCTAGTCTTCCATACCTTTCAGTCCCTTTGTAGTTCATCTTGCATTACATGTTGGTGAGTTATACGGCATAAAAATATTATATAGGATTACAAGAGAAACTAAGATGGTACATATGGTCAGAAACACCAAGTGGAACGCTGACTGAACTGGAGTTGCTTTCATAAATCTCTCATGAAGGAAAACGAGCATACATCCTGTCATATATTTCATTACGGGACGCCCCATCTGATGTACGCCCCATGTACCCCACACCTCCAGACTCCTGCAGATTCCAGATGACAGCTCATATGTAGTTCCCATCGGGGGAAGAGGAGCGCAGATAAAGACTTGAGATTCCGATCGGACCTCTGGGATTTCGAGTAGTTTCCCAGGCACGCCACAGCACTGCGCTCGCTCATGTCTTCTGTATGCATTTCTCAGCACATGTTATCTTTAATTTCCCTCACATGCAAGACTACAGGAGCTATTTGATGTCTGAACAAAGAGATGCTTAGTACCAGGTTTTATATGTATGGCAAATGGATTTAGAGAGGCCTGTATGTATTTGATGTTGGGAAGGCTGTTCTTTCATACGGCTTTATTCATATACAGTAGGTCTGTGGGTCATAAAGATTTATCTGTTTTAAGTTCGAGCGAGAATAGTGCATTTTACGCTCAAACAATGTAGAGGAAAATTCTAGTTTAAAATAGTGCAGTGGAAGTTGCCAAAGCTTTTGTTGTGTTGTTTTGGATGTGAACTGAATACAGACTTTTTAAACTCCCTAAGAGCACAGCAAAAATATAATTACGCTCACTATGATTTTTAAGCATATAAACATTATTTTGACTTAGGGCTTATATTACGCTGTTTTCTGTTCTTTTTTTAAAAATCCAGCACAGCATAGTCTGTATAAAACTAAATTGATTAAGATTGTTGCAAGGTTTGAGACACAGCTAAAATGACAGATAAACACACGTATAATTACTGATTAAAATTAAAGCCAAGTCCGGAGGTAGATGGTTCAAAAAGGGTTGCCATATTTTATAGAAAGTGATTGAATTGCCTTTTTACGAGGGCACAGAGGAGCTCCACTGGAAAATCTTTAAAAGTCTCTCTGTACCATCGTGTAACACATAGCGGTTGCTGTTTTCTGCTCTGTGTTATGTTGTTTCCTCATCAAAAATATACCTGGAGTTGTGCTTTGTTTCATTCACACATGTTTAACACTCAAATCCTGACATATATAGAGTTCTGTGGTGATACAGGAAGTGCTCCACTGATTTCAGCCCTGGAACTGCCGATCTCTACTGTACTAAAAGGGAAAAGGTTGTTGTTACATTGAAAACTACCACTTTGTAACATCACGAGGTGGAGCAGAGCATTTTGACCTCTGGAGATGCAGACAGACTAAGGATAAAGGATTATTTAAACATGTGTGAATGAAACAAGATACAACTTCAGGTATGCTTTTATGCGTTTTATAAACATTCTAACAAAGCTCTCAAGAGTCAATTTTGCTTTAATAATTGCAGAATATTCTTCAGATGAGAGTCTTCTGAAATGTTCCATTTGTTGAAGGAATTCGTGAAATGTGAGTGGATTTAATGTTGACCCCTGTGGTACTCCTTTGGTTTTCAGTCAAGTGTACTTTTTCAAAATTCTGGTCTTTAAGGTCAAGCAGAATAAATAAACTGATTTGAATAGCTTGGCCACAAAAGCATCAGCTGGAGTTTTCATTTCAAGTGTAAAATTCTGTGAGGAGGTTTTACAATAGATCACAGTGAACTGCACCTGAGTCTTGGGCCAAAACAAGCAGGTCTGGAGTGTGTGGAGAGATGGTGCACATAAGAGAGCCATTTATTATTAATGTGTCAGTCTTGGGTTATTCAAACATCAATAACATGTAAATACAATGAATAAAAACAGCAGAAAATACGCTGCAAAATCATTCTTTTCGTAGTTTTTGCTGAATGATCTCGCAAATAGAACTGGATTTGTCTGCCACTCTAATCATTAGATAACCCCAGTATTTGTTCCCACTTGGTTTTAATTAGCAAAAATAATCCCCTCAAAAAGCTCTGATGATCCAACAATATGCCAACATGCTGTCCGCTTGTGTCCATTGTTTTCAGAATCAGAATCAGAATCAGAATGGTTTGATTGTCATATGTGTGAACAGGTTCAACATTAGGAAATTGCTGTGATCAAAAAATTACACTACATATACAGAATACATCAAATATATGAAGCAAAGTATATGGAATTGTTTAGTAAAGAAAAAGGTTAAAAAAAAACTAAGTATTTTTTGACAAAGCAAAAGTAGAATAATTTGAGGAACAAAAATAGTTAGTAGAGTTATTTCTTTTTTCTTTTTTTTGCAACATAATTCCATACAATTTACTTCATATATTTGTTGTCTTCTCCATGTAAATCAAATAGGGATCGTGGACCATCACAATGTATCAAATAACGAGTCTCTTTGCTTAAATGAACAGTTCTGATGCAGAAATCGCTAAAAAAACAGAGGGAACTACATAGACCATGATCCTTTGCTCTGTTTCAGTGCAGACGACATGAAGAAATAACTGTTCTCAGCACTTTTAAATCTTCATTCTTTGGATTAAGTCTTGTGAAGGCATTTTTAGAGGAAAAAGTTTTGTGAGCTTCCACAAAATATTGCAATAAATATCGTACTGTGAAATGTATATGGTGAAAATATCGTGAGAGATTTGGATATCGTTACATCTCTAATGACAATAAATGTTGTACCAAATGACTGGTCAAAGCATTTTATAATATCAGTCAATATTGTGAGCTTTTCCACGATATCACAATAAATAGGTTCATACCGCGACAATATGGTATAATGAGACCTGGATATCGTTACACCCCTAATATCAAAAGTAAAGTAAAAAAGCATAGAAAAATACACTGAATGAGATGGTGAGAGCAAACTTTTGACTGGTAGTGAACTCTGTAACTGAATTAGCCCTTATGCAAATTATGAACTTGCGGCAAATAGATGAAAATCGAATAAATATGGTAATCATTCTAAGGCAGTACATGAAATTGAGCCTATCCGACCCTATAGTTGTAAGATGTTCCTCCAGAAGTTGAGCTGGATGGCCTGAAGCGCTGCGTGTGCTCCAGCCGTGTGGTTAATGAGAGTGATTTTGGCTGGCTCTGCGTAAACATTCTTCGTACCTCTATTAAAACAATGGCTGTGTTTGTGTTGTGGGATCCAATTGTCTCGGAGGAATATACGGGTTTCTCAAAGTCTCTCCCTCCTTCCCTCTTCATCCTGTCTTCTTGGCATTGTGGTGAGCTTTCATTTCGTGGTTTTATGTTAACAATTGAAAGTAATAGTCACATGCTTTTCATTCATGTAAAAATAATACGCGGATTATACAAGAAAGCGCCGCATTTCGGGAAAAACGAGTGGCTCATTGCTCTTGTTGGATGCTCAAAGTATGAATCTGATCTTGAGAATTGTCAGTGAGGTTAAAGTTCAGTGCTTGTATGGTACAGATTCCTCGCATTCTTTCTCTTTTAGATAATGGCTAACAGCTACGAAACCTACATACTTAATATCTGTGGTGTTGTGGTAGTGGCTGTGTATATTTTTGAAGACAGGCTTGTAAAATGACCAGACAGTGTTGACGGTTACACCAAATGGGAGGTCACGCTGGAGTACGCAGGTCACTTCTCACACTCCAGCGACTGCTCTGAAGTGACATAGCGCTGTTTGGGCCAAGATTACGCGTCTGCCAGTGAAACATACTTTTAGGCGTTAAGGTAGGTGATGAGATTTTCTATAGCGGTAAACATGAATTGTGAAAAGACACTGGCCATTCTCGGTTCATGTGCGGGTCAGTCATAATCTGAGGGACTTTTGTTGGAGCATTTGTTCTGCTTTATGGTCATTTTCAAGCACGGTTTTCTCTATTTTAGCTAAACAAATGACAATATATTGCCCCTTTTACAGTTGACGGGTATCAAATTGGTCAAAATAAGGGACATTTCTTACGAAAAAGTGGAAAAAAAATCACTGGTTTTGGCTCAAAACTGGGACTGTTCCTTTGCACTGTTTCTCCTTATGAGTTTTTGTATATAGCTGAGATATATTAGTAGTACTATATTTCTATTTCTATGTTTATTTTAACTTATACATTTATTTTAACTTATACATTATTTTAACTTAAATATATAGATTTATATGAGTATGCCTTATTTGACACCAGTATCTTGTTATTTTTTTATACTATTTTGAATTTATTATTACCATTTATATTTTTGCTCTTTGTTATTATAATATATTGTAATGTGCAAGCTACTGTATCCAAATAATAATAAATCTGTCTTGTCATCCTACATTAGAGTTATGTTTTTGGGGATGAGATTGCAACACGGCTACGGAATAAATTAGACTTCTATTTGTGTAGGAAAAATGATCAAACTGACTCTTGCTACTGCCTGTGATGAACATTATAAAGTGATAAAAAGCATTTACGCCACACTCGAAATACCCATAATATTGTCATTCGTAACGCTCTTCAAATACATGCAAACGATTTTCACACACTAATCTATCTGATCTAATCTGACCTAGTTACTAATCAGTGAATTTTTCTTTACAAAACAAATTTTAATCACAGTTGAGGCATAATCGTCCCATTTAAAGTGATTTGGAAAGCACTTCTAACTAATAACATGGCAATACATCAGAATGTCTGGCTTCTTTGGCATTGCTGGCGACATTAGAAACCTAATTATGTTTGCAGCGCTGACTGAAGTGAGTAGAGATTAGCCTTACCAAGCAACGCTGAGATAAGTGCACACAGCATTTGCTAATCTGGAGCCAGCACCCAGTTCTGTTCGAGAAGAGGACCGTACTCCCATAAATCAGGGCTAAACTGTGTTTGTCGTTAGCTAGGGCCGGCGCTGCCTCGCCGAATGGAAGATGGAGGTCACGGTCAGGTTGGTTCTGTCTGCATCACTGAACATTAAGTAGCCGCACAGATCCAGCTAACCGTGTCAACAAAGCTTTTATTGACTTAACTTCCCAGCGGGACACTTACAGGTACACGTCAGCCCAAAGTATAGGACTGTTCAAGAGGAAGTTCATTTTTTGTGCTCACTCACTCGTTGTGAAATGGCTGAAACCAGACGTAATAAGGCCACGTGTTCTCCTGCAAGATTTGGGTTCCTCTTCACTCTTGGTTAAAGCTCCTGCTGGGGAATCCAAACATAGATTACAGTGAAATGCAGCACTGCGGTCACCCATTTAGCCTATCAGCCAGTCCCTTCTACATTCTGACTGAAGAAGGCACAGAAACCGGACAATAGAGCATGAAATACGTCTGTCCAAACCTGAGACGGTGCAACCAGCTCCTAATATGTAGTTTGCATCTCTTAAATATGTAAAACATCTCCTCTCCAAAGTTCTTCTAACAGTCAGAACAAAATATATAATTTCTTTTACCTGAGATAATAGTTTAATGCTTCAGTTGTTAATTCTGATGAAAGTCTTAGTCCTTTATGTTGTTTTTCCACCTTTTTTACATGTAAGCAGCATGTTTCTTTTTGCTCCGTCACTCTGATTGGTTAATCCGCCTGTCCATTATGCCCCGGCTCCAGATTCACACGTCTTAGTAAAGTTTTGTCAAAGCGTGTGGTTCTGGGTGGCTATGTACGTGAACACTGAAGTGAAGTGAGCAGCTGGAACTTCCTACAACTCAACAGCTCCAAATCTGAAATCCTTTTAATCAATCCCCCCCAATCCACCTCTCATAACAGCAATAGTCTCGGCCCTCTCAGCCCAACATCACCCCTGCTGCCAGAAACCTCAGCGTCATTTTCGACTCTCATCTCAACTTTTACCTCCACATCAAAAAAGTCGCCCAATCCTGTTTCCTCCATCTCCGCACAATCAAAAATAAAACTATCCTCTACTTATACTATTAGAATTAAGCTGATTTGTTGCATCATTGACTGTTTTTTATGTTTTACATTGTTCATTGCTGCTTGTACAACACTTTGTAAACCTTGTTTTTAAAAGTTTTTTTAAAAGATGTATTATTATTATTATAAGTCATCCACTGATCCTGACAGTTTTCCCAGTGATTAGAATGACCCCTTATTAATGTTGCATCAGTTACATCATGATCTGCTGCTTCATGTGCAACCAGCCAAGCACCCACAACTTTTTCAACAAGATCCTATGAACTTTGTTGAATTGGCCAATGAGCAGCCTTCACCCTGACATCAGCTCTTTCCTCTTTGCCAATGTTTCTATGACTTCAGCCTGAACATTGCCTGAACGCACCACAAGAGCTCGAGTTTTAAAGACACTCGATTCAATTTTATCAAACTTGCTCCCCCCTGCTTGACAAAAGATGACAAACTGTTCACTAACTTCCTGATCCCACCCACTGAAAGTTATGATATCAAGATAATATTTTCACATCACAGTTTTGTTAGTTTGCAGATTTTTAAGCCAAAGTGACTTTCTCTTCCAGACGTTACACAGCATCTCTCAGCTAATGGGTAATAACAGGGTGAGAACAGAACCTCCTCTGTTCCCACATCTCATATTAAAATAGCTCTACTTCTGTCTTCTGCGACTTCAAAGGAGAATCTCCCTGCAGCCTGCTCCTGAAGTGAGCCGACAGCTTTTTTAAGATCCATAAAATGACTTTAAATATCTGCAATGATCCACCTCAATGCTTTCTAAATGGGAGAACCCACTCTGGGGCATTGTTAGTTTTGAATCTGAAATAATAGTCGACTGCAGTGAGTGGATAAAAGAACATAGACATAGATAGGAATTCACGGTTCATCATTTGGAGTCAAGTAAAAACTCAGAAACCCAGAAACTCAACAATAAAAATGTCATGGTTTGAGTGTGGTTGAGGACCCCAAAGCAGAGACATAGGCGCAGGTAGATGTTTAACAGGTTTATTGCCGGGATTGAAGCATGTGGTGATGGAAACCGGCTGGAGACATAGACGGAGGGAAGACACTGGGGTAGACTCACAGGTACAGACTGGACGACATGGACAAGCAGGACGACGTGGACAAGCAGGATGAGGACGTGGACGTGGACAAGCAGGACGAGGACGTAGACAAGGAATAGAGGAGGAATGAACTGACACTGAACAAAGGAAAAGGACAGAACTAAGTAGTGGGGCTGATTAGACAATGAGCTGCAGGTGAACCACCGAGCAGGTGATCCACACTGCAGCATTAGCCCAGCCACACCCCCAGAGGAGCAGACAGACACAGAAGGGAGGGGGAACACACAACAAACACCAAACCCTGACAGTACCCCCCCCTCAAGGGACAGCTCTCAGATGTCCCAAACAGCAACACAAACACGGGAGGGTGGAGGGGGCCTGGACGGAGGGACACAGGTAAACTGGCACCCAGGATGGAGAGGAGCGCCCAGCAGCAGCCCAGGAAGGGACACAGCCACCCCGGACGGAGACAAGTGTCCAGCGGCGGCCCAGGAAGGGAATCAACCACCCCAGACGGAGAACGGTGTCCAGCGGTGGTCCAAGAAGGGATTCTGCCACCCCAGACGGAGAACAGTGTCCAGCGGCGGCCCAGGAAGGGAATCGACCACCCTGGACGGAGAACAGTGTCCAGCGGCGATCCAGGAAGGGAGTTGACCACCCCAGACGGAGAACAGTGTCCAGCGGTGGTCCAAGAAGGGAATCTACCACCCTGGACGGAGAACGGTGTCCAGCGGTGGCCCAGGAAGGGAGTTGACCACCCCAGACGGAGAACAGTGTCCAGCGGTGGTCCAGGAAGGGAGTTGACCACCCCAGACGGAGAACAGTGTCCAGCGGTGGTCCAAGAAGGGAATCTACCACCCTGGACGGAGAACGGTGTCCAGCGGTGGCCCAGGAAGGGAGTTGACCACCCCAGACGGAGAACAGTGTCCAGCGGTGGTCCAAGAAGGGAATCTACCACCCCAGACGGAGAACAATGTCCAGCGGTGGTCCAGGAAGGGAATCGACCGCCCCAGACGGAGAACAGTGTCCAGCGGCGGTCCACAAAGTTCAAGGGACATGGAGGCAGAGAAAACAGGAGCTGGGACAGGAGCAGGGCTAGCGACTGCTGCAGAACGCTCCAGAGGAACAGGTGAGGACAAACGAGGCAGCTGGGAATTGGAGCCTGCCAATGCTCTACACTCTGCGGGGCCCAAGTGGTTAGTTCATTCTGTCATGGTTTGAGTGTGGTTGAGGACCCCAAAGCAGAGACATAGGCGCAGGTAGATGTTTAACAGGTTTATTGCCGGGATTGAAGCATGTGGTGATGGAAACCGGCTGGAGACATAGACGGAGGGAAGACACTGGGGTAGACTCACAGGTACAGACTGGACGACATGGACAAGCAGGACGACGTGGACAAGCAGGATGAGGACGTGGACGTGGACAAGCAGGACGAGGACGTAGACAAGGAATAGAGGAGGAATGAACTGACACTGAACAAAGGAAAAGGACAGAACTAAGTAGTGGGGCTGATTAGACAATGAGCTGCAGGTGAACCACCGAGCAGGTGATCCACACTGCAGCATTAGCCCAGCCACACCCCCAGAGGAGCAGACAGACACAGAAGGGAGGGGGAACACACAACAAACACCAAACCCTGACAAAAAAAGATTTAACCAAACCCATAACATTGAAGATATACTGTAGTTTCTGCATTGTCAGTATTCGATTGTCTTCTACATATTTAAAGGTGAACTGTGCACAGGTTTGGTGTCCGCTACCATGGAAATCCTATTGTTTTGCCTGTAATGTTCCACAATATAGACGCATATAAGGTGCATTTATTCATTTATGGGTGTTTTATTGCTCAAAATATACCTTGAAAAACAACGTCGCTTCTTCACAGATCTCACCTGTAATCTGGCCTGGTGGCATCTCCTGCTTGTTTCTGTGGACATTGAACAGTTTAATGCCATACTTTGGAATACTGAAGGTAAAACTATAACTTCTTCATGGAGACAAGTAATTAGCGGGCCCCCTCAACCAGAAAAATTACACAGTGTGCCTTTGCATTGGAGACATCCCAGATCGATGAGCTGTAAACATGTACAGTACATTCAGCTTCTGACAGGTTATGAAATAGAAATCTCTTCTTTGTTAAAAGAAATGTGAACTTGAAGTCAGGCCTCCAGCCCTGCAGAGGACACGCAGAACCCCAAGCTCAGGGCGCTCCGACCTTTTCTGTATTTCAGTCATTTACATTCAGCAGAGTCACTTTAGTTCCTAATCGAATGTACACTTTGACTGCAGGGTACATATAGAAACAGAGTGGAGACGGAGGATCACAAGGTTAACGTTAATGCACGGTGTGGTTTCTAGCAGAAATTCACACGCATGAAAGAAAATCAGAACATAAATATCAATAAATCAAATGCACAAGCTGATTTGGTGTTAAAACAAGTTCTGGGCAGTACTGATTCTTGTATTGATTCTCATGCTAAAACGTCAATACTTAAAATTTATTCTTAAAGTTGATTTTAATATCGTATTGAGTTCCCTGTGCTATTTTTGTTGCTTAAGACAACTCAAGACATGATCTTCTGAAGGCAGTCAGGCCCGTCTGTCAGAACAGTGACAGACACAGTCCTTATGGAGCAGTGCATTATTCTGCCACTGTCTTCTGGGGGTTTACTCTGGGTTTATTAGGCTGGAGTCATAAACTCATAATCTCCATGACCTATGGTAAACTTGGTTCACTTATAGTTTTATGTTTACATGGCCCAGAAAAATAGAGAATTCTTTTGATTATTTTTCTTGCTGGAGATAAGCAGGCGACACCACCACTATGTCCAAGTTAAGGTTTATTTGTGCTCTACGTTCCAATAGAAGCACACAGATACACATAGAGGCTTCTGTCCATCTTCTATGTTGTTCTGCCCATTATTTGGTTTTTCTCATCGGAGCTGTGCATGAGATCACCACTGGGGGCAGCAGTGAACACAGAGCAAAAGTATGAAAAGACCTGATTTGAACAAGTTGGAAAACATAGACGCCACTTTCACTTTGTTTTCTTGACTCTTTTCCAACAAATGTGAAACTGCCAGAGATGCCTCCATGTGAGTTATTGCAGTCAGCCAAAATGCTTCCTGCGCTACCTCAAGAGCTGGGTTCACTGACTGTACAGGCTAATATCAACAACTGAAGCTAATCATCCAGTACAAGGCTTGTATACTTTGTTTCTAAACCACAAGAGGCAAGTACAAGTACAGGCTAATGATGTATAACACCACACATCCATGGCATTATCTAATACAGAAAGAGCTATTAGCTCTACACAATGTGGTGGATTTGCTGAAACAGTCTGTCGATATCTGCTTGTATAGCCTAATGATTTTCAGTTACATAGATCCATGTACGGAAATGGCACATGCCTGCCAATACAGGTCTGCTGAATGTGAATACAAATGTCTTGGTACATTTATATCAACTCTTTTAGTAACAGCAGACTTGTATAGTCATACAGCTGTACCCAAAAAGGAACACAAACACACAAAACTGTCTGTAATCACATTGTGTATGTAGGATTATAGTTCTTTATATAAAGCAGTTCTAATCAGCAGCGTACTCACCAGTGTTCACAAACGGATCTAAACAAACATGGTGCTCTAGGTTTCAGCACGGAGCGCTTGATTGGTGTTATGGAAGGTGGAAATACCGGCAAATACAAGGGCAGACATCCTAATAAACCTGGGCAGCCTGTGAGAGCGAATACATTTAAATAATATTCTTGCATGACAGCTTTAGAGGCTTCGCAGGAGCAGCCCTCAGAGATTTGAGCTACAAGATCTGAACCTGGTCCAAAAACAACACCTGCTACTGTATTTTACCCATTCATTTAGACAATTAGTAACGCCATCTTTAGCCAGGGAAAAATATGTTCGCGTTCAAGTTGAGAAAGTAGATAGAAACTCAAGGCAGACAGATATATTCACCCCAATGATGAGTGGTGGAATAGTCTTGCATTTTAAGTTGTGAGTAGTCAAACTGTGAGTGGCTCCTCGCTCAGACGGCATGCATATAATTTGTGCAAACCATGTGGTACATTTTGGTACACTTAGTGATTAAAAGAGTTGTACACAGCTTAAGAAGTACTTGGAGGAAATTATTTTTAACTGTATGTTTTGACAAAGAAAAGTTTCTAACCTAAGGCTCCATTGTGTTTGTGCTTTGATTGATACCTTTCATTGGAACAAGACAGGTAATGACTACTTTTATAACAGCGGGGCTCTTTTTGCCTCCTCATGTGTTGAATATTAGGTCTTGTTTAGTTTTTTCATTGTTACAAGTGTACAGCATCTACAGACTAATGGAGGGCTCCATTGTGCTGATGTTGTTGCATAAGGGCACCCAACAGGAAAGTCAATAATCTCCTTTTCACTCGCAAACAACATTTCTCCAGATTTCTACAGCAATTTTCCATTCAATCTGACATGACAACAGGACACAAAAAAGTCACAATATTCAGAACTCGATAATTTACACTAATCAAAGTGTTTTGTATTCAGAAAAAAGGGATGACAGGATGATTACACAGTGAGATGATGTCAATGCCAAAGGACTATTAGAGATATGATTTAATAAACATTTTTAAAATTTTTTTACTGTGACGAACCTTAACATAGTCTGTTTTCAGTGGTGGAAGACGTACATTTATTACTGGATGAAAAAATATTCCTCAGCCTTGTCAGCAGATCTCACACAATAATTAGTAGTATCCTCTTTAAAATCTACTTATGTAAAAAGAAGGTAAAATGTATACTTAAAGGTCCAATATTATGCAAAGTTGACTTTTGTGAGCTTTAAGTCATGTTACAATCTTCTTTATCATTATTATTAGTTTGTACGGCCATAATACAATACAGTACAATTCAATAAAAGAAAGAAATTGGGTTAAAAATATATTTAGTATGCATAGTATGTAATTTATTTTGCTATATGTCAATATTTGTAAAGTTTCATCATCAGTGTACAGAAGAAACACTTTTTTTTTTTTTTTGAAACTATGTCATTATCAGGGGTGGGTTAATATAAGTGTTTTTCTTCTTCCGACTCCTTTTTGAGAAATGTGCTTTCCTGTTGTTTACGATGTGTATGTAGTATGTGTATGATTATTGCTTCTCTCTTGGCACAAACTCAATATTAAAACACTTAAATAATGTTCAAAAACATCATCAATTCATCAAAAACATCTGACATATTTCCGTCCATTTGTTATGCTACATCGTTATATACTAATACTTGTCCTTGGAAATGTGATTCTTCATTCCACTTGAAAAGCTGTTTTCTTAGTTGACCAAGACGTTCAGAAGTGTTGCCAGGAAGAACCAACAGTTCGTCCATGATCACAGTTTGACTTTGAAACCTGGAAATCCAAGGAATTCTCTGTGGATACATAGAATCCATGGATTTCTGAGCTCATGGTGTTTTCTTTCAATTGTTTTCTTTATATATTTTTTGCAAGAGTAAGATGCTTGCATATAGTTTTTGTTCACTGGGAGATTAATGGTTCCTTGATCTAAAGCTCTTTGAATCTGTCTACATCTCCAAACCTCAAAATGCTTTGTTCCACCTTGTGACGTCATGAAGCAGTAGTTTTCAAGCTATCAGCTACAGCCACTTTTTGTTCAGTAAAAATTGGAAATTCCAGGGCTGAAATGAAATGATTCTAGTGAAGGTGCATGGAGTTTAAAAGAACTGATCCTAAATATGCAGAATTTGGGTGAATGAAACAAAATACAATTCCAGGTGTGTTTCTGATGAGGAAAAAACATTCTAACAGATCACAAAATACTGTAATATGGGCCCTTTGAGCACAGTACTATTTTTACTTTGGTTCCACCACTGTCTGTTTTCCAGGTAGTCCCCCCACGTACCTCCTGATACCGCTGCTGAAAGAGGCCTTCATTTGGATTTATTTGATCTGGTCTTATATCTGTCAGCAGGAGAGTTCTATCTGCTCCGCTGTCTCCTCACAATCGCCCACCTCTCTCCTCTCTCGCTCCTTTTCGGAAAGCACAAGGTCCTTCTTTAAGCACTGGGCACATCTGAGTAACCTCGCCTCCCGCATTCCTCAAATATGATCTGATTTTTTTTCTCTTCCTCTTCTCACTTCAACGGCTAGCTGAGAATTCTTTCAGATCTAGCCAAGGTCGCAGCGGAGACAGAGACAGTACAGTGGGTGCACGCTGCTATAGAGTTTCCAAGTGTGCTTTTAGCGATGATCTTTGGCAGTTTGAGGCGCAGGAGGTGGGGGTGGAGTGAGTGTTCCTACATCTGGGAGACGACAGGGCTAATCTATAGAGCAGATTGTAGTTCTTTGTCTCCCCCAGTATCTTCCATTCAATAGCCCTGAGAGGAGACATGTGAATTTCCTCTTCAGACATAAAATATAGAAAGCACTTTGGTGGATTGATTTATGCGAGACTCAAACTGATTTTAACAGTAAGGCCTTGGGAATAGTTTAGCCGACAAAAAGACTCTGACCAATCGTGCTTCCACAGAAAACTTTTTGCTCACTGCTAACGACAGATGTAATTATAGCATTTTAAATCAGAAATTTATTCCAAATCTGATTAGTTTCATCCATCAGTGTTAAATTAAATTGTAAAACATAATCAACAGACAGTTTAACTTTCTCTGAGCTCTCAACAGTCACATCAGGAAAAGCTCAATTACTGCAAAACTGCTTAAAGGTGCACTATGGGACTTTTTGGTTTGGGTCCATCACCTGTTTGTTTTTAAGATATGTCATTGCTCTGCCTGGAATGTTCCATAGTATGACTTTATGCTCTATTCAATTACAGATGGTTTTATAGCTCAAAAATACCTCGTAAAACTGGCATTTCTGATCTCTATGATGATAGAAATGTTTAATGCCATATTGGGAAACATATAAAGCAATAACATCTCCAGGGAGAAAAGCATATGATGAACCCTCCACCAGAAAAGTTACACAATGCACCTTTAATGTAGAGCAGGCAACCAGGTGAATTGGCCCATACTACCGCAAGTAGTACTTTTTACTGCATGTTTTTTCATCAAGCAAATTTAGTTTGTCCTTCTGAGGGTCTAAGCGTGAACAAAGGTCTGGAGGGTCATTCAAACCTGTTATAAATGCACAGATTTGAATTACTCACTGTTTTGACCACCAGTCTATGACCCTCGATCGGCCCTCACGCTGGTCTGTGTTTTAATATGTGGCCCTTGATGAAAAAAGCTTGGACACCCTTGATGTAGAGTGACATGACTTGAAATTCACTGTCAGGTATGATGTGCTCTTTGGTGTGAGGTGCCCTTTTTGATACTTTATCCACACCTGGTTCTTGAACTATGAGTAGTAAATCAAATCAGTGCTCAACCGTCTGGACCAAAAATCTACTGCGTTTAATTCTTGCTGCACACAACATTTGGAGTGCTTCTTGTGTAATAACCCGTTTTATTTTCAGAAATCTGTGAAAATCCCTAGAATCAACAATAGCCATGGATTTCTAAAGGAACATCACAGCATGGCACTGTCTGCAGAAAAGGTTATGAGAGATTTTCAGTATTTCCCTCCATTTGTAATTCTATACTGTTATATACTTGCCCTTGGAAATGTAATTCTCTATTCCACTTTAAATGAAAAACTTTTTCTTAGTTGGCTAAGACGTTCGAAAGTGTTGCCAGGAAGGACCAACAGTTCGTCCATGATCACAGTTTGACTTTGAAACTTTGGAAATTCGAGGAATTCTCTCTGGATACATAGAAGCCATGGATTTCTCAGCTCATGCCTTTTTCTATATATTTCTATATCAATAATATATGTTTTTTGCAAGAAATTATTGCTCAAACTGAGAACAAACTGAGAACTTTTATTGAACCATAGCAGTGTGTGTTATTGTGTCCTTAGGCAGGACACTTGCACATAGAGTTTCTTCACACTGGGAGATGAATGGTTCCTTGGTCTAAAGCTCTTTGAAGCCCTGAGGTAGAAGACATATTGACAAATGTATATTGTTAAATATGTTGTTCATTTTCATTTTGGTCCAAAGTGAATCCCCAATGATTCACTGCAGTGAGTTTATAAGAGCTTTTCACAACATTGACGGTAAAGCTAACAACAACTAGTATGCTAGCTCGCAATTCCTGATTATCAGACAAAGAATGTTTTCTAATTAGATGACTTATTGACTTCAAAAGCTGTTTATACAATATATCTGTGCTGGAAAGACAAAATCTCTCATATATGAAGAGATGGAGATTCAGCAGACTATATTCACTTCACTTTTGTGGTTGATTTTACCGCACATTCATGTATTGTGTGATACTTGACTGTCATAATATTGTCTTAAAATCATCAATAGGAAAATCCCCAGAAAATGTGCAGATATTTCACTGTCAGCATTGCCCTCTCCTATTGCACCCTCCATCTGTCTGACTCTGTTAAGTAACTCTGCAGCCTCTCCACACTTGACCATGCCCACCATAGAGGCACAGGCACATTCCCCTGGTCCGGATGGTCCTGATGTCTTGATGTGGCTGACCTCTGGGGCACCACACTTAGGCTGAACGTTTGTTTAGTCAAGTCTGCAGCCTGGACATGGGCTGCAGCTGCTCGCCTCCTCACTTCAAACAGGAGAGTCTGAGCTCTTCACAGCCCTGCATGTGGCACTGTGCATCTGGACACAGTCACGCATCTGCTCCTGAAGCTACAGGAGGCAACAAGAGCTCCTCTGTGGACGAGCTGAGCCACAGTCTGAAGGCAACGCAATAAAGAGAAAAGAACTAGGTCCGTCTTTTTGTAGACTAAGCAGTTTGCGGTAGGTTTTTGTAAGAGGTATGTGTGCTACAAACAGAGTTGACTAAATCTATTCTTACTTCTGAGCATAACTGGGGAGAAGCTCGGAGTAGAGTCGCTAATTGTAAGAATTATTTAGCATGTAAAGAACTCACTCATCATATTCCAAACACAGGTAAGGTGGTGGAGTGTCTTGCCCAGGGACACAACACCGATCAAACCTGAAGTGAACTGAAAATTAGATAAACTAAACTTCAAATATGGGAAACTGCTGCACCTAACAGAGGTCTTTGCTTTGCTGAGGTCAACCAGGCCAGACAGTCCTTAAGCACTATCAGGCTTTTCCCATAGCGCTCATGCTAACATTTATCCTTTCTCACCCGTTTAGATAAATTCAGACCCCCACTCCATGTGTGTTGGGCAGTGAAAATACACAGAGATCACAGAACATTTAGTGTGAGAAAAGAATGATGCAAAGCATAAGGCTGCCAGCTCCTGTTGCTCTACCACAGCCCCGTCGGTGCAGAGTGGGCATCTCCTGGTGGGAATAGTGCCGTTTCTGACTGAGTGGAGCACAAACAGTGGGGTGCAGGGCTCTGTCATGTGTCAGGCCCCTCTGAAGTGTGCAGTGTTTAGACTGCACCAGACCAAAGTCACGTGACCAGCTGAAAACCTGCAGAGGGAGGGCAGTTCTGCTTCTGCTCACAACTGACAGATCAGTGCCTCAGTGATCACACACACAACACGCTGCTTCAAAATGTGTTCATCCAAAAACTGTACATTTAAATTTAAAGGTATATTATATTGTTTAAAGGTATATTATATAGTTTTTCTTTTGGAGGGTCCACCAACAGTGTGTCTCCATTCATTTTGCTTTAAAATGTTGTACAGTATGGATTTAAACTTTCTCTCACTCTCCATAGAGACAAACAGGAGACGTCTCCTGTTTGTCTCTATAAGCTGCAGGTCACAGACGGCGCTGCTGAACAACTGAGATCTCCATGGAAACAATATGCCCCACCGGAAAAGTTACATTTACACCTTTAGGCATGTACGCTATGTGTAGTTCATGAAGGAATCACAAAGGAGCATGACTATAATCACAACAACAACAACAACATTTTATTTTATGGCGGCACTAAATATATTAGGTAGTACTAAAATATTGTCATTTTGTGGTGTAGATTACATTCTGCAATAGTATTTTTATTATCATTAAATCTTTATTGTACATTGAGCGCTGTATGTATCAAAATTGAGTTACAAATGTTAATATTGTAACAGCACCAACATATATTTGTGACCGTGAGTAAAAACTCTGCATTACTGGTGATGAATGTTGTAGGAACGGGCATCATTGGACCACAGTTATTTTTTTGTCTGTTGTATTTTGCCCAGATGGAAATGGTCTTTCTTTGTGCATTTGATTTATTGTGGCATTGTTAAACTTTCAAAAGAAGAAGCTGCATTTTCTATATTTTTATGAGATATTTTGCCTTTTGTGCAAAGCATACAGACTGAATCAGAATGTGTATACTTCTCCCACACAGTATTCTTATTGTCATCCTGTGGCCTGGCCTGACTTTGACACTTAATACTTGCACTCTGAGGATCACTGCTCTTCTAACACTTAATACACTGTCAGGCCGTTCTGTCTGCTACTTTCTGGAGCGAGAGGAGTCCAACTTTTCAAAGGCTTTTGTCCCTCCTCTGAGACTAACCTACATCACATATATCACACTTGGCGCGAGCTGCAGTCTGCTGGTGTGGAATGTGCACAGTGGAATGACTAGACAGATGAAACAGTTCTGGTCCAGTGCAGAGCTCCAAAAGGGACCAGGAGTATGAGCATGGGGGGCCTGGGGTGGGGTCCGGCCCCTGAGACCCCCTTACACTCAGGGCCCTGTGTGATAAGAAGAGCATTGTATGATGCAGAAAGAAAGAGAGATTAGTGAAAGTCCTCTTCTGCTGAACAAGATGGAGCTGATAGCACTAATGAGGTCATTACGAGCAGAGGGAGACTGTATTTTCTGAGTTAATGTGGCATTAATCTCGCCACATGGCACAAGGGAACAGTGAGTTTTTAGTTACAAACAATAGCAGCAAAATACATTAAATAAACGTGTGTCAATGTATGTTAATATCGCTGTCCAAATATCACTCCACGCCAGATGGGTAGCCATTTTTTGTTATTGTAGTCAATTTACCAAAACTGCAATGGTGTGACCAGTGTTTATAATTTTGACCCCCAGAAATTATTAAATCAAAATTTGTATATAAATATGTATGTTTATGGATGTATTTTATGTGTTATATTACACAAAATTGACTCTTGTGAGATTTAAAGGGATAGTTCAGGTTTTTTGACATGAATCTGTATGTGCCCATCAGCCGTGTCGTGCATCAACACTGACTTACCTCCCGACAGCGTCCGGTGAGCTGAGTTCTTCTCCGGTTTCGGTGCTGATGAAAGTGTCCGGCAAGTTGGCTGGAGTCATGAAAATAAAGCGTTTTTTTTCTCAAAACAATATGTGGTCAAAAGAGTGATACATTTGCGTCACAAAACCGTGAACCATGAAAAAGTCAGACAAGGGGAGATCTTTATGAACCCGAATATACTGATGCCCAAACTCACCAGATGGAGTCAGAACGGGCAGAGAGAGAGAGGAGGGACAGAGTGGGACAAGATGAAGCTGGATTTTTGTTGTTACAGCCTGGAGAATCACCAGTCTGCACCATATATATATACATATTTTCATGAGCCCAGCCAACTTGTCGGACACTTTCGTCAGCACCGAAACTGGGCAAGAACTAGGCTCACCGGACGCTGTCGGGAGCTAAGTCGGTGTTGATGCGTGACGGGGATGCCATACAGATTTAAGACATGTTACAATATGTTACCTCATCAGAAACATGCCTGGAGATGTGTGTTGTTTCATTCACACATGTTTGAGTAACCATTTATTATTAGTCTACATCTCCAAAGCGCAAAATACTCCAATGTTCCACTTTGTGATCTCATGTGGAGATAGTTTTCATGTTAACAGCTCCTTTTACCTTTTTCCAGGGGAGATTGGCAATTCCAGGCCTGAAATTATCCAGATGATTCTAGTGAAGGAATATGGGGCATAAGAACACAGTGGTGCAATTCCTGTATCACCACATGACATCACAAAGTGTTTTCTGTTTGAGAGAAGAACTCAGCCTAAATGTGTAGAATTACAGTGTTAAACATGTGAATGAAACAAAACACAAAACACAACTCTGAGTATGTTTTTGATGTGGAAACAACATTATAACATAGATCTTTGAGGTTTGAAGCTCACCAAATAATCACAAAACATAATCACATAACGCTAACATCTCTATCTTCATCTTTATTTTAAAAAGATTGAATTATAAATGGAAATTGGTTTGTCTTATTTATCGAATAACAGCTTGAACAGAAGTTGTAAGAAGACACATGAGGCCGGAGTTCTCTTTGAATGAAGTTTAATGGATTTGAAAGATTAAAACAGGATGAGTCATTTATCAACACAGCAGCCATTTCACACATTTGTTTTGTAGGAAAATGATTCATTAAGTCATCCATAAAGTCAAACCAGCATAATCAAAAGTTATTATTGTTTTATTACTAGATTAACTGATTTTGGCTCCAGTCGTTTGGCCTTAACAGTAGTTTATTTCTAACTTATAAGAAACTTTTAAACTCACTGCCAGAAACAGCTGGACATGTGAGATAAAGAGCTTGGGAAGTATTCTGTCTTATTTCTGATTAAAATGTAGTCAGAATATCAATACTTTTTATTTTATTCTACTCCCCGTAAGTTATTTTTCAGGTTTAGAATAAATTGATGGAAATGACACTTCAATGTTAGTTTTAAGCCGTGATATAATGTTACCTAATCAAAAACACAGCTGGAGTTGTGTTTTGTTTCATTCGCACATGTTTCAGTAACCCTAGTATTAGTGTGTCTAGATTTCCAAAGCTCAAAATGCTCTGTTCCACCTTGTGATGTCACGTAGTGGTAGTTTTCAAGTTAGTTTAGTTTAGTAAATTAAATTAAAAGGCATTTCCAAGGCTGAAATCGTCCAAATACCTGGAAAAACATTTTTATTGAGAGTGGACCTCTACTCTGACCTGTAACTTCATGCAGTGAAACAATAAGATCTCCATGGAGACAAGCAATTGAGCGGAAAAGTTACATGGTGCATCTTTAAACTGCAAGATTATATCAATTCCCATCTGATCTAATCTATTCAAACTGGCCAGATGATTTATTTTTATACAACTAACCCTAACTGCTTTATGTTTACATTTCCAGTCTAAAAAAATAGGAAAACTCACATAGGTAGTAGCAGAAAACATTATAAATTCAATAGAAATGGGGCGAAAAGAGGCCATGGATAGCGCTGTAAATATGAAATTTGAATGAGCGCTTTAGTGTTGATTAAAAACAGTGTGTCTGCTCCAACATGATAAATATAGATGTGCTATGAGTCACCACGCACACAGACTAAAGGCTAACAAAGAGACGAGAGGAATTAAAAGGCCACATTGACTCAAGTGTGCGCGAAACAAGGGTCAGCGGTCTAGGACCCACTGGGCAGGGTCAGTGCAGTCGCCACGCTCATAATCAGACTGATTTAATTAGAACTATCAGAGAGACAGCTTCACACTGCAAAGAGGCCGGGGGGCTGTCACCACACACTGAGAGAGAATTCATTACATTTACTTAAAGGTCCTATTTTTTCCCCATGTATTTAAGCAAAATGTGTCTTATCCCAGTAGATACACTTTGTGCATAATTATCAGGTATTATGTGGATTCATTTTATAATTGAACTACAGTGCTCTGGGCCAATCCAAAATGTTGATAAATCTCAAACCTGCATATTAATTTAAGTAAAAGTTTTGGATTTCTTAGAAGAAAATCTGTGTGCACAATTATTGGGCAACTATTATTGAATTGAATTGAAAAAAATTCTGATATGAAAAAAATAAATAAATCAGTGACCTATTCAGTCACCCTTCTTCTCAGTAATGATCCTTAGTCTTCCATTCATGGAGTCTGTCATTTTCTTGATCTGTTGACGATAAACTTTTGATCAGCAGCAACGACCAGATGCTGTTCAGAGGTGGACTGTTTTCTTTCATCGTAAAACTCCCATTTAAGAAGAGCCCACAAGTTCTCAAGAGGGTTTAGTTGGGGTGAGGAAGGGGGCCATGTCATTATTTTTTTCATCTTTAAGGCCTTTATTGACTTTGATGCTTTTTCCTGTAGCAATGCTTGAAGAAAGTTTCTTCTAAAACTGGCCGTAGGTTTTGGAGTTAATTTTGACTCCATCTTCAACCCGAAAAGGCCCATCTTTAATAATACCGGCCCACACCAGTACTCTACCTCCACCTCGCTGGCATCAAGTGGAGCTCTGTGCCCATTTCTGATCCAGCCACAGGCTCATCCATCTGGTCCGTCAAGAGTCACTCTCAACTCATCAGTCTATAAAACCTTTGAAAAATCTTTCCTCAGATATTCTTTGGCCCAGTCGTGATGTTTCAGCTTATGTTTCTTGTTCAGTGGAGGTCGGGTTTCAGCTTTCCTCACCTTGGCCTTGTCTCTGAGCACTGAGCACTTGTACTTCTGGCTCTGCAGGTAGGCTGCAGCTCTGGAATTTTACAACGCTGGAGGATAACGGGTTCCTGTTAGTTTTATGTTTGATTCTTCTCAAATCTCTTGCAGTTAATTTGCACCTTTTTTCTCAACACATTTCTTGCCACACTGTTGACTAGTTGCAATAAAACGATTGATGGTTCTGTGATCACGCCCCAATATCTTTGTAATTTCAATAGTGCTGCATCCCTCTGAAAGACTTTTTTACAATTTTTCACTTTTCAGAGTTTCAGTTTTGGCCCATTTTGCTGGAGGAAAAGAAACTGCCTAATAATTCTTCACACCTTGATTAGGGTGTTTTGTCCTTAGGCCACACTCTCCCTCGTTAGACAAATAAATCCAAGAAGAATTCAAGTTTATACAGCCTGGAGTTGGAAAATATGCATAAAAATCCCATAAATACTCACGAATAATCAGTGCACAGTGTATGTGTATTGTAAAAGCAGCTCTTGAGGTAAAAAATAAGTCTGCATTTTTAATCATCATTGTCCCTAAATTTTTCATCATTATTTATAATTAATCACTGTCAGAATACAAAAACAGCACTGTGTTGGTCATTATAAACATTAACCCATGTATTGGACAGAATTAAACCAGAAGAGCAGTAAAATAGAGTTATTATTTTACACAGGTTGGGTTATTTTTAATCCAACATTTTTTAGCAGCTTTGTTCGAGCAGACCACCAGAACATTCAGGTCCACAAGTCACTGCAGACTCTCCAGACGCAGCTCAGCCTTTGCACAGAAGCCTCCTCATACAAGGGCATAAAAGAGGCTCCAGACAGGCTGAAACTCTCCTCTGAACTCAGGGACTTTTATAATGTTAGACAAATCCTCCTAGAGACTCGGCGATGTCAACACTGATTTGTATTTAGCCTACATGTCGTAGCTTCTAAGGCAATATCTGACTTAGTATTTGAGTCATTTTAAATGTGGAAATGTGGAGTGTTTCTAAATGAAAGAATGGGTGGTTTGAGTGTAATTGGATGGAGACATGGATTTATTTTAATAGTTTGTTAATCTGCCGAGGGACTGCAGGTGGAAACCAACTTTAGCTATAGCTAATGTAAAGCATCTCTTCTTCTCTCTAAACTAATAAACTAAAGTATTTTAATGCTTGATAAACAGGAAGTGCACTGTTAGCATGATGGTTGTTACATTACAATGACAGCAAAACTCATCACAGTGAATAATTAGGATGCTCAGAATGCATAAGGTCAGTGAGGAATAACTTTGGACCACTGTAAACTTTTATATGAACTAGTTTTGTTTCATGTTTTTAAATTCAGCATTTAATGACTGTCATGAATTTTTATACAATCACAATCCAGTGACAGTATTTCTGACATTTAAACGCCAGTCTCCTACCAATTGAGATTAAATCAGACCATTGAGTCAGTTCTTTTTACGTGCCTTTTTGCACGGAGAAGAGCATGGCCACTGCGTCCGGCTCTCTAAGCCCGTTCACGCTGCTCTTCCAAAGCCCCTCCGATTCCAGCACACCTTTATTCATTTCCAACAATCCATCATGTCAGTACAAAGGCAACCTGATCAACGTATACATAATCTCGTTAAGCTTACCACAGATAACATAGTGAAGTATATCATGACTTTGTTTTACATTGGATCAGATAGGTACAAATTTACGATGTGAACAGTCCTGCAAGGAGGGAAAAGGTCATAAGAGGTCACACATCTGGTTTTAGCAGAGATAGGTTAACAAAGGCTCTTTCATTCTCTGCGATTGAGACCTTTTAACTTAGATGTACATTTTTTAATAACCTCATTATAAGCATTTTATTCTAACATTTTCCCCCTGTTTATAAAAATTACATCATATAAGATCAGAACATGTCATTTCCCTTTATATTAGCACATGCCATCACAAAAATGTGTAAAATCGTACACTGAGGATAATGTTGGCTCTTAGTCATTTTAACTTGTGTTTACATTTTTCCTATTTGTGTTCAAAGTCCTGGTTGTCTTCGTCAGGGTCAGTTCTGTCTTGTCCTCTTTTGTCAGTGCGGTTGTAGGCTGTGTCACAGTCTCAAAGACAGTTGTTACATTTGTGTTGTGTGAATTGTGCACTCACTACCAAGTCAGGGTGTGTATGTTTGATATGTATCACAACCAATATTGCTATGTGCACCATGAATAGAATCATTACAAATAACACCTTATTTAACTATCTTAACTGGGTGTCATGTGGCTGTCTGACGTCTTCTTCTCTCAGACAGTTGTTTTTCCCTTGGGATGGATGGAGCTGTCATCTTTTTTCAGTGCCCGAGGTTAACTTCCTCGTAAGAACACCGTTGGAGTGAACCGTAGTTTACCTACTGCTCACTCTTGTCGTGGAGTCCTGGTCTAGGAGTAGTCTAGACGTTCTGCGTTTGCGAGTTCTCGGAGGCTGGGTCTGGATCTGTCCGGTCCAACTGGTTCCTTCACTTACAGTGCGACTGATGTGGCTCCAGGTTGACCTTTCCTTGACCTTTACAGCAGTAGATGTAGCCAGGACGACTTGATGAGTCCCACCTTGGACTGGTCCTGTTCCTCTGCTTTAGAGTCTTTATGAACACGTGGTCTCCTGGTTTTGCCGTGTTGCCCTGTGGAGAAATAGTTCTTTCTGGCAGTTTATTGTTGTTTACAACATTTCTTGTTAACAGGGTTTTTCTCAAATAGTCAATAAGATCTTGATCAGAGTCTGGTTGTTCTTTTGTCTTCATGAGTCCATGTGTAGCATGTGAAAAGGATGCTCTGGAGTAGGAAACTCCTCTAGGTCTCTGTTGTCTTTGTGCATTATTTTTAATACAGATTAGCATTGTTTACAAAAAATTTTTTTAGTATGTATTAAAACCTATTGTATTAACCATATTTCCCCCTGTTTGACACATTTGGCAAAGCCTATTGTGTCAATTTTCTTTTATTTTCCTGACACTTATATTTGTATTTCTTATTTAGTCATGTTTATGGAATTTGTGTTTCTGTCTTTCTCACTGACACTATCTCCCCTTCTTTCTCACTCTCTCTATTCTTGCTTTCTCACTTTCAATTTCTTTCTGTCTTTCTGTCTCTTACTTTTTCCTCTCTTTTTATTTCCCCCCCCCCCCTATCTCTTCTCTTGGCACAGTTGACTAGGCCTTGCGCCTCTGCCTTTCTGTCACCTTTTGACCTAGGAGATGGGAAACGCAGGGGATGGAGTTTTCTTATCATATGCGGTTGGAGGGCTCTACTGGGCCTCTGGATTAGTGGGAAATGCCCAAACTAGATTTTGGTTGGCTTGTGTTTTTCATACTTCTAATTCTGGAAGTTTTGGATAAAGCCCCATAGTCCTAAACTCCTCCTTTTCTTTTCTTCCCAATTTGTCATTTTCGCCTTGTTCCTCACCACCCTCTGCCTGTCCTGCCTGTAGAGGGCTTTTTTTACACCACTGTGCTATCATCGCCCTTCGGACGAGACACTTTAAATGTTTTAACGCTTTTACGCTTTTACTTATCATGAATTGATAGGTTCATCATTAGCTCACTTAACTTTATTTCATCAAATTTTTCACCAAAATTATATTTTACTTTTCATTTTCGTAGGAATTTGCAACTCTCTCCGAGTCTGTTTCTATTTTTACTGTTTTTTTTCCCTTTTTCTCTGCCATGATACTTTGTGTCTTAGTTTTGCCTACTGTTGATCAACGAAACTTCTCTGTGTTTTATGACAAGCTTCTACCACGATGGGCGGTCATAAACTGGGTGTCAATTCACACACCGAGAAGGACGCTGGATCAATTTTCAACAAAACATCGACCTGAATGAAATTCAACCTTGATACATCTTAACAATGATCAGTTTGAATTTCCATACATTCATCAATTCATTCACACACTACAATAACTACAAATCTCTATGTAGTTCTATATAACTTCACTCTCTAGAAGTTAAATTTCTGACCTCAGGTGATATAACTGGATCTGGTTGACCGGGTCCTTCCACGAAGAGGATGCCCCACAGGGGTTGCCGTCGAGAAAAGACGGATTTTTCAGCTCCAGCTGGGTGCGCGCTTTCCAATCTCTGTCGTTCATCCTCCAGCAGAAGTACACCGAATCCGGTTCGCAAGGACCATTATGTCATGAATTTTTATACAATCACAATCCAGTGACAGTATTTCTGACATTTAAACGCCAGTCTCCTACCAATTGAGATTAAATCAGACCATTGAGTCAGTTCTTTTTACGTGCCTTTTTGCACGGAGAAGAGCATGGCCACTGCGTCCGGCTCTCTAAGCCCGTTCACGCTGCTCTTCCAAAGCCCCTCCGATTCCAGCACACCTTTATTCATTTCCAACAATCCATCATGTCAGTACAAAGGCAACCTGATCAACGTATACATAATCTCGTTAAGCTTACCACAGATAACATAGTGAAGTATATCATGACTTTGTTTTACATTGGATCAGATAGGTACAAATTTACGATGTGAACAGTCCTGCAAGGAGGGAAAAGGTCATAAGAGGTCACACATCTGGTTTTAGCAGAGATAGGTTAACAAAGGCTCTTTCATTCTCTGCGATTGAGACCTTTTAACTTAGATGTACATTTTTTAATAACCTCATTATAAGCATTTTATTCTAACAATGACCTACAAATGTTTTAAAATATATAAAGTATGGAAATAGCGGGCACGCTTGCTATCTCAAGGCTAAGTAAAACAAGCCTAACTAAAACACTTGGCCATGAACAAAATACAAATGGCCTTAAATTGGAGAAAATAATGAAGCCAATTTGACATCATAACCTGTGGCGTATTCACTGGTGTGAATGTGTGAAAGGGAGAACTTGCTAATAGGCAAATATCAATGAAATACTGTATTATTTTTGGCGGACAATACAATGTGCTTTGTCGTAGATCTATGGTGTGCAATGTTGAACATTTTCACTGTACAGTTTCAAAGTTTAAGGTACAATTTTTAGCCAAAAGTAAGTTCTAAATCTAACGGGCACTTTATATACTGTCCATAAGAGTCTTTTCTATCCAAAATGTTAATAGCCTACCACCACCACCACCTACTTTTTCCATGGAGATGTTTCTGCTTTCACAATAAAAGCACCAGTTTAATACCACATTATGGAACATTCTAGGCAAATAAAATCTACCCCATATCAGTTATGATGTACTAATTAATCACTTTTGTAGAAATGCAATGGCCACAAATACACAATCTAATGAAATAAAGTAAAGTAAAGTAAAGTAAAAATAAAAATGTATATACATTAATCACTATTTTGTTGATTCTGTTGACTCTTCTCATAATGTGTTTTCTGTTTTTAGGTGTGTCTAAAGCAGTCACACTACTGGGAGTTATTTACTGTGAAACTTGGAGTCAGACATAATGTTCTGTCAGTTTGTTTTGAAGCCTGCGCCTCTGCCTGAAGTATAGCACAACAGAATAAACAGCACCACTGTGACACAGCGGTAATGAGACACTCCCTGTCCTCATTATGTGGCTTCTGCGAGAAATCCAAAGTCCACTTGAAGTGAAATATATGCATGTTTATGCCTTGTGTTTCTGTATTAATCCATATTCACGCCACAGAGTTTGAACACTACAGGACACAAAGCAGTTGTAATATCTGCATAGAATATGAATCAGAAGAATGCCCTTTTAATAAGTTATATTTAAGTGTTTCTTTGTTCACATCAGTGTAAAAGCTCCATGAAAATTCAATGAATACATTTAAAGTACAAAGGCACATGCTGCAGGCTGGTTAATCACACTGCAAATGTGAAAACAGACACCATTTCTCAATTTATGGTAATGTTTCACAGTGCAAATCTTTCTGTCTTCGTGGAGACCAAACCAGACCAAGTTACAGGACAGATCTGTGGTGAGGCGACCCCACTCACAGTCAGAATACCTGTTTTCTAGCTATTTTTGAGCTATAAAACCACCTGTAATTGAATAAATGTAAGGTAGAGCTGTTTAATGTCATAATGTGGAACATTCCAGGCAGAGCAATGACATAGAAATAAGCAGGTCAAAAAGTTACACAATGCAAGAGAATGTTTAAAAGTTTACAACAATGATTAGTTTGAATTCACATTTTTACCCTTCACAAAGAGTTAATTTAATTATATTGAAAGTTTTAAAAAGTTGTGGTGAAGCAAAAAACACATTCAATTTTAATCAGCAATCAAATTTATCTGACAAAGATTTCTTCATTTTGCCAAAACCTTTATAAGTGAAAAAGCTGCTATGTCTTCACTGTGGCCAGAAACTAATCAGGAACAGGCTGAAAGTCTTAGGTGCTGTCCTCAAAAAAGTTCAAACACGTCTCAGTTTTGAACGAGCCGTATATTTGACTTGAGAAAGTGATTAAATGTGGCAGTTGTCCAGACATACGAGATATTTATTATTGGAGTAAATTGTCTTTTTGTCCTTCCTTACAATGGATGCAGCCAATCACCAGAAACAGCGCGCTCTTGTCAAAAACTATAAACTACATTTATATTCTGATAAGTTAGAATGAATCTGCTCCCAGTTTCTCTTTTTATGGAAGTGACTGGATGCGACTGGCCTCTCGGCGCCTGCCTCAGGACCAGGATTTAAGGTGCGCCTCTGCTTTATATGCATGCTGCCTGATTTCATCCCTGTCTGAAGCTATTTGCACATCCTAATGAGAAAGTCGGCAAACAATACCAGCCCATTACAGCTGGGAGAGATTATGTGCGTCCTCTGAAAATGGATACAACTTAAAGCATTGCCAACATCTGTTCACACAAGCAAACCTGCAGCCTGTTTTTACGTTTGTTTATCATTCATGTCTGGAGGAGGCTGACACATAATTTACAAAGTCGTGTACGTTAAAAGATTAGAAAGTTTGTCAGTTTCTGTTTCTGAATTTGCTTTGTCTGTTTTCTTTATTGAAAAAAATAAAAACATTAATGGTCCAAGGACTGTCCCCTGTTGCACTCTCACATACAGTAGTATGTATATCTGATAAGCCAGAAACGCTTTGACGAAATTTTATAAAGTGGGTTTGGAGCTGTATCCTGTTTCCCCGGGGTATGATTGACAGGTAGATTAACCAATCAGAGAGACGCATGCTCCCTTTGCGTCAAAAACATGACTGCTTACACATAAAAAAAGGAGAAAAAACTGAGAAACAGCGTGGATTTTCTCAGAATCAACCATCGAAGCACCAAACTATTCCTCATCTCAGGTAAAAGAAGTCATATATTTTGTTCTGAAGGATATAATGAATGAATCAATCAAATTAGCTGCTGTGGATGGATCGTCACAAGTTTTCAAACAGAGTGCAGGCAGGACTGGTTGGTCAGGCAACTCACAGTGGGCACCATTACACCTAATATTCTGAAAAATAATGTTTTTTATTCTTTGATTCATTGCAGCGCTTTCCATATTTTCAAATTATCTTATTAATTATCTTACTTACTATATATAACTGAACATCCAGAAGGTAAATAACTCACTATGCAACAGATGAGGCTTATATATAGTCCCTTATTAACAATGTACAACATAAAAAAGAAAGTGAGTATATGTCTAATTGCTGTAGTCAAAATGGGGTCCAAAATGAATTATTAAACATCCTGAATTTGAACCCAGACCACAAACTGCAGCATATCTCCATTGCTTAAGTCCGTGTTTGCGTTTAGTCTGTGTATCTTGAATGTTTTCTTACTTTTCCTAATGAAGTACATCGCAAACACAGAGGTTTGTTTTGCCAGTCAGGGAGATGTATGGTGCAGAGCGTGCACCAGGAAGGGGCTGCACAGAACTCACTGGTGGGAGTTTGCCTTTGGCCAGACTCCCATAAACATATACACTCACTCCCTATCAGTCAGACTGGACGAGACTGGATGGGAGCAAATGAATGAGCAGCTCAAAATGATCCTGTAATCTGCCCCTGGTATCAAATGTGTGGTCAGTGGAGCAGCAAGTGGAAAACGATCTCAAACAAACTTTAATTTTAGATAATCTCTCCCAATTTAAAACTCTACAGTCCTTCAAACACGTGATTGCTTCAATAGAGATGTTATAGTTTTACATTTTATATCTAACTATATAAGTTACATAGCGCAGCTTTAATATTTGACTAATATTTTGACCAAATAATAATATGATGAATCTTGTGGTATTTTTATGTTTAGCCATAATAAGCATAGTGTTAAGTGGTAGATTGAGTTTGACAATTACTGCTCTACTTCTCATAAGTGCAGTTTATTTCCGTCCATTTGTAAAGGGGCACTTGAGTAAATTTTGTAGTCTTTATAAAGTATGTATATTTACTCTTTTCCTTAAAAGAAGGGTTCAGTTACCAATGTTTTCTGATACAAATGCAAACACGGCAGCTGTGAACACACAAAAGGTGCAGACATCAAACTTACCCCAGCAAAGAACTTTGAAAACACTGGTTCTGTTCAAATTAAAGGCTGAATAAAGGTGCAGTGATAAACAACATACAAATAACACTTGTATGTACATTGTTTATCACTGTACTGCGTTTTCTTCAGTACTCAAGTTTACATTTACAACTCCACTTTTAGTAGTTGACCTCTGCAGCACTCCATTACCAAGATCTGAAAAGTACATCTCAGATCTTGTCCATTTCTCTAAGCCAATGAAAGCCCAGCAGAAAGTCTATTATAGTGCATGGATATAATGAAAGAACAGAGATGATCAAAGCTTTTAGTCATTGTGCAAGACGAGGAGAACATGGGTTAGGTTTAAGTCAGCTTTTCACGGAGATCAAACAAAGTAATACTTATGGAAGCCCACCAGGTTACAAACCAGATCAAAACCTAAACATTAACTATACAAATTTTAAATCTTGGACACAATAAGAAAAAATTTACTTGTTTTGTTTGTTTTGTTTTGTTTTTTTTTAGAACCCAGGCCTTGTGTAACGTTAATAACTTTTTGGAAGTGAGTGTTTTTCAAGAAAGGCTTGGCCACAAATCTATGAAAATATAATCCAGTGAAACTAATCTTCTGTTTTAGTGCTTTGGGATTAAATCTATCCATTCTCTGTCTGGTGTAGAGTAATGTAGAACAGTGTGTGATTCTTGCATGTGTGAGTCTTGCTTCTAATCCCGTTTCTCATTAGTGACCACACTTTGTAGCACATAAACAAGGGAGAATTATTTCCTCCATATCACCTCTGACCGCCCTCGCAGCTTAAGTGCTTACTGCTATTCTGCACCTTTTGTCTGGCTTTACAGAGCAGAGAAAGCCGCTCCCTAATGCATGAGCTATTTCACATGTTAAAAATAAGACAATTAAGCTATCAGTGGCAAAGTGGCTAAGGTCTCCCCTGCATAAGAAAACGTAATTAATGCTAAATATTGGACTTTAATCTCATTCCTGGGCCATGTAGTACTTTTCGGTGTGAGATTTGCATATTCTCCCCCGTCTGTGGCTTCCTCTTGGTGTTTTGGGTTCCCCTTTCTACATTTTGGTTAGGTATTTGACAATATTCTAGGTCAAATACTAGCTTTGGTATAATGTAAACTAAGTTAAAAACATATATTTCAGACTCTTGTTAAAGTTTAGAGTTCAGATCCAGGTGCAGGTGATGGTAAAGTGCATCAGTAGAAGAGAAAAGGTATATGTTCATACAGAACATTCTGTCCATTCAAGTTGGAAGAGAGATTACATAATATGCTTTTATCTGGTACTAATAAACTATAAATGCACCTACATCATTATTTTACATTTTGTTCCGTGTAAATCGCAGTATTGATCTAAAATGGCCTTGTAATGGTAAAACTGACTTTCCATTCAAAACTGCAGAACTCGGCTCTATCACCTCATAATGGCGTTTCACTTTTTTTCCTTTTAGCAATATGGAAAAATGACATTATTGAACCTTACATATAATAGGCCTTGGAAACAAGAATTTTCTGAGCTCTTACGCCTCAAATACAGGACAATGCGGTATTACTTAGACACACAAGAATCAAAACACGACTAAAGCTTATTTGTGTTCTCAAGAACAACCATTATAACATGGTCCAAAGCTAATGTTAAAATATATATAGTGCTTTTCCAAATTCAAGGCACTCAAAGCATTTTACATCAAGGAACCACTCACCCATTCACACACACATTCATACTCCAGTGTACACAGACACGGGAGGGAGGTGGGGTGAAGTGTCTTGCTCAAGGACAGAACAACAGCATTCATCATCTGTGGGAGCTGGAATTGCACAGCCAACCCGTGAGTCAGTGGATATGACCGCTCGACCAATGATGTTTATGTCAAGAGTGGGATTCGAACACCCAACTAGAGGCCTGTGCAGGCAAATAATTGTAATTTTCATTCCCGCTTCTACTCGCAAATCCCGCAAGATGGGGACGTTCACTTTCTTTCTCTCATAAAAGGTCTTTTCATTGGCTTGGGAAAAAAAACGCAGACATGATTTCTTAAGTGGTAGGTCTGCATCGTACACAAGCCAATAAGATTTCCAAACCTTTGATTTCAGGTTTCTTGATTTTGATGGTAAATGTACCGCTCTTTAAAGAAAAACTTACTTCTGAAGCACTGTGAGATTCACTAGAGGTGCTCTGTTCTTCTGCCATGACTTCAAAGCGCCATCAAACAAGGAGAAGCAGAAAGAAATTGTCTAAAATGTGCACAAGATTAGACCACGTCCACAAGTTTAGGCTGCTTCAAATGTTTTTATTAATGCCAAATAAAATATCCAGCACAAATTATGTATGATAGGCATACATGAATCATTTGTATAGCGTACTTTACACTCATATTTAGTTTGCAGGACTGCAGTTTATCACCTGCAATAAGCTTTCAAAATGTGTCCCGCCCCACACGACTTTGCCTCAGCTCTACCTCCAACCTTTAGATCAGTAGACAAAAACTCACTAACACCAACACCAACTGAGCTACTGTCATCTCATAAAAGTGAATTGTGTATAATATTTCTCCTCTAACATCATACTGACAACACAGAGAAGAAACAGCCCCGATAACTGCAGTGGGAGAGGCTGCACACAGAAGGCTCTCCCCATTGTGCAGGTTTATTAGTGCTGGCGTGCGAGTTGCTTCTTGTTTGTTTTCTCATCTACTCGGCTCTGACTGCTCTGTTGGTTTACACAGCGCCCCGTTCAGCCCCACTGCAAATTTGCCATAGATTTGAGCAAATAATAACATCTGATAATGAGTTTAGATTGACCCCACACAATCTACACCATATGTTTACTGAGAAAATACAGGGAACATTGTCATTGTCAGGATATGTTCATAATTTCCTGTGTAATCAGACTGGATGTGTAGAAAAATGTTAGCATTCTTGGTAGCATCTTCTTTTTCACATTTGTATGGTTTGTGATCAGCTTTTCGAATGGCCACAAAATAAATATCAAACGTGTTATAGTGTTGAATGACATATTGTATTTTCTTTAAACTTAGCAATTGGATAGTTGGTTAGTTCTCAAGTTTACAGCTACCTTTTCCCTTTAGTTTAGTAAAGACTGAAAATTCCAGAGCTGAAATCATGAAATCATCAACCAAATGAGCCCAGTGAAGGTGTGTGAATGAACCTCCAGGTCTGTTTATGATGAGGAACAACATCATAACAGATTAGAAAATAGTGTAATATGGGCCCTTTAATGAGTAGCCTTGTATATAAATATAATAACAAGTATAAAAGGGTTAGTTCCTCCATCTATGAAGCTCAAGACCTGGATAGGTCTATCTTAGGTCTATGTTATGAATTTGCTCCTGTGCATTTGACCTGTTTGTTTCTATTGGGACCATGGCCAAGGACCCTTCTCAAAGCTTTTAGCTATAAGATACTCAGGACAGGAGGAGCTGGAGCACTGGACACTGCAAACACATTGATCAGTGCTTGTTTTCAGTACAATTATTTTGACAGAATTGGTTAACGGGCCGGTATCCAATTGAACTTTGAGTGAAAAACAGGTTTCAGAATGCAGCAAAAGAAAAATTAAAACTGGACAAAAGTTTTTTCAGTGAAGACAGATTGCTGGTGGACACTACCTTATATCTGCCTGAAGAGAGCAGCTAACTACACTGAAACTACTCAGAAACTAACACACCAACTTGTTTCTATGGTTTCTATTTGTTAAATAGGCATTTGTTTCTACATGGTTTTCATCATATAGAAAGCTCTTGAAAACATATAGGCAATATCAGTCAATTTTCCACACTGGATTATTTTAAAAGACTAAAATAAATGCTGATTTATTTGCCTGTTGATGCTAGAAACACATTTTTAGGGGAGGTGTTGTTATGGTCTTCTCATTCTCCTGCACAGTAATTCCTGTGTTTTCTATCTCCTTGCAATGTTTTTACTTGTATTGTGCAACTAAAAATCAAATCTAATAAAATTTTTTCCACAAATATCAACTTTTAAAACATGGAATAACACAGGTTATCATGAAGAAACAAGTTAAACAGTTGACATGAAAAGTACAGCATACTTTTGGTCCATTGTAAGAGGGATAATATGTCTGCTTCCTGTTTGGACCCGTCTGTCAGACCATATGAAAAAGCACTGTGGAATAAACCTTTCATTGACTTTACGGCAGTGGGTGGCAGTAATAACTCTCCCTCTGATGGACTGGATTAACCATAGGGCTGGTGTGTGTGTGTGTGTGTGTGTGTGCGTGTGCGTGTGTGTGTGGTAAAACTACCAACCAGGAAATAACAGAGCACTCCAGTCCTCTTCACTCAACCACAGAACATCACCACCAGAGCTGCAGCTGACAGCCTCTAACCACTAATCTGACCAGGGCCCAGCAGGGGGAGGAGACACAGGTCGGCGGGTGTTTATGGACTGATTTTATGTCTCTCTCATTGTGGTATATCAGAATGTGGGTTTCCAAAAGTGCACAATAGTGACTGAGGGGTAGTAATAAGCAGACAGGGCTATACTGGGCCTTTAGTCAATCAATGGCCTCTTTCGTCTATCAAAATTTGTGTTGAGTCCGTGATCATTTTTATTTAGATTATAAAGATTTATGTGGGACATTAGCTGAAAGGAGAAGTTGGCAAGGGAGTGAGTTTGCTGAAGATTTGGTATTTTTTGTTATTTTAAAGTAAATAGGCAGATTAAAATGGAATCTGTCTTTATATAAATACTTTCTCATACTTTTCTCTGCATAAATGGTTGTTTTTGAACTCTCGTGCAATCTTATGAGTGCAGTTTGGGTCAGATACATTGAGATATGTAGAAATAATTTCTTTAGTCAACTACATATGATGGTCTAAAATCCACCAACTGAGCAACTAACATTTGTATTTGAGTCGTCACCTGCTTGTTTCTTTGGAAATGTCATTGCTTTGCCTGAAATGCTCCATAGTATGACATTAAACAGCTCTACCTTACAATTATTCAATTGAAGGTGGTTTTATAGCTCAAAAATATCTAGAAAACAGACATTTTAACTGTGAATAGGATTGCATCCCCACAGATCTGACCTGTTACTTGGTCTGGTTTGGTCTCTTAGATTAGATTTAGATTCATTTATTGTCATTGTACAGAATACAACGAAACTTTGATAGAGCAAAACTGTAGCTGTAGCAGTAATCATGAATAAAAATACACACATTCCCACATTCATACCAAAAAAAAAATTAAATAAATACCGTATTTTCGGGACTATAAGTCGCACCAGCTAAAAAATGTGTAATGAAGAAGAAAAAAGCATATAAAAGTATTTTGGGGGAAATTTATTTATAAAATCAGAGACCAAGAACTGACATTTCATCTTGAAAGGCAAGTTATAGAAGTTATAGTAATAAAAACAACCCAATAGAGAACAATCCGTGTGTCATTCATTCATTCGTTTTTCAATATAGAACCAAAAATAAAAAAAAATATTATTTTCTTTATTATTTGTCTCTAAAACCAAAATGAAAAAACAAATAATGATTTTGTTTACTTTCATTTTTGATTCATATATACGATTCATATATATGGTCTATGGGCTGTCAGTGTGAAAAATGTAATATATAAGTCACACCTGAGTATAAGTCGACCACCCAAACCCTGAAAAAAACATATAGACTTATAGTCTGAGAAATACAGTAAATAGATTGTTGCACTGCTCCAGGAGCACAGGCACAGATAAAAGGTCTGAATCCCTTTCATCTGTACCTGTGCTCCTGGAGCACGTCCACTGCTCGTGGGTAGAAGCTGTTGCTCAGCTGGTTTGTGAGGGGGTCTGAAGCCTTCCTGAGCGGAGAGTACAGAAGGGGCAGTTCCCAGGGTGTGTGGGGTCCTGCAGAATGTTGGAGGCCTGTGTGTGGAGACGTGAGGAGTAGGTGGTGACCAGGTCGGGGAGAGTGGAGCCCACCACCCCCTCAGCTGTTCTCACCACTCACTTCTTTTCAGCAGATGTACATGCAGATGAAAAGGTTTAATGCCATACTGTGAAACCTTCCAGAAAAAGCAATAACATCTCCATGGAGAAAAGTATTTGACTGACCCTCCACCAGAAAAGTGCCACAATGCAGTGGTTGATAGTTGACAGCATTATTGCATTTTGCCTTTCTTGTTCAATTTCATTTTCAAAACCAGACTTACAGACCTCTTTTTGACCATGTTACTTTTGGGTTACTGGGCTAAATACCTGAAAACTGCACTAGAGAACTGCAATGTCCAAAAAAAAATAGATAGCTCATGGATTTGGACTTTCTCTTGACCTGCACCTCCCCCAAACTCATAACAGATAAAATGTTGTACTTGTTGTTTGCAGTACGATAAATACGAAGATCACAGCTGAACTTCATTGCCGTAACATAAACACAAGACGTAAGACATCCGCTGGAACATTTATAGTTCACTTATGCACATTTTTGGAAATATGACAAAGACCACATGAACTTTTGGTGGAGGAGTCCTGGAGCTTAGCCAAATCAGCTCTGGGAGAACTATGAGGCATGTTTACCCTGCACCACCCCAGGGAGCTCCAATCATCCTACCCCACTCAAGAGCAGCCAATCTGGGGCTCTGCTGTGACCCTGTCCTGGTCCCTCCTCCAGCTACTTCCGCCACAATCCATTCTGAGAGGCATTTCTGAAAACAAGCGCGATGGCAAGGGAGGAAAAAAAGAATTAAATGGCCCTTTTTGATCAGTTTGTCTATGCGCCTCTTTGTCCAAACAAAAACATACACAAGGAAACCATTAGCTAAATTAGTGTGGTTAGTTAATTAGTCCAAACACAATTTAATTTCTTCCTCCGATAATTAACCTTTACCAAAATACAAGTCTGCCAGTTCAGTGAGCAGCAGCTTGTCCTTTAATCTGAACAGCTGCAAGGTCAGCAGTGGAACACATGGAAAGAAGGAAATGGCCAGTGTATTTCTGGTTGTGGGTAGAGTAGCCACAAACTGTACTTTAGTTCAAGTAACGTTACTTCAAAACGACATTACTCAAGTAAAAGTACAAAGTAGTGGTCCAAGAAAATGCTCAAGTAAGTTTAAGTATTTGGAAAACTACTACTTACTTAAAGAGTAATTGTTGGAACGTAACATCTGATTTGTAATTTGAAGTAATTTGAAGGACTAAAATTTTAATAATGCACAAAATCTGGTCATTTCAAAGGTTACATACAAAAATTAGACAAACTAAATCAATTCTGATGGAGCGAAGAAAAGCTCATTACTTGCACCGCTTAAAGCGAAAATGTAAATGTTACTCTGGTGTAGATGTTATATTAATGATGAGTGCAAATTAATAATAATGATATCCTGGAATAGTAAGAGAAAATATACTTGTAAATGTACAGTTTAATTGGTACAGAAAGATCTGAGCGTTTCTTTTTCTCATTAAACCCATTTATACAGTTGTACTTCCTTCTTTAACAAGGCATTTGTGAACTTCTGAAAATAACTTACATTTTTCAAACTTTATGTGTGAATTACACACTGAACAGCACAATCCACTTGAAAACTCTGACTCTACACTCTTCATTACATGAGAAAAGAGTTGTGGTACAGATAACATTGAAATTACTTGCAATTTAGTTCACACTTGACTATAGAGTTTAAAGGGCCCATATTAGACTTTTTCTGATCTAATATCTGATATAATGTTCTTTCCTCATCAAAAACATACATGTGTTTCATTCACAGATGTTTAAAACAAAACCCTGCATATTTAGGCTGAAAACACTGCTCCACTGTGTTTTTAAACTCCATACACCTACAATTATTATTACAATTATTTGGATCATTTCAGCCCTGGAATTGCTCATCTCTTCTAAACAAAAAGTAAACGGCGTTAACTTAAACGTGAAACTACCGCTTCATGACATCACTAGGTGGAACAGAGCATTTTGAGCTTTGGAGATGTAGACAGATTAATAATAAAGAGTACAAAACACAACTCTGGATGTTTTTGAGAAGATAACAACATTATAGCATGACTTAGAGCTCATAAGAGTTCATTTTGTGTAATATTTATTATTTAGTCATACTGATCATGCAAAACATCCACATATTCAATGGTTACTGCACTGGTATAAACTTGAACTCATTTACCCAAAACATCTCCACGCTCCTAACTTCCTGTTTCTAGTAAGTGAAGCACTCATCTGGTAAATTATAATCCCTGTAGAATAATTGCAATCACATGTGGAGAACTGGCACTTCCTTCATAGACGTGGCGTCATCCGATGGTGTATCTACGGCTTCAGGGGGTAAAACTGACCTTATGACATTCACCGCTGTTCTCCAAGTGCTTTGTTAGTTACTTTTTACATTATACATCATACTTATTTTGAAAACACATGTGTAAAATTTGGCTTCATAAGAATAAAGGCTCTGTTTTGCTACTCTACTATAGTTGTGTTTGTCTAACTACTTCAAATAGCTCACGGGTCAACAAAAGCAGCCCCAAAAGCATTCTCACGCTCCAGCCTGGCCCTCCCCAAAATTCAACAGGAAATCGGAGGTTAGGACATGCGGGGAGGGGTCAGCGAGTGGGACTTCACTGCCCATATAAGTCGGCTTTTCTGTACATTTGTGTGGGACCTGCCTTCTTCTCACCACGCCGATATTTTAAGCATTCTTCAAGGTCCGGCTAAAGTTTATCTGCAGTGCTATAAATAATAATAAAAGTGACGCCCGCATGAAATGTAAGACTGAAAATTCTCCTCTTGATAAAAATGTGGCTCGTGAAATCAGTCATCTGTTTTTGTACAAGAATTTTGGGAAAGGAAACTTTATGGTGACGTGGAGTCCCTCAGGGCTCTGAACGGGGAACATTCAGCATCATAAAAATAAGATGGAAACAAACACTTCTGATTCAGCAGTCAGAAAAACACAGGAGTTATTACTAAAGATAAGTGGTGGAACAAGCACTTAATTGTCTTACTTAAGCGAAAATACAGATACCAGAGCCAAAAAAGTACTTGTTTAAAAATGTACTTAAAGAGTGAAAAGTATTTCAGGCATATTTTGACGTCTTATGGGGCCTTAAATGTCCTGGTTTTCATAAGATTTGTGCTGTATTTTGTTCAACAAAAACAAACGAATCAATAATTTTTTGTAGCTGTTTTTATTTTGTTTTGCTCAAACTACAAATGTGTTACAAAAAATAAACTCTCAGTCATTACAGCAAGTTTCAAACAATAATAAAAAAAAGTTTTATTACTTTTCAGTCCTGTTAAAAAATATTGTGGAGTAGAAAGTACAGATAGCTGCTCTCAAATGTAGTAAAGAAACAGTAAAAAATGTCCTCTTTATAATCTACTTAATAGAACCTGCAAGTGTATGATTTTCTCTTTAAAATCAAATTCTTTTTACAACAGCCTGTGAAATATTTGTCTTCAGCATAGCAACCATAAAAGCTTTTCTCCACTTTAGCCGTTGCCAAACAGAAAAGATGAAAGAACCAGAAATCAACAAAAATAAAGCCAAACTGCAATATCAATGCTGCTGATCCGTTTTCCATACATCATAAAACTCCAACACTGCAAATTTCTCTGATCTGACCGAGATTTTAAAACTTATATCAGGTTATTCATTTTGTTTTCAGATTTATTATCTCCTTAAAGTTCTGAGACAGCTTCATTCTAGTCTAGAGCTTGTTTATTTTAAGATAACTTGTCAAGTAAAATGATCTTGCTGTGTGGACGGATGATTTCACTACTTTTAAGACATTTTCTGATAGATTTAAGTGTATATCTTAAATTTTGGCCATGCTTGTGTGCAGTGAAGTGCCATTTGAATGCATTTGCACAGCCCTGGTCTAGTCAGACTTGAGTTAGTCTGTCTGCAGCTCCCACATGACTCAAAGGTCAGCAGACATGGCACAGAGCAGGAGTGTGCCCATAATGCCCTTGTTTTTCAACAAGCCTTTAATCTAATGTGGGAGCGGGTGGGCAGCACCTGGACACAAACAGCGACAAACCCCAGACATGACTCATGTGACTGAAGTGTGGGAAGGAGACAGGTTCACGGTCTGTACATGGCCAGGACCGGGCGGGTGGGGTATGGGGGGGGTATGAGCTTGTGGGGGTGGCTTTAGTTTTAAGGGTTGGTGGTGGTAGTTGGGGCAGTAGTGAGGTACTGTGCTCAGACGTGCACTATGTAACTTTTCGGTTGGGGGTCCGTCACTTTCTTGTTTCGATGTCATTTCTAAATCGTTGCTCTGCCTGGAATGTTCCACACAATGACATTAAGCAGCTCTACCTTACATTTATTAAATCACTGGTTTTATAGTTCAAAAATACCCAGAAAAACAGGTGTTCTGACTGTGAGCGGGGTCGTCTCTCCATAGATCTGACCTGTACCTTGGTCTGGTCTCAGTGAAGATAGAAAGGTTTAATGCCACACTGTGAAACATTCCATACAAAGCAACATTTCCATGGAGAAAAGCATTTGATGGCCCCTCCGCCAGAAAAGTTACACAATGCACCTTTAAATGAAAATGAGGAAGTAACTGTAAATTGCTTTTTTATCAGGTTCATAACTTGAGAAAACAAGAATAGACAAATACACATAAAAACTTCCATTTCAGTGAAATTTGAATCAGTTGTTAAACTCTTTGCCCTAAAGCGATTTAATATGAAAAAAGTTGATTTCTCCTACAGACTGAAGCAAAATTTAATATGGGGAGGGGGGAAAAAATTGTTTTTCCAAATTTTCTGAAATTTCTCACAAAACTCCATTTTGGCATCCCGATCCAAAAAGTCAATGACACCCAGGCCATATTTTTTACGGCGTCTCCATAGCGATGACATGAAGTCTCCATGTTATTCTAATGGTAAAATCGCCAAATCGCACAAACTTTGGCTGATTTCACTCAAACTCGACTCTGAACAGACTGATGTTGGATAAATACAAAAATAAATGTCATAGCGCCCCCTAGGCAACTTCTATGGAAAGATTACATTTTATTTGTCGTAGCCATACAACATTTGGTGCATATTCGTGACATGCTCTCAATCAAAAACTCAATGACGCCCACACCGTAGGTCACATTATGGTGTTTGGGAACAAGACAAATCTGTGCTCACCAATGGGGCGTCCTGATAAAAAAAACTTTAGCGTATCCAAACCAAATTTGGTAACTTGATGCATTATGAGAATAGGAACAAAAAATTATATTGTGACCGCGTCCTCTTACAGACCGGATGTCTTGGATTTTAAAAAAGCACGTAGGCCAATTATTGCCGCCTGCAACTATATATTTGTACCTCTCTTTTGCTCCAGTATCTGTACTTTAATTTATGTGACTAGACTACAAGTGCTGCTTCCACCGCTGAAAACTGTACCTTTTTCTGTACCTTTGACCTGATAAAGAAAAGAAAAGAAAAGAAAAATGAAAAACGGAAGGCAGTACATGATGTGAATGTGAACATTACTGACAACCCCACTGGCCTCTAACCTACACTATGAAAAGATAAATTTTTATTTTATATTTCTGTTCCAGGAACACTTCTTATGTAAGGCTAAAACGTGTTAAATACAGTACCATGGGATGCAATAAATTATAGTGCAGTTTGAGAGTTCTGAGGTGATAGGTTATGGGTTCGTGGGTTTATGGAGGTTGGTTTTGATGCATAAATGAATGAATGAGTTAGGAAATGTGCTGAAATATCTTCGTATCATATCACGCTACTTGAGAACAACTAACACGTGCGTGATAAAACGGTCAGAGTAATAATGAATGTAGATTTATGATACATTTTTACTGGGGAAGGACCTCATTAAGTAGTGCAGATGTTCAGGGAGTACTTCATCTATATATGTACTACTGGAACATAACTTAAGTGGGTGATATCATGAAATCTTACCCATGGCTAGAGCGAGCTGGTCTGCAGGACAGTAAAGAGACACTTATCCAAACTACAGGAGGAGGCCTTGAGCATCAGAGCACCAGACAAGACCCAGTGTTGCAAGAAGTATTCAGTATTTTGTCACTTAAGTAAAAGTACAAAGTAAAAGTATCACATGAAAAAACTCTTCTTAAGGAAAAATATTACAGTACATGTTTAAAAGTGTAGTCAAAGGTGCATAGTGTAACTTTTTTTTGAAGGTCCGTTAAATGCTTTTCTTCATGGAGATGCTATTGCTTTGTCTGGAATGTATCACAGTATGACATTAAATCAAAATTGCAGAGTGTAAGATGCTGGTAAAGTTAGATTAGGTGATGCTTTCAAGAGCAAAATAGAAATGATACTGACTATGACTTGAACAGAAAAAGTACATCATGCCTTGTGTGGATACAAAGACATACCATAGGAACATTATGCATTGTTGAGATACAAGTTATGTGTTACAGAAGTGTCACTGTAATAATCAGAAGAAAGAATTCAGTTCAACATCTCAACCCTCCAACATTGTTAATGAGTGAGACATGGATCAGTGCAACATCAGCAGTGATGCTGTCGCTGTATTGAACCGTTGTGGTGAAGAAGGAGCTGAGCCGAAAGGCAAAGTTCTTGATTTACTTCAATCTACATTTCTCCCCTCACTTATGGTCATGAGCTTTGAGTAATGACTGAAAGGACAAGATCGAGTTTCCTCCGCAGAGTGGCCGGGCGCTCCCTTAGAAACAGGGTGAGGAGCTCAGTTACACGGGAGGAGCTTAGAGTAGAGCCACTGCTCCTCTACGTCGAGTGGAGCAGCTGAGGAGGCTCAGGCATCTTGGAGGTCCTGGGGAAGACCCAGGACATGCTGCAGGGACTATGTTTCTGGGCTGGCCTGGGAACGCCTCGGGGCCCCCGGAAGAGCTGGAGGAAGTGTCTGTGGAGAGGGAAGTCTGGGCCTCCCTGCTCAGACTGTTGCCTCCACGACCCGGCCCCGGATAAAGCGGAAGAAAATGGATGGATGGAATAAAGAATAAAGAATACACCTTGTCTCACTTCAAATTTCACCTGCAAATTCCCACTAACAGACCTCAAAGTGCTGTACTGTTGTTAGCTTCACTTTGTGTTTACTGTGTGTTATGACAAGCAAAACTAACCAACATATAAAATGCATAAAAACATGAGCAAAACCTGTGTGTGTGTTTTAGGAGCTAGCATAATGTTTGAGTTAGCCTGGTGTCCTTCGTAATAGACATTCACATTGACTTTTGGATCTCACGTCATGAGCTCATAGCTGCACTTTAGAGATGAAATACCTGCTAACAGAAAGAGTGGATGTATTTAAAACATATGCAGGTCAAAATGAGAGTTAACAGAGGAATGTTGGGGTCCCTTCCTCTGGATCACCATCAGACCCATAACACTAGATTACAGGCCTGTTAAGATATTTTGTTCTACTATGTATCTACTGTAGGAATTACTCTATAATGAACTTGACAAAATATTACTGATAATAATTGTACAATCATTGGAGTAAATAGCCTAAATGTTGTGACTCATTTTGATCTACTGTAGTTCAGATTGAGAAGAGCCCCTGTCCTGGGACCCAAATATATGAGGCTACATGATGTTCTGGAGCCAGGACTGTGATATAATCAGTATATTTGTAATTCTGTCGTATGTTCCAAAAATAACTCCCCCATGGGTAGTTCACATAAACAGGAACATAAGGAGATAAATGCATTCTGGGAAAAATGTAGAAAATGCACCACACTTCGTCTACAGTTGTGAGATTGTGAGACAAATATCACTTTTAAAATACATACTGAAATGTTATGCCTGTAAAGATGAGCTTATTTTAGCGTGAGTTCTTGAAAGCTCTTACAGAGTCTATGGAAACTGATGCCATTTGGAGATTTATGCTTTTTTCAGCATCATTTTCTGCTGCGCTACAGGTCACCGAAGGCAAACAGATAAAGCTCATATTATTTTTTTATAGAATGATATTTTTTAGGAGAGGCTACTGTGTCTACCAAAATATTGTGCTATTAATGAGGCTGGATTTTAAAAGGTTATACTCAATCACCATTGGATTTCAACCTATAAAAATGTGACAGACTGAACTGTTTAGAAGAAAGTAAGACTCCAAACAGACACTATCAGATCGTATTTTTAAAGGGCTCTTATTACGTTGTTTTCGGATCTATGCAATATGCCGTTTCCTCATCAAAAACAGACCTGGAGTTGTGTTTTGTTTCATTCACACATGTTTATACCCAAACCTTGCATATTTAGGCTGAGTTCTCAAATAGAAAAACACTGGTACGTTTTTGAAGAGGTAACATTATAACATGAGTCAATTTTGTGTAATATAGAACCTCTAAAAAACAAATATTGACATTTTATTGGATGCTGAAAGGACAATCTGCAGGATCATTACCACAAGACGGATGACATTTCAATGAGATATGTTAGGAGACGATAATATTTGTGCGGGGAGGTGGAAAGTTTGTCTCTGCGCTGGTTTAGACTACTGTTGTGTCGCCTAAACAAAGAGGCATGTTTTGAGCTGCTGACAGGATGATGAACACAGGTTTTCCCCACACAAAGACCTCCCACTAAATCAGCCCATGCATCAAACATGGAGACGCGTCCATCGCCGCCTATGGGAGTCTGCAGATACTTCACTTCACCGCCACGCGACCTTATACGGGAGAGCAGAGTTTGATTAAAGATTCCTACTCTGCAAATCGACTGTGATCTGATCCAGAGCTCCGGGGACTCCCAAGTGTCACGTCAGCTGCTAAGAAAGTATCCAGCAAACATTTTCAAGAGTGTAAACACAAGTGAGATGAGGACGCACAGAACAGCGGAATAGATCCCACTGGAGGCAACGCAGCTTCTATTAAAATATATACCGGTATTTAAGAAACAGCAGATTGACTGATCAAAAATATTCATTGTGTCTTCTTAGTACTTTAACTTCTCAGGTTTTTTTAAGACAACATAGTCAAGTGTATTTATCTTGTTGACATGTTTTGGCTGCTGCTGTGAGCCGTCTTCAGAACTGTCTCCGGTGTTGGTGGTGACGTGTCGTGTATCACCTGTTGTTACTTCCTGTGGGCGTGGTCGGCCTGATGGACCTGCAGGTCACTCAGACCTGCAGGTCGCTCGTTGTCACGGTTGATGTTATCTGTGCCTCGTTTCCTGATTTCAATGGCCTCTCTGATCCAGCGTTTTAACTTATTGTTCTCTGATCCAATGACCCGTGCCCAGTCCCGATCTATACTGTGGTTATTTCTTCAACACTGGTCTGATATGGTCGATTTTAAGTTTTCCGTCCAATCAGAGACCACCGGGCAACGGGAGGCGTGGTCAGTCTGAGTGACCTGCAGGTCCATCAGGCTGACCACACCTACAGGAAGTAACAACAGGTGATATGCGACACGTCACCACCAACACCGGTGACAGTTCTGAAGATGGCTCGCAGCTAGAAGCCGATACATGTCAACAAGGTAAATACACTTGACTACAGTGTTTTAAAAAAAGAAACTGAGAAGTTACAAGACTGGTGTCAAATAAGAAACAACTGCAGAAATGTAAAAGCACATTTCTATTGATTGTAGCACAACAGATAAAAGGTTGAGACTCAGATGGGGGCCAAATACACTCTAGAGCATTTCTATTATTGACTAGACCCAAGACCATGCTGTATTACAACAAAAATCTGCAGTTGAACAGTACTGATTTCAGCCTCCCTCATCTGTATGAAATACTGGCCTATAAAATGCTCTGATGTCATCGGGACCCGGGAAATTGCTGGGTTCCCATATGAACTACATTATGTGTTTTATTTTAAAAAGATGGATCACTTTTAACTAATAATGCTATTTTCAAACTTGGTTATATTTTTACTGCCTGGCCAGCCGAGACCACGCAAAAGTAGTAAAGAATTGTACTAAAGCATAAATTTGAGGTATCTATACTTTATACTTCACTACATTTTTAATAGGACTGAAAAGTAAAGGTATTGGTTGTAAAACTCTATTCTAACTCTAACTATTCTGTTGTTTCTGTTGAAAATTCAGCACATTTAAAGCATAATTAGATCTCAAAATGTACACTAAACACTTAATCAAGGGCCACGACACAGACCAGCGTGAGGGCCGATCAAGGGTCATAGACTGGTGATCAAAACAGTGAGTAATTCAATTATGTGCATTTATAACAGGTTTGAATGACCCTCCAGACCTTTGTTCATGCTTAGACCCTCAAAAGGACACGATAAATTTGCTTGATCAAAGTAGATTCCAAAAAACATGCAGTAAAAAGTACGACTTGCTGTAATATGGGCCAATTCATCTGGAAGCCTGAGGGCCAAAACAATTGGTCTGAGGGCCACATTTAGTAGTTATTAGTTTGGACATGCCTGACTTAAATAGATTTTTTCTTGTGATACTTTTATTTGCATATTTTTTGCTCCAGTATCTGTACTTTTACTTAAGTAAGACAATTGAGTACTTCTTCCACCGCTGCTGTGCGTCGATCTTATCTCCCAGACTTCAGGCAGGATTTACAGACCAATCAGGAGCCTGTATGACGAACATTTCTTCTTATTATAATTTGATTTAAATTAGCCAAGTCTTGTATTAACAATAGATCCGATTTTAGTAGCACATCATTCATTTCAGTTTTTGTTTATAAACTTTTATTTCTGGTTTTGGCTGAATTCTCATCGAACTAAAACTGTAAAAATAAGATCTGTGTCAGGTCAGCCCAATGTCCTGACCACACTTACTTACTCCCATGATGCTTTGTGTTTGGAACGCTAACACACGCCAGCGCCAGTGTCCAGAAATAGACCTTTGTGCTGGGGCTGGATGGGAACAGGCCGAGGCGATCACCCTCCAGGCCACAAACCGAAATGGGAATAAGTGCTCCCATGGGTGGCAGGCAGCAGTGCGCTAACCCCTGAAAGTGTAAGGACATGTTAGCAAAAAGAGGGGATTTATTATTTATGATAAAGACAACTATTATTTAACATGACAGTTGCTGATAGAGGCACTTGTTCCCATCGGTTTTGTTGATGTCATTTATAAACAGGAAACGTAAAAGCTGCAGTAACATCACTCACTATAGCAGCTGCTTTGAGGATCCACGCTATGAAATATGTCACGTTTCAAGCATCGACTGTAAGTATAAGTGGATATGGTGAGCCTGCTGGCCGCCTCGTTTCAAACAGGAAGTAAACGTGGGGGCGAATTGGTTACGTCAAGGTCTGGGTCCAACGACTTCTATTAAAACATGAGAAGCCCTTTGTTTGTAACTGCTGCTGTGAGGCCCGTTCTTCTGGCCTCAAAATGTTCACTCTAAATTGCTCATTATGTTCCTTGTGTTTTTAATTAGCTTTTTGTGCTTTTTGTTGCATTTTTTGTATGAAAAGCGCTCTATAAATAAAGTTTGATTGATTGACTCTTGGTAGATCATGGAATCAACAATTATAACCAGTCGGGTCACTTCTTTCCCCAAGTTCAGCTCTGGCTAGAGTTGTTAAGAGTTAAAATCTGGAAGGTGAACCCAAGATGGTGCTGTATTGTTTTCAGTGGCCTGTGCTCAATGGTGCATGGGCCCAAAAAACAGTTCTCTTCCTCATTTACTTCCTCAATACGAGTGAGCTCCTCCCACCCAATCCAAAAAACATGCAATATGAAAGTGGTGTGTGCCTGAGTGATGCTGCCGATTGGATTGGCAGCAGTGCTTCCATCAGTCTGCCCCAGGGTATGGAGTGAATGAAGAATGCTGTTAATAATGCTCTGTAAAGCGTCTTTGGGGACATGTGTCTGAAAAGCGCTATATAAATAAACACTTACTTACTTACTATCCATGTGGCAGCGTGGAGCGTTTGGACCAGAGAGGGGGCTAGGCTAAGGCTTACAAAGCTAACTTTTAGGCACATTGAGAATGTAACAATTTTTTTAAAAAAAAGTTGTAACAATAGAAAAGAACTTCTACAAAATCCAACCTTTGTGAAAGTTGCGGATGCCTTGTCAGAACCATAGACAATATATGGGAGTGGACTAAGAGAATGTGACGTCACCCATAGTTTTCAGCACGGCTCAAATGAGGCTCCTGATGCTCATGGTTATAGGAGCAAATTTGGAGCCAGGATCTATGTTTGGAAATTCGACCGTCATTGCAGAACGTCAATACTCTACTCTGCACCATTCTGCACGGACCACTGAATTTTTGCATATGAATGAAGGCGTCTGATTGGTCTGTTATTTATGTTCATATCTTGATTTAGGAACAAGATAACGAAATGAAAAATTCAAGATCATGTGTCGCGGGTTCATACGTACATTTTAAGACCAAAATGACGAGGCTCAGTGCAGCAGTTACAGAGAGAGGGGTGATAAGATCCCAATGTAAGTCAATGGGAAAAAGAGAGAGGAGGCAGAAGAGCCTCCTGGAGCACTTCCTGTTTGGCACATGGCGGCTAACGCGTTAGCTATGTCCACTCCTATATACGGTCTATGGAGAATTCTTTCGGGGCCCAAGCTCCCGGAAGCTGCAGTACCTGGAGCGGCCACGTTCGGTCGAGCCAGGACAGAGGGAGAGGGGCTTAGTTTTTATTACATGGTCACAGCTAATTTTGATTTCAATGGACACCTATTGTGCTTCAGTACTAAGTGAAAACCAGCAGTGTGGGGGGAAGGTGTGAGTACCTTCAATAACTTTTCACTCTGAATGGCTCTTTGCTGTGAATCACCACCCGGAAGTCCAAATATGGAACTTGGAGGACGGCTATAACAGCTATAGACTTGATTGGGTTCAATTGGCTGGAACCAGGCAGTAAGATTTCTAAACCCAGTGGATTTCTATGAGCAGTGAATGGTTTCAAAGGAAGGTAAGGTTCTTTATTATTAGTCTGTCCACGTCTCCAAAGCTCAAAATGCTCTGTTCCACTTTGGGAAGTCTCAAAGCAGTAGGTTTAATGTTAACAGCTACCTTTTACCCTTAATTTAGTCGAGATGATAAATTTCAGGGCTGCAATTATCCAAATGATTCTAGTGGAGGTGTGGAGGGAGGAGTTTTCCATTTGAGAGAAGAAAACTGCCTAAACATGCAGGGTTTGTGTGTTAAACGTGAGTGAATGAAACAAAACACAACTCCAGGTATGTTTGTGATGAGGAAACAACATTATAAAATATGGAGACATTAAGTATACATCGTTTGAGAAAGTCTAAATATGCACTGTTTTAGATGTAACGAGCTCTTTAAATGAAACACAAACAGAAACTATTTTAATATAAACAAAAATGTCAAGGGCTTGAAGAAAGGTTACCTCAAAATGGAGAAAATCTGCAGTATCTGGAGCTGTTCTGACTTTCGCCCTGTGTTTGTGTAATAGACTAGCGCGACCCTGTGCAGTTTGAAGGGTTCTTAAGTACTTTTCGGTGTGCTGTAATATTCATGCAGGATGCGATGGTGAAGGTGAAGGCACAGTCTGGAGTTTATCTCAGGTGACAGGGAGGATTATGAACTTTATGTTTAACCTCAGATACAAGGTGCAACTGCTTTTTGGCGCTTACCTCCTGTTGTGGTAAGTGAGAAATGATTGTGTAGTTGTCCTGTCAACTGAAGCTCACAGGGCTCGATATTATAGTGGCGATTTTGAGCTGAGTTCCATTTTGGGAATAGCAATTGATTTACGGATAAAATAGCAAAATAAAAACACCAGGGTCATGTCAGGTGGGTTAATACGAACATTTTAAGTCTGACTTCAGCAGTTATGGAGAGAGGGATGATGTTTTTTCAATACAAAGTGAATTGGGGCCAGAGTCAGTGGAGCTGGAAGTGTGCCCATGCTCATTCACAAGAGAATATACCATAAAAAAGACATGGGATGTTTTACTTTTAACCTGCAGAAGTCAGATTGAGTTGAGTTGTTCAAATTATCAATCTAGGACGCTCATGTTAAATGGGATGGAAAAAAGGCAGAACATTTGGGAAGCTTTACAACATTGTTCACACAAGTTGAGAACAGTTTCAAACTTTTCTATCCATTGCAAAGGAGAGAGTTCAATTTGTAGACTGGACAAGAGTTTATTTGGTTGATTATGTTTCACCACTCATCCAAGCTGTGTCTTCAGTTTTCTATCCATTAATGCTTATTACATTTCTCAACGAAATACTTGTAATTCTGCCAAAATAGGCCCATCTGTGATGTTTATTTAGGTTTGTTTGGGCGCTTCATTTTAGTTTCCATTTAAACCACAATGCTGTTCATCGACAGCCTTTTTCAGTGTGGTTTTTAACTACAAATGGCAAATAAACTAACCTGTTACTGTTACTTGTTGGTGTACGGAAAAGTAATAACTGTCTATGCCTAAATAGTATCTTCATTCAAAAGTGATATGTACAGTTATGGCTAAAATCATTACTGTTTAGTTTTAGTGACTCTAACTAATAGTAAAAATTTATTTAGGGGATGGTGATACTGACAAAGTTAAGTTTTTACATATAAATCAAAATTTTTTATTCTATATAATCATTTTTATTTTATTATAAACCTGTCAGTAAATCAGTTTTGATTGAAGTTCAAATATCACACAAAACCTAAATGGATTGTAAAGTGTAACATATGAAAGACTCTACTGAACGTTTTATTCAGAATCAGCTCTTTTCCATTTTTTTTTTTTTTTATAGATTTTTTATATTCTTTTTGTCCAAAACAAAAACAATGATATTTTCTACATGTCTCCCACCTCCTTGTACTCAGATGTATAGTTTCGACGCTCTGACAGGGCGTTTAAAAGGTCAGATCTGAGGACGTGACGTCTTACTGTGCCCCATCTGTATGTGTGCTGTTCCTTCAGGCACCACCGGGGGCTTTTTGGCGGCCATAATGGTTCATTTAGCTTCATTAGTGTAACCCATTAAGACTTAACCACCTCAGCCTGCATTATGGGAGTGATAGATGGCATCAGCAGACTTGGTAAACACACAGAGAGGGAAAGAGTCAGCGAGAGAGGGATAATGAAAAGAGAATAATGAAAAGAGAAGAGACAGCCGAGCAGAGTACCCCAGCTGGAGCAATACATTCACTTTAGAGTGAAAGTGGGATGGAAGAGTGGAGTGTTGTTATGGCGAATAGCTAATGGAAAATACAATGACATAACAAGAGGTGATGCAACAAAATAGGCCAAGGCAGTCCTCCATTGGTAACAATAGTGTCTTGACAACTGAAGGACGGCACAGACTATATAGGCTTTGTTCACGCCTACGTCACAAAACAGAAAGCCATTTGGAAAGATGCGATTACATTACTTCCGCCGACCGACTGCGATAAAACCCACTAAAGTAAATGTGGTCGTTGGTAAAATGAAGACTGCTTACATATGCGCTGTTTGGAATCATCTTGAATTTAGTGCCCTCGTCTCTTCTAATCACTTGTAGTCAGTGCACTCGGAGTTGTGCATCAGTGTGGAAGTGATGAAAACTGAGGTATGGTTGGAATTGCTGACATAATGGAACACTACAATGACACGTAGGCTGCGGGGCTTAATGCTCAATTCAGATTTTTTGTGAAATCTGATCTTTTTGCGAGGTCGTTCACATTTCCATTTAAATGCGACTTGTATGTGATCTTCAGTGTGAACTTTAAACACCCTAAAAGTGTCCCGCACGCACATTCGAGGACACGACAACGTCACAGCAGCGAATGAGCTCAGTGTTTACAGAAGTCGCCTAAACATGGACACGAGCATTGAGCACCTGGTGATTTTAAAGTTGCTGTCGTACCAGAGCCAGAACATGTACAACTTATTTGTTTTGGGCAGTGGCGTTTTGTGGGGCAGTGACAGCAACATCTGTAGAAAAGTATGTTGCGGAGTCGCAGCCAAGAGTTGTGGGATTGCGATGTGCTTCACTTACTGCTTTACTTCACACAATCACTCATACACAATTTTCATATGACTAGAAGAACGTTTGTGTACATTTGTTGATGGCGTGTAGGTCAGATAAACACGACCGGGCCGTTCAGACTGAAGTCGCATGGCAAAAGATCAGATATGTATCAGTTTTAGGACCACATATAGTGGCCAGGGTCACAATTGAAAAAATCAAATCTGTGTTGTTCAGACTGTCATTAAAGGATTAGATACAGGTCGCATAGGGGCGAAAAAATTGGATTTGGGTCACTTCAGGCTGCAGTCTGAACGTAGCCAAAGATAAAGAAATCTGGGCCATTTTCTCGTTTTTTTTTTAGATTTTGTCAGACTTACTACCGCAAACAGAGCCGACTGGAAATTGTAATCGCATCTTTCCGAACATCTTCCTAATTTGCGACGTAATTCCGGTATCTTGACGTTTATGTCTTTAAAGAACACATATTAAAGCTACACTATGTAACTTTTTGTTTGAGGGTCCCTTCCCTGTTGGCATTAAACAGCTCTACCTTACATTTATTCAATTACTGGGGATTTTATAACTCAGAAAAACAGGCGGTTTTGGAGGATTAATGAATCAAAATACACTTTCAGGCGTGTATTTGATGAAAAAGCCTGTATGGAAAAGTACACAGAAGTACACTGTTTGATTGACATTTGTTAAAACTGTTTTCGATTTATGTCATCAGTCATCAGCCCTGTTACCCTGTTCCTCTTACTATCCTCCTCAAAGTGAGTGATTGCACAGACACAGACACGACCGCTGAGCCTTTGAAAGTCTGTGGAGATGCCTCGGGGTCAAAGGTCACGAGCGGACACTTTGATTCTTTATCTGGAACCAAACTCAGACAGAGCCGAGCTGACCCCCGCTATGTCCTGCAGTCCTGACCCGGCTCAACTCTGGTGTCAGGAACCTTCAAATAAACCCGCAGATGCCCTCCAGTCTGAGCCGCCTGCAGTTTGTGCTGTTGTGGGTGTGTAGTGTGTAGTGTTTGTGGTGCGCTGGAGTACTGTGAGGAAGTGTGCGGCTTTTACCTGCTACTTTGAACATATCTCCTTTTGTAGAACCATTATATCCAAGTAATGTTTGATAGATTAATGTGCCCCTATTACACTATTTTCCGATGGATGTTATAATGTTGTTTCCTCATCAAAAACATACCTGGATTTCTGGAGTGATGTTTTTACAGCTCTCAATACAGTATTTCAGCATCATTTGTTAAAGAACCACAGTTTGCTATTTTAGGGTTAATTCCAGATGGTTTCAGAGGAAATGGTAAAAAATACCTTTTAGGAATTTTACTGTCTGCTGCATTTATGTGTATTACTATTAAATGACTGAGCCCAGATCCGCCCACTTACAATATTTGGATTGAAAAGGTGAGAAAGATTTGTCAGATGGAGCAAATCACTTATTCTTTGAGATTATTGTATATGTATAATGGTTTCTGTTATTAATATTTATACTGTTTGGTGTGTACTTGTACATTTGCCCATTCCAATGTGCTTTGTGCAATAATGTGCAATAATCAGCTTTGTAACTGACTATGATGTACAAGCTGTGATATCTTAAACTTAATAAAAACAAAGTCCTAAAAAAAAAAAAAACATACCTGGAGTGGTGTTTTCTTTCATTCACATGTTTAACACAAACTCTCAAACTGAAAACACTCCAGTTTGTGATGCCATGTGGTAATAAGGAAGTGCTCCGCTGGATTTTTAAACTCCACACACCGTCACTAGAACCATTTGGATAATTTCAGCCTTGGAATTGCCCATACCTTCTGAACGTAAAAGGTAAAATGTTACTGTTATCTCGAAAACTACCACTACATGACAGTGCAACAGAGAATTTTGAGCTTTGGGGATGCAGAAAGCCCAATAATAAAGGATTATTCTAACATGTGTGAATGAGACAAACAGTCCTCCAAAGTCCTGTCTTTGATGAGGTAACAACATTTTAACATGCTAAAAGCTCACAAGAGTCAATTTTGCGTAATATAGAACCTTCAAGAACAGCGAGTAGCTCAAGACTGGGGTAAAGTTGAAGAATATGTTGTGAAAAGAAGGTAGATATCAGAAGTGAACAGGTGCACTATGACTATGTGTGTATCTGCTTTGTCTGGAATGTTCCATAGTGTGGTATTAAACTCATGCCTTTATTTTGTTAAACCTCGATCCCCGTAGAGATGAGCAGGAGGCCGACCTTTCACCAAAAAGATTAGACAGTTCACCTTTAACTTCCAACAATAAAAACTATGTGTCACTTAGCTTTGTGTTACATTTTTGTATGAAAAGCGCTTTATAAATAAAGTTTGATTGATTGTTTGATTGATACGATGCTTTCAGACCTATACTGTATGATTATTGTGTGTAAAATGTCTTTTAATATTATGTCTGAAATCAAAAAAAGAGCTCCAAGGCTTGGCCTAGGGCTGTTAACATTATAAAATTAATAAACTGTGAAGGGAACAATCATTGGGAGCAAGGACAACATATTTTTTATCCAAGCTCAGTGATTTATGGTGTCTTTATGAGCCAATATAGCTTTGGTTCAGTGCACAACAATGCACCACAGTTTGCAATCTTACTTTCTCAACAAGGTAATGCACAATGTTTGTAATTTGTTACCAAAATATATGACCAAACTTCTTAACACTTTAATACAAGTATAAATAAACAAGTGATTTTATTACCATACATCAACATGGGATTCTTTATTCAAATTGTGATTCATTTTACAATTCAAAATGTGATTTTAACATTAATTTTAAGGTCATATTTGGCAAAATTGTAGTCAGTATGCTAATTTGGCATGTAATTTACAATTTCAATTTGCCATGTGGGAATTCAGTTCAAAATATGAAAAACCCAGTTAGCTAGCATGTGAAACCTGATCATTTTCCGAACACTAAAAATGACAAATACTAAAATGAATGTTTGGAATTGACAACTGCAAAATGAATTGTCATTTAGTCGAATCTCATCTGCTTCCATATATGTGCATTAAAGTGCAAAATGGTCCATGCAATAAAAGACAAACCACAAAAATAATTTACTTGCATTTTGTTCACTGAGCAATGTACCCTCCTCATGTACTTTTCTGCTAACAATAACAGCACTTCATTACTAAATCAATATCTCCCGATTTCATGCTTTTGCGTTTGAGAAGTGGTGATATGGAGGATGTGTGGAGAGTCCGTGCAGACTACAGAACGCGACTGTATTCTATTCCATAAAAAGGGATCTTATCCACAGCCTGTCACGCTCCATAACGCCGGCGCTGCTCTGAGATCATCTGCTATATCGAAACACACGCAGGAAATATAAGTACAATCTCACTGGACCATCCCACTAAGGTAATACAGCATGGTCTTTATCTGATGCCTTTGTTTAAGTACATTCCTGCTCCTCTTCTCAAACTTATACTTTAACATCATCTACAACAAAAGAACAGATTGTGGTACGATTACCAAGATAAGTTTAAATCATATCTGTGTATAAAGATTGGTTTTATGAATAGCAGATGTGATAAAGACAGATTGAAAGATGGTTAGAAATTTGTATTTGATATTGAAGTTTGCACTTATCTCAGTTTGGTTCATTGTAAATCTCAAACATCTCAAATCTCAAACATCTTCATGACCGAAACAAGTCCGTTTACACTCTTCAAAACTGCAGAGAGAAGCCTGACCTCTTTTCGCAATTCACTATATTAAGCAGCAGATTTTAATTATCCGTTCTTTTTTCTTTTTGTTTTTGTCTATGTAACATTACTGAACCCTGTGTGTACAGCCCCGAGTCTGTGGGTGGTGATAGGGAGTAGATGAAAACAGAAATTTTCCGAGCACTTAAGCCTTAATTAAAGGACAATGCAGGATTACTCTAACAAGCATAATTTAAGCTAAACAACTTTGTGTATGCTTATGATGAGGTTTAATCATTAGGACATTGTTGAAAGCTCATAAAAGATAATTTTGTGTAATAAACCTCTTTTAAATCAAATGAAAGAGCTAGTTAGTGAGCTAACAATAGACAGATTGAAACAGTCTCAAATCAAAAACATCATTGGTATAAGGAGCTCTGCTTCAAATACACAGAAATGTTTTAAACTGCTTTGGATAAACAAGGCCACATCTATTTGACTCTTCAGTTGAGCTGTGAGACCATTTTAGTGCTATCTTTTTGCCATCTTACATTTGTTTCTGGGTCCAATAAGCTAAAAACATCTTGTCAATGTCATCTTTTTTATAGTTACGCAATGATACAAAATGTGATAAAATGTGATTATTTGAGGTGTCTGCGATAGCATCTGTCAGGGCAGGAGTCGCCTTATGTGAGGCTGAATACAGAGATCCTTGACACTTCTCCAGCACTGGTTTTATATTAACACTCAGACACAGGTAAGAGCACAGAGAACAGCCACGGCATTCACTTCAGACTATAGACGGTTCAATAACTGCACAGGGGAATGCAGCGTTTCTCTGAGATTAGATGGTGGCAGATTTTGGTGTTTAGTATTGTTTGTATTGTATTGTATTGTGGAGCAAATAGGCAAAAAAGGGAAACTAGGTTAATAAAAGGTGCACATATGTAGCTGTTCTGATGTGTGAAATGAGACTTATCTGGAGCAACAATAACACCACTCACAGTAAGACTAAGTACCGTATTTTCCAGACTATAAGCCGCTACTTTTTTCCCAGGCTTTGAACCATGCGGCTTTTACAAAGGAGCGGCTAATCTGTGGATTTTTCTTCCACCGCTAGGGACGCTCTAACCGGAATTTCAAAAACAAGATAGACGGAAAATTAATGCAAAGAAGAATACGCTACTTTTTATTTAGCAGATATAACACGCACGACAAATTACTTACTGGTAATTATTTTCAAATCAAAGTTGAAGGCCATCGATCTTGCTCCAGGAAGGAAACCGTGCTGTAGAGCCCTGCACCCGCGGGACCCAACACAAAACAAAACAGTGCGGCGCGGGACATATTCTGAAAGCTTATTGCAGGAGCGGGCGGGAGCGCGACCGCACGACGTGGGAGCGGGCGGGTGCGGTAAAGGAAGAATGAGAGAGCGAGCAGGAGCGGGACTGAAGACTGCGGGAGCGGGCAGGAGCGGGACTGAAAATTGTGTCCTGCACAGACCTCTACCGTGCTGCTGCATGTAAGCTCAAAGTAACTTGTGGTTTCACTGCACAGGAGAAATGAAGGTCAATTACCGGTTCTTTTCTGTTTTTGACCTCGTTTAAATCAGCACAGTTTCTGCCGTGTTAAAAGGCACTGTTCAGAAAGAATCTGTTCAGGTACATAAATGTACATTTACAGTACAAAATCGTTCTGTATATGCAGTAAATATCTAATTTTTCAACATAGATATCAGCGGCTTATAGCCCGGTTGCGGCTTGTAAATACTTTTTTTTTTTTTTTTTTTTAAATAGAGTGGATGCGGCTTATATCCCGGTGCCTCTATAGTCCGGAAAATACGGTATATTTTTAACCATACAGAATAAAGCAAAAGAAAAAAGGGTAACTCTGATGGCATAATGTTGAGCAGTAACTCTATGGAGACAAACAAGTGGTGTGTGTCTTCACCTTCACCAGGAAACAGATTTTTATCTCCATTCCCTTTGCTATGGACTGGGCTCTAAGCATAGTGTTGAAATAGAAGTGAAACATAATAATAAGAGGTTTAGAAGGGCAAACAACTGACACGAACCAGGAACCTTTATTTCCTGAGCACATTTTCCCCAAAAAACTGCTCAGGTGATGTCAACACAAAAACAAAAATAGTTTTTATTTGTGCACAGATAAAAAAGGATCTCATTCACCATCACTAGGGCAAAGCAGGTTTTGTGATTTTCTCCAGCTGGTCCTAAACACCTAAACACGGGTCAAATGGACAACGAATGTCACAGGGACCTACTGTACGGTTTCATCAAATGTATAATTAAACTCAGCAGTTATCAGACAAACAACAAGATAATAGTATAATCAGGGGCAGAAGAAGCACTCAGTTTGGTTACTTAATTAAAAGTACAGATAACAAAGAAAAAGTATTAAAGTATGTGTTTAAAAATGTACTGAAAGAGTAAAACGTTTAAGGATTTAGTGCAGATTTTGAGATCTAACATAGCTTCATATATAGTGATTTTGATGCAGATTTGTGCTGAATTTTGCTCAACAGAAACAAGTGAATAGTCTGTTTTAGCTGTTTTTTTAATATTTTGTTTGCTCAAACTACAAAGATGTTACAAATAACACCTTTTCAGCACATCTCACACAAAAATAAAATACTTTTATTTTGCAGTCCTGTTAAAAATGTAGTAGACCACACTGAAAAAAACAATATCTAGGTAAGTTAAAATGACTTAAATTAAGAACATTTTACTTTATTTGAGCAGATTCAACTTGACAAGTGAAATTATCTACCAATGGAATAAGTGTTTTTTTCTTAATTCAAGCAAGATTCAATTTTGTTTCTTATTTTAAGTGCACAAAGATGTATTTTCACATTTTAAGTGCAAAAAATCTTGTTTCACTGGCGGATAATTTTACTTGTCAAGTGAAACTTACTCAAATCACGGTAAAATGTTCTTAATTCAAGTCATCTTAACTTGACTAGATTTTGTTTTTTGCAGTAGAAATTATAGATAATAGTGAAGTAGTGAAGTAAAAGTAAAAAATTATCCACTTTAACATGTACTTAAGTAATGTACCAATACCTAAAATTATATATATACAGTACTTACATCCATCCAGCCATCCATCTTCTCCCGCTTAATCCGGCTGGGTCGCGGGGGCAGCTTGCTGCCCAATACTCATAGCACCTGACCCCCCCATGAACCCCTCTGCAGGTGGTGAGCCCACAGGAGACAGTACTTACAATATAATACTTTTACTTTGTCACCTTCCACAACTAATTATAATGCAAGTGACACAAATAGCGTCTGCAGACAAGTGCTCAGAACATAGATCCAAAGATAGACCATGCCACATGTTGAATGAGCCATGGGGCCCTTAAGCATCACTGCAGCGTGTGGAGTGGATGTGGAGGGCTCTCGACATTTCACATAGGCTCTCAATTCCCGATTGAAACATGGGTTTGTTATTACGTATGGAATAATGGCTAATTTTACATGAGGATTTAACTATACTGTACTTCCCACTGTTTCTCACTCTGAGGATAGTTCATTTGGCATGAAGTGGGTGGTTTACATTAGAACATTTGAGGCTAATCACTATATTCAATGGTGTTTAAATTAGTTTGGCCACTAGGAAGCCTTTGTATAATGATCATGTCATGATGTCATGGGGAGTGAATGCAGTGAAGCTCAAAACAGGCGCTATTTGACAAACTATATCCAATAGCTGTTGAATTTTGTCATGCATTACAGAAAGTACTTCCTATTCCTACTGCCTATACAGTAGTGGATATTTTCTTCTTTTAACATAAGATCTGGAGTATTAACTTGTTTTGATGTGGAAAAACCAAATGCATTATTGATTGGCGAATTCACTTGTTAATCCTAAGCTCTCGGCTGGAGAGGCAAGCAGCACGTGTACTGGAGATGTCGCTGATTGATGAAATGAGTTCATGATTCGTAGTTCCTGTCCAGTTATTCGCCCAGCATGTTGTCTTATTTACCACGTGAATGTGGAGAATGTGGGCAAAATGTTGGCCATGAAAAAATCAGTCAATTGTTTACTATAAATTTATAAGAGAGCTGTGTAATCATGTTTGAGCTGTGTAATCATGTTTTCTGCACTGTTTCTCTTTGTACTAAAGTGTTCAAGTAAAGCTTTTTAAGTAAAGGTCGACAAAAATTAAAAAATGACCTTTGATATCAATCTGTTTATAGTCCTTATATTCTCGATTTGTAATATGTGTTTTTATTAAGAGTGCATTCAAAAACTTTGAATGAGCACTTTGACTAAACCATGCTTGCCATTTGCTCATTATAAAGCAGGGGTGTCAAACATGCGGCCCGGGGACCAGATCCAGCCCTCCAAGACCTTCAATCTGGCCCTCGGCTGATTTTCTATTAAAATATTTAAATTTTTAATTCAAAATGATTTTTTGGATAATTTTCTGTGCCACTTAGCATAGCAGCTTCTCCAGTGCTTCTGTGCGTCGCCTCTCACCAGAGCAGCACAAATGAAGACTCGCCTTTTTCCAAGCACTCTTCTATCGTTTTGACTGTGAGCGTGACGCCCTCATCAGCAAAATGTCCAAAAGAAAAAGAAAAAATGACTTATTCTTATTTGTTCATGGAGGTGAAACCTGTGCTCGGTGTGTCTGCAACAAGTGGCAGTGCTCAAGTAATATAATCTTAAACACAACTAGGAGACACAGCGAAAAATACAATAACTTGAACGGAGAATTGAGAAGACAGAAGGTAAACGAAATATTTGCTGAGACTGAAGAAACAGATGTCTGTTTTCACCTGGAGCTGAGAGGTTAGTCATGCTGCTGTGAAAGCATAATAGCATAATATTATAATTTTGTCAAATCAAATCAAATAAAAAAGATTTCTGTAATAGATTTGCATTTCCCTGCACAAATATTTTGACTTATTGCTATTTTTTTGGTAAATATGCCATGAGTTTTCTGATCCGGCCCCTTTGGGATCAAAGTAGGTTGTATACGGCGCCTGGACAAAAATGAGTTTGACACCCCTGTTATAAAGGATTTCAATAAACTGACTGGCACTCAACAGAAATCCTTGTATAGCCATTTATCAAAAGCAGGTGTCTCCTTGTGATGCCTTGTCATCCTCTACAGCCTGTACATTACTGTGTTCAGCATCACAACTGGGCTCCTCGGGCCAGACTGGAGGAAAGGGCATAAATCTCCTGTCAACTCCTACACACATGCTCTGTTAAGTAGAGAAGAATAGCAAGCAGCATGCTGTCAGTCAAATTTATAATGTATTTTGGTACATTTTTAATACTTAGCCTACAATATTGATTCAGATCTACAGTACCTGCTCATGTAAATTAATGTATGTTTACAATTATCTTACCGGCTTCAACATTTAAGTCACAATGTCATAATATTATTGCAATTAATTCAAATTTGTTGTGTCCCTCAAGGCTCAGTTCTTGTTTCCATATACTTCTCTCAATTTCTTTCTAATTAAAATGCATTCAAAATGTATTTCGCATATAAACATGAACCTAAGATAAAGCTGTTAGCATATTTCCAAAGCTATTGTTCCATCTTTGTGCATCCTATTGTAGCGATGCGAGCTTTAGTGCACCTTGAGGCCTCCTATAAAAGGAGCGCTGTCGTCATGGCTACCACAACCGAGGTGCGAGAGGCGACGGGAGCTGCAGAAGATGATTAGGTGCACTAGGTCGCGTGGTAGGTGTCAAGCACAGAGATCAGAGTAGTGGCGCGGTCATCGGTGAGTAGGCCAGAGGCTAATGGGCGAATGTTTGTAGCTGACCCGGGCTCGGAGCAGGACCCCTCGTGTGCAGTGGCGTTTGGGGCGCGATGCCTGGAGGTGTGCGCCGTTTTAAAGCCGCCCGGTATGTTTCACTAATGGTATGTTTAATTTTATTGTATTGCACATGTAGGTTGATGTTCATTGTTAATAGGCTCCTGCTGGCGGCGAGCCTCCCCTACAGACCGAGAAAACACCTGCTTCAGAGTTTGTGTGGACGCTGGGTTCTACAAGGCCTATGTCCCCCTGCCTGGGGCGTTACCCACTGTACCTGTAAAGAACTGTTCTGTCCGAATGTGAAAGTGAAAGTGAAATGTGAATGCAAAATGAACTGAAATGGGGTATAAAATTCTTAAACTAACGGAAGCAATCTTACCATCATTTATGAATAAACAAAGAGTAAATTCAACTGTAAGTCTCCGTCAAGTCAACTGAAACAAACTTGTGCTGCCTGGTAATTTCAGGGTGATTCTTCTGTTTTCCTTAAATTGGGGATGGCGTTACACAACTAATTTAAATATTTAGTCTGTATATGTCCTGCGCCCTCATCCGGTCACACTATGAAGTTAAAAAATACTTGGAACCAAATCAGTGTCAACCTGAAATACAGTCATATTCCATGTATTTGTGTTTAAAGCTTTTTAAATACTATCAAAACTAAAACTGATCCAACTTTTACATTGTGCAGGACCCTGGGTAACACTTACTTTAAGACAATATGGAGCTGTAACCATTCAGTAGTTAATTCACTTTGACAAGAAAAATACACATCTCTTTATTAACACTCACACTCACTTAGTCAAACAGTGGCGTATTTTGGGAAAGCGCTCAGGTGCGGATAACATTACAGACTCATTTTCAAACTCATCTCCGTATGCTCAGCTCCTCCAGAGACTTTCTCAATCAAAGACCACAAGAGCACCGAGCTAATAACATTAGCGCTGGGTGTCCGCAGAGGAGTTTCCTGCTCTGACAGCGACAGGTCCTGGGCAGTGAAGAGGGTCACATAGCGCGTAGGATAATTGAGTTAGCATGCGGCGAGTGTGAGGGGGCTGCACTTCCCACAGCACTCAGCGTGTTTGTTCAGGAGCCTGTGGAGATTTGCCCTGCTCCCGAATATGACACCTCCTGATATGACGGCAACGTGCACAGGAACATTCCACTAGCACAGTCTGGATTATCACCAGCTCACACTCTGATCCCTGTAGAGGAGCTGCAGTAGACTTAGACTTAGACAAACTTTATTCATCCACAAGGGAAATAATTTGGACACAGTAGCTCACACATCACAATATAATATAATTACAAAGAGAAAAATATGATATGAATGGTATAATAAGCTATTAAGCTACGGAAACAGAAATGGCAAGAGACGGGTGTCAAATAAGGCATAATTCACTAGAAAGGCCCACACCAACAACACATGTGCCAAGCAAAAAAAGTTTATTATATGGAGACGAGGCGGGGTGGCTGGGTTGAGACTCAGGGTGGGGGTTCAGTCTCAATCTCCACATGGCCCAGCAGGTACGGGACCCCCCTCATCGGTGTCTTATGTCTGGAAGCGAAGAGATAAGGGTTTGGAGGGTGGGGTCAAGTTATTTGGACAAACTGGGTTGCCGGGATAGGCTGCTACAAATAGGCTTCTGGGAAACTGAGGTAATAAAAATATATCTCAGCTAAGATACTTCGACCTGCTGCTACTCTCTCAGGCGCTTAGCTCAGAAAAAGTATCAGAGATCTCAGAAAACAGGGAAAACTTTATAGTTAGTGGTTGAGAAATGTGAAAAACAACCTATACAGTGCCATACCTTGCATTGCTTTGTTCACTCACTCATACATTACCTCTATAGCACTGGGGATGGAAAGTAAAAATGAGTGTTACCTTGGAAAGTCTATATGTTTGAAACAGCAGTGCAAAATGCCCAGATGCATTAGTACAATATATGTTAAAAAACAGGACACAAACAACCTGACAAGCTACTGACTCTATTGTAAATGCATTTAACACTCTAAAGTCAGAACACATTTGAAGGAATGCTCCGTTTAGTCTTAGTCATCTTAAAAACTTCAATGGTTTGATGTTAGGTTAACTAAAAATTCTGTAATATGGGATCACCAGAAGCAAAAAAACATACTGAAATAAAAGGATCGTGTGAAAAAATAAGTACTTAACTACTACTTAAAAATTAAAAAGTAAAAGTATTTTGCGCAGTTTGAGATCTAATAAAGCTTCAGATGCAGTGATAGATTTATACAGAATTTTGTTGGGTAGAAACAGTATTTATTTTTTTCCTAGCAATTTTTATTTGCTCCAAAGACTTTCATTTCGGTCTTGGAGAAGTTGGACTGCAGATGGCACCTTTATTTGGATGTTTTTATTTGTATTTTTTTCTCAAACTATGACCTTAACCTGACTATAACCTGCATTGTTTTCAGCAGGTCTCACACAATAATACTTTTATTTTTCAGTCACATCAGCATCAGCAACGAGGACAGAACCCTCATTGTCTGTGAAGTGGCCTTGTTTTTTTTCGTTGCAAATCAAGTGTAAATGAAATATTATTTGTGCAACAATGGAAGGAGTCTTTCCATATATTGATATAATTCGATTTGTTCCACTTGTAGGAAAACCAACATAGTGGATGTATAGGACAAATTGGGATAAATATGCAGAAAAATAACCTTGCAGCCAAAAATATGGATCATATCTGAAGCAAACAGAGAGTTATTGTTTCAGCAGGTCATAGCACTGCTCCACTGTGAAGAATAACAAAAGCTTTGGGTGGAAAAATCTGCATGTGTCTGCACCTCCAAGCTGCTTGACGCCCACAGAGAACGGGCCGAGGCTTTAACTGGTCTTTAACTGGGGTTCAGGTGTTCTCATTATAGTTCGGTTTCATAACCACACTGTTTCCCAGCGGTCTAGAGTGGTCTAGAGTGGTCCTGAGTGGTCTGGAGAGGGCATGGTCAGCAGGCTCTGGCCCAGGATCAGTGCTTGGAGAGAGGGGGCAATCACAACTTTAATTATATGTTGTGTTCAGGTTTATTGTGTTCCTCGAACAGTCCAACACATGTGGATGTGCTGGACTGTGTGCAGAGATGTAACAGTACATCTGAATAGTGTTACTGACTGGCAGAATAAATATAGAATAAATGGTCAGGAATCCTTGAATTATTCGCAACTACGCCCACCTCATCAACATTATGCACGTGTTTTCGCTGTAAATGTATTCAGTTATTTCCCAACACTGTCAACATGTGGTGTGGAGAGATAGAGTTTCACACATAAATACAAAAATGACTCCTTCTTCTGCTCACTATTTCCTATATACAGTATCTCAGGACCCACTTTAGAATTGTATCTCTGCTTACCTGTGATAAGGAGCGTTCGTTTTTATACTTACACATCTGGTACCATTGATTGGATGAGTTTTCAGCGTTTGAAAACCTCTGCTCCCTTTAATATCGTTGACATTGCGAGTATGAGCTGAACATTACACCCTCGACTGCAGCTTTCTCATTAGCGCTGACACAGACTATTTACTGGACTGGAGCACGACTGTAATTGCCCATATGTCACGGTCGGTTGGGCCTGACGACAGTGTACATGCCAAAAGACATGTGCCAGTGGGTTGTAAAGAGAAGCATACGTGTACGAACCAGGGAATGGATATGGTTAAAGGTCCCATACTAGGCTATTTTCTGATCTACACTGCAAAACAGGATTTTCTAGCATAGTTTAACTGACTTGAATTAAGCAGACTCATCTTAAAATACCAATTTTAAGATTTTTTTTACTTAATAAGATGAGATTTTTTACTTGTTTCAAGATATTCCATACTGATTTATCTTATCTAGATATTACAACTTATTCTAAGCACTTTTTATATTAAATCAAGCCAGGTTAAGCCCCTTTAACTTCCTTCTCAAACCAATAAGGTGAAAAATCTTGCCATAAATACTTGAAACTAGTGTTTTCTGCTTAGAATAAGATTCGTATTTCATCTTGTTTTAAGAAAACTTGGTAAGTGAAAATTTCTGTGTAGGTTATAATGTTTTTTCCTCATCATCAACATACCTTAAGTTTCACACTTTCACTATAATCGTTTGGATGATTTCTAAGTTGGAGCAAAGCATTTTAGGATTTGGAGATATAAACAGACTAATAAGAAACAGTTACTCAAGCATGTGTGAATGAAACAAAACAACTCCAGGTATGTTTTTGAGGGGGTAACAATAATTTAACATGGCTTAAGACTCTCAAGAGACACTCAAAATTTTTCTTAATAAAGGAAAGGTGGTTCAGGCTGCATGTGTGATCTGGGAAAAAACACCTAGAAATCACATTACACATGCTTTATTTAAATGGTATATTACAGAAAGAGTGTAGAAATTTGATATGGGAGGAGTAATTCGGTTTGGTTTTAATTGGATTTTCCACGATAAAAAGGTTTATTGCAAAAATGTATTAGAATTTCTAACGCAAATCCAATAATGTCTTATCTAATTAAAGAATGTGGAAGAAAAATATGGGGCAGTCACAGTAGGTTTTGCATATATACCAGGATAAGTGATCACAAGAATGGCTGTGTAGTAGATGAAAGAAATTAGGACCGCTGCCATAATAATTACCCATTTAAAACTAAATATTGTATCTGACAGAAAGCTGAAATCCATAAATACAACAAGAAATGCTATACATAGACACGGACAAACAATGCATTTGAATATAATGTCTCTTGACTAATAAAACAGGGCCACATATGCACATGCACAGTAGAGCATGTGATTGTAAACAAAGGAATTCAATTTAGACAGACAATAACCGAGAACGCCATCCAGCCAATATATATATGGACTAAGCCAAGTTACCGATGCAAAACCACGAAAGAACACGCCACATACTGAATTAATAATATTTACTGCCACGTTGCCCGAGTTACACAGTGGGAGGCACCAAGTATTCAAAGACTTGTCCAAAGAAATAATGGAAGATCTGCAGTCCACTACTACCACTGTGTCTCGCTGTCTGAGCTAATTCTCTCTCTGTGGTGATCACATAACACGAGACAGACATCCCGACTATGCTCCAGTCCTGAACTAAATGTGAAATAGCAGAGTTGGGAAATATACTGTATAAGAAGATATCAAATTTGAATATACAGTACCGTATTTTTCGGACCATAAGGCGCACTTAAAATCTTCACTTATCACTTATTTTTCTCAAAAATCGTCATTGCGCCTTATAAGCTGATGCGCTTTATGTCTGTATTAATTCTGGCTGTGCTGACTGCCCTCAAACCCATTTTATGTGGTACACGGTGCTCAAAAATTTGTCAAAATGTTTTAGTATTTCTGTAAGCTACAAAGCCGCACTGCTTGATGGATTGCCGCATGGAGCATGAAAGCTCTCAGAAACACTTGTGTGCATAGGACAGAAATCTGTGTGCATTTGGGAAATCCGTGCATATTTGGGAAGTCAGTGCATATTTGGTTGCAGCTGAGCACAAAACAAACATCCACAAACTCTCGAATGAGTCCAGTCGTACCTAAAATGCATTGTGCGTATTTCCTCCATTAGAATACGAATTGAAAAGTTACGACATCAAGAATTACAATCACAAAATGAAAACTTACGATTACTGCAGAGTTTACCAGGACTACAACAGAACTAAACCAGGTCTTAACCGAGACTAAACCTGCACTAAACCAAGACTAAACCGGGTCTAAACCAGGTCTAAACCAGACCAAACTAATTCGGTGCTTGTGATCATTCCAGGTGGATTAACCAAAGAACTTCAAGCGCTCGATATTGACGTCAACATGTCGTCCAAAGTTAAATTTTGAGCTGTGTGCTAGGGTTGGACGACAGAAGGTGAACACACATCCACCAAGGGAGGCAACGCCAGGTGAGTTACGCCATGATCTGCCAATGGATCGTGGATGCCTGAGCTAAAGTATCAGTCTCGCTTAATGCGCCTTATAATGCAGTGCGCTTTATGTGTGAAAAAATACCCCTTCACTGATCTAGTGTCTTATAATCCGGCGCAAGTTATGGTCTGAAAAATACAGTATCTATTGTCTATAACTAAAAAGAGTTGACGTGTAATCCACAAATGTTATGTGATAAATCTGCACTTCATTTACATTTGTTAAATTCTTGAACCTTAAAAGGTGCATTGTGTAACTTTTTTGGTGGAGGGTACGTCAAATACTTTTCTTCATGGAGATGTTATTTATTGCTTTGTCTGGAATGTTTCACAGTATGGCATTAAACCTTTTTTATCATTATGGAGACCAAACCAGAGCAAGTTACAGGTCAGATCTGTCAGAAGGCCTGTTTTTCTAGATGTTTTTGAGCAATAAAACCACCTGTAATTGAATAAATGTAAGGCAGAGCTGTTTAATATCACACTGTGGGACATTCCAGTGGCATATCCATAGAAACAAGTGCATGACCAAACCCAAACCCAACCAAAAAGTTACATAACGCACCTTTAACAAGAAAAAGTGAAATACTGTGTGACCAACCAGGGAACTAGAGCACATTTTCACTTTTTCTTCCCTGACTTCTGACCTCCAGGGTAGCTGTGTTCTGCTTTCTGCCCAACAGATTAAATTTAAATGAAGATGAAAACTTAAGCCAATTCCTGGCATAGCGTTGTTGGACAATATTACTTTATTTAGTAATGGAAAAAACACGTAGTTCATTTTAAACTGTTTGCAGAAGGCCAAATTTGTTCCTCACTTATCTAATGCATTCTGAGCATTGTAATGAGGATGGGTTTATTAGTGCTTTTTACAACATTCAGAGGCCAGATCAGAGTTTGCTGTCACAGTAAAGCTAATAACAACTAGCATGATATCGGCGCAATTCCTTTTTCACAGAGAATCAAACCCTGTATTATTAGTTTTCACCAGATTTTACAATAAATTTTATATCATTTCACAGGGCGATAATTTGGGTAATTCTTGTTGAAATTACCTCAATTTTTCACAGAATGTATAGAAACAGCTCAAGATTTTATATTTAATGTTTTATGTTTGTTCTGTTTTCAGGTTGAGCCGTTCACTTCCAAAGAAAAGTTATTTTGCGTTTTGGAATCTGCTCGCATGCAGTCACCCAAGACTGTGCAGCCTTCAATGCAAAATTTGGAAAAAACTTCACCAACTGGCAAACAAATTTGGACTTGGTACCAAAAATGTAAAGAGGAAGGTTGTTTATGCAGGACTAAAGGATCTGGTAAACCAAAATCAACATTAGAAGAGAAGTGAACAGCATGGTTCAACCTGAATACAGAACAAAAATAAAACATTAAATATAAAATCTTGATGTTTTTCTATACATTCTGTGAAAATTTGAAGTTATTTCAACAAGAATTAATGTCAAATTTCTGGGGACACCCTGTATATCTGTACTGGGGCAAAACTGATTTAACTTAATTACATGAACAAAAATCAGGTACAGAACCTTTAACTATTGCATTGCAGCATCAGGATGAGTATCGATTCGTTATTATTGATATCCAAAATGTTGTCTTTATTGCTCACTGTTGCATTGTGCTGTGGCATTCCTCTATATGTATCTAACAGGTATCTAATGAAAGACCAGCCCGGGAGACTGCGATCTGCAAACAACTTCACACCTCCCGAGTGCGGACACACATTGTACAGCCCCCGGACTAAAGACAGAAGCATGCTGGGAAGAAAAAGGCTCGTCCTGATAAAGCCAGAGTGTATAGGGTTAAACAAACAGTCGTCGTACCTGGAGAGATGGCGTTCATTTGGAGAAGAATGACACGTACTGGAAATGAGAAGAGACAGCTGGAGTGTTTCATTATGGCGCTCCCCGTGGGACCAGATCTGTGCAGATAACAGGTTAGATGGTATTAAAGATGGCGGCACACACTTTTGATGTTTGTGTTTGTATGCATGGACTGTCCACGCCGCGCTGATTTATTTCCAATTTTAGATCCGGAGGAATTTCTCGAGAGGAAAGTTCAAAAGAAATAGTCGAACATTAAAAAGAATTGAGTTAGAAGTAGTAACCGTGGACTTAAGATTGTTTTAGCTTAATGGTTTTGTCAAGATGTGAAGGGGAAGAGATTTTTTGTCATGTTTTTATTAAAAACCTAAACCAAAAAAGTATTATTATTTCCGCATATTGCTTCAGCCCATTAGACCAGCTCAGTGTGGCTATGTCAGAGAGCACCAGGATTGGCAGGTGGCAGTGAAATTTGACTGACAGCTGAGAGCAAATTATTGTGCAGTGAATATAAACAGCACAATCCAGCCATCATATAATATCATATAATTCATATAATATTTCAATGTACTTTTAAAAGTCCTCCTATTAGAATATGCCTGTGTCATCAGGGAAGACAAAATCCACTGATGGAATAACCTGGTCCTTCAGTATATTCAGGTTCAGCTGACCTCATTCTTTGAGCACACACTGTTGCTGAACCTGGACCTGACCAACTGCAGCAACCTCGGACCTATTTGCTTACTTAAATCCAGGTGGCGACTTTTTTTTTTGGCCAGGCAGTGTATGTTTGCAATGTTTTTTTGTTTTTTTTTCAACAATATATTTATTGGTTTTTAAAGTTTTAACATATAAGAACAAAACATCCTCTTAGACACGTATCCCCATAAAACAAAACAAAACAAAATCAGTCATCAAAATGCACGCAGACCCAACATTGCCAAGAGTCTCAAAAGTCCTCCTCGCTATGATCCTCAGGTATGTTCATGCCTTCCACATAAGTGACAAATGATTTCCAAATAGATCCAAACAGGTCCTCTTTTCCTCTTAGGCGATACGTTATTCGTTCCAAAGGTAAGATTGTCAACATCTGTTTAATATGTTTGCAATGTTACTTAGAATCTCCTATACAAGAATAAAGATATAGGCGACTACATTAAAGCAGGATATCTACTGTTCAATCACTGTGTTTTAATGGACAATGGCACACTGCCCTGTACATATATATTGGTGCTTGATGAAATGTTTGCTGCATTTATGATGAGGCGAAAACATAGTTTCTGTGTTTGTATTCTTATCGTGATCCCAACGGCATATCTCTCACAGTGGCGTATTTAATGGAACCCTTCCTTCCTTACTGATAAAGGCTCCATATTTATTAAAGAAAAATATAATATAATATAATATTCTCCACTGTAATAATGAAACCAGATTTCTCCTTCACTTTGTATCTTTGTTATTTTGCCTTGGGCTTAATAAAAAAATACTCTGCATCGCCGCATGGTCTGTAGTTTATGCAGAAAAGCAGCATTCTTCAGTCATTACTCATCATAAGCGTCACAGAAATTTAATGCAGTACAGTCTATAGAAATTATTGCTTTTTTAAACTGATTTGCAATTCATATTCAGGCCCAACAACTTCTATTACTGAATCATACATTTTTGTTTTCTACACGTCTACATCTTTACTTACATCCCAGATATTATTAGTGTAACTTGCCTGTCTTCATGGTGAGAAGCAGGAAGTGTCACGAGCCCAAGTTACAGGTGAGGTCTGTGGAGAGGCAAGCCCACTGACAGTAAAATCCATATTTTTGAGCATGAAAAACACCTGTAGTGGAACAAACGCTATTGTATTAGGGTTAGTAGGGTTATGTTTAATCTAAACGCTATAGATGATTAGATTAAACATAACCCTACTAACCCTAATACGATACTGTGGAAGTTTCCTAATAAAGATAAAACTCGTGAGCTTTAAGCCATGTTAAGATGTTGTTCATCAAAAACACCTGAAGTTGTGTTTTGTTTCATTCGAACATGTTTGAAGAATCCTTTATTAGTCTGTCTACAAGTCCAGAACTCAAAATGCTCTGCTCCACATTAGGACCAGAAGACGTTTGGAAACATATGGATGACGACTTCCTTTGGGCTCTGTTGGCGATAGTAACTCTGACAAAATCTGGGAAAACCAAGAAAATGGCCTGGTTTTCTTCATCTAGATGTCTTTTTATTTCTTTTATGAATTGCCAAGTAATTAGAGTACTATAATTTGTCTAATTAAAAAAAGAGCAGCGTTCCCTTAGGGTCAGCAGATCAAAAGTTACAACCAGCTGCCTGTAAGTGATACTGAAGGCTACGTTCAGACTGCAGCCTGAAGTGACCCAAAGCTGATTTTTTCACCCCTATGCGACCTGTATCTAATCTTTCAATAACAGTCTGAACGACACAGATCTGATTTTTCTCAAATGCGACCCAGGCCACTTGGATATGTGGTCCTAAAACTGATACATATCTGATTTGTTGACATGTGACTTCAGTCTGAACAGCCAGGGCGCATTCATCCAACCTGCATCCGACCTGCACGTCATCAACAAGCGAGAGGTCGGCTATTGTGCTGCAACAAGCACCTGTTGTGAGCCAATACAGCCCAACGCCGACGTGTTTGCTCACTGAAATAGGCCGAAGACGTGTTTCCTCCCCCGAGAGTGGCACGACAGCAACTTTAAAACCACCAGGTGCTCAGTCCTAACGTCCATGTTCAGGTGACTTCCGTAAACACTGAGCTCGCTGCTGTGACGTCGTCGTGTTGTCCAATGCACCTGCGGGACACTTTTGGGGTGTTTAAAGTTCCCACTGGAGATCACGTACAAGTCGCATTTAATTGGAAATGTGAACAACCTTGCAAAATAAAAAATTCACACAGATTTCACAAAATAATCCGAATTGAGCATTAAGCCCTGCAGTCTGAACGTAGCCGGAGACATAATTAGAGTCCCGTCCCCGTGAATCTTTGGCAGTGAAAACACTGCTGCTGAATCCACGGTTTTATCACATGCCCAGTGTCGCTAACTACACCGGAAGTCGTCATCCGCATGTTTCCAGCATCTTCTGTTAAGCATGAATAGAGCCTTTTGCCTTTAGTTCAGTAGAAACCAGCAGCTCCAGGGCTGAAATTAACTAAATTATTCTAGTGTAAGGAATTTAAAAACACAAAGGAGCACTTAGAGAAGAACTTAGCCTAAATATACAGGGTTTGTGTGTTAAACATGTGTGAATGAAGCAAAACACAACTCTGGGTACAACGGCATTATAACACAGATCAGAAAATAGCCTAAAACGGGCCTTTAACCACTAGTGTAAATGTGCAACAATCTGAACTGAAATACCTACAGCCGCATACTTGTTATAGCTTTACTTTAGCACTGGGGTGATCCTGAAGGCTTTAGTCTCGCCCGTGTGGACAGGAGCTTGGTACAATCCATGTGGTGCCTAAGTGATAAGACAAAGTGTTGTTTCAGAACTCTGTGTGCTGTGGAAGGGCAGCCTGAAGTGAGAATGGAAAAACTGAGGGCGTAGGGAAAGCACAGATGATGTAGTGGTCTATGAAAGTACAGAATTCTCACAAACAAACAGAGCCCCGATATGAAAGTTAATTTGGATCATGGTCTTTACACTGAAAATTGTGTAAGTGGTTTAGAAAGAATATTGCACAAATTAATCATGAAAAGAGAAGTGTTGGATTAGACTGACCAAAATGCAGCAGAGAAGATCCTGGCATCGTTTTTAGGAACTTATGCAGGTTAAAGTGCCTATGACAGGTTAGTCTCCTCGTTGCACTAAAATACAGTTTATTGAAGTTTATTACATTTTACAAAACTTTTTTCCCTGGTTGGAAATTATGACATTGCATTAGGGAATTCCATAACTGATGTGAAACTATAATTTACATTTACCACTGGTATAGGGTGACCAGACGTCCCTATTTACCCGGGACAGTCCCAGTTTTGAGCCCTGTGTCCCCTGTCCCAGCAGATTTATCCAAAACCAGTGATTTGTCCCAGTCTTATACAAGAAATATCCCAGATGTCCCTATTTTTGGCCAATCTGATCCCTGCCAGTGAACAGAGGCATAACGGTCATTTGTTTTGGTAAAATACAGAAAAGCTGCTTAAAAATGATCAAAACACAAAGAAAATGTGACTATACTGACTCATGTTAGTGCCGAGTACATAACAATAACATTATGGACACCCTGCACAGGTATTATTCCACCAAATTAAGTTAAAACCTGTCATACGTAACAATTCGTTGCTAATTGTTGCTCTGCTAAATATTGTCACCATTCCTGCTACCAAGAAAACATCAAAGATTTTCAGCTGCATAACTCTTTCACTTCCAGCTGCAGAGTTTCTGGAACCATAAAACAATTTAACAGCCTGACTAGTACATAAAAGTTAGTTAACAGTGATAGCTGCTTTTCACTAGCACAGTTAATAAAAAGACACAGTAAACACTATGAGTGAAAGGCACAAACTAAATCAGAGTGTATTGGAGCAGTAATGACCCTTGCAGATTATAGCTCCACACTTCACCTTTTCTCTAAGTGGGCAACTACAGTAGCTCTGCAGGGACACATTGAATTAAATTTGATGGAGCTCGCACGCAGTAATATTGTAGTAACTCTTTCACCTCGAGTTTGTGCATTTTCAAACATTTTGCAATCCCACAGGAAAGAAATGCCTGTGAATTATTTCTGCATTTTCAGGGGTGCTGATGACATAGGGAGACGCATTCAGATTTCACACTACTACCTGCTGCTTTGTATTTTTCTTTTCAACTTTTTTGCCAAAAACTGACCAAACTGCCCATAGTATGTCATTTTCAGATCTGCTATAATCATCCCTAGGTTTGACTATCCTAAATTTAAGACTTTTTAAAGATCTTTTTAAGCCCACTTAAATGAAAATTAAGACCAACATCGCACCTATTATGCGGGCGAAAAACACCAGATCCAATTCTAAACATGACCATTACTCACTGCTTTAAATAACAAAAAATAGTTTTATTATAAAGTCTAATTCAGAATTCATTTATAGTCATATGTATTGCTTGTAAAATGGATAAAAAATTATTTATAACGTTCTTACAAGACCATCTAAGCTTTCACATTGTCTTGTCTCACAGTGCAGCCCGGGTGAGTACACAAAAAAATAGGCTAATGAAATTTAAGACCTTTGTGAAAAAAAAATAAGACTTGGACAACATAATTTGAGACTTTTTAAGGCTTTAATTTAGGAACATGAAATTTAAAACCTTTTTAAGACATTTAAGACCCCGCGGCGACCCTGTATGATGTTGTTTCCTCATCAAAAGCACACCTGGAGTTGTGTTTTGTTTCATTCACACACGTTTAACACATAAATCCTGCATATTTAGGCTGAGTTCTTCTCTCAAACTGAAAACACTTTTTCATACCATGTGGTAATACAGGAAGTGCTCTCTTCATACAACTTCACTGGAATCATTTGGATCATTTCAGCCTTGGAAACTTTCACTTACTTTCATTCATCTCAAAATATCAGTATTTTTTTCCTTTTTCTTAACTCAATCCATCACCTTTGTTCTCTTTCATCATGTGCTGTGAGTGGGCCATTATTTTCTCGGCTGGTGCATTTCCACCTCACAGTCACTCAGCTTTGCTTTAGGATCAATCACATGTGGATCTAAAATGGGCTCCAGCATTTGACTCACTTGGACAGGAGAGTGCAGACCGAGACCGGAGCACTTTTATACGATTACAATTGTAGTTTTAAAATAATTTTCTTATGATTACAATCAGCACGAGGCTGCAGTCACCACTATGGAATGTTTATGAATATCTAAAACAAATCTGAGGGAAGTCTAGACCTATTTGACCATTCTTATCTTAAAGGGCCTAGACTAGCTTTTTTAAAATCTATTTTATATGTTTTTAACCTCTATACACCTTCACTAGAGTCATTTGGATGATTTTAGCCCTGGAAACTACCACTACAAGACATCACACGGTGGAACAGTACATTTTCAGCTTTAGAGATGTAGACAGGATTATTAAAAAATGAATTAAACTACTGTATTTTAGGATGACCATATAGTATTTTATTGCTCCAAGTTTTTCCAGTGATGTTAGAAATACAATAAAAGTTGCATTATTTAATAGAGCACATGAGCACTGTTGTGTGCTTTAGACAAAATACTCATGCCTCACTGGTTGGGATGTACAATAACCGAAATCTGGTGATATCGGATCATCAAAGGTCTCACAATAATATCGTGGACCATCACAATATTTCGAATCACAAGTCTCTTTGCTTATCGAATAGTTATGATGCAGAAATAGCTAAAAAAAACAGAGGGAACTACATAGACCATGATCCTTTTCCGTTTCAGTGCAGACGACATGAAGAAATAACTGTTCTCAGCACTTTTAAATGTTCATTCTTTGGGTTAAGTCTTGTGAAGACATTTTTGGAGGAAAAAGTAGCAGATTCACCCAAAAAATATTGCAATAAATATCATACGGTGAGATGTAGATGGTGAAAATATCGTACAGGGAGATTTGGATATCGTTCCATCCCTAATGACAGTAAATGTTGTACCAAATGACTGGTCAAAGCATTTTATAATGTCAGTCTTGTTATTATGTAGAATATCGTTTTTTTTTTTACCTTTATTTACCCAGGAAAGTCCCATTGAGATTACTAATCTCTTTTTCAAGGGAGTCCTGCCATGCACACATCACTTTCATACTAGGCAATGTGGGTGAAGTGTCTTGCCTAAGGACACAACACCAGTTTTGTGTGACTGGCGCCCCCCTGTGGCACCTGGAATTCCCCAGTGGTCTCCCATCCAAGTACTAACCAGACCTGGCCCTGCTGAGCTTCTGAGATCTGACGGGATCAGGCTTTGACAAACCGGTATGACCACAATAATAATATTGTGAGCCTCCCCACCATATCACAATAATATATCGCACCGCGAGGTTCATACTGTGACAATATTGTATCGTGAAACTTGGATATCGTTACACTCATATTCACTGGTGATAATGTGTAGTTCTGTGATATAGAAACAAAGAGAATTTAAATAAGATGCAAACAGGGGATAATGAGAGAATGGAAACAGACCGATTAAATATTAAATTTATTATAAAACATTTATTTACAAATCTGTGTTCAGCAGTGATTCCAAAGTCTGTGTAAAAGATTGTCATACTAAAACAAGAGACACTGGCTTCATTTTGAAGTGACTGTGTGAGTAAAATACATGAACACCTGACCTCTGTTCCGTCTCAAAATAGATCTGATTGCTTATAAAATATAGTGCAGTAGAAACCTTTGGAGTATTGTCGAAGCAGCTGACTCACGTGTGACTAGATCTCCGTCAGTGTTCATATGAAAATACAAGCCGCTAATGTAGCCTGGCAAAAATAGATTATGCAAAATTCTCACATTTGACCACACTGTTGGGTAGAAATACAATGTGTAAGTTTAGCTAGAGTTTTAGCATGAGCACTTGACACTTCTCATTTACTTTTCTATCTCGCGGATGACTCAAAATGTACTTCTGAGTCAAAAGCCAAATACATTCAACAATTTCATATTTACACGGACACCAAGAAAGACGTTTCCGAGCATCAGTCAAAAACTCATAATGTTTTTATGTACAGTGATAAAAACAACATCGACTACTGACTCATGTTGCCTTCACATGGAGCGAGACAGAAGGTTCAGGGTTTACCAAGATGTTTAGTTGAGGAGTAAATGTTGATTTAAAAAGTTAATTTGAAACCCAATACCAGGTTCAGAGGTGGGTAGAACTGGTAGTTACATTTACTCCGCTGCTTTTACTTCCCTAACTACTTTTGAGTACTTTTTAGTGGCTTACTTTTAGTCCTACTTGTGTAATGTTTTATTGAAGTTACCTGAATAAAAGTTTTGGTTACTCTTCCCACTGTGAGTAAGTCTACAAGTGACAAAAGCTTTAGATAACAATATTAAATGCTTTGAACATTTGTTTCTTGTGTCCATCCTTTGAAAATACCAAATTCTGTGCTTTATTTAATGTTTTGTCCTTCAAATTACATTGAATCAAATGTTACATCCCGACAGTTACTCTTACTTTCTCCAAGTTGAGTAATTTCTTGGGCCACTACTTTGTACTTCCACTTGAGTAATATTATTTTGAAGTAATGTAAAGTAAATATTCAGAAACAGTTTAATGAAAGTATAATATAAGGGGAATGCATTGCTTTAAAATGTCCAGAGTCTGCACAAGGAAAAGCTTTTGTATTTCAGTTTTTGGAGTAAAAATCTGGAACTCTGTGAATGATGAGCTAAAAAAATGCCCAAATATGAAAGTGTTTAAACAAAATTATTATAGCTAAGAGTGTAGAAGGATGAATTTGAGTTAATGTGTTAATGAACGAACACTAAAACATTTTGAAATGCACTGATTTATTTTGTATTGTTTGTTTTGATGGTATTGTAAAAGGGGGTGGGGGGCAAATAAGTATTTGCTTCTCCCCACTCCTTTTCGGAATTATTGATATATATTGGCTATTATTATATGTATTTGTATCCGAATAAATATATTATTATTACATTATTGTTACTGCTGAGTACGTTTTTGGCCACTCCACCCACCTCTAAACAGGTTTGACTCATTTTACTAACATAACAATAGTGCAGTCTGGTTTCTTGTCACAAAATTCTCATTATAAAGATAAATAATACTTGTCTTATTGCTTCCAAACACTTATAAAAGGTGACAGCTTTTAAATTGGGGTATGCAGGTGAAAATGCTTGCTGTGCAGTCCGCTAGCATAGGTTCAATAAGGTAAAAGCTTTAAAAGGGATTTGTACAAGAGATCTGTTTTTTATACATTGACATCACCCGGGCAGCGTTTCCCAGTCTTATCTTTCTCTCATCTCCTGACCTAAAGTAACATCAATCCCCTCCTTCACTCTGACTCCATGTGAATGCAACACAGCCTTATGGTTTCAAACTAAATTGGACTGAGATCAGGTAATTGCCCCGGCCATTAAGATCCATTGTGGTACAGAGCGTACAGCGCAATTATACAGGTCCACATAGGAGCGCAGTGCAGGGAGAAGGAGTTAAGGGCTGGTAGAGTCTCTATCCGCACACTTCAAATCCATCTCCTCCAACTTCAGACAAATTGGCTTCTGCAGTAATGACTTATATCTGAGGCACTGATAAACAGATGGAAGAGGGAGCAGGGTAAGGGGACCCGCGCGCAACACTGGCTCCCCCTGCTGGCATGTAAACGTACACATACAGTTCAGTGAAATAGTTCAAACTGAGGTGGATTGCCTTAAAGCTATGCCACTTTTTGGTTGGGCGTCCATCACCTGCTCTTTTCTATAGATAAGTCATTGCACAGTAAGACTTTTAAAAGCGTTGCCTTACATTTATTCAATTACAGGTTGTTTTACTGCTCAAAAATACCTAGAAAAAGGTAGAAAAAGGCATTCTGAGAGTGAGCGGTGTCACCTCTCCACAGGTCTGTGACTTGGTCTGGTTTTGTCTCCATGAAGGTAGAAAGGTTTACTGAGAAACATTCCAGACAAAGTAATAACATCTCCATTTTAAAAAAGCATCTGACGGACCCTACAGCAGAAAAGTTTCAAATTTCAGCTTTAAAAGTAGTTTCGACTGTAGTCAGACACATAGAAGACTCCTACAATACTAAATATGCTAAAGCATCTTAAGTTTGTTAGTGGAAAAGTCATGTATTTTTCCATGCCGAGTTGTTTATCAAATGACTTCCCCAGCATCGCATAGTTTGACCTGAACAAGATGGACTTCTCTGAGAATGTGAACTCACAAATCTCGGGGGGAATATTTTGGAACCATTTCAGTTTTCAATGGCCTCTTTAGCAGGCATTCTTAACAAACTTGAAGTCTTCGAGCACATAACTCAGCACTTATTGGCATCTCATCCTTATAAATATAAAACCATGGAACTATTTCACCAGACTGTAAGATCTATCAAAGACAACTGAACACAGCCCAAATCTTCACAGACGTACTCCTACTCTGTTTCCATCTCAAAATACCTTTCAACATGTCAACTGTCCTCGATGACCTTTCCTGCCTGTATATGTCATCTGTGTCTATTTTGACAGACTTCTCAGTTTAAAATGGCAAAACGTAGATGCTAAATGTCTAGAAAGCCTACATTCAGCAACTTGTCATCAGTGATTTATTGCTCTCGAGCCCAGCAGCCCACATGTTCACAGTATGTGTATAGCTTATAGAGAATTCCTGACAGCCTCACTATTTGCCCAATTCTCACCACTTTGAACCAGTAAACATTAAGAGGAATCAACAAAAAAAAAAGATAGGTAGCAATTTCTAAGCAACAAAACACAGAATATGCTTTTAAAGATGCAGTAATGGACCCTCACAGCTAGAATGATTTCAGATTGTTTCTTAATACAAAGTCTTATTTTGTTAGCTTTGGCCTTTGTTCACGTTTTGGATTGCTTTAAAAACACTGACTGAGCTAAAGTCAAATACCTGGGATCTAGCAATGACCGTAAATCTTTCAGGATATATTATGTGGAATTTATAAAAGTGATTAATCTTCTAATAGGAAATGTAAATATTCAAATAATCCCAACATTATCCTCCCTGTCCAGCTTTATGACCGATTGCCCTAACAATAGTCCGCTGAGGTAATTACTGTACTAGCTCTCTCCAAAATAACTTTAAAAAGTGTTTATAAATCTACATTGACAGAGGTAGTATAAAGGCCAAAGCTACAAAATAGGAACCATATGAAATAATAAACCATAAAAAATATAATTGCAATTGTAACTAAACTGCCAGTGTGATATCTCAGGTGAACCTGTCCTTCAGTGTTGCGTCTAAAAAGCAATAACAGCAATATCATAATAATAATAGCAATAACACAAGCGCCCTCCTGCACGACCAGATGCACCACGACCCACACAGCTAATGGCTCTAACGTGACTGTGCTGCGTTTTATCAGCGCACAATCTGCTCCCCGCGTTTCCACGGCAACGGGCACATCTCTTGGCTGGACATGACCTGAACCGGGAGCTAATGTCACTACCTCCTCCGCCGTATCCTAAAGTGGACTAGGACATGGTGCGAGGAGAAGTGCTGTGATCAGGACGAGCAGAGGGAGCTGCGGTAGGGGGCCAGTGTGCAGACCGGAGTCGGGAGGCCGTAGTGGGAGGGATCCGTGAAAGGAAACAGGAACAGGATGAAAAGCAAAACACCCAGGAGGTAGGAGGCCAGAACGGTGAGGCGCTGTGGGTGCTCCACGGCTGCACTGATAGCAGGAAAACCCATGTAGTTACAGAAGGAGTGGCACAACACCGGGCCCATCAGGTGTCCTGTACACGGGGGAAGGGTTTGTTAGACTGTCCTCACTGCAGAAATATGGAACAGAGTTTAGGGTAGGGGCTAAATATATCTATGGTTTATTCAAAGTGAGTTATGACTGTTCAAGATATTTGCGCTTTTTTTTGGGCATTCATGAAGTATTTTTGGCCAATACACTATTTAAATGGAGCAGAAACGCACGCATGGGAAAGAGTGTAACGAGACCGCAGCCCTACCAGTGTAATTTGTTGTAAAGTACTAGTAGTATAAATAGTACAAAAACTTGAAACTTCCATAACACGTCTAAACAGTTAATCCATACAAGCCAGTCTGGAATTAATTATGAAAACCCCATTAGTCTTATTGACCCCTGTCCCAGTAGTTTAGCTAATTTGTTTTTAACATAATCAATCATTATTGAACCATGTTACATAACACAGTTTAATAATGGAGGTTCATTAAAACTCCAGCTGAAGCCCAAATTATTCAATGATTGTAACAGTGAGGGACAGGCTGTTCTGCATCATGCTCACTCACCCTTTGTTAAGATTTTTATCTATATTCTATTATTGAGCTACTGTGTCCACATAATTTCCCCTGTGAATCAATTAACTTAGCCTTGGTCTAACATTTCTTTGATACTGTGCGGTGTCCTTATGGCAACAAAGACATGATTAAAATATATAGTATAAATAAATACAAAACAAGAAATCTAGATTGGTTTTGTTTTACTGGGAACTTTGCTTGATCCATAAATAACCAACGCACCTGTTCTGAGAAAGATGAACGCTGTGTACGCCCCAAACACAGCTGTATAGGAGAACTGGAACACTGTCAGACGGGAAAATAATGGTCATATGAAACAGACACACAAATCAATCAATGTTGATCTCTACTGTAGTATCTCTAGTGTCTGACCTGCAGATAAGAAGATCCCCGACAGAGTGCTCTGCCTAAACCGCAGCAGCTCAATCACATGATGAAAGTGGGCTGTAATGTGATTAACATTAAAAACACATTATTTAAAAAAAAAAAAAAAAAAAAGAAACGTACAAAAATCCCCCAGAATTTAACAAACTCACCAACTCCAAAGAAAAGTGGGCAGGTAAAGATAGCAGCAAATGGTCCTGCGCAGGGCACTAACATGGGCAGCATACAGGCGCGGAACACCAGCTCCTCTGTCAACGGCGCCACCACCTGGTTCCTCAGCCAACGCATGTCACTGAAGCACAGGGACCAGAACCACGGATCTAGAAGAAAACACAGTTTTAGCAGAGGCTACATTGCAAAACGCCCTAAGTAAAGTTTGACCAGTAATAAAACTCATATTTCGTTCTTAAACATTACAGTTCAAAGAAGTCTCACCACAGGCCACTTTGATGCCATCCATGAAGCTCCAGGGACAGTCCATGGCCAGCTGCATCAGGGGCCCCAGAAACAAGACCTGAAATGTAAGAAGACACAAAAGCAAAATACATATGGGTATTGTGTGAAAGTGCATATAATTTAACCCTTCATAATTCAACAAACAGGGTTAAATATATAGCTTATGTAGTAGGGCTGTGCAATTTTTAATTCGGTTTTAATGTTGGTATTTTCTAATTTTCAATGATCAGCATAGGTCTTGTTAATCAAGAGAGCTACAGGCAATTTTCTGTGAGTTAAAGTTATGGTTTGGAGGAAAGAAAATTGTGATGACTCAATATGAGGAACCAAATCATTATTAATTATAATACAGTTAAGTTTAGTTTAGTTTATTTATTTTGTTTTGTTTATTTATCAAGGACAATGGACATAAATACATTGCGCTATACAAAGAGGTAAATTGTTTGTGCCAGGTTATAGGAAAATTGCTAATTTCCACCTTCAGTCCCTGGACAGGTTGATGTACATGCCAATAAAATAAAATACAATGTGCATTAATGCACTAATTTACCCAATCAATCAATAAGTATAACTAGTCCCATTCAGTCTCAGTCATCACATCCACACACTATTTACATATTTACAGTCCATATTGCTGCTTGATACAGGGCAGATAAATGTGTACAGGGTTGTTTGGTTGAAAGCCGTTGTTTGGCCCGGCATGCAAACATTTCATATTTTGTACAGGATATAATTTCATGTGGGAGGGTGTTAATCTATAATAACATGTAATTCTGGTAGTCTGCACCACAGCAGGAGCTACAGAGGAAGTTACCAGAGTATGAAGTGAGTGTGGAGTGAATGAATTATATCTACAGTGTAGCACTGTGAGAGGCTTTAAAAAGCTTGTAAAGCACATTACAATTGTAAGGCATTATAATGTAATAAATGTATAGTGCTTGTTGTACATGTTACCATGGTGAGTAGTAGTGGAAATATGATGGCAGGAATGAGGCCCTCCAACCGGATCCCCATAAGAGCCAGTAACGAAGGGAGAGTCTGAAACACAACAGTAATAATTAGATTAAAGGGATCTAGTATTACACAACAATAAAGCTCACACAGTAAAAGCTATAGCACAAAGTCTTACCCTGATCCCAGAAAGCTCTCTCCAGGCCCACACAAACAGAGGGGACAGGCCTGACACCACCAGCACACTGGTAAAGCGCCGCTTGATCACAACAGGGTGGTCCCTGTGGGGGTCAGGACATACATCAGTATTCTCAATAGAAATGTAGTGGGAATAAAAAATTTTATTGTGTGAAGAATAAGAAAGCACCCATGAGGGACAACAGTAACAGCCCAAGCATAATGGATAAGATACAACAATGTAATATGGTCACAAAACAATGGCTATAAAATCTCTAAAGGTGGTGCATATGTAACTTCTTTGGTGGCTTGTGCTTGTCAACTGCTTGTCCCCATAAACATGTTATTGTTTTACCTGTTGGACAGTATGGCATTAAACATATTTATCTTCTTTGAAACAAGCAGATGGCGACCTTCCCACCAGAGCATTACACAGTACACTTAAAGATTCTTGCACTTTTAGAAGTTTCTCCAACGTAGATGTTAACCGCATGTTGTCGGACTGGTACATCAGCCTCCTACACACATGGGAAGGGTTAAAGTCTCCATCACACCCATTTGTTTCTCAGTGAGGATTAGCACAACAAACAGGCAAGTGTGGACCCGTCTTTCACCACTAAGCGACGCTATTGTGAAGTCCAGAAATAGCTGCACCAGCTGTGAACTAAATATGTCAGCTTTTTCAAATATACACAAGAAGCATCAACTCACTGAACAGATTCAAAATACAAAACAAAAGCGTGCAATAAAGCGCAATAAGGATAATGATCTATATTAAGCTTACAATAAAAGGACATCCCATAGTATCCATGTATGTGGTGTTACCTGGGCAGGTCACTCCTCCAGATGTACAAACTGCCCACATAGGAGCAGGCCAACAGCAGGCAGAAGAGCACAGACAGCCAGCATAAGCCCTCCGGAGGTACGAAGACTCCGGCGCCGTGGAGCAGCTCATCCGGGGGAAGTTTCAGGGATAAATCCTCCTCCTCGGCCATGGTGAATCACTGCTGGTGGTTTCACGTAAACTCTTCGGCTGCCGGACCAGCTAACACAGCCAAACAGCGGGCGACATGAGCGGTGAAGCAGACAGATCAGGCTCCAGTCAAAACGAAAGCTAATACGGCTAGCCAGTTAGCCGCACAGACGCCGTGACGCTTCCTAATGACGTCATAAAAGCGTTTGTAGTTTTTTGGTCTCCTGAGCCCAAAGAGCTGTGGAAGTGCAATACTGCCGCTTTGTGGAGCTGAATGACATGACTGACAATACATCGTTTACTCCTTCAGAGGAAACAAAAAAACAGAAGTAAAAGTAAAATCGCCGGTTCCGCCAGAGTACGTCTATGTCTTTATGGGCCTAGTACGTAAGAGCTTTCAAGTATTATTCATTGGCCCTTTATTTCTACTCACTCGGAAGTGTCCAATCTATGCATATAGCCTTAAAGGTGTACTATGTAACTTTTCTGGTGGAGGCTCCGCTGCCTTCTTTTCTTCTGCCTTCTTTTCTAGCCTATTGCCTTTTCCTGGGCCATTCCACAAGATGGCAAAATTAATGTTACAAGTTAGATCTGTGGACAGGTGATCCCCTCACAGTGAGAGGTTACATGTTTGTCAGGGTATTTGTTCAGATTAATAAAATGCTGGGGAACATTCTAGGTAAAGCAACAATCTCCATGCAGACCCAGATTATTAGGTGTTGGGCCCTTGGACCATGTAGGCTACTCAAATAGGAGGCAAACTATGAACAAAATAATTGTAGTCATGGTTTTATCATATGCCTAATATTATTTAGACCAGCCCCATTTATTACTCAGGCTACATTTATTTCAAAATCATATCTATTTAGGTGAGGTTTGTGATAATTTATTAAACTTATAGGCTAATTGTTAAACTATTCACAATTCCCATTCTCATTAGAGCACAGATATGAGGACACATGTCTTATAGGCCTACAGTATAACTATAGCAAATAAACTACGTTAGTCAATAGACAAGAAATTATCTAAATTTACGTTTCATTAAAGTGCTAGGCCTATTTAGCCTACAGAAAAGCACACTTTGTACAAGAGTGGCCTTGAACAGAGCTCTAACCTAGCATCATATAATCTAAAAGATGATTTGATCAACATATTCTGTTTCTAATTGTCTAAACAACAAATATGCCAAGTTTAGGCTATTGTTACACACCATATACACGCACATTGGTGCGTATGAAGAAATGCCACAAAGGATGGCAGTGTTTACCTGAAGCCATCCACAATTTGTGTAGAGGAGAGGAGGGGTGGGGGTATGAGAGGGGCGTGTCATCGCCTTGTCTGCCAGCTCTCTCCTCCGGTTGTGCACAGTCCGCGCCTCAGTCCAGAGCCGTGTGTTCGTGACGTGAGCGCGGAGGGAGAGGCGATGTTATCCTGTGCTGCTGCTCCATCTGTTTCCTCCACACTTCGCGTCTTCTCCTTGGTCTTCTTCTCGAGGCTTCCCAGGCCGTACGGGGACTGACACCCACCCACACTCCCTTTCTACCCCTCACACACCCACCCGGAGGAGGAGGCATCACAGCGGAGCAACCATCAGTGGGTAGGGGCCTGTTTTTATTGTACTCTTAAGATGTGGATGATGGATGCGTAACAAGGCTCCCTTTGATTGGCGGATTGTTTTGTTTAATCGGGTAGAAGACAAAGACAATATGTGAGTAGGGTCAAGTAATACTTTTAAAATTAAGAGGCGCTTTTGGGACCTATATTCGCTGAGCTCGTACATTATTTACATCAAGTGTGGCACAGCTGCGTGTCGGTGCGTAAGGAGGGCGTGTATGCCATACTGTATGTTTATGTGCAGTGGAATCCCCTGTGTATTTGTCCATCGTGTATGCGTAAAATCAGCGCTATGGCTACGGGGCCTTGGGGGGTTTTCAAATGGAGCCTCCTCATGGCTTGATGCGCTCGTGTTACTACAGCATCACGTCTGGATAAAGGGGAGAACGCGTCATTGAGAACAGCGTGGTCCTGGGAAAACGCAATCCGCTGCAATCCCCGTACTCAGGGTAGGAGCCACTACGCCGAGGCCATGTTTAAAGCCCCCCACAGCTGTAACCAAGCCTTAGTGACTGGCGCATTAGCCCTTCAGGACGAGAGGTTACGGTGCCTTCCAGACGGTTCCGAGGTGCGCACAGGCTCAGGAGATACAATTTTGATGAGAGATTTCTGGGCAATAGGTTGGCTACATGTGGAGCCCCTTGGCTACAGAACTGTGGAGTTTGCTGAGTAATATAACGCTGTGGTCATGGTAAATAGTGCCAATTATGGAGGTACAACCAACTGAGAGTAGTCTTACAATATGTATGTAATGAAAACATGTCAACGTGCAAAACTGTACTGAAGTATTTCCACAAGAAGTATTGCATTATGCCCCTCTGTCCTGTATTTATTCATTCGTTACAGATGTTCTTTATTGCTAAACGAAAATACATGGTGATAGATATGTTTAATGCCATACTGTGGAACATTTCTGGCAAAGCAATAACATCTCCATGGAGACAGGCAGTTTTGGACATTCTGCCAGAAAAGTTCATCTTGCATCTTCGATTACTGCTAAATGTTCCATCTCACTCAATAGACACAGCTTAACTATCCTAATCCAATCTAATAAAGTATCTGATAAAGAAGTTAAATGTGGTTCTAATAGAAAGTGTAGCTAAACATGTTGTAGTAGTTTTTCATAAATGTTTGCAGGGAAGACATGGTCAGTTTTGGCATCAACAGGTTGAGAAAGTTTGATGATCCTGCCTCTTGCATCATTAATTTGTACTGCCAGATGTTTAGATGTTGCTAAACAGAGTTTAACTGTTGGAAACTCTGTCCCAATTCTGTTTGTTTAATGTCATTTATGTACAGAGGTTTCCAGTGAACATTATTTATAGACACATGAAAACCATAAAAAGTTTAGGGACGGCAGTGGTGTGTATAGAGTCATAGGAAAGTGACACCTTCAGTCTGAGAGGCCTTTGTTCACTGTACAGCAGTTTACATAGCTGCTTTCATATCCCTCTTACCCTCTGAATAGGACACATTCACAGTCATGGATAACCTGTCCAAGTTTTTTCTGATAAATATAGAAACATGTAGGGAACAGACCACGTCTCTCATCTTGGTTATGTAACAGTATTAAAACCACAGGGTTATTTCAGAGCTTTTGGTGCCATTAGATTATATCTGTTTGCATATTATATAATGTTAGTTTAAATGGAAACTTTTGTGATGATTAGGTCTAAAGGACAGATTATAATACAATGAAGTCATGTATTTATCGTTCAAAATGATCTGCTTTTAAGTCAGTACTCACAAAAGGTTCAAGTTCATTTCATCTTTATCAACTGATGTAATTTTATGGATAAATCACTACACATTTTTATGTGTATAGGATTTCTTTTAGAAGTACCCCAGTCTGCACTTGTTCACCTTTACTTATAATTTGATTTGTATATTATGCATTACACACATGTCTCCAAAACTTTACAAAGATGTGAATCTGGTAGGTAGGTGTGATTGACAGGCGGATTAGCCAATCAGAGATGTGCATGTTCCATCCATATCAAAACAAATATGTCTGTTTATGAGGAAACGAAAAAAAAAATGTCAATAAGCGAAGCACTAAACTCAAGGAGATTAATGAGCCTCTTTTGTTGCATGTGTATCACTGTAATAAATAAATCTGATTGCACAAACAACATCATTTTAGATTTGCCAAGTCTGGACCCAAATACAGCGAGGGAAGAGCTAAGGTTTCTGCAGAATCAACAAGCAGAGCACTAAACTCTGTACACTTTATAGTTTGTTCTGAATGATAGGAGAAAATGTAAGAGATGTATTGTGCATTTGCGAAACACGTTCTGCAAATAAGTGGCTGTGATTAGACTGAGTGCAGGAGGGACAGGCAGTTCATTTCTTTTCAGTTCATTTCATACAGTTGGTAAGTTTGTGTCCTGTGTCGTGATATCTCCAGTGCAGAAACAGTCTGTGCTGTGGCTTATGTTGACCTTCAGAAAGTCCCTGATTCCACATGTCATTGTGCAGCCCGTGATGAGAGCTTATACACTGTACCTTACACACAGACTCCTCCGCTGCAGGGTCAGCCGTGCCTCACACGGTTACGTAACAGTTTGATATAGGGTCCCATAAGACCTGTGGGCATTTATCTTCATGTCCCCACGCCACTGTGATGTTCTAGTATGAATCCCAATGCTACGATCCAAAGCCCATTGAAGCAGTCATATAGCATTGCAGTCAGAATCTGAAAGGCAAAAAACACAAAAGTAAAAAAGGCTGTATTTTAATTTTGGTTCAGTTCAATTTTACATCCTATTTTTTGCATTCTTGTATTCCTAACTGATGTTTTTGCATTTTTATAACTGTATAGATGACGGAAAAACACAGCTGAGATAGTTAAGAGGCGAATAAACCTGTAGTACAAGCTGGAATATAAGATAAATTCCAATATTTTGTTTCTTTGCTCGATTATGTGACTGCAATCAGCAACAACAGTGTACCATTTTATATGATTCTTTTTGGATATAATTGCTAATAAGTTAGACATTTTTACTCAATTTTTTGAAAGTAGTGGCGGCTGCAAAAATAGAGTCTCACTGTTGGTAATATAAATATGAAGCTATAGGCTTACTTAACAAGTTGAAATTACTGAATTACTTAAATTGAATTACTTAAAAACTAGTATAAAGACATTGTGATGCTGAAAAATAACTTGCACTGACAGTTGTAGTAGAAGCAGAGGCAGAGAACCGAGGGAGGACCACTCATCTGTGTAAACTCTTACATAATATTCACACTCTCATGCACTAATGATGAAAAATAAAACGTTATATGCCATTATAACTATATATGGAATCCAATTTGAAAATCATGTATTTTTAATTAGCATAATTATAATGTATTTTGTCCGGATTAACCTGCGACAAAGGTCGTTTTGAAACTGATTCTAGCAGTAATATGAGCACTGTCACAGGGCCATAATTCAGTTCATTATTAACTTCCAATGGGATATATTTAGCTTTTCATTTGTTTCTGGAATAAACCCATTCATCCCACGCCCACCTCCTGCAGTGGGCACCAGCTAACTGCAAGGTCTGACGTTATATTTGAGCACGACTTTATGGAAAAAAATAAATAAATATATAACTTTAGTGTGCTTTCCCACAGTTTAGCCTCAATGTTGTTTTTCTGTTGGACAAATACAGTGCATTACATCATTGTAGCTCGCTCACATGGGAGTAAATTGACACCATGTGACTTTTGTTTTGCTTTGGTTGCTATAATGATAGTTATTCCCGAGACCCCTGATAATCCAAGATACAAATTGAATCACCAAAACATGAAATCTATATATACAAAGATTGGGTTGAATGTTCTGTTTAATTGTAAGATTGACAATGTGAAACAAAAGAAGTGTTGTACTAAAATTTGATAAAAAGAAGAAAATAAAAGGCTGATTACTCAATACCACTATGTGAGATAAAAGAATGACATTTTCAGCACAAAATAATAGTAGACTAGTTCTTCTAAAAGCACCACACTCCCAGTCGTCCTGGCTATAGATCAGTTTTGGTCCTGTTCTAGTCCCAGTTAATCCTAGTCTGGTTTCTTCTGGTTTAGTTCTGGTGTAGTCCTGGTTTAGTTGTGGGGATAGTCTTACTTCTCAGTGTTGATGTGGTGTTTGTGCAATAAGACGATTCAGGAAAGGTCCGTTTTTTTTGGATTTTCTTCAGTCCTGCTATAGTTCACGTGAGAATCTGATTTTAATTTTAGTTTTAGTAATAATAATAACACTAGATTTTATTTATATAGCACTTTACATTTGAAAAACAAACCTGAAAGTGTTACAGTCAGGTTAAAATCACATATAATAACAACAATAAAACACAGACCTAGTACTGATAAATATCTTCATACCCTATTTGAAATGAATAATAACAAATAGACAGTCTTGCTTTGAAATGTATTTTAGTTTGAACCTTAGAGAAGATTGCCTGTGTATTCTAAGTGACTCACTAACTGTGTCCAGCCCGTAGAAACGCTCATAAACGGCCCTTCATCTTGTTATAAAAGCTGCGTGTGTTGTGTTGTATCACGGCGCAGTGCGTGGTCCTCACTGCTCCCGCATGTTGCTCTGTTGTGTAACCCAGTGTCTCTCTAGTCTCTCCAACACTCTCTTCTTTATCTATTATTCCATTCCCTTTGTCTTCCTTTGTCACATGGTGCTTTTTTGTCCCTCCCTCCCTCCCGTAGTGCTTCCCTCTCTCCAGGATGTGGCCATGGGTTGATTAGAAAATGCATGGCACAGAAAAGGCAATCCATCACCCTGCCAGCGATGGACACTTCCGCACATGCGCCTTTCCTCCCACGAAATATACGGCTCCTCTTCCTCACCTTCCTCCCAAGATACTAAGGTTAATAATCATCAGTGACTATGCTGTAGTATTATTTTAATTTAGCAGATTAATAATTGATGTACAATCTATATAGTATAATTTAATCTAATTCACTGAGTTCTTTGTATTAAAAATCTCAGAAATATAAGTTCCATTGGGGATAGATTTTTGGTAATTTTTTGTAATAGCAGTTTGTTGAAAATACTTATTTGGGACTATCACAGCTATTCTACTACTTATGTTATATTTTCTAAGTTCAATATTCTATTACACTTTATTTATACAGTATAATATAGTATAGTATAGCTGCATTAACCACATGTTGTGAGACTGATGTTCTAACATATCTCAAAGTCATTCTGGCCTACAGAACACATAGTACACATACTGTATTTTCTTGTCTATTTACAGGTCAAAGTTTGATTTTCTGGACCACGTTAATCAGGGGTCCTTATAGGATGTATTATGCATCCATTTTACATTAAAGTAAATGAAGTACATAAATGGTTTACTTAGTAGTTCTACTGATCTCAACAGTGACCACTAGTGTCGTAGTACTCAAGACCGGTCTTGCCTCGAGACAGTTTTTTAATGGTCTTGATCTCATCTCGGACTCGAGCGTATTTGGACTTTTGATGGCACTTGGTCTCGGTCTTGTTCTGGATTCGAGGTCTGACACTGCACAAGTGCGATCATATTTCGTACAGCCGGAAAATGTGCAGAGGCTGCTAAATATCAATGTAAAAACAGTAAGATAATGTAACTGTAAATGTTATGAACATGAAAAACCCACTTGAGTAACTTGAAGTTGTTTTCTGCCAGTGGAAGTGGGATTAAAGAAGGGTCTTCTCAAACTGTGTGACAGTCTAAAAAGAGCAGTGCAGTACAGTTTGCTTGTCTTATTTTAAGCTTAACAATTAACATTAACATTAATTAACATTAATCAACATTAATCAGATCAAATTGAGATAGATTTCTAAAGCATATGTGCCAAAATAACTGTAAAATACAAATAAATATAGGAAGATCAAATCTAAAGACCATCTTTGTCAAATGGTCTTGATTTGGTCTCAATGGGCCGTGGTCTCGGTCTTGTCTCTGTCTCGACCTTTAAAAGTATTGGACTTGTCTCTCATTCTAACTCTTATCTTTGTCTCCAGCAGAAATAAGCCCTGCCCCTGCTCTTTAGTGAGAAAAATTCCCCCATAATGCTATCTGATCTGTAAATGTGAAGCTCTTATTTATAACGCAGTGTTCCCTCTTTATTCTTCCCCCGTGCGCCTGCGTATGTGTCTCCTGAGCCCAACTTCCTCCACCTCTGCATCCACTCTAATGAAATGTCCCCCACCAGCCACCATCCGTCATGTGATTATGAAGAGGTGTTCCCATCATGCTTCACAGCGCGCACCAAACTCTATCACATCTAATCATGCCCTGCTCTTGACTTGTACTCTATACGGGACGCAGATGATGATAACATGATGGGGCTTTTCCCTGTGCTGCTGCTGGAGGAGGGCAGTTATGTGGGAAAGGCCTGGAGAAGTTAGTTCAAGCATGTTTCAAGAATCGCGAAAAGCCCCTTATGTGTAAATACAGGGTGACTTTCTAAATCAAAAACTGGGGCACCCCCATTTGTGGTGGTTGATAATAATAAAATTGTGAAAGGAGTGCATAATTAAGGAAAGGTTCTGCACTCATTCGTGACTAACATGTGTCACTGAAGTCACATTTTCTTTGTGTTTTGGTCATTTTTAGTGATGTTTTCTGTATATTACCCAAACAAATGATACTTTATGCCTCTCTACTGTTGGCTGGTACCAAACTGGTCAAAAATAGGGACACCTGGGACATGTCTTGTATAAAACTGGGGCAAATCTCTCTTTTTGGATAAATCTGGAGGGACAGGGGACACAGGGCTCAAAACTGGGACTGTTCCAGGTAAACAGGGAAGTCTGGTCACCCTCCCTAAATAAATAGGAATCTTATCTTAGTAAAAATTAGGGATGTAACTATATTTGATCGGTTCGGTATCAACGTGTCCCTCCACGCGCGCTGTTTGTTTGTCATTTGTTTTGGTCTGAAAGGGAAACAGTTATGCAGATTCCTTCTCAAATGCAACACGGAAACAGCTCCATAGAGACTTACAGCTGAAATATTCTAACAGAGGAGGGTTTTATCTTTCAGTCACTTTTTATTTTACGTTGATAGACCCACTAATGACAAAGATATTAACTTTTCAATACTTTAGAACCGCTTTGACTTTACAATAGCTCATATACCACCTGCGACTCACAATATATGCAATCTGTTTCTTAGACTCTATCTCATAAGTTTTACTCGGAAAATGGTCTGTTGAGACATTTCTATGTAATAACATAGTTTGAGTGTCCAAAAAGCAGATGGGAGAGCGCAGTAACAGTGCAGTGAGGGAGGAGCTACTGCCGCTGCTGGAGACTTGGGGGGAGCAGTGTGGACACAGACATGAGGCATGGACATATAGTGAGAGGACTCAGGAGGAAAAGAAATCATTAAATCATCATCAAAAAAGGAAAAGTCTGACAGTGTAGCTCCACTACTGTCTATATGAAGAGTTGACTGGCTCTATTATAAAATATAAAATAGCCTGAGAAAGCTCTGTTCTTATTTTCAGCGAATAAAGTTTCTGAGCTGTAAATCATTGAACCAAATGAACTAAAACACTACTAACTACTAACTATAACATTACAGTAGTTGTGTGTAATGTATGTATTGTTTCATTAATATCATAGTGTTATTATATTAAACGTCTTAAAACATATTGAAATTGAACCGATATCGAGACACGTCGAATCGTGGGGAAACTGTATCGTTGCATTCAGAGTAAAAATACAACATAGTGTAATAATAGACTTGTTGCAATCTATCACAACTTGTATTTCTAATCTTAAATCCCCTGTATCAAGAATACTTATGAGTTTTGTGGATAGATCTTTTAATCCTGTTCACACAAGTTGTACTTTTCATGCCTTCCTGCCTCTAAGAAATTAAGCTGAAGGTCCAATTCCCCGGTCCACTGTCTATGATCTTGATCTCTTTGCAGGACACTGTGATTATCCAGTCTTGTCCATTCATTTAGTAAGTGATTTAAACAAACCTATGCAAACTCATGATATTACTGCTTGCCAGATTTATGAATGAATTCAAATTAGTCTGCGTGTTTGTGACATGTCGAACAGCGGTAGCTCAAAGGAAACCCGGCTGATCACTGATGTTTTCCAGAGAAATGGGAACCCAGTCCAATTTGGAAGTGTATTTGGCGTATTGTCCCTGCGCCTCTCCCAGGATGATTATCTAATGGGCTTAAACACAGAATAAAGCTAAGAGCCTTGTTGTTAGCGTTCCTCGCGGTGTAGGTGGTCCCGCCCACTGCGAGTAATAATAGGCCTCAGTAATAAGACCGGTTTAGAAGCCGTGTGTGGTGTTAGAAACGGCACTTAGTCGGACAATATTCTTTTGGTGAGTAATCTGATGCAGAAGGGATCCCAGGCCGCGTGTCTTCAGTTGTTAGTCGACTGTGCGTAGATGGAAGCTGTCCGGCGCTGTCTTCAGTGATATTGAGTGCTTTCAAAATACGGCCTGTCTCCTGAGGTTCATTTAGATTCTGGAGCCGACACTTGGTCAATAAATTGTTATCTGGTGGTTAAGAGTAGTTGCACATGATGAGGCCTGTCTCTTTGCAGAGCACTTTTAGCACTTATGGACATCAGCTGCATAAGAAGACAATTCAAAATATAGTCAGATTCAACACAAATTACGGTAGACACTGGTTGGACGTGAATCTATCTCAGCAACTCTTTACATTGGTTTATCTTCTCAAACAGATAATGCAAGAAACAATGCATCGCTGGAGGCTTTGGGACCATATTCCTTTTTTAAATACTTTTTTAATGGTTACTTTTGATGGTAATTCATAATCCTGTCATGAAAAATACTGTATCAACTTATCGTTCATTCACAAAATAAAACGTGAAACTGTATTTTGTAAGGGTGTAAGAAAAAATCAATTCAGTGATATATCACGATACTTCATTGCATAATTCTCGAATCAGTTCAAAATGCATCTGAATCAATTTTAAAAACGGTTTAAAAAAGGTAATTATTAGTATATTTCATACAATTTAGTTCTTGTAAAGGTGTAGTTGACAGTATTATTGATAAATTGCAATGTATCATCCATTGTTTTAGGATATAAGGTGACATATCGAATACTGACCTGCATATCGTGATGTGTATCGTATCGTCAGACTCAAGGCAATGCACACCCCTATTTTTGTGAGAGTCAATATTTATCGCGGCTACTTTTTCTGTGGTTTTTGCTATTTTTCTGTATTGCAGTAAGATTTCAGCTTTAGAAGGCTGAATAAATAACTTCTCCAACTCATTATAGACACAAACTTACTACTACAGTGTTTCATTTTGCTATGTACTGTATGTATTGCAGCACTAGCACATGTTTCCTACTGATATTGTGTATTTTAAAATGTTTTTGGGGGTAATCCTGCATTGAGATGATTGTGTCAGCGGCATTATAATCATTTATCATCTATACTTCCTCAATCAGTACATCACACTTCAAAATTCATTATCGTGACAACCCTAGTATGGTAATTCACTGCATATAATGTATTTCAGAGTTACATTAAATCATGTTTGGGCGCGCACTGTGCATAAAGCTGGCTCACTCTCCTGTCTAATTCTATGAAACCGGCTGTAATCTAAAGGCCCTGATCAGCAAACACACACACACACAGCTCGTCCCATAAAAACTATGGCTGTAACCAAGAGCCACATCCAGATCTGCACTGCACCACAGCACAGCCCCAGTACACACCAGTTACTGGTCTCACAGTCGGGGCTCCACCAAGATCTGGCAATTACTAGATAAAGACACGCAGAGAGAAAATATCAAGTTGATATCATTGAGCCAGCACAAGTCGCCCACTCATTTTTAACTTGTTTCCTTTTACTTTTTACTTACTGACTGAACATTATTAGCATTGCCGTATTTTATATCGTTTATTTAGTGAAGCTCTTACTCACATACACTCTATTGCATGCAATTGTGTTATTAAGCAAAACACTTTACCCACAGTGCCTAGTTTGAATGTGGTGTGCGTGTGAATGTTGGTGGTGGTTGGATTGGCCGATGGCACAGACCGGCAGCCTCGCGTCTTATCTTTTTATCACTGAGGCCATTGTATTCATAATGCTGGTGTCTTCTGACTTGAGATGGTGTTTATTAGTGAAGGCATCAATAAATACTTAGCTACAGGCCTACATGTTTGAAAATATGTGTTCCCTTGTATCAGGACAGCCTTTTTTGTAGTTCAAAACATGTTAACTACTAGTTTTATTGTCCCTGTCAACAAATATAGCAGTTATGCCCAATCAACAGTATTTTTTGTATTAAATAAATGATAAGACACAACAGTAACATAGTCATAATAAGGGGAAAATACAGATGCACATTCCTTAGTCATGAATTCAATATTAATCCTCACATTGTGTCTTTGTGTGCGATTCTGCCTTTTTACAATAGGACAAACAAGATCTCTGAAACAAGCGGAAAGACCTGTAATGGAGAAGTGTCCTGCCGAGTGGCTCAAATTTCCGCTTTCTCTGAAAACCTACATGAGCTGTTTCTGTACAGGCTTTGAGTCCTGTGCCTCACCTCCTCTGTCTCTCCTCTCCCCCCACAGCGAGCCTCAGTCTGGGCCCGTGGGCATGGTTTTGGAGGGGAGCTCAGAGGCGCTGTGTCCCCCCCCATCACTGGAGCTGCGTCCGTCCTGCAACAAGACCCAGCCCTCGCCTCCCCTGGGGTGCAGCTCACAGCCCCACGACGGAGTGTTCTCGGAGGACAAGGAGCCCGTCAAGTACGGAGAGCTCATCGTATTAGGGTAAGCCTCTGGCACTGTCCTGAAGAGAGGAGCAGGGGAAGAAAAAGAGAGGAAGTCATTTTCAGTTCACTTAGTTTACTTTATTTTTTAAGTCTAAATGTGAATAGCGGGAATGTAACAATCTCCAATTCTTGCAATATGGATTAACTTCATAATGTGGTATTTTGACAAGCCTTTAGTGCATCCACTGCCATTATAGAGTTAAGTTACAGCTGGAAAAAAAACACAAAAACAATGCATTTTAGTCCCAGGAGGTAATAGGCAATGATACTTTATAAATCCAAGGATTAGGACTGCATGATTTTGGTGATTAGATGTGCGATTTGTGTTCAAAAAGTAGGATTCTGTTCCGAGTGCATATTGTAAACAACTTCTGGAGAGTTCACATTTATGGTGTTGTTACAATAATCTCGCATCGCTTATGTTTGGATAATGCCAGGTATACACTGCTATCTTTTCGATCGTTTCACTCAGCCCCACCTCAAACTGTACGACCAAATCAAAGGGTTTAAAAGTTCACAGGTCACGATTCCTGTTTATAGTGTGAGACTATACAAACTACTTCAACAGTGCGAAACTGCCAAACAGGTTTGATATTCGGGAGCTGGTCGTGAGGTATTAATATTGGTTCTCGGTTCCCCATGTTTACTACACAAAGCACGACGCATTTAAGCTAAAATCGTGCCTGATCCCAAAAAATCATAGTGTTACACCCGGTTTAAGGTGATCACTGAGTACCAACTAAGGTAGTAGTGACTAAATCCAGATTTAAGTCTGGAGATGGATCCCCGGGTGCGGCGCTGGGGTCCTGTTAGGTTACCCCAGCTAGAACGGGTCAAATGAGGACATAATTCAGTGCATTTTATTTCCTACGTTCTCAACCTACAAATCTTCTTCCACATTCCAAACTGGTTGCATGATTCCAGTGCAAAAAAAGATAACAACAAGAATGCCCAGTGTATCTAGCACAATAAACAGTGTGAGTAGAGGATTTTTTCAAGTGACTGTGACAAATGTTCACCGCGCTAAGAGATATGTGAGAAAAGTACGGCACTAAATGTTCTTCTTCTGGGCACATCGCTCCGTCTCACAACAAAAACTTAATTTGTGAATTGCTGCTCTCCACAGATGTTTCAGCCACTTCACAATAAAAACATGCCTGAAAACAAGCAGTAGGCTATAAGACTAGATGTGCTGCTGCTTAGATACACTGGATTTAAGTCCTTGTGTACAAAACTGCAATGCTTAAAGGACCCATATTACACTATTTTATGATCCGTGTTCTAATAGTAAAAACATTTTGAGCTTTGGAGATGCAGATGGACTAATAATGCAGGGTTACGCAAACATGAATGAAACAAAACACTACTCCGGGTATGTTTTTGAGGAGGTAACAGCATTAAAACAGGGCTTAAACCTCAGTTTTGTGTAATATAGAACCTTTAAATGTGGGACTAGAGTTTACCTTATGTGACATTTTAATACAACCCAAGCCACAGAGACAGTCAAAGCACTTCATTTGTTTCACTCACGAACAGAAAACGCCACATATTTGCATGTAGAGCAACTTCACCCCTGACACTGCTCTAAACAGCCACTTGAATAGTTAAACATGTCATTACATTCTGTTTTGTGGAGATGAATTATGGTGTGACTATGTATTTTCTAGTCATTCAGGTGTCAGTGGCTTATACGACTGAACCTAGAATGATGGACGCATACCTAGACACACATAAACAAATGCAGTTCGTCATAGCTTACGTAAATGGAGGTTTTAACCGAGCCCGATTGACGTGAGCCAACAATGACACTGCTTTGTAGAAGGAGCTCGAAACAAATTTGGTTTAGCCCACAAAGGTCATATTCAAAATAGGAACACAATAATCAAATCAGCAAACCAGTGGCCACTGTTTTGTAATCCATAACTTTTTCACACTATTTAAACTGCTCGTCAAATATGAGTCATATAATATATCATAATTATGACTATTTGAACCAGTTATATACAGTACTGCGCAAAAGTTTTAGGCAGGTGTGGAAAAAATGCTGTAAACTAGGAATGCTTCAAAAATGGAAGTGTTAATCATTTATTTTCATCACTCAACAAAATGCAGTGAATGAACAAAAGAGAAATCTAAATTAAGTCAATATTTGGTGTGAGCTTTGCCTTCAGAAGAGCATCAGTTCTTCTAGGTTTACTTGCAGACAGTTTGTGAAGGAACTGGGCTGGTCTCTGTTCCAAACATGTTGAAGAATTAAGCTCAGATCTTGTGTGGATGGAGTTTCCTCACATCCTTCTGTCTCTTCATGTTAATCCCAGACACACTCCATGATGTTGAGGTCGGGGCTCTGTGGGGCCCGACCATCACCAACACAACTTCTTTACGCTGAAGATCGTTCTTAATGACTTTGGCTTTTTCTTTTGTTCGCTCACTTTGTATTTTCTAAATTGATAAAAACAAACAATCATTATTTATATTTTTGAAAGCATTCTTTGTTTACAGCATTTTTTCACACCTGCTTAAAACTTTTGTACAATACTGTATGTCAAAAGTTATCCTGTAGACCTGTAGCGAAAGGATAATCTAATCAATTATTTATGTCTTTAAATAACACAGATTTTTGTAATTGTTATCAGGATTAAAGGGCCTATATTACACCATTTTCTGATCTGTTGTAATGTTGTTTATCTGGATGTGTTTTGTTTCTTTCACACATGTTTAACACACCGACCCTGCATATTTAAATTGAGTTTGCCTCTCTCAAACAGAAAACACTCTGTTCCACTTTGTGATGTCATGTGGAAATACAGGAAGTGCTCCACTGTGTTTTTAAACTCCATACACCTTCACTAGAATCATTTGGATGATTTCAGCCCTGGAATTGTCCGTCTCTGCTGAACTAAAGGTAAAAACTACCACTTCATGACGTCACAAAATGAAACAAGTAGACAGACTAATAAACCAGGATTACTCAAAGATGTGCAATGAAAACAAAACACAACTCTAGGTCTGTTTTTGAGGAGGTAACAACATTACAACATGAACTAAAGCTTAAAAGAGTCAATTTTGTGTAATATAGAATATAGGACCTCTAAAATTTGATTAATTGCACAGCCAAACGATGGTAGCCCAGGAGGGACATGCTGCTCTCTCACTACTTAAAATGGGTATGATGAGGTTGATGCATGGTTACAAATGTATTTATATAATATTTATAATGTTATTTATAATATTGTTTCATTCAACTAGTTCCTAACATTTTTTTACCCTTTTTACCCAAACAGCTCCCATTGCTCTGTACTTCAAACTAGTCCCTAAAATGAAAACATGAATTGAAAGTTGAATTAAAATCAACTGCTACGTTAAAATAGTAGTAGTAGTTGCAGTAGTAGTTGCAGTAGTAGTAGTAGTAGTAGAAGTAGTAGTAGAAGTTTATTTGGTCATTTTGCAGCACTACGAAACAAAACAAAACAAAACATAGATCCAAACAACACCATGTATCATGACTAAAAGTGTTTAGGCTGAAATAAAAGGTACTAGGCCAAACCCTATTAAACAATTACAGAAATCCAAGAAAAAATTTAAATTTACAGTTTCACTTGCAACTTACTGTATATTTAAGAGACAAACTATAAATTAAAACGAGCAAAATTGAATGTATAATTCATTCAATCCAGAGCTTTATAGCTTTCATAACACTTTATACTGTTTCTGTAAAGGCTTCTACAGTGTTAGACTTTTTAAAATCATCACTCAGGTTGTTCATATACTAACTCCTCTTCTTATTTTAATTTTTTTTAAAGATGTCTGTTCTTCTAAGGTTATACTGACTCTCTTTCTGCTCAAATAACTCCTGTAGACAAGGAGGAAGCAAATGTTTATAGGCCTTGTGCGTCACGACGGCTGTACTTAGGTCAACAAGATAAAAAAAATTAAGTACTTTTAGCCTAACAAAAATAGCACTATGAAGAGGGCCAGCGGGTGAGGAACAGTGCTGCCATAACTACCGCAAATATAGCGTAATATGTCTTCTTTAAAGGACACAGTTGCCTAAACACTGATCAATAATACAAACCTATCATGACACAGGCAAATGCAGAGCTGAGCACACGCCGGGGAGCTCTGCAGAGTGGATGTGTCCGCGTCTATCACAGATTCGCTCATCGACCCGAGGCTGAGTGATGAGGAGGGCTTCATGTGATTACAGGACGGACTGGGGGAGGGGCCACCTACCATAGCACCCACAGCACCCACAGCACCCACAGCACCATCCATCCAGGCGCCCGCTGTGACCTGGTGGACAACAGAAGAGACATAATATTAACAAATTAGGGCTTAAAATTTGTAGCTATATTGTCCAGACTCTGCCTAACTGCGTACTAAGTCATTTTGCGTCACGTTTACCTCCTTGGACTATCAGAAAGATGTTTGCAAAAACACAAATCACCAATATCATCTTCAGTACAGGCAGTTTTGCTTATTATTATCCTGAACGCCTTAAAAATTACTGAGGAAATTATGCTGTAGGGATAACGGATCATTTTATTTTGAATCACAAAGAGCTACAAGTATGATGCACAATGAAACAAAACCAGGAGAACTGCTATGTTTAGGCCAGAACATTGGTAGTTAACTATAAATTCTCCACAAATATTGAGCGGAAAGAAAACTATTATTTATCAATTCTGAAGCATTGAACAGTATTGCTATTTCTGGGGTAGAGGCTTAAAACTGCTCATTGTTAACATCCTTTTTATTATTGAAATATGATGATTGTGACGTTACCAAGGCATAAGTCGCAGGTAAATAGTCCAAATGGATTGATGTAAAATGGCTGAAGAATATAAATGAAAGCTCATTATGTAAAATGGGGCTGGGATTAAATGTGTTTTTCTTTTCTTTTCTTCTTGTGGGCACTTTTTCTATTTATGTCAGAATTAATGTTATTATGTTTGATTGTAAAAGAACGTTAAATGTTTTCGTGCCCAAATTCCATGGTTATATCTCTTCATAATCTGCATCCTTTTTTTTATAGATCGTCTTGTAATATTAAATTGTATCTTGGTGTTTTTCAGGCACAATGGGTCTCTGTCCAATGGAGACAAGGGTCGCAGGAGAAGCCGTCTGGCCCTTTACAAGAGACCCAAAGCCAACGGAGTCAAACCAGACGTTATTCACAATGTCTCCACTCCCCTGGTGTCAAAGGTAGGCCTCAAAACAACTACATCACACAAAGAGTTAGAAATAGTTTGCATTTCTAGATGTAAAATAGCAAAAACTATACTAATTATGTATTTAATTTACTGTATATGTATTGTGACAGTTATTTAATTAAAGGTGCAGTATGTAACTGCTATGGTTATACAATATTTTTTCTTATTCATGCTTTTATTATCCAAAAATCCCTTGCATTCTTACTGTGAGCAGGGTCTCCTCTCCACAGATCTGATCTTTCACCTGGCTGATGGCGTAGATTTCCCTATTTACCCGGGACAGTCCCAGTTTTGAGCCCTGTGTCCCCTTTCCCAGCAGATTTATGCAAAAAAGACAGTGATTTGACCCAGTTTTATTCAAGAAATGTCCCAGGTGTCCCTATTTTTGACCAAATTCATCCCTGCCAACAGTAAAGAGAGGCATAAACTGTCATTTATTTAGGTAAAATATGGAAAAGCTGCTTAAAAATGATCAAAACACAACAAAAATGTGACTATACTGGCGAAACCTGCTTGTCTCTGTGCAGATAGCACAAGTGCATCTCCATGGACACAAACAGATGGCGTGTCCTCCATTTTAAAAACTATAACAAATTTTGAAGTGTGATATACTGTTTTGCTGAAGTAAATATAGACGATAAACAATAAAAACTGTACTGTAAATCTGTATATTGTTAAAAAAATATGAGCTGCAATAAATCAATAGCAGAATGAAACATTAAGTACTTAGTTTGCATCTGTAATGAGTCATAAACATTATTAATTTAACCTTCTACTGCTCAAATCTTATCATATAATCGAAAAATACCCCAACATTTCCCAGTAGTACAAAGAAAAAATACACATGATAAATATTGATCACAAAAATACTGTTCCAGCTTTGATATATTGAAGTGGATATAGTAATTATCATGACAGGTGTATATGCAGTGCACCTTTAAGTCTTTAAGTTATTTTAATAATAACTCAGCTCTTTAGTTTTTCCTGTCAATCTTTATTTAATCATCGCTGTCTGCCCAGTAACAATGTGTCACTTTAACAGCTACTGGCACAGAAGAGAGAAGCATATTTCACCAAATGAATCACAGATATGTTTGGCAGCACCTTTAATTTACTAAACATTGCTTCATATTGTAAAAAATGCCACCCTGACTTTCTTTTCTAGCATTGCCAGATGGTTGTTTGCAGCGCACCATCTGGCAAAGCTCGGAGAGAAAGCAGTTAGAAATGTCCTGCTCCTTCAGATGAATATTACTGCGAGTCCACTAATGTATTTTGTACTTTGAAACATCGGAGAGACCCTAGTTTTATATTTACATCGGGCAATTAAGCCGCAGTTTGAATGGACACAACTTACAAATCACAAAGGCTGTTATTTTTAGTACCATAATTTCCTCCACAAACAAGAAAATATTTTAATTCGGTCTAAAAACTACTAATCCTCTAGTTTAGATCTGTGCAACATGTTCTGAAATGTGGTTCTCGTCTTAGTTTGGTTTGTTCATATTTCAATCTTTTTAAAATGTTTGTTTGAAAAGATTCCCAAGAGTAAAGGGCCCATATTACACTGTTTTCTGATCTACATTATATTATTGTTTCCTCATACCTGAAGTTGTGTTTCGTTTCATTCACACATTTAACACACAGACTCTGCATATTTAAGCTGAGATCTTCTCTAAAACAGAAAATAGTCTGTTCCACCTTGTGATGTCATGGGGTAATACAGGAAGTGCTCCACTCTGTTTTTAAACTCCATACATCTTCACTAGACTCATTTGGATCATTTTTAGAGCTGTCAACCGATTAAAATATTTTATCTTGATTAATCTCATGAATGTCATAGTTAACTCGCGATTAATCACAAATCGCACATTTATGTCCCTTGAATAATAATTTTAATACTCTTATCAACAGAAAAGTAGATAGACTTGCTTTGTACAAATGTTTTCTTCTTTTTTAATTGCAACTGTGTTTTTCACCCCAATGCTGCTGTAATAAGAGCGAAGACGCCATCACACTGCGCTGTTTGTTTACATATTGCGCAGAGAAAATAAGTCCAGCGACAGAAATATCTATTAAACTGTGAGACAGATGAGTGCTGTTGCGATATGCGCTCCTCCATGAGTTTATGGATTTTACAGCTTGGAGCAGTGAGGACAGCTGGAGGAGAAAGGCTGCAAAACCTCTGTCTCTGTCACAGTCCTTATCGAAGGTCAGCGCGGATTTGCCATATGTTTTTGAGTGGAGTTTATTTCGTGTTTTCCTCCTATGAATAACATCAGTGCACCTGACAGGACTTCTCAGTTTCAATCAATCAAACTTTATTTATAGAGCGCTTTTCATCCAAAAAATGCAACACAAAGCGCTTTAGAGTGATTAAAAAAAGAACAGTCCCACATTTCCCACAGTTCCCCTCCACCCTCCACCCTCCCCCCAAAATGTACAAATTGTTCTGCTTCCTGTTTACAACCGGATCCTGTAGTTTCCTAACGTTACAGCAGTGGCCACAGTTTATGAAAAAAATAGTTCACAATAAAAAGAAATTAATGCTGTTCAAAAATGTAACGCCGTTAAAATTGTTTTGCGTTTACTCATTAATAACACAATATTTTTGACAGCACTAATAATTTTACTTCTGGAATTGCTTGTCTATACTTATCTAAAGGTAAAAGTTACATTGAACGCTACCACTACATGACATCACAAGGTGGAACAGAGCATTTTGAGCTTTGGAGATGTAGACAGACTAAAAATAAAGGATTACTCAAATGTGTGAATGAAACAAAACACAACTCCAGGTATGTTTTTGAGGAGGTAACAGTGTTTTAACATGGCTAAACACTCACAAGAATCAGTTTGTGTAAGGACCTTTCAGATTGTTCAGCTATAAACTAAAGTCAGCTAGAGGATTCGATATGTCCAACGCAGTCATCCCTACACTATTGCTGATACAACCTTAATCCATTTTCACTGTCGATGGAGATGAATTAGCCCTAAGCTTTCTGTGTCCTCTGTCTCCTTGGCCTGTGACCTGCTGCATGCATTTTCATGTGTTTTCTCCCTGGACAGGCACTCAGCAACAAAAGCCAGCACAGCATCTCCTACACGCTGTCACGAAGTCACTCCGTCATCGTGGAGTACACCCATGACACCAACACGGACATGTTTCAGGTCAGTGTCCAGGTACACGCACTAAACAGCAGCAGCAATCCACTACTCGGATTTAAATGTTGAGAAGACTGTATTATGACGTAAATATACAGTATTATAACTCTTAAGAATGGTGCAGCAGTAACAAATGGACTTAAACCTGTGTAACAAATCAGGCCAGTGGAGAGGTAAGTAAGAAGCAGTAAAAACACACAGTAACAACCCCTTTTAGTACATTTATTGGCATGAATTCTACACGGTGAGGCTTTAAAGGTGCATTGAATTGTATTTCTAGTGGACGCTCATTCAAAAGCTTTTCTCCATGCACTGCAAATTTCTCTCCTCTAGCCAAGATTTTAAAATTTATATCAAGTTATTCATCTTGTTTTCAGGTTTATCATCTACTTACTAGTTCTGAGATTGCCTAATTCTAGTTTTATTTTAAGATAACTTGTCAAGTAAAGTTATCTTGCTGCATGGACAAATAATTTCACTACTTTTAAGTCATTTTCTGATGATTTAAGTGTTTGTATCTTTAATTTTGACCAAGCTTTTTTCCTTGTGGAGATGTTTTTGCTTTGTCTGGAATGTTTCACAGTATTAAATCTTTCTGTCTTCATGGAGACTAAACCAGACCAAGTAACAGGTCAGATCTGTGGAGAGGCGACCCCACTCACAGTCAGAAAGCCTGATTTTCTAGGTGTTTTTGAGCTATAAAACCACCGGTAATTAAATGCAATGTAGAGCTGTTTAATGTCAACCAGAAAGTTACACAGCAGGTGCACCTTTAACATTTGTGAAGCACTTTGGTCTTCTTTGTGCTGCTGTAAAATGCAAAATAAATAAAATCCGACTGATTGATTAATGTTGCACAAAAACAGGGCCATCTAGAGACATCAGACCCCGTCAATGATAGTTAGTTCTCAAACCTGCACACTAATCTTGAACTTCTATTTATTCTGATTTAATATATGCAAGATAGATATAGTGGAACATCCTAGGCAAAACAATAACCATGAGCGACCCCTTCTCCAGAAAAGTTTAAACTGGCCAAACCATGGGGACCAATAATGGCTTGTAATGGCAGCTTGTTGGGCTGAGTGCTGCGTCAGGAGTTAGCGCTGAGGGGCAGTATGAGCCAGCCCTCTCCACAGGACCTCTACAGGAGGGAGTGAGTCACAAATGTCTGGGAACATCAACAGGAGATGCACAGAGGCCAGACCCAGCAGGCACCATCCACCTCCTGGACTCCTACTCGCTCCCTGAAGTCAAACGGAGATGACAACAAGTCCACTGCTGTAGAAGACAGAGCTTCTTCTGGACAGTGGACTTGTGATTCGATTTGTCATGACATTCATCTCTGTGCGCACAATATTTCACACTCACCGCTGCCATCTACAGCTGTTCTAGTCATGATGTGTAACACCTCACTTGTGGCATAAATACTAGACTATTCATATGTCTAAATTGCTTTTATTTTATTTCTATTTAAAATGTGCCTGATAAAACTGTATCGAATTTTATATTTGCCTATAAGAAAAATTAAATGGCAAACAATGCTGTTGTGTAAAGGTCTATTAGTAGGTACATAAAAGGTCAGAACACAATAGTGATGTTTACTCTCGAGTTATTAAAAATGAAAAGAGCAATACATCACATTCCTGGCACTAGTCCTGTGTTCATTTCTATATAATCTGTTATTAAAGGTGCATGGTTTGTGTCTCTACAGATTGGCCGGTCCACCGAGAGCATGATCGACTTTGTGGTGACAGACACAGCGGGCAGTGGGAGTGGCCAGGGAGGAGGGGGCGGAGCTGCGGGGGAAGGTGGCAACGGCGGCCAATCTGCACAGAGCACCATCTCCCGCTACGCCTGTAGGATCATGTGTGAGCGCAGCGCCCCCTACACAGCACGCATCTACGCCGCGGGGTTCGACTCTTCCAAGAACATCTTCCTCGGGGTGAGTTTGCTCCTCATGGTCACCATGGAAACACGTGCCAGGACAGCAGGGACGCCCACGGGTGACATCATATCCATCAGAGCATGTGACAAGGCTTATGAGTGTGAGAGCATCTGAGCGCTGACAAATCACTCAGATCAACGAGCCGCTTTTGCAGCAGCGTTCTGAGGACCAGTGCTCTAAAAGTTTGTACAAATATGTGTGTGCGTGTGTGTGTGTGCGCGTGTGCGTGTGTGTGTGTGTGTGCGTGTGTGTGCGTGCGTGTGTGTGTGTAAGAGACACGAATATATCTAAAGCGCCTTATAGCACTTCCTCTTTCACATGACTCCTGAAATAAATCTGTTGATATTCTGATCTTTCTAAAAAAGGCCTAAGAAATGTCTTTCACTTATTCTGAACCTAGTCTTAATTTAATATTATACTGGCAGCAACACTGTCACTAACAGACGCTTAGGCTTGTAGATACTATACAGACATAAAGATATGATTCAGGTCTAAAATAAAGAGGTGGAAACTGGCCACACTAATGTCACAGTAAGGACTGCTGCTTGGCTCATCATGTATAAATACAGAGAGGTGAGCCTTGATAGTACCTTATCTTATTCTGTATCATTAACCTTCATGAGTGGTCTGTGGAGACACAGAGGCAGGCGGGGGCGGACTAAAACGTGACGCACAGATGCACCGGGCCGTGTGCAGCTCGTGGCAGTATGACTTCATCCCATGCAACATTCATCAGAAGAGCCCAAAACCAGGCCAGCAGTCAGAGATCATCAGGCCTGCTCACTCGGCACACTGCACACACATGCACTAAGCACTTTTACATAACAGCTCGCCCACTGTGTGTATATATATATAGAGAGAGAGAGAGAGAAAATAGCTACTATTCTATAGCTACTTGTATTTATAGGCTGTAATATAATATATAGACTCTGTTATTGCTTCATTATACTATGAGCTGAGAAAGACATTAAAATGATTTACACAACAGACCAGCCATTAGGATATCTCATACTTTTTGTATCGTACTGTACATGCTGAGAGGCCATAGCCACAGTGACTTGAAAACTTAAATTCCGACACAGCAATAAGGAGCCTTATAATTATCATTTTGTATATTTGCCTTATATGCTTAGAGCTGACACAAAATACAAAATGGTGTACACCTGTAGTTTGTCTTATTCCCTTGCTCTTTGTTGACAGCTCTTATATGTAGATAACCCACTGTTCCCACAAGCACCTCTGCTGCATCAGTGTGCTTAGACCTGTAGTCATCCCGCACTGCTCTAAAAATAGAGCCACAGAAAAGCCACGTTTGCTCTTTCTGTCAGCACCCACCTCCGACAACCTCCCCCCTCGCTCCTCTCTCCCTTCCTCTCCTTTCCCTTCCCCTCTTCTCCCATCATCCCCTCTCCTCTGTCCTCTTAACACTCACCTCTTCTCATGTTTTCCAGGAGCGTGCGGCCAAGTGGAGGACCTCGGACGGGCTGATGGACGGCCTGACCACTAACGGGGTCCTGGTGATGCACCCGGCGGGAGAGTTTGTGTCCGAGCCGTCTCCAGGCGTGTGGAGGGAGATCTCTGTGTGTGGGAATGTCTTTGCCCTGAGGGAAACCCGCTCGGCCCAGCAGAGGGGCAAACTGGTGAGAAAAGTAATAAAAGAAGCATTCATATTACCATATCACTACACACAAGCAGACTCTGTGAACCTCGTGTGACTCTTTGACCTCTCACCATCTGTATGAACTATATTAAATCAAAGAGAAAATGGGTTCAAATATTCAAAGTTATTCAAATTAGGCTCATGACAAACTAGATATGAAGGCCCGACTCTTAATTTCAATAAGACGTCAATATAAATGTTTGGCTCATCTTTTTAATTAGTGCTTTTCTAATTTTTAACTCTGTGATGCTGCTGAAATCTGTTTTTCCTTTGGGATCCAGTATTAATTTCAAAATCTAATTTACCTCTCAAATAAATACAGACCAAATGATGATTGCATCCGCTGATGTATAGCACCATCGTGTGGTGGTTGGAAGAAAATGACTAGGGAAAAATAAGCCAAGTTCACAGTTGTTGTATCAAAGATTTGATATAGATTTAATTATAATAGTAAAAAGAAACCTATTTAGATTTTGACACTGAAGCTGAGCTCTGTGCCACCTGTCTGATCCTGGTGTGTGTCCTCAGGTTGAGAATGAGTCCAACACCCTGCAGGACGGCTCTCTCATCGACCTGTGTGGGGCCACCCTGCTGTGGAGGACCCCCGCGGGCCTGCGTCACACTCCCACCCTCAAACAGCTGGAGTCCCTGCGGCAGGAGCTCAACGCCGCGCGCCCGCAGTGTCCCGTGGGCTTCAACACCCTGGCCTTCCCCAGCCTCGCCCAGCGGGAGATCGTGGACAAGAAGCAGCCTTGGGTCTACATGAACTGCGGCCACGTGCACGGCTATCACAACTGGGGCTACCGTAAGGAGAAGGGCCCGGCCGGTCCCGGGGGCACGGCTCCACCCAGTACCGGGGAGAGGGAGTGCCCCATGTGCAGGAGGGTGGGGCCGTACGTGCCGCTGTGGCTGGGCTGTGAAGGAGGGCTGTATCTGGACGCGGGACCCCCCACTCATGCCTTCTGCCCCTGTGGTCACGTGTGCTCTGAAAAGACTGTGATGGGGTGGAGTCAGATCCCCCTGCCCCACGGCACCCACGCCTTCCACGCCGCCTGTCCCTTCTGTGGCACCTGGCTCACCGGAGAGCAGGGCCACGTCAAACTCATCTTCCAGGGCCCCGTCGACTAAGAGAGCGCCCCCTGGAAGACACCAGACCAGCAGGACTGAACTGGAATGAACCGAGAAACAAGCCACTGACTGACTGTGACATGCAATAGTAGATGCCAAGGCTTCACATGAGTTACGACGTGTATGGAGAGAATGTAAATAAACGTGTTGAACTGAACAGACCTTGGCTCTTACTTATGCATAAACCTTATTCTCTCCTGTTTCCATCGATTCTACATGTAAAACATTTGACTAGGACAAATAATGAGACCAGTGCGCTGCTATATGACTGTAACTTGATGGAAAGAGTTAAATTATATAGATTAAAGGAACATTTGTTACATATTTTACTCATTTATCCATCGCAGTAGTGTTCTATAGTCAGTATTATTTCCATCAACTTAACATGGCAGAGACAATTTATACTGTATTTTACAATAAATACAAGGCATTTATCAGTCACTCAATCTCATTTTTAATAAGTGTTGAATGGCCTGTGACTCACAAACCCTCCAATAGTGTTGACAACTTGGAACAAATCTTAATCTCATAATTAATGGTCAGATTTTTATGTAGCATTTTTCCACCTTCAAGACACTCAGTGCTTTACATCTAACCCAACTATATTTTTATAGCACATTTAATAAACAAGACAGGTTCCAAAGTGCTTCACATAGCAATATAGAAAAGTCAGCAGAATTATGTTCCCAATAAAAGGACTTAATTAAAAAATCAATAAATAAAAGACTAATAATAAAATCAGTGAACAAAAATCAAAATCAATAAATAAAGGCAGTGCTAAATAGATAAAAACAAGAAAATAAATAGAAGTCACAGAGGACAACACAACAAAAGCCAGAAAAGTGGGTCTTAAGATGATACTTAAAACAGTCCATTGTGGAGGCTGTTCGGACTTCGGGGGGCAGATTGTTCCAGAGCTTGGGGTCGATCACAGAGAAGGCCCTGTCCCCCTGGATTTAAGTCTCGTCTTAGGCACCACGAGCTGGAGCTGGCCCTCGGACCTCAGAGCGCGCAGGGAGGGGGTAAATTTGTACGAGGTCCGAGATGTAACGTTGGGCCAGTCCATTCAAAGCTTTAAAAACAAATAAAATCTTAAAATCATTTCTAAAATATCCCACATCAAGGAACCACTCACCCATTCACATGCACATTCATACATCGGTGCACTGGGGGTGAGGTGGGTTAAGTGTTTTTGCCCAAGGACACGACAGTATTCATTTGTGGGAGCTGGAATTGCATCGCCAACCTGTGGGTCAGTGGATCTGACCGCTGAACTGATGATGTTTTGTGCTGAGAGCAGGAGTCGAACCACCAACCTTCAGATCTGTGGACAAACACAGTAACAACTAAGCTACTGTCACTTTTAATCGATGATACATTAGCATCTGTATGTGACTGGATGAGAAATGTGTATATGCATAAGCAATATTTTTGGTAGTACTAGAAACTCAGGTACATTTGAGACTATTTTAGTGCCTGTAAGCCTTGCTCCCAGTGTGCAGCTAAAAATAACTCAAGGTCACCATCAGCATCCAGGTCTCAGCAGCAGCAGGAGGATCTGGAGGAGGAGAGGAGATCCCAGCTCCACTGACCCCACTCAGCGTCACCATCACCACCACGGACCCTGGAGCCTGTGGAGAAAGCGACGTAACAAGTGCAGCGAGGTCCACTCACTTTACACAAACAAGCATATGCATTCACCTTATTTTCATTTGCATTTTACCATAACATTATGCATTACTTTAATAATCATGTAAATGTACTTCCTACTTGAAAAAAATAAGCTGCTTAAATATTGAGACTGATTTCTTTATTTAGAACATATAACCTAGATACACTTTTATACATTTTGTCATAAAAATATATTAAAGGTTAATAAAAGACATTACAGAGGGAGTAGGAGGTAAAACTAATCTGATCCTACGCACTTTCTTCATGCTGTTAAATTGAATTTTTTCTCCAAATAAACATTCATTGAACAATTTTTGTATTTACAGCAGTGGAATAATGTTATCCTGTAAGTAGCATGCGATTTCTTAAGTCTACACACAAAATTTAGACTGATTTTAGACTGGTAAACAAACTGACTTTCCTTCTTTTTGGTTGGTCAGACAAAATTTAGGACCCTAACATGAGCAAATATTTAAAAAAAAAAAAAAATGTTGATAATTGTTTTGACATACTCTACTTCCAAAATGTGGAAACAACAAAAGTGTAATTTCGTATTTAAAATCTCAAACACTCCTGCAGTGACAGTTTTTCCACAGGATTAAATGTAAATTGGAGCTCTTGTCTTTGGCTCCCTCTACAGGACGTAGTACTTTTTTTTTTCAATGGGAAACCTAATATCAAATAATTTATTCATTTTACTCAGAAATACAACTTGTTCTAGAGTTATATTTCTTCACAAACCACTTTTTCGCCTGTATTTGTTGTTAATATTGTTATGATTGTGAGTAAAGAAGGTAAAATGAGACAAACTTACTACATGCATTACATAGACCAATACAAGACAATCCCCATTTTAATCACTACTGAACGTTTACTGAAATAAGAATTACGCGCAAGCTGTAAAGGTGACCGTTTGACTGTTTTATTATATATAGTATATTTATAATATGTACAGAAAAACATGATCAAACTCAGCAGGGAGACAGCAGAGAAATAGCCGAAAGAAAAGACAAGAACAGTGACTGAGAGGCATCTGAGATATAACCAACCCCTCCACTGACAGCAAGAAAAGAATCAATGTGCAAATGACAAGGACAACACCCCAAACACACAGGGAATACAAAATAAAAAGACGGTTTTCATTAGAATCACATTCAAATAACGCAAACCCCATGTCCCCGTACACTTCAATGAACTAGACAACACAGTACAGTAATGAGAACTGCAGAAAACAAATACATAATGGAAATAAAAAATAAAAAACTACTTATAATTTCCAGGCTACTCAAAAATGTGTGACTTTTTTTCCCCTCAAACTGTGTAAAAATGAAATTCAAATATCAGGACGTGTGCATGTGTGACTATTTCTTTTTTACACTGCTTGTTTTGCATCTACTTCAGTGAGACAGGTGCGGGGATGCCAACGTATGTCCAAAAAAAAACTTCAGGAATGTTCCATATGACGCACTGCAAACACGCAAAAACACAACTGTTCCCTCCCCCGCTTGTATATCTTCTTTTTTTCTTTTTTCTTAATAAAGTCTTGTTCTTTTAAGACAAGCATTCTGGTTTAGCATGACGCGACACAAAAATCAAGGCTATAAATAAATGAGTGTAAACTGAAGCTGACGCAAGGCAACGGGCAAGGCTCATCTCCAAGACTGTGGAAGTCATTATCTCCAATACCTGCAATGTAAGCGATACCGACGACAGCGTAAGGCAATGAGAATTTTTTTTTTAAAGGGATGCAATTGGGGGTCTATGGAGGGAGAGTTGGGAGTTCATATCCGGTCAACGAACTAACAAACACACAACCAGTCAGTCCCTAAAACTCTGGACCCCCCCAAACGCACGCCAAAAGAAATCCTACACTGAAAGGAATCGGTTTGAAGCCGCTAAAGACGCTATTAGAACGTATTCTATATCATCATTACTGCAAGATTTGTAATTAACTGCATTCATTTAAAGTGATTATTAACTGTTGGTCTTAATTTGTGAGAGTAAATATTTAAAAACAAGAAAATATTGGCTTGAACATGCCAGAAATTCTTCAATAAGATGAACTAATTTGAAACAAACCAAGTTAAATGGTTCTCTGGCTCCTGTGTAGTGTCAAATATTTCAATAGTTCCTTCTCTACGTCCATTAAAACAATGTTCCACAATCTACAGGAGCCTCAGAGGGTCAACACGAAGAATACAAGAGGTTTATAGAGAGAAATCCAAAGTTAATCTACTCCAGGAAGGTCTTTTTTGTTTTTTTGGTTGACCAATTTCTGTAAAAGTAGATGTTTCTTCTTACATTAAACCACCGAGCCAAACCTGGAGGATTTTAGCGTTACTCTTTCAGGACCTCTCCTCTATAGCGTTTGTATTTACAGAGCGGTGGCTGCAGCGAGGGGCTGGGCAGGGGTCAGTGAACCCTTGTTTCTATGCATTCCTCTAAGGCTCCCTGGAAATACGACTGAGGCCTAAGGTGAGCAGTTCTAAGCACCGTCTATGGAAACCCCCCCCTTACATTCTTGCCTCTGGTTTCACTGTCACTGTGCCAACTAGTGTGTGTACAGAGCAGTGGGGCTAAGGAGGAGGAAAAGAAGCAAACCTTTTTGAAATTTTAGTAGAAAACAATGTAAAAAAGACATTCAACCAGAGTGCAGAGCGAAATAGTTATAGATAAAAGACTACATTGCAAAATTAGTATTACTTTTGCATTCTTGTTAAATCAAAATTAAATCACTTTTTGTTTTTTATCGGAAAGCAAAGCAATCATAATCTTCCAAAGAACTGGTTTAAAGAAGTTAAACTGCGTCAATGTCTAACGTTTTGCCGAGTTTGCTTAGTTCAACTTTAGCATGCCAGAATTTGAAAGAACCACTAAGTGCCTAAACTCAGGTAATACGCAAACTGGAACTGCTCTCAATGAAACAGAAGACAATAGCATGTGAGCAGACAATGCAGGGGCTGTGAAAATGGATGCATTGTGAGTGGGGGGGCTAGACCACTTGTAAGGCAAAACGAAAGCTGAAATTTACGGGAATAGAACTGGAAGGAAGGAACAGCAAACCTATCCCCAAACACGCACACTCACACACCGAGTCTGCACCCTGCTTCATCTGCAAACAAGTAAAACCACATCCACCGCTGTACTGGTCACAATGTACAGCCCAAATAAAAGATTAAAACCACAACAACTATTAAGGGCTTATTGTTAGATTAAGCAGAGTGTATGCCATTGCCCCTGCACAGTATTTAGTGTCAAAACCATTATGAGATTAAAATACAGTCGTGTCAGTCCAACCTTTTAGCCGCAGATTTCTGGCTCTGGGATAAAACCTGACAGCCTTGGTTTGCGCTCGCTTGCTGTTGTCGAGAACGGCGAGATCTATTTTCGAAACGTTCAGCAGTGCAAACCGTTTTTACACTGTGAATCTCAAAAACAAAGGTGAAGTCACATTGTTACTATCGGGTGGTGCGGTATAAATTATTTACAAAAGGCATGGTTTGTCGACAGCTGAAAATGATTCGCCGGAAATGTGGGAGGTGTGACCAGGCACTATAAGAACCGGTTCTATTCAGATCTTAAGAGTTTAAAACGGTTAAGCAGTAATAGGCCCAGAGTGGAAACATGGCATTAAGACTACTGTAGCTGCTTTTGCTTTGAGTCGTGTAAATCATTAAATCCATGCACTGAAGCAGGTTGGAGAGAGGAAAGGGAGCAGAGGAGGTGAGGGACAGGGAGGAGGCCCAGGGGACGAGCTTTCCCTGTCGAATCGTCAATAAATAGCAAGACCCCACCGCTTATAAAAAGCCACGCGGCCAAAAACTACCTGCGTTGCACTCCCCCAGCTAGATTTTGTGTGTGCAGCCCCTTTTACACAGTTTACAAAAGAAGTGAAGAATGTCGGTGATGGCGACCGGTTCGTAAGTGTGTATGCCATGGAAACGTCAGAAAGGCGCAATATTTTTTTTTTCCAGAGATAAATTTTGCCAGTTCCCTATGATCTGCCACATGTCTAAGCTACAACAGGTAAAACACATTTGCCTAATATGTTACATTATGAGAGGAAGTGCGACAAAGCTGCAAATAAATAATCATTTCGCGAAGATTTCTGTGTAAAAGGGGGTCATGTGTGTCTATTTGTATTTAAATGTCGTCTTGCCTCAAATGCCCACTAAATCCAGACCCATCTTCAGGTTTTTGGTTGTCCTGTATCGAAAGCTTCCCCTCTACTTTGTCAGATGAGGTCCTTTTCAGTCATGGAGAATCTGCGCTCCTCCACTCCACAGGGGGGCGGTGTAGGTGTGGTAGTTGAAGGATGACCGATCTGCGTGGACATGGGTGAAGTGGGTGGGGTGTAGTGGGTGGGCGGAGGGGTCCTTTAACAGCAGCCTCCAGTGGACTGCCTGACCGGAGTGCTCTCGATTTTGATGTTGGGTTTGTCCCCTCCGGCTGTGGCCCCGGGGCCCATGCGCTTCTTGATCTCCGCGGCCATGGTCATGAAAGCCTGCTCTACGTTTGTGGCGTTCTTCGCGCTGGTCTCCAAGAAGGGGATGGCCAGGGAGTCTGCAAATTCCTAAAACAAATACAAGGAAACCGGAGAAATTAATTTTGTATTTTCAATAGCTTTAGATAAAAACAATATATTTATAATATACTTATACCGTAAAATACCAAATAATAGCTGGGTTTCAATTAACCGCTGGGTGTATATTTTGATAAATAACCGCCGGTTAACTAGCCTATGTCTGTATAGAAAGTATCCTATCCCGACACCCGCAGGAGGCGTTCTGGCTGCTGCCGAGGCGAGGAAGCTGCTCAAACTCCCTTTTCCTGTTTTTTGTGCTTTATTTAACCAAGATATCATGATTAATAAGCAGCGACACCATGGAGAGCATGATGTTTACATAGTAGCACTGTTTGACTTCAGTTCAGTCCTGCCGTTACCAGACCGGCTGTGTGAGGTTTTATTCTCAGTGCTTCGTCCGATCAACTTCACCGAAAAAGTGGAAGAAAACAGATGACGTCGCTGTGAAATCCCCATTTTGAAGTGGCGTACAAAGAAAGATGGCGCAACATACCGGGCAGAAAATTGAAGCCGTTTTTAGGAGTTTTGGTAATATTACTTCAGTTTGGAAATTCGGAGGAAGCAGCAGCGTCTTCGTAGCTACTGTGGCGTAAGTTGTGGCAAACGGGCGAGGAAAGGCAGGGGACGAGGCGGCAGGAATTGTGCTGACAAGACAGGCAAAGTAGTCACCAGGCCATCGTATAACGGCAACACCTTCTCTGAGGCATGTCGTCACAAACCAGGAAGACGTCTGGAAACATGCGATGACGACTGCCGGTGTAGTTCCTGACCCTGGGCTCTCCGAACGACTGTGATCAAACCCACTGAAGTAAATCATCTGAATCATCTTGAATTTGGCGTCCTCGTCTCTTCTAATCGCATGTACCCAGTTGCGCTCAGAGTTGTGCGTCAGTGGGGAAATGAAGAAAACTGAGGTACGGTTGTAATTGTTCATTAGACAAACATAACAGAACGCTACAATGACATGTAGATTTTGGCAATTTTCTCATTTTTCCTAGATTTTGTCAGACTTACTACCGCGAACAGAGCCCATCGGAAGTTGTAATCGCATCTTTCCAAAAATGTCTTCCTGGTTTGTGATGTAAGCCATATAAACTGTAAATTATAATCATACTGGTTAAAAGAATTTGAGTCCCATATTTTCCCAGTTTTGCTGAGCAACATTTTTGTGAGGAAGGAATTAATCTCCTGCCCCAAATTGCCACCTGGTCTGTTAAGTGATTGAAACAAATAAAAACCCCGGCTCTTATTTGGTATTTTACGGTATTTCCAAAACAACAATTACGATATTATAACATTTTCTGTACATGTCCCACCTCTACTAATAATTTTAAATTGTTTCTATTATTCAAAATCTTACCTTGGCCGTTGTGTAATCCACTACTTTCTTGGTGGTAAGGTCACACTTGTTGCCAACCAGCAGCTTGTTCACATTTTCACTAGCATAGCGGTCAATTTCTTGTAGCCACTGCTTCACGTTGTTATAGGACTCCTGTGACAGAACATGACATCAGTGATCACTGAGCAGCCCGAGTGGACCAAAGTCTTTCAAACACAGCGCACTTACCTGATCCGTCACATCGTAGACGACTATAATGCCATGTGCTCCTCTGTAGTAGCTGGAGGTTATGGTTCGGAACCTCTCCTGACCTGCAGTGTCCCACTAGGAGACAAAACAACACAATATTACTCACAATGTGCCTGTTATACGTGTCGATATTTACGTTTGTGGCTTAATACTTTCTTAAGGCATTAGCGCTCCACTGTTGAGCAAATAGCATTAATCCTACTACTGACACACACAAACACACACACACACACTTTCTAAGAGCTACAACTGCCCTCCCTGACCCGACCCTATTCACGCTTACGTCCCAAACCGGGAAGACGTTTGGAAACATGCGATGAAGACTTACGATGACACTGGGCTCTCCGACCGACTGTGATCAAACCCACTGAAGTAAATCATCTGAATCATCTTGAATTTGGCATCCTCGTCTCTTCTAATCGCTTGTACCCAGTGCGCTCTGAGTTGTGCGTCAGTGGGGAAATGAAGAAAACTGAGGTATAGTTGGAATAGTTATTAGCCGAACATAACGGAACGCTACAGTGGCATGTAGATTTTGGCAATTTTCTAATTTTTTTCCTAGTTTTGTCAGACTTACTACCGTGAACAGAGCCCGTCGGAAGCTGTAATCGCATCTTTCCAAACATCTTCCTGGTTTGTGACATAACCATGAATACAACCATCAGTCTCACTACAGCCACATGCTGCTTTTAGTTCAATAAAACATCATTGCTTAAAGACACTGCTACTTTTTAGACTAAACCCACCCAGTATCACATATAAGCTTACATTCCTGGGGTTCAGCTTCAGCTTATAGGCAACATTTAAAGACTTTTCGCCTTTCAAAAGATATTATATTTAGCTTTAAATTGTCAACTGCTCCAGCAACTGTCCTACTTTTCATCATTCTGAATCCCATGGAAAGACCCATCCCGGTATGTGGAACCTTGATGTCAAAGTTAAGTGGAGCGTAATGTAATTTCAAAGGGGAAGTTGCCCTGTGAAATACTGATGTGGTTTTGACAAATGAAAACCACTCAGAGCCTGGTTAGAAAACATTAACAAATGTATTTAATAGGTTAATAGGTTAAAAATGTGTCTACATAATTTATTCTCCAGTTTCCATTGTTTGGAACATGCTAATGATATAAAATTTGAATGGTTTTATCAAACCCTTTATAATCCCCTAAATATTCAAATATAATACCAAGAACTATTGTGAAAACACCTGGCATGTTCATTATCTTGCCAAAACTCATAAAATCAAATTCACTTCTAAACCAAACACAATTAGGAGCTTTATCGTGTTTGTTTTCTACGCAGCAGAAAAGGGAGGGGGCACTGCCTGTTCTCTTCAATGAAACAGGATCTATTCACACACACACACACACACACAAAAGGCTGGAGGTGAGGCCTAGCTCAGGTGTGTGGACTGGAGCGGTGTGCACTTACGATCTGCAGTTTGATGGTCTTTCCGTCCAACTCTATGGTGCGGATCTTAAAGTCCACTCCGATTGTGCTGATGTAGCTTTCCGTGTAAGTGTCGTCCTGTGAGCAAACAATAAAATAGAGGACATCTCAGCTAAAAGTAGTTTTGTGTTGCTACAATGGGCACAGGAGCATTTCGAGACCGTGCGCTGCTTGAAAATGTAGTAGTGTTAAAAAAAAAAACAGCGCACTGACCTATATCTATTTTAATTGCCGTTTAGTGCTTACCGTTTACATAATTCAATACTGTAATAGGAACAGTTTATGTACACAGCTGCTGATATTACCGCAATGAGAAAAAAGTAATAGCGTGTTGTGTACATTACAAGAGTAACAGTACGAAATATCAGAACATAATTAGGAAAAAGGGCTGTGCAATCATTCAAATTTATAATCATGATTTCAAACTTTATTCACTTTACTTTCACAATTAATTACCTTCTGTTGAGAAAGTCTAACCTACATGAGCTGCTAATCAAACGTGTAATAAAATACACTAATAAACTGGTTTTTTTTTTTTTATAATTATGATTTCAAATGAGCCACGGTTATCATTTTTGCCATAATCAAGCCCAAAGAGAACTTTTGATCTTGTGTTGTCAGGTTGTCGTCCTTTAGATGTTTAGTTGAGTAAATTTTAAGCATATGGAACAACAGCCCCTAAAGGAGAAGTTGGTGAGTGAGTGTGCTGCTGTTATCTTGTTATTTACGTGTAAAAAGGTTTAATCTATGTACTTTGTGTCCTAATACTGTACAGCTTGGCTCAGATACACAATAGCTTCTAGTGACTTTGCCATGCTTCCTTTTAGTCGCTTAATCAATCTGCAGGACATGTTTTTAGTCAATTTTCTTTAATCGACAACGGCCCTAGTTAGACTTAGACAAACTTTACTGATCCACAAGGGAAATTATTTAGACACAGTAGCTCACACATCAAAATATAATACAATAACAAAGAGTAAAAAATATATAAATGGTCATAATAATGGTAAAAATAAATGCAAATAATAAAAAAGTGTCATTACTGTCACTAAAGTTTCAAAGTTTGACTATGTACATGGTCCTATAGGCAGCCATCTTGTACAAAACAAGTAATTCCTCCTGTCTGTTTCTCCAAAATGGGGACATGTACATTTTGTGATGAAATACCTGTATGCAGCTTTAAAAACCACCAGAATTTGCCTTTAAGGGTTTTCCTTGTGACTGCAAAATTGATTAGTGCAGCTGATGTTTTCCAGGAAAAGGTCGAGAAGGCCCTACTTACAGCGAATCGAAGCAGCAGACAGGACTTGCCCACCCCGGAGTCTCCGATGAGCAGGAGCTTGAACAGATAGTCACTGAAACAACAGCACAACACCACTGGTCAATGGAGGAGAAAATGAGGTCATGGTGGTCGGCTGCTGGGCCTGGGTAATTAAAAGACACAATCTGCTGCATTGTAACACCAAGACGTGTCCTTTAATAAAAGCTATATCTTAATGAACCTGTATAAAACATGAAAAAAGACTTAAGTTAATTCATTCATCCATTTTCTTCCGCTTATACGCTAATTTATTATGGAAAAATAGTCTATTAAGAATGATAAAGCAGAAGAAACTAAATAAAAGGTGCATTATGTAACTTTTCTAGTGATGGGTCCGTCACACTTGGCCTGAATGGAAAGGTTGTTGCTTTGCCTCGAATGTTCCGCAGTGTGTGATTACACTTATCCACAGAAATGAGCAAGAGACACCACAAGGGCAAGTTACAGGTCAGATCTGTGGTGAGACAAGCTCGCTCGCAGTGTTTTTCAAGGCATTTTTAAGCACTGATAACTAAGTAAATGCAAAATAGTAGGCGATTCCAGGCAAAGCAATAACATTTTCATAACGACAAGAAGAAAAGTTACAGAACGCACGCTTAGTTAATGAGTTAAGGCTAATTAAGGTGTAGTTCGTTGGAAAGTGTTTTATTTGCACTGGGTTAGAATGAATAGTTCCTAAAGAGAGAAAGAAAACAATACCTCCAAATGTTCACGGTGGACATTCCTCAGAGAAACTTAATACCACAAATACCCAAGATACAGAATAACTAACAAGCTGCATACTTTGGATTTTTGACATAAACCGTGTGTGTTGTTCGGGAGCTCTCTTTTTGAAATACAATATATAAACACATATTTTACAACTTAACAGAGCTGTAGGAGGAAATGTTGCTGTGGAGAATTTAGGAGAATGTTTTCAGCTAGATAATTCTTCAAAGAGCTCTCTCGAATCTCTAATAAGCAAGTGAGTCATGGAATAAACATCACATGAGTGTGACAGGGGTACGGCTACTGACTGACTGAATTGCCCAATACCTGTGCTATTCTAGTGTAGTGTAGGAACCTGAGAGCCTCTTGCTCACTCACCATTCATAACAAAAACACATTTGACGTTTTAAGCAACAACTAAGTGTCAACAAGCTTCAATGTGATGTCCAACCATAATAAATTAAACAATGATGAAGTAATTGTGTAACAAGATAAGACTCTTTGCTGACAAGTCATAAGAGTCTAACTTGTACACTTGAAAGTCCTGTAGAAGTTTTTTATTTTCCTAAATCCAGGTCTGGTCATCCTGCTAAAACAATATATTGCAACATAAACATATAAAAATGTAGGAATACAAGAGAAATGAAAAGGGCCTGTCACAACAAATAAACTGTTTAGTTAAGATGTGGTTTTAATTACTACAAGACTTCTTCATTTATAGACTATCAGAGATTAAATGCAGTCTGAAGTCTGGTTGTTCTGTTGTTGTTATGTCACCATGTTTAACAAAATTACATTGTTGTTGCACTTTTCCCTGTCCTATAGATATTTCACATCAACCTGCTGAGGGATTGAAGATGGAAATTAGTCACGATGGCTATAATCTTTAAATATTTACATTTTAAAGTTCATAAATATGTGCTGTCCCTTTACAAATAAATAAAGAAGAAGAAGCAGTCTGTAGATTGACTCAATAATATTTAAGTTACCATTTTTATTGAGAAGGAACCATAAACTGCTTTTATGGTATCCTAAAATTAAAAGGAATTTCTGGGTTAAATATGCTGATTACCCAGTGACGCACAAGCTATTACAAAGACAACATTACAATAGTCTATCATTATTGCTAACCATTACCACTAACCATATTCAGTGCCGATACAGTGTACTTTTGATTAGATATGATGTATTTCAAACTGATTCGATACGGTTCAATAAAAAATAAAGGCTAAACGATGGCTGTGATACTAAAAATCTTTGTTAAACATCTTTTTGTGTTAATATGAAAAACAGCCATTTAAATCATCAAAACAGTGAAAATTTCCAATGTGTCACATAAATGAGCTTCCTTCCTCCTTCCTGTAACAAAATAATTTAGTAAAATGTACAAAAAAAAATACTCTTGGCAATATATCGATACAGCAGCCCACGATACTGATACTGTATCATCACATTAAACGATACGATATATCAATATTTTGATATTTTTGCACATCCCTACTCGGCAATATTTAAGTTGCCAATTTGTTTATTGAGTAGGAACCATAGACTGTAAAATAAATGAAATATTAGCTTTTATAGTATCACAAAAAGGAATTTCTGGGTTAAATAAGATAATTACCAGGTGAGTGACACATACTAGGCTACTACAAAGACAACACTTCAATAGCCTATTATTACTGATAATCATTACAACTAACCAAGAATAGAAATTGTGACCATGAATGTAGCCTGGAGGCCTATCATAATCCGTTTTTTTGTCAGATATGGTAAGAATGTGTGGTTTGACAGATCAAAAGCACACACGCGTAGGTAAATGTTGTGTTATGGGTGTGGAGGTATTGGCCAACGAGTCGAGCAGGGTTCACTCAGTCACATACAGGCACCGGCTGATCCTGTGTGACGTTTTCAAGGGCCCCAAGGATCCCGCTGTCATCTCACATCTGTCGCCTCCTCTCGTGTGGATCAGGTGGCCCGCGTACAATGAATGACCCCCCAAACACGTCCATAGCAACCAAGAATACCAATTACCCCAATAATGATGCAAAGACAGATGTTTCCTGTTGTGAAATCTTATCAAATGTACAGTTGTTGTTCAGATAAGCATAGTGATTGTGACTTGCCGTCGCATCTTGTGCGTAAGGATATGGATATCTGCTTATCAGGCTCCTCGCCACACGTATGTTACTCAATGGTGACGATCAGCTACGAGAAAGTGAAACGTCAGCAGTATGTTTCTAGTTTCGAGTCCTACCATTTTGTTTTTTGTTTTTTTGTTTTTTTAAGTTTTCAGCGGATGTAGCTTTAATTCCAGCCGGTTTAGTGGCCTTTTCGTCCCGTGACACGCCGAGACGAGCGGGCTGTCAGCTGACGCCGAGCAAAAACGCGTTACCGAGACTGACAGTTGAAACAAGCTCCGGTCCGCGCCCTGTTTGACACAATTCCTCTCGCTTAGAAGCAAATAAAGGTGTAAAGAGATGATTGTGAGATATGTAGGAATGTTAGATGTTAAAATTGTGTCTAAATGTGCACAATCAGCGCGTTAAAATAAAGCGTATAGCTCTGTAAAACTCACTATTCGGGGTTCATGGTGTCACGGTGATGTGTTTTTCCGCTGGCGAATCGTCTCTTCCTTCCTACTCCGGCAAAAAGATGACTTGTAGGTCCGGTATCCGAGGCACTTAATCCCCTATCTGGTAGTCTCTGTAACTGCCCGCGTCTTGGCTCGCCTGATTAATCTTCTATTGGTTCATATATCCCCAAATCAAGTGGACATATCCCGTTTGTTCAGCGTTAGGTCCGAGTATTTTATCCCTTTTCCACTCGCTCTGTGTCCGCTGCTTGGTAGAGGTTCAAGGTGACTGCGCAGGTGCGGAAGTGACGCAAGGTGACGTGGCACTCCAGAGTGGGCTGATGAGTGCGTCTGGGATTTGTAGTCCAGAAGGGTAATTTTTAACGTTTTGTAGAAATACATAATAGACTACAATAAATAACAAACATTTTGACGATTTTAACGTGTTTTTATTTAAAATAGGCTGTAAATAAAAGTAGCAAACTTTTTACACATCGGTATTTGATAGATATGACTTAGACAAACTTAATAGATTCACAAGGGAAATTATTTGGACATAGTCGCTCACTCATCACAATATAATATAATAACAAAGAGTAAAAAAATATAAAGTGTAATAATAAATTCTAAGTAAGTACCAAAAAGGTAGCGTCAAATAAGGCATAATAATATAAATGTATATGTACAAGTCAAAATAAAATAAAAAATAAGTAATAAAATATAAACTCTCAGCTATATACAAGAGATTCTAGGAATGATATGAGGATTGACAGGACATAGAGTTATCTGTTACATAAGGGTGAGTTTTATATATACAAGATGTATAGATAGAAAAATCCTTTACATATCCCGAAGGAAATACATTTTTTGGCTGCAACCATGAAACATAATAATAGTGACAATACAGCAGTAATTCATCATTTATAGATAAATTACCCAATCCATAATATATACATTAGTACTTTTATTTTAGACCTCTGACCTGGATGCAGTAAGAGACAAACAATCCAGGTACCCATCCACATCTTCATCTTGTGATGGAGCAGTTGCAGCTGCCACAGGTGCGGCCAGGTACACGTTCCCCTTGGCGTTTTCTTCTAAGTCGCTGAGTGGAGTGAGATCAGCCACAGCAGCAACCTCCAGGCCCTGGTTTATGTAGGTAGCCTCATGACAGGCCTCCAGCACAGGCAGTTCTGACAGAAGAGCTTTGAGTGCGTCAGCAAGTTCTCTGAAGCCACGTCTCTGGGTGGGATCCTTCTCCCAGCAGCTATACATCACCTCCCACCTGTAAGGAAAACAATGCACAGAAAATACAGTGAAACTTCAAAGGGTAAACAAGTTATGTAACTGCATATTTAATACAGAAATGTAGGCTATGCATAACTGTATTTACAACATTTATGTATTACTCAGTAAAAGTATGCAATAACACAACTGAAATCATGCCATGGTATGAATTTATTGTATTTTTTATAAAGTTAATCTAGTCAGACTTAATTACAGATAATTGATATATTACTAATAGCTGAATAATTGTTTCAATATTCAAAGACTGCATGTAGCTGTGGATAGTATCTTACAGTTTGGGGTCGCAGTCGGCTGGAGCTTTGAGTCTGTATCCAGTCAGTAGCAGGTCCAATAGCTCGTAGTTATGGACTCCAGGATATGGTGTTCTCCCACGTGACACTATCTCCCACATGGTGATCCCAAACGACCACTGCAAAGACAATAATACAATACATTCCATCCAGTTCTTGTGCCAACTGAACTGCTCTAGAAAAAAAGGTGGTTTCCTTTTACTCACTACATCACTTTTTGTGGTATAGACAGACTCAGACAGACTCTCTATGGCCATCCATTTAATCGGCACTCGCGCGACTTCTTTTTGACGGTAATAATCACTGTCACAGACTTTTCTGGAAAGTCCAAAATCTGCCACACACACCTTGAGGTCATCGTCTAACCTGTGGGCACAGATGAATACATCAGACACAAGTGCATTTATGCTTTGAACATTGGTGCTTTCTGAGGCTTCCGTCACACTGGACAGGCCACAGTGGAATACCAACGACAGAGGACAGCAGCCCAGTCACGGACAAACAAGGAGTCATTGATTTAAGACTAGGACCAATGAGCCACCTCCAGTCCTTTCAAATCCTCAATGAACAATGTAGCGTTGGTTTTAAACAACATGATTTAAGTAGTATGATGTCCTCTGCAAGATATATACAATATACAAGATACCCTGCCTTTTTATGGGGAAAAGTCTTGGTGAAGTATTTACTGATAAATAACTTGTTCTGAAATGTGTAGGATTCTTGTATTGGATAAGCAGGAAATTTGATTCTTTCAAAAATGTTTTTGATGCTTCTGAATGTGATTAAATTGCAAGACAAAAAAATATTTTTTTTCCCTAAAAATCACACAGCCCTAGTCCACAGCAGAGCTGTGCAATGCAAGACTTAGTGCCTGTCCTACTCACATGCAGTTGCGAGCTGCCAGGTCTCTGTGTAGAAAACCCTGGGAACTGAGATAGTCCATCCCCTCACTAATGTCCACCATGAAGCGCAGAAGAGTCTGGTATGGCACAAACTGGAACATACAAATAAAGTAAGCCTATGTTCATTTCACCCTGTATTTGTAAGAAAATGCTAAGAATATAAAACTCTCTTGTGCAATATCTATGGAACGTCTGCCGACGTAAGTTCATGGAAATCTCATTACTACCAGGAGCTGAGTTCTGTGCATTATAATTACACTTCCTCATTACTACGTCTTTTTGTTGTTTTCAACTGAAATTCATATACCATGGGGATGTCTCCGTAGCGAGTAGCGATGAGGAAGCGACGCAAGTCCCCATGTTTCATATAGGGCAGAATGACCAAAGGGACCGGCACAGAGCTGTCCTCCTCCCTATGCAGAGTCACCCCTAAATGGAGAAAAGGGAAAGGTCGAAAACTGTCTTCTACTGACAGACAGTAGAGGGCACCAACAGGCCAAAGGAAAAACTTCAGATAGTAGTAATAGGCCAGTTCTTATGCCTCTCACCAAGTAGCCGCACCACATTGTCATGATTGAAGCTCTTCATAATCTCAGCCTCTCTCAGAAACCCATGTAGGTCTTCCTGGCTATGAAATCCAACTGAATAAAGAATAAAGAAGATTTAAGCAGAGGTCAGACTAAGTCCATTCATGTAATAGTCATTTTAGTAATAGTCATTTTACCTTTCATGGTTTTCACTGCAACTTTCATGCTCACATTGTCCTCTTGAGTAAAGACTGCCTCGTAGACTGACCCAAACTCTCCTGTTAACATAACACAATTAGGAATTGTATTTTAGCCATCTATATTTGGCAGACAGTCGAACAGATATTACTAAAATCATTGTCATTGAAGTTTACTGAACTCTTTTAAGATATTGTTTTCTAAGCAATACTGTCTAAACTTTTGTATTTTTGTTTACATATCTTTGAATAAACAATAAAAAATCTAATCTATCTAATCTATTCACTAAGATTAGGAGTGGAACAAGTTGGTTAATAATGATTTCTATTAAAATGCAACTATAAATAATATGGGCAGACTCTTACACTGCATCCCACAGTGGGGCTCAGGACAGTGAGCTGGAGGTTACAAAATTATTTCAAGATATAATTTAAGATTAATGGCTATGTATTTAATCTCTATTGTGTATTAATTAGAAACTGCAACAGAAATGTTAAGGTCATTTCATTTGGCAGTGCACTCTAAAACCTAACATTAGGGCTAACTTGCATTCAGTTAGTTTACTTTACTTGCAGCTACGAATTTGTGGATTTTAATTATTGTGGTAAAGTAACAGTTGCTTTCAGGGCAAAAAAACACATTACTTGTCAATTAAAGTAAAGGTTACTATATATTTCAGATTTGAGGAACTGACTGATTAGTTGGAGCAGTTTCACAACATGAGCTCTAGGAATGAAAACTGTAGTACACTTAACTTCCTGTGGTTAGTTAGATGAAAGAGGAATTTACTATACATTACACTGAGGAATTACTTTAAGCTCAGCTTTAGATCCACAGTCCACGTTAGTCAGATTTTTCAAGGCAATCGGTTTCCTAGATTTTTTCAAGTAAGGTCTACTTATTCGATTTTACACTGTGGGGATCTGAGTTGTTCATATTGTTATTTTGGTCACTGCTCTAATATACCACGGAGCATTCTTAAACTAAATCAGCGTTATCAGGGTTTGCTAAAAACAAACCTTTGCCTAGTTCCTTGCCCAGAGTGATCTGATGCCTCTCGACCAGAACCTCTTTCAGTGAAGTGGCCAGTCTGTCCCCGAGCCCCTCCACCAACACCAGCACGCTCTCGTCTGCAGCCGGTTCTGCACGCCTGTACGAGACCCCAGTATTTAAGGGGATCAGCTCCACCTCCTGCTCCGGTCTGGGGAAGGAGAAGTTAAATTATACCAACTTTTTATTTATTTATTTGTTGCTGCTGCAAATGAACTGTTGCAGATATAAGTTAAAGGCTTAAGTATTCAGTTAATTACTACCTCAATCACTGACATGTCAGTATTGTTACAGTCTGATTTCTTGCTCTTACATTTTCTGACCACCTCTAATATGTTGCTCTCACACACTGGCCCAAGAAACATGGAACTTTTATTCATGTCAAATGAGTTACTAAATTTGGGCCCACATTAACAAAAAAAGTATTAAATTAATTTGCAATTTCTTGTACATGATCAGTGATTTTGACATATTGTTTCATTCATTTGTGTTAAGGAATGTTTAGAAATAAGTTGGTCAATCACCTCCTTAATTGTAGTCCAAGTTGCCTTGATATTAGTTTAAAACTTTTGCTATAGTATGCTATAATAATTCTGCTTCTGTTCTCTTATAATTGTCTATTTCTATACTTGGTTGGATGTTATACATTTTATACATTTTTTGTACAAGTGATTTTTCTTTCCACATGATTTTTCCAGATGTCTTGTCATCCATGGATTATGTCTACTTTTACATTTAACTTTAACTCTCCTCACTGGACAATAATAGTCACATAATGACATAAATGTGTCAAGAAACACATCATAGGAATCATTTGTATCTTCACCACAGACCTTATTCCAAGCTTGGTTATCAAGTCCCACTTTAAATGCTTCAATTGTGTCTGTAATATACAATGAAACTGTGTAATGCATTATTTTTGTAAGGCTATTCTATATGACAACCACTTTGAATGTTTTGTAATGTCATTTGAAGTTACAAATGTTGGTTTGGTTGTTACCTGAGTTTGGAGTATTTGCGCTGGAAGATACAGACTGTGATGGGGATGACAGCCAAAAGAAGCAGGACCCCAAGCAAGACCCCCACAAAGACCCACAAGAACAAGTTCCTCTGCTGCTGCGGCTGGTTCTGCTGCTGGGCCTGCGCTTTGGTGCTGTGGGCGACCTTTACTGTTGTTACCACCGGGGGCGCTCTCCCTGGAAACACACACAGGTCATGGTTACTTAAAAGAAGGGGTAAAGAATACTTATTACAGCCTAATAAAATGCACTTAGTCCTGTAAAAACATGTTTTTGGATATGACGCATACTATGTTTGTGTCTGAATCTAGTGACAATTACTACTGAGTCAGTATATAATAATTGTGATTCATGGTATGCTTGTTGTAACCTGTTTGCTTTTATATATTTTTATTTCTATTGTGATAGATGCCCTGGTCTTGTTAATCTCTGATCATTTAGACACAAGATCACAAATACAATCTGTCAAATCTGTGAGTAAATATTTGATGCTAAATGCATACTGTCATTCAACTATGTAAATGTAGAAGTGTACACAGTAGTCTTCCTTACATCTATGAATTGTTAGAGTGGCAGTGGAGGAGAGCGGCACCGCCTGCAGGGAGGATATGTCATTCCTGGCCTGCACTGACAGTCTGTAGTCCTGATAGGGGTTAATCCCAGAGAGGTTCACAGATGTAGTGGTCAGGGAGTCCAGCAGAAAAAGCGCTCCATCACATGTCTTCCACTGGCCGCCATGTTGTCCACGTGTTTCACAGTGGACACGGTAGGACACGTTCAACCTACCCCCATGGTCAACAGGAGGGTCCCACATAAGAACCAGCACAGAGTCATTATAGTGATGGGCCGTCAGGTTCACTGGAGCTGAGGGTGGCTCTACGGACAAAGATTCAAATAAAAGAACAATGACATGACCTACATTGTGGTCTTTAACTATAGCTTAAACAGGTCCCTTACTCGCACAGCCCAGGTCATAGGGGTCAGACGGCAGGCGGCTGAAGCCCGGCACACACTCACACATGTCCGAGCCCAATGTGAGAGTGTGAGTGTGTAGAGGGCACTTCTGACATCCTCCACTCTGATTGGCCCATCTGTAGAATCCTATTCCACAGGCTGAACCACAAAAAGAAAAATACGTTTTATGAAATGCATTCATGTGCGGTAAGATTCTGTGCAGTAAAAACATACCCGGAGTTGTGTTTTGTTTCATTCACACATTTATAAACACACAAACTCTGCATATTTAGTCTGAGTTCTCTCAAACAGAAAACTCTGTTCCACCTTGTGATATCTGTCTAGTCTGTCTAAAAGCTCATAAGCATCAACTATGCACAATATAGGAAAATTCTAAAACATTCTAATACAATGAAAGTGATAAGAAATGAAGTCAGGTACATTAGATATCAGATACTATAGTTGTATATTGTAAATTGTACAGGCCTACTACTTTCTCATTAAACTGATGCGTCACAGTCAGCCTTGAAAGTAAGTCATTTCTATATCCATCCCAGAACATCTAGAATAAATGCGTGAGCAGAGGCTCTACTCTAAGCTCCTCACCCTATCTTTAAGAAAGCACCCAGCCACCCTGCAGAGGAAACTCATTTTGACCTTAGATGACCATAGGTGAGAGTAGGAATGAGCAAAGACCAGTAAATTGAGCGCCTTGCCTATAGACTCAGCTCCTTCTTCACCACAACGGTCCAACCCCACCAGACGCTGCACCTGTCTGCATGTCAGTCTCACGATCCATTCTTCCCCCACTCATGAACAAGACCCCAAGGTACTTGAATTCCTCTACTTGAGGAGGAGTGCTAATTTATTTAAAGTATTTATTTGATCTGAATGTTGTGTCTGTGTGTGTTGACTTTACCTTGGCACTGATCAGACACAGGCTGGTGCCCTGGTCCACAGACACACTGTCCCCGCTGTGGCCCCCACATTCCTTCCACACTGCAGTTTCTTTCAGGAGGGCCCTCCTCTTCTACTGCCCCCTGCACACAGGAGCCCCTCACTGGCCCCGAGCCTCCAGTGGCCGCAGAGAAGGAGCTGAGTGCCAGCACCATGTCCGGACACTTCCTGTAGAAGACCCTGATGGAGGAAACCAGCACACAGGTCCCTGTGTAGGACAGGCCCAGTTGGAAGCCTGTGCTCCTGACAGGGCCCAGAGACCTGGCAGTGTGGGTGAGGAAGAACTGGGACAGCATATTTTTAGGGGGGGGAGATGGAAACCGCTGGGTCACATTGAGTTCCAGCACTGTCCAGCGCGCTGATATCTGTGTGCTGGGGAATGTGGAGTCCAGCAGGTGGAGCTTCAGTGGGACAGGCTCACCAGACTTCTCCACCGACAGGGCAAAGGTAATGTCCAGATACAGATGTGCAGCATCTCCAAGATGTGTCCATTCACTGAGGGCACTCCTACTGTGGGAACTGCCACAGGCCTGGAGCATAGGACCAGTGCCTCCAGGCATCATGATCTTATTAAACTGGAAAAGAAAGAGTATAGGTCAGGTTTATTATTATTTACTTATTACACACTTATTGCATTGTGCTGTAACTTCACTGTTGTAATACCTGATTTTTAGGATTAAACGTCCATTTTGATTGTTTGTTCAAACTCAGAACATCCACTGAACAAACAAATACACAACACAATATGTTATATGTTTAAACTGGAAAATTATAAGTTCACAAAAAGTAAATATGATGCAGATATACATGTAGTATGTGCCAGGCTTTGCCTATAAAACTCATGACTTATGAAAATATTTGGTGATGCTTCCTCTTCCTCATGTAGTTTCACTGCAGTTAAGTCTTATATTGGAGGCCAAATTGGTCGATATAGCTGGAAAATCATTTGTTATAAGACCTATAATATGAAGGTCATACATAAATTGCTTTGTATAGACAACCTACCATTTTGGTTCCATTATCTGTGTTTTGGTTTATGAAACAAGAGGAGCAGGGTTTAAAGAAAAATTACTACAATACTAATTGTATTAATAATTATTTGGGGATTTTGTAAAAATCTTAAATTCAGAGAGACTTTTTCTGTAGTTTTATCACATAAATGTAAGAAAAAATATTTCACATGTGATATTTTCATGTAAAAAATCAGCATTTTATGTGTATAAACGGGAACTTCAAAGCAGAACCGTGAAAAGAAAAATGTCTTGCTTCTTTTTGTTGTCATATTAAATACATATTACATACAGAGAGGATTTGGGATATTTTATTTAGTATTTGAGTAAACTAGATGTGACAGAAAGTTTCCCTCTTTTTAAAGTTAAAACTTAGATAAATCAGACTTAGAATTAGACATCAAAAAATCCTTCTGTATGTTTGGTTGTGTGAACAGTGAATAGTTCGTATACATTCAGTGATACTGTAAATTCAGCACAGTGTTGTGAGGATTCTTCTTGTCTATACACAACAGTGAACTATGGACCATGACATTAAAACACTCGTATCTTTTCCTGGACTTTCCCATCATTTCCAAGCCTCTACACAACATTTGACTTTGACAGCATGAAGACACACTCACCTTCCAGTGGTAGTGGAGGTTCTGTGCCAAAGCAGAACTCGCAGATGCAAGCACAGAGCAGGAATCGAACCGGCAACCTCCTCATGTTGTCTGCCTGCCCCCAGTGCAAAGGTGGATCAAGTCTTCAGCAGCTCTTCTGTTTACTGCATGAGTCAGAAATGTTGAATTACAGACGACACAAGACTTCCCTCCTCCTTAAAAGAAGCTAACGTCCAGTGTTACAATTGGTAAATGGTAAATGTTTATGCCTTATTGGGATCTATAACATTAGAACAGAAGTGTGTGGTCATGTTGAGCCATTTAAATAAATAAAGTGAATAGTGTGGCATTTTATGTCACATGCCTTTTATTTCTTTATATATTTTATATAGAAAAAATCCATGGAAACGGAACGTATTTAAATAATTCAATTATTTATTAATTATTGAATGTTTTAAAATACCATTAGCACTTTTCTCTTTTGGTAGAATTGTGCATTTTTTCACAAATTACAGACAGAATGTTGTGTTTTGCGGCACTAACAAAAGTGGAAGTGGAAGTGTATTAAAAGCCTTGCTTGAATTTTTTTTTTTTTTTCAAATGTTAGTTTAATTTGTGTTTAAATCAATTTTTAGTTGATGTCTATATGTGAGTGATGTAAGTGATGTCTTTAAGTGAAATGGTTGCATGGTGGAAATTACATTACATTACAAACATTACAAGAATCTTTAACATTTGTACAGTCTTCACTTCCTGTTTCTTTGACCTTTTTTAGAATTGATGAGTGAATCTAATTTTCACCTCTGTCATCACATTGAATTTTCCACTGGTTTCTGTATTTTAAATCAAATCCACTCATGCTTGGTCCCACACCCATAACAAAAACTGAGGCTGATAACTTGAGAATCATCTTATACTTGATCAGTATTAACAAATGAAAATAGCCATGGGAGGGGGAGTAAAACAATAACTGCTTTGCAGTTGTGAAATTACTGAGAATACATAGAGGGTGTTGTTTTTGAGAAAACCTTTTTATAGAGGCATGCAAATGTTTGAAAAGCTCAAACTTATTACAAGAATTCTATATTGACTAGTACAATATGAAAGATGAACAACATTTTGGGGGTCTCAAAATCACATGGGCCCCTCTTTCCACTACTGTCATGTTTTGTTTTGTTTGTTTGTTTGTTTGTTTGTTTTGTATAACATAAGATTCCAACTATACAGAATCAAAAATGAACTTTTTATAGATATTAAATAGCTACATTCTATTATTTGGTATTTCATTCTATTTAGTGATGCTCATGGTTTTGAACTTTTAGATAAGGGTTTTCTACGATTTTCCTGTTTAAGTGTTATTGTTTCGAGGGTAAGTAGTTTCTGTAGCAAAATATGTCACGTACAAGCCTAGTAACAGTCAGTGTTAATGGAAAAGGCCTCACCTTCCTCTATTAGATTTAACGTTCTCACCAACATTCCACTAGAGGGCGCTAATGCATTGCCTTTGTGGTCATCTAACGCGAATAAAAACAACATACTGTAAGTGTTTTTAAATCATTTTTATTAAATCAATAAAAAAGTGCAAATATACCACACAAACAAGCATGTCCTTGTTCAGACAGTAACTCAAGACACTACAGCCAAACAAAAACACTCGTAACACTCTAGGCTCCTAAACAAGCCCCACATCACTCAACCTCTCAGTGCGAACACAAGTGACGTGCCAACGATAATATATTACCAGGGCTGCACACAATTGTAAATATCTGTTTCTCTTTCAACTTTACAGAAAATAAATTGTAACCTGCTGCCAAATGGGGTTTCTGCTCAATGTTCAAAACACAGGCATGAATTAAACAGTAATTCTCCAAAGCAACAATGCATGTTACAAAAATATAGTCCAATAAATAAATACATACACTTTTATGTTGCTGTAATTCCATTATGGCTTATACTGTTAAACGCTACATATGAGAGATTTATTCAAATCTCTGATTTATTAAAAACCTTAAAAAGTAAAGGAAACTTATCACAGATGATGCCCTGAAATGCTTTGAGTCTTGATAAACTACGATTCAATGCCAAAAAGTAACATATTTTTATATTGCAGGTGTAGTTGATAAAAGTGTGACATGCATCTGCCACTCACACATCTGATGAACTTGTTTTTAGAAACATCTGTATTTAATATGATCATGAACAAATATGTATGTGTAATGTGTAACTTTTACTTAAGGCATCTGTGAAACAGATTCACAAAGATAAGGCACCTGTTGGTGCTGCTGAAAAATGGAGTTCATATGTCATCTACTTTGGCAACTAGCTGTACCAATCCTATAACATAAAACACAATCAGTAACAGTTTAACAATGTAAATCTATTCATCTAAAACTGACACCGAAGTGCACAGTTCAACTTGATGTTTAAGGATAATAAAAGCTTAGCAAACCATCCAGGGTTTCTAAATATTTGTCATTATAAAATAACTTACTTTTTTCACAGATACATTCCAGACTTTTCAAGATGACTTTTTCTTTTTACTCCAATGTGAGCCTCTGTCCTCTGCAGTAGCTTCTTGTATTACCTAGACTGTACAGGTTTGTTCACTGCATCACACACTTGTCCTTCTGTTGTTTGGAGTACTTCCTGCGCCGCTGCTCCAAGCCCCGCTCCAGCCGCTCGTCCTCTTCCAGTGCTCTGAGGCAGCACACATAAAGTCATTAGGATGTATACGATAATGCTTTTATGTTCACTATGCTGGTCTACATAGCTCTTATAGTTATTATTATACTTTCTAGCTTTACCAGGAAAGACATTTGATTGTAATAAAGTTCTGTATAAGTCCTCAGTTCTCACCCTCGCTCCTTGGCGTCTATGTTCTGCACCAGTTCATCTCTCTGGTTCACCAGAGACACCAGCTCCTGCAGCAGCAGCTGCTCCCTGTGTTTATGGTCTGGAGTCTTCTGCCACTCTGTACAACACACAGCACTCAGCACTGCCCTCCACAAACTGCATTTAGTTTGACTATGTTATGTACCTTCTGTTGCCATTATGTCTCTCAGTTCCTTCTTTAACAGCTCAAATCTTGTTTCCAAGTCTTGCTCTTCCAGTCTATAAAACCACAGAGAGAATACAAGCTACTGCTCAGATAACTAATTGTGAGGGGCATGAGAAACAGGGTTTTAAACTGTGACAGTAATATTTAATTTTGCACAACACTCAGCGATATTCTTACAGCAGCTGAAGATGGTCTTGTCTCCGAATCAAAGCATTCTTTTTGTTGACCAGTGTAAACCACTCCTGGATTAATTGCTCCTCCTCCACTTTGTCACTGCCTGCTGGACACACAAGTTATGCAGCTGTTGTTTATGTAGTATTTTTGTTTTGAAAAACCATACAATATTGGGTCCCTTTTTAATGATGTGATAGAGATGAATTTATTACCTGTTTCCATGAGCTGTCGGAGTTTCCTCTCCACCACACCTGCTCTGTTGTCGATGTGATTCTGCTCAGCTTCCAGAGCCTCCATCTGATTCAGCACATACTGATTGGTGTCCTGGAAGAGTTAAACATATACAGACTACAATTCAGAGAGGTTAAAAATGAGAAAAACAAAATATCTTGTTTCATAATATAACAATAACAGAAAGAATACTAATGTTCTCTTTCACATTATCCAAATAATTTCTAACAAGACTCCTCATGAAAATACAAGCTTAACATAGATAATATATTTTTTATGCATAATTTTGCAATATATGGTCTCACCTGGCCCTCTGGTCTTGTTTCCTCTGGCACACTTTCTGTCCTTTCTACAAGAGGAAAACAATTACATTTTGACAGGGATCAGTTATCCATCTCATTATGCCAGGTGAATGAATAACATGCAAAATTTGTTAAAACTTCACAAACCGGTTTCTGGCGTGCTTCGAGTGAGTAAACTGTCGTGTGCTGCAGCTGCCTGTAAGAAAAACAAGACCAACGCACTCAAATTATACAAGCAGTCAAACAGTCATAGTACCCTTTAGTATGTTCACTATTGTATTATGTAAATGTGGTTTCAATTACTACTGGTAATACTGGTCTAGAACTGAATAATAAAGTGGATATAGATTGTGACTGGGAAATCAATACAATTTTAACAAAGATCGAGCTTCTGTCATTTCTAATACTCAGTATCAGCTTGGGTCATTTTAAGTAAGAGGTTCATAGTCAATCCTCTGTCAATAAAAGCATATGGATAGACCTACTTTTCATTTTAAATGGCTGTTTAAAGTCGTCTTATTTCATTATTGACTTGATTCCTTTTACCAGTGCAATTAATTTTTCAGTGGCTTGTGCTTTTCATAATAATTATAAATAGTGATTGCTTAATCCATGGGGAAAAAATCAACATACCGCTGAAGATTCTCCCTCATCCACTGAACTGCTCCTCCTCTGCGAGCGTCTCTTTTTAACCAGATCTGCGTCTTTAACATGAGAGAACGTGGACTTGGACAGGAAGTGAGTCCGTGGCGGTGCGACTGGTGACTGCGTCCCCCCAGCACCCTGTTGTCTTTTCTGCCTCGGAGGTGGGACAACCTCACTTTTACTGTCCTTATCCACTGCTGTACCATTTGTCTCTATACTGATGCCCTCTTCTTGTAGCCGCTGGGTGCAGTACCGAACGGCTGCCTCGGGATCCTCCGGAGTGGCCCGGGAGCCCACCGCGTAGCTGGAGTCGCTGCTGTCCTTTTCTATGTGGAGCACGCTGAGCTCCTGACCCGTGAAGTGAGTGCGGATCTGGCTCAGGTACGTCATTACAATGAGTCGGTCGGGAACAGGCAGCAAGACCATATCAGAGGGCTCCATCAACCGAGAGATGCCCAGCTCTGCAAAGCCATCAAACGCCTAATAAAGAGAAGATGGGACATATAAGGTCACAATTGAACAGAGAAAGTTAGGGAGTTAAAAATGAATACAAGTTAAAACATCACCATTTTATTGTTTTTCTTGATGTCATATGGGTCCAGCTTTTCATAATTACTGCCAAAAGAAATACAAAATACATTTTTAACTGCAGATAAAACAGACAGACTACTTACAAGGTGCTTGGGATATTTTCTTACATCATTTCAGGGTGAAAGTGGTGTAAGATAGCACAAAAAGCCAAGCCGTTTCTCCATGACGTGCTGAAGTTGGTGATCTTCACTCCATGGTAGTTCTGGGTGACCTCTTGACACCACTCCAAAAGAGACAGTGTGGAAGTTACTAAACCCGGGCTGGTCATGAGTTCCTGAAAGATAACATGTCTGTACTGTCATACAGAGTGGAAAAGCTGACAAAATTATATAACTTCTCTGGTGGTGGATCTGCCAGATGCTTAATTACAATATGTCATTAAACTGTCTTGCATTTATTAATTTGCAGGCAGTGTTGGGAAGGTTACTTTTAAAATGTATTCCCCTACAGATTACAGATTACATACCCCAAAATGTAGTTTGTAATCCATTAAATTACTTAAAGTGAGTAACGTAATCTGAATACTTTGGATTACTTGATATTGTCATGCTTTTTAAAACCACATGAATGTAGCAACCGCATCCTGCAGATTCTTGTTTGATTTTAGACCTGGTTTAGACCTGGTTTAGTCCTGGTTTTAGACCTGTTTTAGACCTGGTTTAGACCTGGATTAGTCCTGGTTTTAGACCTGTTTTAGACCTGGTTTAGACCTGGGTTAGTCCTGGTTTTAGACCTGTTTTAGACCTGGTTTAGACCTGGGTTAGACCTGGGTTAGACCTGGTTTAGTCCTGGTTTTAGACCTGTTTTAGACCTGGTTTAGACCTGGGTTAGACCTGGTTTAGTCCTGGTTTTAGACCTGTTTTAGACCTGGTTTAGACCTGGTTTTAGTTCTGGTTTAGAGGATCATACGAGTTTGGGTTTCCGGCAATGAGTGGAATTGCCAAAATAAAAAAAAGGATATAGCCCAAAATGTGAAAACAGGAAAATACCGCTGTGTAATCCATTTATTTCAACAAAGTAACTGTAATCCAATTACCACTCACTGAAACAGTAACTGTAACGAAATACAGTTATTATTTGTATTTTAATTACATAGCGTCGGTACATGTAATCCATTACTCCCCAACACGGTGATTTTAAAGAATATCTTGAAAAGCATGCATTCTTCCTATGAGTAGGGTCGCCTCTCCACAGATCTGACCTGCAAGTAGGTCTGGCGCCATGACCTGCTTATTTCCAGGGACAGTTTGGCAAGTTTGATGTCATACTACTGTAGAACAATTTACACAAAGCAGATGGCAGACCTCCACCCAGAAAAGTTACATAACGATCTTTTAAAACCTATTCAGTATTTCAGATTTTCTTACAGCAGAGACAGGTGCATCTGCTGGCTTTTTCTGAGGAGTTGTTGCTTCATTGACTTGGATGACGTTGGACTTGCTGTCATCTAGATACGACCCACTGACACGCTTTTTACCTCGAGATACAGCTCTGGGCGGCTCCTTCGACCTAGAAAAGACAAAAAAACAAGATAATATCAATCCTTCTGTTGTTACCATTTCACTATTCACACCTGAAACCATGCCACCTAGTATGGAAAGGGTTAAAAAGTTAGAATAACTGTGAGATGACAAGTGTTTAGATGCACCACCACACCCTGTTAGACAATGACCTCACCTGTCCTCCTCTACACAACCAGACGCCACATCAACAGCCTCAAAGCCACTCTCCACATCTTCAGTCATGGCCTCCACCTCAATTGCGTCATTGCTTTTGCTATCACCCACATGGAGCCAGTCATCCTGAGCTGATGAGACAGTAGAAATAGACCTGGAGAACTCTTGAGCATCTTCTGTGTCCACCAGCAGCACTGCTTGAGAATCTGTTGTCAGGCCTTGCTTATCTGTAAATGTCCAACTTTGGATCATTTCCTCTTCAGTATCCTCTATGCTACCTGTCTGGATAAACTCGATATCCGACACGACTTCATCCTCCCTTGTAATTTCAAAACTTACATCAGAAATTACACTAGACTCAAGAGAAACTGGGTCTTCAAAGGTTTCTTTACTAATTTGCGATGCAGCAGCCATGTTAGCTGGTCCAGAATCTGTAGACGTTTCCTGTTCTGTGCCACTATCTACAAAAGAGGCACTTAGACATTTCTTCTTATCACGTGGCATTGGGACTGGTAAGGTCCACTTCTCAACCTGATGCAGAGTTTCAATGTTTGTCTGAGAAGGTGAAGTTTCATCAGATTTTGGTGCAGGCATGCTCAACTCATCACCTTGTTGGGGACTCTCAGAGGAAGTGCTATCTGTTAAGGTTTCGTCTGGGAATGAAGCACTGAAACGTTTCTTTGATCTTGGTTTAGGTACAGGAAGTAAGCTTGAAGGAGCTTGCTTGTTCCGTAACTGTACAGTGGTAACGTCTGACACACTAGTTAGAGCAGAATCCTCTGTGGGAAGAGATGTTAGGCTGTTGTCCATACTCAGCATTTCTTGGGACTTTTGAACTAGTTCTCCTTGTATTGTTGACTCTGTAACTTTAAAGTCGTCAGGGAAAGATCCACTTAAACGTTTCTTTACTCTGGGCCGTGGGACAGGTAATGTCTGTTTAATAACCTCTGGTTTAACATCCAATTTTATTTCAACAGTGGTGTCATTCACTTTCTCAGTTACAACCTTTTCCTCAACTTTCATCTCGTCCTGAAGACTTGTTTCTACAGTTTTCTTGGTAGTATCCTTCTTGCCAGATTTTCGTAACGGCATCTTCTTTCCTTTGAGAGAAATTCCTATCTTTTTAATAAGTGAGACAGGCTCTTTTTTCTCAACTTGAGACAACTCTTGCTCTGGGGCAGAGCCTATAAGAGCTTCTGTTTTCAATGAAGTATTTTCTGGAGGAGCCGGTCCTGCGTTAATTGAAGAATTGGTTTCGGCTTCAGAAATTCCACTTGTTACTGATATTTTTGGAATTTCCTTGACAAATAATGTATTTATTTCCTTCATTTTAAGTCCATCATCTTTCTGGGCATCATTTGTAGAACTCATACCTCCATCCTTCTTTCTCGGAGGCCAAACAGGGGCAAATACTTTTGTTTGATCACCTTTTTTCTTTGATATCTTCAAAATTCTTCTTTTTGTTTTTTTGTCTTTTGTTCCAACTTCACTGATACTTTCCTCATCTGGAGCTGACTGAAGAGCAGTGGCACATTGTTGTGGGCTTTAAGACAGAAAAAGATAAGCTTCAGAATTTAATTAGCCTTAAACATTATTCTGTCTGTCTAAAACAGAGCCACTCCTAAACACAATTATTATGGTTATACACTGCTTTTCATAATTAAGTACATTCCAGAAAGTTCAGAAAAGCGTTAAGTTACAACGTTACACAACTTTTAAAAAAAAAAAAAAAAAAAAAAAATTCTTCAGCCATACACAAACTTACAACCTTCCCACATAAGTGTCTATTATTTTGTAGAACTTGTCAAGCAACCATTTTATTTGGCCTTGGCTTCATTACAAGCATCACAAAAGGACAGAGCAGTGACAGTTACTAACACCATGCAAGATTTTCATGGTGCACTCACCCTGTGTCCAGCTCAGTGCAGGTCACCACTGTTTTAACATCATCCTGTTCTGCCTCAGTCAGCTGCTGCACTAACCATCCTTCACTGTCCTCCTCAGAGCAAACCGAATCTTGCCCTATGACCAGTGACACTTCTTTAACCTCTTCTACCTTCTCAGTCTTTTTCTCAGTCTCTTCAAAACTCTCATTTGGTATATCTTCTGCAGTGAGTGGTGGCCATTTCTTGAATCTCGCCCAAACTGGAAAGCCGTCGTCTTGCGTGGCTAAAGGGACAGAACATGACCGCTTCTCGAGCAAGTCCCACGACGTCGGCTGAGCACCTCCTACTTTCTTGTCAGTGTTCATAAACTGCCTCTCTGAAGAAACTCTTGGCATGACACTGGTTTTGTTCTTCACAGGTGGAACTGTCCTGTCCTGCAGGCTCATGGATGAGGTGGTCTTCAAGTGTTGGTGATCCTCCACTAAAGTAGAGCTAGGTGGCCCCAACATAGTTGCTACTGAGTCATAACTGTGAGAAATGGAGACTTGGGTAAGTGGATGATATTAAAATCCATGCAAATAGTGATTTTTACAATAATATTGAGTCCAACCATGCAACCATGTTTAGATTCCTCTAAAAACATCAACATGATTTTTCATGCTGCATCTTACTTACCCTTTCTGAAAGACATCTACAATTGACTTAAAAAGATGAGGGGAGGTTTCAGCCTGCTGCTCTGTTAATGTTCCCTCTGCTTCCAACACCTCCCAACCTGGTTCTGGCATATCAAGCGTGTCCTTCTTTGTTTCTGTCACCTCAAGCTTTTCTTTTTCGGTTTCACTGGAGACCCAGATAATAAAAGTATGAGATATAACTTCCACATAGAACTAGCATGATTTCCATACACTATAATGCTGCTATAATGCTTATGCAAGCAATCTCACAGCAATCCAACAACACAAGTCCAACTTACCCCGTCTGTACTACTAAGTCACGAACAACAGGAACCGTATCATTTTTTACATCTGTTACAGAAGCAAATATGCATAAAAAATAAGAATGGCATAAACATGGCATGGTGATCTCAGCATGCTTTCTTACCGCATGACTCCTCTGTACTGAGGGTGGGGGAAGGGATAAATGGAACATCGGGGTTGATCAGGACAGGACAAGAAGGTTTTGTAAATTCTTCAGAGTTTTCAGGGGCAGACTTTTGTGCATTTTTAAAACTGTCTCCATCTGATGTTAATGTAGTACTTGTTTCTTTCGATTTGACTGGGGCAAGGCCTTGTGGTTCATCTAAAGGACAACCATCACCGGAGAGAGATGTCCCAGTCAGTCCCGTTTTCATTTCCTGATGGTTCTCTGTAACAGGTTCTAAAAGTTCCATTGTTTCTTTGAAAGTACAAGTCACCAAGGATTCAGATTCTTCCGGAAGAAATTCTTGTAAGCCCTTTACAGGAGACACTGAACTGCTAGTTTCCCCATCTTCATTAGTCTTTTTGGCACAAGGTAAAGGTATATCTTGTTCTAGAAGAGTCATCTCACTTGCAAGAACTTGAGTGATTTGGTCTTCAGACAATTCTTCAGAACCATTACCAAACTGGGCCTCTTTCTCAGAGTCATTTAACTGCAAAATACTGGGGAACCCTGGGACTCTAGCCAGTTGAGGGCACAATGGTGCCAAATCTATGGCATGCTTGTTTCCTTCCAGTTTGATTTCATGTTTTATAGTACACACTTTTCTATTATATTGTCTATCAGTTAACGGGTTCAGGTTTGGTGGTACAGTTGAAGACAGATAATCTGTGTTTAACACTCTCGCTGATGGAAAACCAGGTAAACATGAGACACAAGGTGTGCATGCATAAAGACTCAATATGCTGGGCGGCCTATTCGGAACAGGAGCAGATGGAAATCCCAGCACCCGAGCCTCTTTTGGGCAAGACAGGACCATCTTAACCATGCTTTGTGCTGTGAGGGTTTCTAGGTGGGTAGGCCCAGCATATAAAATTATCTTTTTTGCCCTCTTATGAGAACTATCCCAAAGTGGTTTTGTTGCATGCCTGGGCCAGAGTGCACATGGCGAACTTGTTAGAGAGGCAAATCCTTGTAGATGTGAAACACGGGGACAGCATGGCACCAGACGAGTGTTGTTAAATTCTGTGGTAGTACGAGGAGCAGAAGGACAACCAAAGATCCTGGAAGTGTTGGGACAACATGGCAGTAATGACAACATTTCATTTGATGTTTTCTCATCACGATTTGGAATACCTTCAACAACAGCAATCTTTTCACCCCGTTCACATTTGATTAACAAGTCACCAGCAATCCAGTTGGAATTTGAATTGACTTGAAGAGAAGAAAACCCAGGAATCTTTGTTAGATTAGGACATAAAGATATAAAATCATTCATGTTGTATCGGGGAACTGATGGAAAGCCTGGATTTCTTGCTGCTCTTGGGCAGGAAGGAACCAGAGAAACATTGTCATCTGAATTTCCAAAAATAACTGTTGAAGATCCAATGCCAAATTCAACATTCTTCTGTAGCTTTTCCACAAGCACATTTTTGGAGATAACCATTTGATCTGATCTGTTTTCCTCTTGGATTGACGGGAATCCTGGTATTGCAAAAACTTGGGGGCATGAAGGAACAAGCCTGGTTGCACATGCCCCATAATATGCAACTTGTGGATTTGGAGCAGAAGGAAAACCTGGACAACCTGGGACTTCTGGACAAGATGGTGTGAGACATACCATGCCTTTCATTGCTCTTGTATCAAATGTGCTGAATAGTGCTGCTCGGGCCTCTGTTGATTTTTGTGCAAACACTTCTCCTTTCTTTTGAGCCCACTCTTTAGAATCAGGACCGGATATAAACCCTGGTATTTGAGATAATTTACAGTATGAATTTGACACACTTGACATGATTCTTTGAGGGCGAGATGGACATCCATAAATGTTAGAATGTTTTGGACAACTTTCAGCAAAGCGAATCATTCCATCCATATCTTTAAACGTTTTCTTGGTTTCTAATAATATCACAGGGATTGTTTTTAAGCTCTTTTCCAAAATTAAGTATTGACTAATTTCCCAGTTTCTGCTATCTGCTTTCTGGAGAGATGGGAACCCAGCTGAAGATGCAACAACTGGGCAAGAAGGATATAGATTTATTCCACCAGAACCATAAGCAGACTCAGAACCAGATGGGAACCCGGGAATAGAGGCAAATTGGGGACAGGTTGGGACTAGTGTTGACATAGGTTTTATATCATCTCTAAAATGTATATCTTTGATTGATGCCATTTTAGATGTTAGCAGCCTTGCTCCTGACGGTTTGCAACTGGTTGACCAAGTTTGCTTACATGGTTGAGACGTGGATGGAATTCCTTTTATAGAAGAATTAAGAGGGCAGGAGCTCACAAGTCTGGTCATATTTGATTCATCACATGGAGATATTTGCGAAATTTGTTGTTTAAAATAAAGTGGTTCTGTGATAACAGTGTGTTCAGGACTGTATTTACTTAGTAATGGCATTGTGGTTTCTATAATGGGTTCCACTTCAGGATGTGCCCTAGCATTTGCTTCCAGTGAAAGTGTGGCTTCTTCCAACTTTTCTGAGTCATTTTGTTTTGTCAATATATCTGCATCTGCCCATACCTCCTTGTCACATTCAACACATTCATTTCTCAGCACCAGTAATTCATCTTCTGCATCATTAAGTTGCTTTCCGTCCAATCTTAATGAGGTTTCTAAAATGGTTCCCAGTGAATCTTGATGTTCTTTCCTGAAGATATCCATCTCATCTCTGGCTGACTCTTCAGTAGTTTGGTTCAAGACTGTTTTTGGAAGTTCCTCCCAATCTATAGAGTTTCCAGAGGAATATTTCACTGTAGATGATTTTGGTAACTCCTCCCACACAATAGTACTATCTCTGAACGGCTTGACCAACTGTTGTGCATCAGCGACCACATCACAAGGCGGTAATGAAACCATGGGGTCATATCTAAAGAAAAGGTAAAAACATAAAATGAAGATACTTATAGACTGACAGTAGAAGGAACTCAATCAGTGCAAGTTCATATCCAACATGCACATGTTTTTGTTTGCTCTGTGGTAAAGTTCAAAAGGTCAAATGGATCACACCATGCAAATGTTAATCCCACTCTGTTATATTGTTAATCTAAAATGAATAACCAGAAGTGTTTTCTAGTGCACCATTTAAGAGGACATATGAAAAATCAACTTTTAGGAGCTTTAGCTCCCTTCTCATTTACCCACTTGAAATTGTATTTATAGCGATTCATGCGTGTTTGAGTAATCTTTATTCTTTTGCATTCAACACACCATTGCTCTGTAAATTTTCATCAACTCCGCAACATCAACCTGACACGGCTCTTTACTTACTTAGATCTCTGATTTTCCTAAATTGGTGATAAATGTAGGATTCAGCAGCATCAGCAGACAACATTTGGTGCTCACTATTGTGAACTCGAGCTAGGAGACGGGGCTGTCAGCATGGTCCAACTGTGTGGCACTTTGTTTGGATTATGTTTACCATGACATACCATAAATGGGCAGGTGGGAATCAGCCTGCAGTTTTCAGTTACAAGTCAACAGAGTTGTTTGCTTTATTAAGTTATTTTAGATAAATATTTTAAAATGTCCAAAGCATAAAATAATGACTAAAGATTGCAACTATATAGCAGACAAAGCATAATGTCTTGTTTAAGACTCACTTAAGCCTCACCTGCAAAGCGATCACAATTGTGAATGATGCAAGTCACTCCGTATACAATCTGTTGAGGTACAGGAACCTCTGTTCCCGCACCACCACATTCACTAACAACTTCATCCACCAGGCTGTTAGGCTGCTGAATTCTCTCCCCTCTCATCACAAAGAAATCATAAAGATTTTTCCTTGTATTTTATTATTATTTGATTTAGAAGATTGAGAGTGACAACATAATTTAAATTTTTCATATGTTCATATGGAAATTTGACAATAAAGTTTTTGAATTTGAATTTGAAGATACATTGAATTTCAAATAATGACAGCCAAGCCACATGCAACAACTGAAGTAATATTCAATCCCAGGGGTTAGCTTTGTGCAAATGCATTGTCAGCCCAATGCATCACAACCAAGCAACCCACCTTTTCCTAACACTCAACAATATTGGCATTTCAGGAACTGTCTGCCACATTCTGCACGGCAGGTCCCTGAAACAAAAGCAGATATATTTTTCATAACCTATAATATTTAAGATTAATAAGAGCGATCACAATGATGCCAACACTCACCAATATTCTAAGCTCATGTCTTCGACATCATCTGATTTCCAAACAACTTCATCTTTCTTTAAATTTGGACTGTTTAGGTACCCTTCTTCCATTTGTACACCAACTAAGGTGTCAGTAGATGCTGGCACATCCATACTGATTTTATTGTCAGGGGCTGGAACTCTTGGCAAAATGGTTTCTCCATGCCATGCTACATCAGGAAGGCTTTCTGATTGTTTTTCAGTTGATTCTAGCAATGGCCAGATGGGCCAGTGTTTTTCTGAAAGATAATCCTGGATTGATGGTAATCCAAAAATAAATGATTTATTTGGACAAGATGGCACCAAGTTTACAGAAGAACATTCTTTAGGTTGAGCAGGCACATAGTCTGAACCAAAAAGAATCACAGCTTTCAGATGTTTCAGTGATACAATATCCTCAGTCAACTCTTTAAAAAGAGAACTGTAACTGTCCAAATGTGGGCAATACTCTCTGGAAGGGAAACCAATGACCGCTGATTGTCTTGGACATGATGGCAGCCATTGACACATGTGAGAAGAGCTTTGGTTTGAGCTACATGGTTTTGGGGGTTGTGGGGCTGATGGAAACCCTGGGCAGGCAGTTTGCTTTGGACATGATGGGACCATTCTCAGCATTAATGATTTGTCTTCATGTGACATGTTCATGTTTGGACGATGTATGATAGAAATCCTTTTCAGAGGCTTTTCCCAGATTGGACTTTTGATGATGCTCCAACAGTCAAATTCTTTCAGTGATTTTGAGGGAAAACCTGGAATTGAACCATCTTCTGGGAATGTTTCTAATGATTTAAACATGTCTGGGGATTTGGGTATCAAACATGGACAATACTCATTGGAAGGGCAACCATTGATACTCAATTGTCTTGGAGATGATGGCAGCCACTGACCCATGTGAGAAGAGCTTTGGTTTGGACTGCATGATTTTGAGGGTTGTGGGGCTGATGGAAACCCAGCACAGAGAGCTTGTTTTGGACATGATGAGACCATTCTCAGCATTAATGATTTGTCTTCATGTGACATGTCTGTCCATGGGCGATGTATGATAGAAATTCTTTTCAGAGGCTTTTCCCAGAATGGACTTTTGCTGATGTTCCAACAATCAAATTCTTTCAGTGATTTTGAGGGAAAACCTGGAACTGTACCATCTTCTGGGAATGTTTCTAATGATTTGAACAGCCACTGACCCATGTGAGAACAGCTTTGGTTTGGGCTACATAGTTTTGGGGGTTGTGGGGCTGATGGAAACCCAGCGCAGAGAGCTTGTTTTGGACATGATGGCACCATTCTCAGCATTAAAGATTTGTCTTCACATGACATGTCTGTCTTTCGATGATGTATGATAGAAATTCTTTTCAGAGGTTTTTCCCAGATGGGACTTTGGCTGATATTCCAACAATCACACTCTTTCAGTGATTTTGAGGGAAAACCTGGAATTGAGCCATCTTCTGGGAATGTTTCTAATGATTTGAACATATCTGGGGATTTGGGTATCAAACATGGAGAATACTCATTTGAAGGGAAACCAATGACCCTCGATTGTCTTGTAGACGATGGCAGCCACTGACCCATGTGAGAAGAGCTTTGGTTTGGAGTACATGGTTTTGAGGGTTGTGGGGCTGATGGAAACCCAGCACAGACAGTTTGTTTTGGACATGATGGGACCATTCTCAGCATTAATGATTTGTCTTCATGTGACATGTTCATGTTTGGATGATGTATGATAGAAATCCTTTTCAGAGGCTTTTCCCAGATTGAACTTTTGCTGATGTTCCAACAGGCAAACTCTTTCAGTGATTTTGAGGGAAAACCTGGAATTGAACAGTCCTCTGGGAAAGTTTCTAATGACTTGAACATATCTGGTGATTTGCGTATCAAACGTGGACAATACTCATTGGAAGGGAAACCAATTAGAGTCGATTGTCTTGGAGATGATGGCAGCCACTGACCCATATGAGAAGAGCTTTGGTTTGGGCTACACGGTTTTGAGGGGTCTGGGGCTGATGGAAACCCAGGGCAGAGAGCTTGTTTTGGACATGATGGGACCATTCTCAACATTAATGATTTGTCTTCACATGGCATGTCCATTTTTGGACGATGTATGATAGAAATCCTTTTCAGAGGCTTTTCCCAGATGGGACTTTTTCTGATGTTCCAAGAATCACACTCTTTCAGTGATTTTGAGGGAAAACCTGGAATTGAACCATGTTCTGGGAATGTTTCTAATGATTTGAACACATCTAGTGATTTAGGTATCAAACGTGGTACTGATGTTAAACATCCCTTTGAGGGGAATCCATAAATATTTGACTCTTTAGGACAAGGTGGTAACATCGATACCATTATTTTACCAAATAACTTTCCAGTTGTATATGGTTTCAGATCGGATATAGTCAATGGCGTTCTTGTTGGCTTTTCATAAATTGATCTCTTATGGAAGATCCAATTGTGAGGGTCTTTGATTAATATTGAGGGTGTTCCACAAATGTGTGAATATTTAGGACAGGTATGTAGCTGACACACTATACTTGGTATATGCTCCAAAACCTGACCAGATAGAGATGGAAATCCTGGTAAACATGGTGTTTGTGGACAGCTGGGCTGCATCCATGCCATATTCAAGGTTATATTATTATTATGCTCTGCTGCTACATTCGATTTAGACATAAGTTGTAGAACTGACTCCCTTTTCTTCTGTAAACTCTGAAACTGTGTGTTTCTACAAAGAAACCATTCTGTATTAAATGATTCACAACAACTCTTTGAAGGAAATCCCTGAATAGCACTTTGTTTGGGACATGATGGCATTGAATTAACCATACTGGGCTTTTGGCATGGAGCAGAAGGTAAACCAAATATTGTGTTTTTTGGAGGGCAACTTGGCACCATGTTGACGATTCCTCTGAGCATCACTTCATCTGCTGGAAGCTCTTGAAGGATATGAGGCTGGAATTGTTTTTTATGTATTTTATAATTAACCATTCTCAACATATGCCAGTCTTTATACAGTAAATTATCATTTTCAATACTGGCTTGGCTTTTAGACGGAAATCCAATAATTGAGTTTTTTGATGCGCAACTAGGCAAAAGCTCTACCATACTGGGGTATTCCCTTTCTAGGTAATCAATAGTTACAGTCTTTTCTCGTGTGGCTGAAGGAAAACCAGCAGTTGCTGCTGCAAAGGGACAGGATGGGAGCATGTTTACCATTTGTTGAAATGCATCATTCTTCAGTGTTTCTTGCACTATAACAAAATCACACATTTTCTTTTGTGCTATCATCTCCTGTTGGAAATGCCATTTGGATGTTTCTGTTTGACATTGTTTGGATGGCATGCCTTCAATATCGGTTTGACTTGGGCATGTTGGGAGTAGACTGGTCATAGCTGGACTTTTTATAGAAATATGTGGCTCAGCTGAAGGGAATCCAGGTATACTAGCCATTTTAGAACATGTTGGCAAAAGGCATACCATGACTTCCATCATCTTGGGGTCAATATTTTCTTGAACATTATCTGAAAAGATCTGCTGTTTCATCAATGGTTTCTTTAACAGAACACATTTCTCCCAAGTATGTGTTTCATATTTGGTGTTTGAATCCAATGAGGGTAAACCTGGAATGCTGGACACTTTAGGGCAAGTCTCCAAGAGATTGACTATATTTTGCTTCAAAGCAGATGGAAAGCCAGGAATACTTGTAGACTTTGCACAAGATGGAGTCATTGCAACCATTTTTGAAATATTTTCACTAGCAATGTCAAGAGGGACCAGGTTGTGTGACTGCAAGAGTACAGACCTTCCTTTGCTGGGTAACTTGGTGAATACCTCTTTATTATCTTCAGACCAAGTGATATCTGACAACTGGTCCAACGTTGGCACCCCAGGGACATTAGACGTTTGAGGACAACTTCTGCACATCTTGGTTGGTGTTTCTTCACAGATATGTTCATGCTGTGCTGCAGTCTGTATGTGACAAACAGATCTCTCTTTTGGAATCAGCGGCCTAAGCTCCACTTTAGAAATAAACAAATCACTCTTAATGATTTCATTGCCTGACTTTGATGGTGACCCATTGTCCTGTTTCAATGTAGTCTCTTGAGTAGAAGTCATGCTGGATAAGGTCTGTTTGGATTCAGCCAATTTGTTCTCAGCATCAGTCATCAAAGTTTGTAATTTGCAAGTATGCTTAGTGTTGGTTAAATGTGCGCACTCAGGTATTGAATGACTAGATTCTTCAAATGAAGGTACCATGGCACCCTTTTTTCTAAAGGAGCAGAAAATACCAACAGTTATTGTATAATCAAGGCAATGTGTCTACTCTAGTTTATTCTCTAGTTTGTAACTTACCCCAAATCCCTTACTTGGACATCTGATTTTGTCACTTTTGTGGGGGTTATTTTTGGCAATTTCAATGATGCAATGGGGTGTAATCCTAAATCAGGTTTGGGTAGTGTGGGAGGAGGGCACTGCCTCCCCTCTGGTAGAGCTGCACTTCCTCTGGTGTTTGTTGGGAGGTGACTAGACTTGGCCAAAGTAATACCATTAGGATATGGATCTTGTTTTTCTGTACGACATTTAGGGGATGCCCTTGTTCGCCTGGATATTGATGGATCCTTTTGAATGTTGGAAATGTCAAGGTTCAGTCCTGGGTCTAATGATGTTCTAGGACTAGCAGGCAGGAGTGAGGCCATACTTTGAGGCCTAAGGAATAAACAAATCCAATATAAAGACAAAATGTAGACTATGTTAGAGTATGCTTATGCCACTACACAAAAAAGCATTGTAACCAACTGCTTTATGTCGAGTAGAAGCTTATTACTGCACACAGTTTGCCAACCAGCTGCCCACAGAGGAGCACAGAACCACAGAAGCTGACATTTAACATGAACAAAATTACATAACAAGTCGAGCACAAAACAATTTACAGCCATGTCCCTTTAACTACAACTTACTTTTACACATAGCTCAAGACTAATTGGTAAATATTCTGGATATTTTTATTACTTTTCAAGCAATAATCATTCAGTTGACATTTGACACCAGTGTTTATGAATGGCATGACAAAATGGGAAGCAGAAGAAACAGATGCTGGCCTACAGTATATATTAACTACAAACATCTCCCAGTACTACAATATCAGCTTCAGTGTACGCTTTGGTGACTTATATACATTTTCATAATGCTACTACTAACATGTTAGTAGGAGAATGGATTTGAGCAGTTCGGATTTATTGCATCATTAATGGCATACCACAAATGTAGTCCATTCCAGAGCATCACTCAGAGCTCGTCTGCCATTCACATGTTAATAAGAAAGATTATTTAAAAAGTCTAGCATTCAAAAATAAAGTAAATCCACTCACTTCAACCAATTAGGCATTCTGCAAAATGTGTAAAGTAAAGACTAACCCGGGTGATGCTTTGACAGCCTCCACTCCAAAAGATCTGACGCCAGGTGCTTTGTGCTCAGCAGCTGAAAAACATGATATACTGTAACATAAATACTTATATAAAACAGATTGTAGGGGAGTGAATGTACGCTTACATGTAGATAAGGTGTCTTCCTCATTCAGAGTACTCAAGTGTCTGTGAACCTCTGAAAAATAAAAATGATTGTATTAATTCAGATACATTTACTTTTATTATAGTAAAGTAATTTGTACAAGCACTCAGTCATTTACAGATCTGGAAAGACTCCCTCTGCAAATGTAAATATGGAGAGCTGTTGGAGTGTACTGTGCATTTCTATCCCCGGATGTACAATAGTTCTATCCTCTCACATATCAGTGCCATCAATAAAACTTACAGTTGTTTTTTTATTGGATACCTGAATCCTGGTCTTTGTCAGAAGCTTTTACAACAGTATGGGACGAGAGAGGCTGAGGGGGCGGGCCAGGAACAGCAGAGGGGCTGCTCTGAGCAAGTGTCTCTACTCGAGGGGGGACAGGAGGTCTCCAAGAGGGAACAAACCCAGAGGAGGAAGCTGACAGAACAGACACAGGATAGACAATGAGAGAGCAGGTAAGGATGAAAGAGAATGGAAAGAAACTGGGAAAAACTGAAAAGAAAGTCCTATGCACAACTTTTAAAGCAGTGTCCAATCAGAAAAACAACCATTAAAACACATGCCAGTTTCAATTATGATCAAATTTTTGTGAAAATGTTCTATTTTGATAAAATCATCATATCATACTTCACTTATATCCTCTTAAATGCAGCTCTATTCTCAAATAGACACTTTTCTTTCAATCTACACCTCCAATCAGCCTCAGCAATACTGAGTGACAGGTGAATCTAACCAATTGCAATGAAGTGTGAGCTTTCTGATGAAGCAAACGACGTTAAATATCTTTGATTTAATTCTGTTAACATTTCTGTCTACAATTTTTAGAGCAATGTCCAATCCCAAATCTACCATCAAAACACATGCAAGCAGTGCCAGTAAAACATTGGATGCACATAATCTACTGCTAATTAAAATCTCACATCATGCCAAATTCGCTTATTAAAATGATATGTCCATGATGGAACACATATCTACAAATTAACCACAAAAATATTTGTGAAGTATTTCACAGAACAGATCACAGCAAAGCAAGTGTTAATAAAAATACAGACAGCAGATGGTGTTAGACACATAATATTACATGTTGTATCTAATTTCTGCTTTTTCTGCCCCACAGCGGTCTGTCCTGGGTCATCGGCACTCAAATGGAGAAACTTGGGAGAGAAACCAGGCTGTGAGAGGGGGGTTTGAGATTTAGGGGGCATCCATTCAGTCTGCCAAGGAGCTGGGGGAAAGACCAAGAGTAACGATAAACACTTCGGTCATAAATAAATCTCTATACTTTTTATCTATGGGCTCTACCTGACTCGGGGGCAGAGGGCAGACTGGTGGGACGGGTGAGAGCGCACCCAGTGTCACCCCCAGAGGCCCTGGTTTTGGGCTTCTTGGGAACAGCTGGGGGTGGAGGTAGGACAGGTATGTTTACAGGAGGAGCTGAAGAGGGGGGAGAGCAGAGGGAGGAGATGGAAGGAACGCTCTGAGTTCTCCAAGAAGTGGGGCCAGCTGAGGGGGAAGAGCCACACAGAAGGGGTTAATGGACAGGAAATAGAAAAAAAGACACGTATTGAATTTGAATAAGGCATTTCTAATTATGATTTTGAATTGAAGTTTGTGACATGTGCAATGCCATGTTACATTTGTCATAATACCACTTTTATATTGGCATGCAACCAGTTATTTATTTATTTTTAGAGTCGAAAGCCTTGAGAGCCTTGATTATTCATCATAATGAAAAGAAAAACTTCAGTGTTAACATGAGCTACCTGTTTGTTGGGGCTGAGAGAAGGTAGGAGGATGGAGAGCAGAAGACAGAGAAGATGAAAGCAGAGTTTTGGGAGGAGCAGAAGAAGACAGACCCAGGGCCTCCCAGCCCTCAGCAGGAGACCAATCAGAGTGGAAGCTGTGGGGCCTTCGGGGAGCAGCCCGAGGCACTAGAGAGAAAGCAGGAGTGAGTGAATAGCGCAGAAAGAAAGAAAGAAATGTGCAGTGAAAAGATAATGACACAGCAAGAAAAACAGAATAGCAAAGTATGTATTATCAATGTAGTTCTTATGGTAAAAGCAAACTCCTCAAGCCAATGATATCTATTTAATATGTTTAATGTTTATAAGTTTAATATGTTTGCTGAATGTCTCTCCACCCTCTCCCTTCAGTTCTAACTAAATCCGGTCAGAAAGTTAGAAATTGTTCAAAAATTAAATACAAAACAAATACATCTTCATAATAATAAAATCCTAGTTACACGTGTAGTAATAAAAGCTATAATCTACCACTCGACCTGTAATTTAGTCACATAATCAAATGGCATTTACTGTTCTCCTGATCGATACCTGAGACGGCGCCAGGCTGGAAGATGCGGGGCAGAGCAGGAGGGTGGGCGGGGGTGAATGCGGGCAGTGAATAGTCATAGGGAGATAGTTTAGCTGCTTCTGGGATGTCAATCGGACAGGTGGGCGAGAGAGGGAGGGCAGAGGAGTAGATGGGACAGAGTGGGGCTGAGATGGTGGAGAAAAAGGAAGGAGAAGTGCTCTGATCCATCTCTGGAGGTAAGACACACGAGTGGCGCATGGAGGAGGAAATGAATACAAAAATAAATGAAAAGTAGTTCAAAGAGATACACTGGGCAGAAAATTAGTAGATGAAAGCGTGGCAAAGTTTGTTATGACTGGTGGAATGAGGAAAAAGGGATGTATGTACTTAAAGTTGGCAATATTATTCAAGAATGCATCAACTTTAACTTTTCATTTTCATTTTTGGCCTGCTGTGTGTGGTAGAAATAAGACCAGGGATTGATGTGTACCTCATATTTTTAGAACGCTTCTGAAGGATTTGAGAAATGTTTTAGAAAGATGCAACAAAATACTTCTGAGTGACTTCTGAGTACCTGTGGAGCCTGGTTGAACAACAGGCCGCCAAGCCATATCATGAAGTCTATTGACAGAGGAAGCAGAGCCTGTTGAATGGTGCAAGGACAGAAAAAGAGAAGAAAAAGAAGGAAGTGTAATTTACAAAAGCGAAAATAGATGAAGGAGCAGAGTGTAGAGAGGTGGTCTATACGTGAGAAAAAGTGTTCCTTTGTGTATAGAGAGGGGTGAACTGTCAGAAGCCCAATTAGACTTTAATCTGAGCTTTATTTTAACACCATCTGGCCATAAAGAGCTGATTTAGTTGGAATTACAATAGGTGAGCTGATGAGTGCGATGATTGCTGTTAAACAAGTCTCTCAAACTTAAAATTACAGTCACAAGCAAACATTAGCCAGTCTTATCATTTTAGTTGAAAGTCAAACTCAAATCAAACTCAAATCAAACTAAACATCACAGGATCCTGAAAATGTGTTGTTTGAATCCATTTTGTGTCCTGAGTTTTCAGACAATCTTAAAATCTTTTTGTCTGTGTTCGCTAATGCACTGTGTCTCCATGATAACTGCTAAACATTGCACCATGGAAACACATGTAGAAAACCTCCAGTGTGATGTTCGTTGCGTTCATGTGGTATCACAAAATTCCATAATTCTTTAGGTTAAAATTTAGCTATAGTAGGTTGACCAGACGTCTCTATTTACCCGGGACAGTCCCAGTTTAGAGCCCTGTGTCCCCTGTCCCAGCAGATTTATCCAAAACCAGTGATTTGCCCCTGTTTTATACAAGAAATGTCCCTATTTTTGACCAATCTACTAACAGAAAAGAGAGGCATATGTTGTCATTTGTTTAAAATACAGAAAATCTGCTTAGAAATGACAAAAACACAAAGAAAATGTGACTATACTGACTCACATTAGTGCCAAGTGCAGAACAGTTTTCCTTAATTACGCACTTGTTTCACCATTTTATTATTACCAACCAATCCAAAACTAGTTTTTTATTTTAAAAATCTGGTCACCCTAAGCTAGAGGACAGGTTCTGTGTCTATGGTAGAATTTGCTGTTTGGTTGACCGATTACAGATTTGTTGTCAGTTTGTTAATGCTGCTGTAATCACTCGGCCTTATCACATGGAATAAAAACTGCCAAAAAGTTTATTGTCTTCTACGTTATGATAAATAAACAAAAGCGAAACAATTTTTTCACAATAATTTCAGAAGGTTACACCATTATTCATCCCTCAAGACATGATTATTGTCAGTTTTCTGGACTTTAAGACAAAAGATGTAGTACATTTGTGGAGCCAGTGTGCAACAAATAAGGACAAGGTTCAACATTTGTGAATAAATTTGGATATCTATATATATCTACATCTATATATAGAGTTACATACCGTATTACCGTATGACAACCTTAAATTCTAGCTGTAACTTGCAAACTCTCACCAGAAACCGAAACAGCATGTGTGGATCCGTGGCTGAACCTCCGCTCCTCGCCCTCATCGTCGCTGAAGTCCTCGAGGTTTCCGATGTCGGTCTGCTTCATGCTCATGAGACTGGCCAGACTCTGCATGTCCTCGTCCCTGCACAGCACAGCGCCCCGTCTTTATTTATTTAAACGAACCCAAAACAAGATGACGGACTTGCAAGTTAGACTCACGTGGCCTTGCCCTCCTTGAGAAAGACGCAGGAGAGTTTGACTTTGAGCGTAGCCTCGACCACCTTCACCGAGAGAGGCTTGAGTTGGAGGGTGAGGTCGTACTGGGCCTGAGTGGCGCTGGCGTATTTTTTCATGTTCACGTCAGCAGAGGCCAGGATTTTTCTGCGGCCTTTACTCTCCTGGGATAGAAAATCAGACATGTGTAACAGTAGCAGCAGTAATAGTGGTGTTAGTAATAGTAGAAGTAGCAGTAGCAGCAGCAGCCGTAGTAAAAATAATAATAGTAACATTAGCAGTAGTTTTATCAGTTGTAGTAGTAAAACTAGTAGTAGTACTGAATGAGGATTTAGAAGACTTACATTCTCAATGACAAACGTCCATTCTTTATCCTCAAACTCCTCCGCTGTAGGTTCCTGTTAATGAACAAAAGAGTATGAGCATAAGAACGTGTCAGAAAATCAATAAAACTGTGCAGATTTATTGAGCTTACTTTAAATAGAGTGACTGTGATGTCCAAACTCTCAGGAACCTGCCACATCACCAGGCCTCTGTAGGGATTTTTGATGCCAGGCTGCCAACTGTGGAGCTGACAGAGAAAATAAATAAGGCCTTTAAGATTTTGGGGACTTTTAATGACAAAGATTTTGAACGACTAAGGAAACTGAGAATAAGATAAAGGACATATAGATAGATGTTTTAAGGTATCACTACAAACAAGTGACATAATGATGCTTTAGTTTAGCATTATTATCACTTTTTAGGATTTTTAGTGGGTATGTTTCTAATAAGAGCGCAGAGACGCCCTTAGAATCATTTTGAACCCAGGTTTCTTAAACTATGGTGTACCACTGACCGCTTCAATTCTAATGTTTCCTCATTTTTATGCACATTTTTCACAACAAGTGCATGTACAACTTCTGAAATACTGGCGTAGTCCGATTAAAGGCCTGGAATAGCTTTGGTTTACCGTAGACCTGATGCTACTTGTGAGGTTTAATATTTTTCTTTGGTGATACTTGGTCTGAAAAGTTTGAGAAAGGCTAAAAAAAGATAATAATTCATTAATTCATGACCGTTTTTTTCAACATAAGGTATAGTTGTGCTTTAGTTAAGAGGAACTAAAGTGTGTGGGGACTTCTGGGACCGTATTTGAAGTTGCTTTCAACAAGATAATCATCTGTTACAAAATTTAAAAGGCAAGTTGTCTGAAAAATCAGCATTTCAATATCTTCCAATTAAACAACCAATAGGAAATGCTTTATTTTTTGCTTTTTTTCAGTGCTTGTCAATAGAGGTACAAGGCTAATCCGAAGTATCTCAAGTTTCCCACCAGAAAACATAGATTAGATAACAGAGCAAAACAGACTTAATTCCTATTTTGAAGCCCTAACAGAATCCATAATCTCATTGTTAGTTTGAAGTATATTACCTTTGTACTGTGCCGTCTGTTCCTCCTGATCCACACCACTCTCAGTTTGTCCGGCTGCCTGCAATCACAAAAGAACACAAACTTCAACTTCTGACCTTAAAACTATGTGGAAAAACAACAAACAAAACCATAAAGAGTGTCTGAAAAAATGTAAATCTCGTGACTTAAATCAGGAATGACAAAAGCTAAGGGTAAACAAAGATGAAATGTTGAATGTGAAATTGTGTTACTGCTCCAAAATGTATGACTTTGTGTTGTTTTGTGTTGTCTATTTCTATGGGGACAGAGAGAACAGAAATAGAGGCTGATGAACTTTATATAAATCCTTTCTCCACCTGTTGCTAGTTCATCACATGCTCCACTGACCTACAAGTGACTGCGCAGTATAGTCAGCAGACTGTTAGAAAATAGGACCCATGCCAATGTATATGATATCAATGGAAAGTTAACAGTATCCCCACTGCTCTATATCACTATCACACTTATACGTGCTGAGAATACACAGCAGATCAAAGTGGCAAAGAGGTTTAACAGTGGCTGTGCATTTCATTCAGACTGTCTAGCTAAGGCTGGGCAAAAAATCAAGTAAATCGATTAATATAATTTGAAGTTAAAATGAATTTGTTTGGAAGAAAATCTATATTTATTTTCCCCACTTTCTTGCATTAGAAATTGAATTGAAAATGTAAGAAAGGCTGAGTTTAGGACAGGGCCATGCGGCTGCTTTGAAATCAGTGACGTCAAATTAAATGTTGAGGCTGCACGTTTAATGCAATAATTTGTTTTATCTCATTCGTGAAAAATTTCCCCAATGGCTAATGGGTTAAATATAATCACGGAATACAGTCTTTTCAGTTTTGACCATTTTCTGTAGTTTGCAGAGCATTTTTTAGTGGAGAGGGGGGAAAAAAAGTATTTTATTACAGGCAAAATCGCCCCGCCCCAGGTCCAACTGTGACCAAGCGGCAAGCTTTCTAAAAATTCAGTTAATATGTATTTTTGCAATCTACAGATTAACGTAAAATAAATCATGTTGGCTTGGTATATTTCTCAGTACAAACAAGCTATGGAAATCTGGTAATGTTGAGTTGGAATTTTCTGCATATTGTTTGGATGTAATCTGGAAGAGGAGCCTGTCAAGCTTGTCTGCATGTCAAACATTCCTTTAACCATCAGCATGCTAAAAAACCAAGATTATGTCATACAGGTCTGTGAGTCAATTCACTTTCACTTTGTTTATTTGTTATTATTGCTTAATAATTCACTAATTACTACTACAAATACAAATGTTTCCTTGAATAATCATGCAAAACAATGTAAGACTAACATTTTGGTCAGGTCCAAATATTACTAAAAACAAAACTGGATAAAAACAACGCGTAACACTTAGTTCTACAATAATGACTTATCGTTCAATATATAAAAGCTGGAACAATATATCTGGGGCTCTGTGCACTCTTTCTTTGAAATAGTGGAGAGATTTTAGCAATTTTTCTGTACTATGCTAATATTTGTGGTGTAGAGAGTTGAATAAGTCACTTTTATGGGTATTTATTAGTTTCTTCTGGTATTTATTCATTGCAACCCATGCATTTTAATGATACAGTCCATTTAAAACTTTATTACGGGGATTATCCTACTTTGTGTCAGTGGCATAAAGTACAGTAAGTTCAATATTATCGTTTATTGCAATATTTCTCTGCATCAATATATAAAAGTTTGTTATTGTGACAGGCCTAGCTCTATGTTTTCCATCTTTTGAGATAGGCTCCAAACTGGGGTATAATTCATACAACATTTGGGTTGATTAAACATATAATTTTAGATATTCTTATCTCTGCTGTCCACTGCACTGGAGCCAGCTATTTTGTTCCCACAGACCCACACCCATACATTGTGCATCACTAATAGAAGTTGTAATAACATGTCTGGAGCGGCCGGGTGACCTTTAATGATACACTACGAGGACTGACTTCTATGTGAATCAGAATGACACGTAATGCTATATAAATACGAACTACAGGACACAAAACAGAAACAGCAGCTCCTCTCATGTCATCAAAAAAACAGCTAGCGTTTGCTGGAATGCTATAACTTTTTTTCAAATCTTGGAAAATTTCTTTTAATATCTAGTGCAGAGCAAAATCTTTCTCTGCGTCTGACGAAATGGCAGGAAAGGTTTACATAGTTGTCCACAGTCATCTATTAATGGCTCTGAGGCTGCTTTAAAAGGTTTCCCGGAGATTGCACTGTTTTTACTCACATATTCCAGGAGATTTTGAGAATTTACGGTGACATTTCAGGACAATTTCACATGCGCTAATACGATTTACAATAGGCCTAGTTTCAAATATTTAGACTATTTCCTGCTGTTGCTTTGGTATAAACGCTCCACACACTGATGTGACCATTTCTAACACAATTTACTCGTCAAATGCTAGTTTCTGTCCAAATTAATTTAATTTTGACTGAGCGACAAGAAAGCATAATACTGTATGTTGTATGTGTTTGCTTGTGCCTCAGTGGTAAAGCACTCACAGCAAGAAGGTCTCAGGTTAAATTCTCAGACCAGACAAGGCATAAATTTTTATATGGCGTTTGTATACTGTATATATTTTGCATGTGCCTCTGGTTTTCCATATATCGATACACATTAATATATCATTATAAACCTCTGTGATTCTGTATCAACATTTCCATAAAATATTATGATATTTGGTACTTCACTGTATTGTGAAAACAGGTCTGTATGTGAAGCATTGCCAGGCATTGCACATAATACAGGAAATGCAAGCGATATTAAGGTTAGTGGCCATACTAGCATAATGTTTTTGGGGTCTGTAATTCTCTGTTGCATATTATTAAATCCGCTAATACTGTTTAATATTGATCACGTGCATCTTTGTATTGCAGTATTGTGATGGCTTTGCAGCATCTTTTGTAATATCATCAGGGATCCTGTCAACATTGTGCCAAAACCAATTATTTACACGTTTTCTCGACCTAGTGTACAACACATCGGTTTTGTCCAGTTTAACACTCCTCCTATTTCCTCTGTCCTAGATATGAAAAAATATGTATAGATAAGTGCTGTTGTAACATAACTCACTGTAATGACATGATCCACAAAGGCCTTATTCACTGTATGTGTTCATAAGAGCCAGAGGACAGAGTGTAACAGGCTGCAGAGTGAGGCATGTTGATACTGGTGACTGTGGATAATGCATCCACACTCACACAAACACACAGGGCACAGCCTCAGAGCAGCACGGCGATTGGAAACACATGCTGCTCCCTGACTAATCATAATGGAATTAAAGGCACTCCTGCGCTCGGACTGTCCCACTGTTAAGTGTCCTGTGAGGACCAGAGACACTACTGGACAACATTGTGCTATTGCTGGTTAACAAGCTGGTTCATTTGACTAACATAGTAAAAGAAGAATACATTACTCATTATGTTTATTCATTCATGTTTATCCAAGAAATACACTGTTGTACATTTCTATTAAACAAGTCATTAGAAAGGGGTAGAAAAACAAACCTCCCTCATAACTGTTTACAAAAAGCCCAAAGATATTTTCACACTAAATGCTGTGTAAAAAGTGTGGAGAACCAAGAATCATGTGCTCAGTGTTGTGTTAAAGGATTTGACATCCTATAATATGGAATGCTCAAACTGTACTTAGACTGTTTCCATAGAAGACAGAGACTTTTATGATTTTTTATTAATATGTGTAGCCTAATAGTTATTACTGTAGTGTATTGTATTGTATTACCATGAAAAGACTGGCATTCCGAGTGCTCTTTCATTTAATGACTTCCCTTTACAGAAGTGTCACAAAGCTTTGTAATGATATCCTATTCTACACACTATTGTCTAGTTTTCTGTGTGAAATGTTAGAGACTTTCTGAATATATAGGCCAAAGCACCTTTAGGAATTAGGAATAGGAATATCAACACTCGAATGATCATGGCAGTTTGAGGATCCAAGTCACTGTCATGTAAACATGTAGGCAAAATGTGTGCTGAAATAATAATACATGTCTCACTCGGAGAAAATTATATGTTATTACAGTATGACTTTTTCATTCTAAGAACACAAGGGATAAAATGCCAGTACAGTTTGTGAAAATGCACAACTGTAAAGCACAGTGTAACATTCATTCACATGTGACCCCAACGCTCATAGTACTAGTGAAGTCTTGTATCTCACACCTGTATGAGTCACTCTTGGGGATCTTTGCTAGCATGACTGTGCACTGGCCTCTTTAGCTGTGGCATGAATGCTTAGGATGTAACACAACACAGGTTCTAAATAAAAAGACGGAAGTGGAGGGACGGGTTTCAGTGGCAGAGACACTAGGAATAATCGTGCTATATGTAACAAGGTGTGTCATATGTTTAGACCTACATCAGACTGATCTAATTAGACAGGCCATCACGCTCTGTTGCCATGTTTTACGATGACGGAACACAGATATAACAAAATAACATGGTTTTAAGGTAATTGCAGGATGCTTCCAAATTAATATCAGCACGTTGCAGCCCTACCCCCGCCCTCTGCTGCCTTTCCTGATCATCATGATTGTAATAAATAAGATATAACAAGAATAAACGTTATTTTGACATTATTTAAAACGTAAAAATTGGTATTTGCTAAGAAACGTAAGCTAAGATATTATCAGCATCACGAGGCGTAAATAGTCTATGGGCTTTGACATGGTATCACTTCTCTTCCTGAAAGAGTTTAGCTTTATTATTGAAAAAATAAAACTGAAAGCAACTGAACAATCATTACTATTATTATATTATTAATTAGCTGTAATAATGACTTACCATTTATTAGTACATTCTAAGATGAGCTCTTGGAAAGACGCAGCAAACTGAAACTTAGCCGCCTTCTTCCCGACGCGCTGCAGCCGTTTCCACACCGAGGTCATGGTTATTCCTACTATCCAGCGCTTTTCTGGACTAAATAAGATGAATGAGACGAAGCCCAGTGGTGTGTCCAGCCGCCGTGCGTCCACATGAGTGAAGGGGCCGGGCTGATCTCCACCTGCTGCCGAGGTAAAGCCCCTCTGCCCCGGGTCCGCCTCAGTCTGTCACAACCTCCAAAACAAACACACGCCTCAGCGCGCAGCGTCAAGCGCGACGTGACGCTCACGCCGGAAACTTACTGCGCACTTCAAAATAAAACTGGTGTTTTACACAGACGGTCTATGCTACAGACCGTGTGTTTTTTACATTAAATGCTCCACTCGTCCTGCACAGTCAGTGGTTCTACCTACTTAGGGTAAATGAAAAACTACAAAAAAGTTATTACTTGGTTCAAAACTAAAATACTGAAATACGTCAAATGTATTGAAGAACAATAAACCTTATTCTAATAGACTTAATTAACTTCACTTCTTCACTGTTGATATTTCAATTTGTTGTTAGTATATCTTATTTGTTGATTTGATTACCTTCTATCACTATATTTATGTATCATTTATCGTTTTAAATAAATTAGAATTACAGGGGGATAAGCAATTTGTAAAAGCCTGGGTCATTTTACAAAGTTTAGTGAATCTGTGTTAAAGGACAAAGGGCTGATAAATAAAGCATAAACAGGAGGGAAAGACTCCTCTGAGAGGTCTGGGACTTTTCCAACTAAGCTCTGTCTATTTATAATTAGTGTTTGACACACAGAGCAGCTGGGAACATGATGAAGCTTTCAGAACACACACTTACCAAAGACTTCACATTTAGTCACATTACAGTCGACACTTTTGTATTGTCAAATCTACATTCTCAGTTTAAAAACACAAGAACATAAATAAATGAATAAGCTTGTTTTTGTTCATCTCAAAGATAACACAGTCAAGCTCTTGTTTTGAAGGGGCTCCAGGAAGTTGTCTTTAGACCACCAACAATGGGGATATTGTTAAAACATACAATGGCCATTTCTAAAGCTATAGAGCACTCATAATAACTTATTGTGGCAGTTTGGGTCAAAATCTGGATCAGACAGGCACAACAAAGTTGGACCTAGCACTGGACCTTGTGGTGCCTCCTGTTACACATAGAGAGTCTATGTTGTTTCATAAGCATATGTGAAGAATACATTGTTACTGTCAGTGCTTCTGTGATAAACTAAATGACATAAAACAGCAGGAAATGATCGAAGACAAAAGCATGTCACATGAGCCTATAGTCACATGTTAATGGTGGTCAAACATCAGGCTTCATTAGGCCTATCTCTATACACAGTGGATTTCTATTATCTAGCTTGAGGGTGGATTTTATTTTATTTTTTTTAATTTTTTTTACAGATTATTTAAATATAATTTAGGTCCAATGAATGTGTAGATACAGAACTGTTATTTTACAAGTTCTTAAACCAAAACTAAAAGTTTTAACAGTTCCCGCAGCTAATGCATATTTACTTTCATTTCTCACAGAAATGTATGTTTCAGAGGAATTATAATTGTCACTGCACCAAAGTCAAGCTTTTCCCCACACAGAAGCCTCGGTACATACTGTCCTTGTCTCCATCTGTTGCTAAGTGATGTGTCCGGCTTCACGGCCATCCTCTGCCTCTCATCAGTGCTCTCTGTGTGCACTGGAAGCAGCTGCATTTGGGAGGGTCAAAAATAACATGAAACAGAAGAGAAACACAGGGAGTCTAAACTCGAGGGAACACAAGTTTTTCTAAATCTGTGTTTTGACAACGCTCCACTGGGAATTGTTTATCCACGAACTATTTTGAATTTTTGACTTCCTGTTTCCAGCTGGTTTAGCGTCTTAATATGGGAATACATGTTTGTGACATTTAAGTGGGACTTTCCATTTCCTCTTTTGATACAGCAGTAAGATAAAGCTGTTATCATTCATTTTTAATATACTTTTTCAAAATATACTTAACAAACTAATTTAAAATCGCCTTGTGTGTAATAACTATTAAGTCAACTCTTTCCCATGCAAAGAACTTCCTCTGCCACCCATTGCTGAGTGAGTATCCTGTTTTTAAGGTTGGGGGCACTCTTTTGTCTCTCCACTCGGCAAAATTTATGGCAAATCTGTCAGGACCACTGTCAGCAGGGTATTAGAATAGATCAAGGAAAAAGGAAACTTTAAAGGATAACATTAGGGGAGGGCAGGCCATAAATATATAAAAATCTGGTGTAGATCCTGTCGTCATAATGCTTGTATTTTACCCTTTCTAACTGGCAAGTGCACAAATGTCCTTTACAACTCTTTTCAACAAATAAATAATAATAACCAAAACATTAAACTGAAAAAAATAACATTGCTCTCTACCAGTAATCCTGTGTTTCCTAAGGAATGACTCATAGAATATCTTACTTTTATTGGCAGTATTGTAAAATGCCTTAGAAAAACATAGATCTTTAGCCCAATAGTAAAATTACCTTTATAATATGCATATTTGCATTCAAAAGGGTATCAGTTTTAAAGGTGCATTGTGTAACTTTTTTGGTGAAGGGTCCATCATCAGTATGACATTAAACAGCTCTACCTCCCATTTATGCCATTACAAGTGGTTTTATAGCTCAAAAATACCTAGAAAAACAGGCATTCTGACTGTAAGCAGGGTCGCCTCTCCACAGATCTGACCTGTATCTTGGTCTGGTTTGATCTCCATGGAGACAGAAAGGTTTAATACCATACGTGAAGCAATACAGACAAAGTCAAAGCATTTGACAGACCCTGCACCATGCTCCTTCAGTGTAACATACAAGCAATTCTATGACATTTGCCTCATTGACCTATTTAATAAATCTTGGCAACATTTCTGATATAGTCCGGCATGTCGCTGGCTGGGAACGGCATGACAAAGCTTCCTGAGAAGAAAGTCTAACACAAGTTTACAGATCAAACATTGCTCATAATTTTAATTGCCTAACACTTTGGTCCGTATAAATGAACAAACAGCAGGACGTTATAAGAAGGAGCAGGCTGTGGTAATAAGATCGTGTTCCTTGGGACTGGGGTAAATATAGAAGGGCACCTGTTGGCGACTGTCACATGCACACTGGGTCACTGATGGCAACAACACCGCCCTCTCGTAAGGTCAGAATTTACTGAGGCTACGGAGCATTAAACTATTATGTTGCAACACATTCTGATTAGGGCAGACCTCTCTACTATTCATTTGTCTAATCTATTCTAATATTGTAATAACACGTAATTGCAAGAGTCTTTTTTCTGGTTTAAATCTTTTATTTGATTGTATTATTATGGAAAACAGAACATTATCTCAAAGAGGTAAGAGCGATTCTTCAATAAATATATATAATGTGATTAAAAGTCTATATTGTTTATGCTCACAGGATAGTAATTGTTTATTTGACAAAATAAAAGTGGAAGAAAATTGACATTTGTAAAGGAAGATACTAGATCTTTTGTTGTCATATCACCCATCCCCACAACCACTTACTTTTCACAGGCCATTTTTAAGCTTATTGTTAAGTTCTCCTAACGTGCAGTGTACCTGTGCTGTAGTAAAGTTATTTTAGCCTCAGTCATTTGTGTGGCATGGTTTCCTGTCATGAGATTACGATGACTATCACTCAGAATTGAGCGACAGAGTGGGCCACTGCAGAGGAGGTGGACAATGAGGCCTTTGGCTCTGACTCAGCTGGACTCAGCAGAGCCCTCATAAGGCTTTTGTATTCAAATGAGTGCGGACGTGGCTCCGTGTCCACTTACTGTATGTGACCACTTAGAGTAAACTGATGAGCGGTCAAGTCTGCTGCTTTCTGAAAGTGAATGGGTGAGTGCTTGGATCACTAATGGCTGATGTTGTAGTAACAGCCCCATAAAGTCGTGTCATAAAGTGTGTCATGATACTAGGATACAGCCGTGGGTGGTATCTTGAAACCCCATCACCATACCAGCATATCAGTGGACTAGATATGTAGAAATGTCTGTCATTTTTTAACCATTTTACAGTATTACATAACATTTCTGGTGGTTTTAATAGAGTAAGACACTAACACACTACTTGGGACATAATATATTAAAACATTTGTCATAAATTTGCCAAGAATATAAGACAAGTGAGGACAAAGCAGTGACTTGCAGAGCTGTGTGATCTCATGTGAGCTCAGCGTTTGACTTCTGTGTTTACTCAGAGCTGGCACTACAGGGCACAATGGAGACTGTTGCCTCGTGCATAAAACAGCATTAGGCAGACGCTCACTAAACCTGAGTAGAAAGTAAACAGCTTGGACTCTGGTCTGGTGGCATCTTATGTAGGGTGAATATTTGTAGGTCACAGTAAAATGTTGTATTGTTTTTAGTAAGTTTAATTTGTGTATAATGAAAAAACACTCCCACTGATTAAAAACAAATTACCATCACAGCAGAACCTTGGATGTCATTGGCTGCCAAATACTAAGAAAAAGCTATATCCTAGAATGGGTACCTCGTTTGGGTTTTTTCCAACTGGTTAAGTCATAGGTTCTGACAACGCAAAGTGAGGAGCTCAGTCTACTTTCTGATTGGACAATCCCAAAAATAAAATGTAAACATAAAAAAACTTTTATATCAGTGTTGTATCATAAAACCCAATAGAACATGTTAGTCTTCTACTGAGATGCTGATGTTACAATTAGTATTGAAATATCCACCATAATAAATATTACTTCTACATATTTATGTATTGGGTGTTGCAAGTTTACACAATCAAAGGTTTTCTGTGTGTGTGATTCACTGGCTCGCTCAGGCCTTGTCATACACTTGAGGATATGGTGCAGATGGTTGTCGAGTATTGCAGCTCCTCCTCTGGACCCTCCACCCTCTCCAGGCTCAGCTCATGGAGACAGAGCCTGTCCTGCTCGGAGCACTGAGGCCCAGAGAGCAGCCGGAGCAGGGCCTGCACCTGGGGCACCTCCAGGATGGTGTCCTTCAGAGTAAAAATCACTATCAAACCAAGCAGCAGGTAACCTGTGGGGAAGAAATATATCACATTTCATGTTTATGAAGGAAACAGCCAGCTGCTTATTGTAAATCAGGAGAATCCTGTGCATATTTGTCCTCTTTGGTTTGAAAGTTTGTCAATAAAATTATGTCCTATGATGCACATTTGTTTATTTTAGCAACCTCAAGCAGGATCGCTCAGTGTTTGCACACCTGACCAAACAATGGCTTTTAACTAAACAAACCAGCACACATCAGGCAGCAATATGAACTGTAAATATGTAACTGGATGGATGTGATGGATGTGATGATTGAGATTGAATGGTTTACTTATTGATTGACTGGATGAATGATCGCATTAATATACACTGTATTTTATTTTATTGGCATGTATGCCGTTTATAACATCAACCTGACCAGGGACTGAAGGTGGAAATCAGCAATTTTGCTATAACCTGGCACAAACATTTGACCTCTTTGTGTAGCTCGGTGTTTTTACTAAGATGACTTCTCTGCAAAGTCATTGTTTTCTAAAACATTTACCTGGCAAATTTACATCTTTATCTGAAATAATGTCAATACAGAAATATGGAACATAAATTTTAATATTTTTTGTGTGTAAATATGTTTTGTGCATCGTTGACCGTACATGTAGTGAGCAGTTCCAGCGCTTCTCTTGCATTCAGACTCCAGTTCCTCCCCAGCGCACACCCTCCTTGTCCCACCGTGCTGAGGACGACAAAACAGAAGAAGAGGGCATCCAGGAAGCTCCAGTCTGGCTCTACAGCGGAGATGAGGAGGGCGGGGAGGAGGAAGAGTAGGCCCAACACCAGCACAGAGAGCACATAGGCGTGGAGCAGGGCAGCCCGGGACAGGGACAGGCCCCAGAATGTGTGGAGGTGTCTGACGGGAGCATAGGTCACCACGGGCAGGAGGAGGGTCTCTGAGAGGAGCCCCAAGAGGAACAGGGTCAGGGGGATGCCGATGATGCAGTAAACCAAGCAGAAGAACTTGGACTCGTCTGACTGAGGGTAGTACACGTCGGAACCTAAGAATGTACAAATGTTAAATGTAAAGAAGCAGTAACAGTAAGAACTATCATGATATCAAAACTGTACTTGAAATACTGAGCTAAAATGTACTGCTTATTTATTTGGATTCTTTTTCCATGTTTATTTCAGGCAGCATTCAGAAACTGATTAAAACATTTTTGAACACAATAAAGATTTAAAACATTAACTTCCAACACAAATATGCAGTGTTGTATCATTAGACCATTATTCTTGTTGTGGACAAATCATACAATTGATCCTTATTTCTCATATTTTCTAAGCAAAAATAGGAAATCATCCTATGTCCTGTCAACCATCATATCATTGTTGCACTGTCTTCCTATGACCTCTTGTATAAAGCTGTGATTTTATATTTTATTACTTATTTTTTCTATTTTATTTTGACTTGTACATATACAGTTATACAGTGATACCTTATTTGACAGCTGTCTGTTGCTGTCTTTTTTGCTACTTAGAATTTATTATTACCATTTATATATTTACTCTTTGTTATTATATTATAATGTAACGTTTGAGCTACTGTGCCCAAATAATTTCCCTTGTGGATCAGTAAAGATTGTCTAAGTCAAATATTTTTTGTGTGCTTTTTCAGTTAACTCATATTTGTTATGTATTTCCTCCCACATGTATAGCTTAGAACAAATCCTCCACTCCAAAAACATTACCCTGTCCACCTGTCCTTACCCATGGTGGTGAGGGTGACGATGACGAAGTATAGCGACGAGGTGAAGTCATAGTGCCTCTCGTCCTCCTCGCCCTGAAGCACGGCCACGTTGGTGTGGTGGGCGGACAGGGCTTTTCCCAGCAGATGTTGCAGTTTGGACTCCTGGACGCACGGGTTCTCCCTCAGAAAACTCCTCCACAGTTCCTCCACCTCGACCTGCAGCTTCTTCTCCACGGGCATCTCCAGTGCCCTGAACACCAGCCCCCCCAGAACCAAGAAGAGGATGTAGCAGAGCACCAGGCAGGGGAAGGCTGCAGTCTGCCAGCCCAAGGAGCAGCCACACCATCGGGCCATTGTCTTTAGACCATGGCTGGGTCCTGAAGGAAACCAGACCCGAGGCTTTAAATATTTAGAGCAGGTTAGTGATACAGGTGTAAACAGAGACAAAGAAATCTATGTAGGAGTTTCCAAATGACCGCAAGGACAGTTATTTCTGTTAACTATTTGCAGCCCTATGGATGATTGTAGATTTGATTCTTAAAATTAAAATAACATATAAAATGAAGTGGGGAGGTAAAAAAATGAGGTGAAATTGTTGTAGAAATTTAGGTGAAAACAATATTAAGTGTGAATTGTCTATTATTAAGCGATCCCATTCGTTATCAAAGCCCATTGAAATTGGTTAAACACTTAAAACTCATTCAAACTGAACTTTATCAAGATCAACCATATTGGATGAGACAAAATCGAATCTGAAAACTGGATGTTGCATGAGGTGTATGTTGGCACTGCCTAAAGTTTAACTCGAATCCAATTTAATTGTTTTAATTATACATTCACTAGTAGTCACTTCATTATTAGATATGTGGAGTGCTCATTGAAAAAAAAATAGCCTTTTTTGCTTGACGTTGTAATGGTAAATTACCTTCACATTAAACCATTAGGAGTAGATTTTGGAATATACTGCATCGTCAGTTTACAAAAATAAAAAAATACTTAAGTTTAACAAATAAGAATTTAATGTAATCACTTTTTTAAAACTTTTTCTTTTTTACAAACTATAGTGAAAATGATACATATATACAATGAAAATAATACAAAAATGTCCATTTGTAGTAACAGTTCTCTACAGAGGAAGGTGAAGTGAATAGTGAGAATGTGCCCACCGCCGCACAGGTTTGCCCACTCTGCCGATCACGGATAGTTTGTGGGCATAAGCGCGCGGTGGGATGGCAGAGAGAGGAGGGTTTGGGGCAAATGTAGTCTGAAAGGGGCGCCGGCCTTGGCAGTGGCGGCCCATCTGACGTCCACCAATCAGAAAAGAGAAAGCTGGAGGTGCATTCTGGGAGGAGGTGAAGCGGGCCTTGGGGAAGACGTCCCGGGACGGTCCGATCGAGCGCTGCCCAGAGCGAGATGAGGAGGACCTGGAGCGAGGCACAGAGGAGGAGCGGGCCACAGATCTGAGGAAGAGGAATGGGCGTGTGGTCAATACTGCAGATTCCACTCCAATACATCACAATTCATCACAGGAAATTATAAAAGTACAGATGCATGATGAGTTTTTTTTTGTTTTTTTCTTTTTACATAAAATACAAGACAAAGTCAATTTCCTAACTATAGAAGTTGTGAATGTTTAAATCTGTCAGCACAATCAGAAACAAAGCAAACCCACACAAAGAGCCCTTTCCCTCACCTTCCTGACCCTGTGGCGGCCAGACTGGGGGGAGGGGGGTCAGTGCGTGGACTCCCGTCCTGCCTCGGGCTGATGTTGAGATTAGCCGTCAGCTGTGGCATTTTCCGTGTGGTGTCACTGTTGGAGGTTGGACCTGAGACTTCCTTCTTAGCATCCCCAGTGTGAGAGGGGGCACAGGCAGGGTAGCTCCCAAAGCCCGGCCCTGTACTGAAGCGCACAGCCAGACTGTCCCCAAAGAAGGAGTAGAGCTCAGAGTACATGTCAGGCAGTGGTACAGGGGTCCACTCTTCCCAGGGGCAGCCTGCTCCCCCAGCCTGGAGGTGGCTGGCGATGCCCAGAGCAGCCTCAGACAGTGGCTCCGGAGGGGGGCTGAGGCCTGGGGAGCTCACCCTGTAGCCCAGGCCTCCTGTCATAGAACCAGACTGGCCACTGGAGCTTCCCTCTGCAGGCTGCGACAGAGAAAGAGCCTTCATCTTCAGGAGGCGCTCTACTGCCACCTGGAGTACACACAGAGATGGTGATCAGATAAAATAAAACATTTAGTTGAGTTATAGTATAGATTTCACACATATCTTAACCAGGTTCTGTTTTTGTATTTAAATCTAGGCCTTATTTTTGGGTCATTCAGCACTCAGGATTTTGTGTTTATGCTCAAAAGACATTCCTCGTGATTTTAATTTTGAGATCATCAACAGAATTTACACCAAGAGCCCTAAAGAAAATACCATCCAGCATAAGAATATACTGACCAAAATGGCTCCATAGACTTTATGCCCATCTGCTTTGACCTGGGCATTTGAAACAGAGTAGTCATCTAGAACTGCCTGCAGGTTGGCCCAGTACGCAGGGAGGTGTGGGAAGAGCACTCTCTCCACGGCCTGTCACATGATCAAGTCAGTTAGAAGTGAAACTGATATGAACAATAAGGATTTACATCACCCAAAACACATACCTTCCACCCTAGAGCATGAAGGCCCACCACAGCCCCATAGTGTGAGCAGAGCGGGCGCACGGGGTCAGACAGCACTTTCTGCAGTGACAGTAGAATCTGATGATACAAACCACTGACCAGATCTCCATGGGTCCTGCAAAGAGCCCAGAGTAAACACAGAGAACTTACAATCAATCATCCTTTCTCTTCTCACAAACCAGAATATATGGCTGAGGAGCAGTGCAGCGTAGTCCCTGAGAGTCCAGTGGTCGTTCAGGGGGTTGATGGAGGCGGCCAGAGGCTCCAGGATGCAGTACATGACACTAGAGACCAAACTGCGCACGTACGAGCCCAGGTAGAGATACGGGTTCTGGACCAAGCTCTTCACCATATGCAGGAGCCTGTTCAGTTGCTCCAGATCATGACTCACTGACTTCACCTAAAATCACATAGGCCAAAATGGACATGAAAGTAATGGAGATTCGCATTTAAAGTCATGCTGTGGCACATTCCTGGAAAAGCAATAAAATGTCTATGGTGATAATCAGGTGGCAGACCCTGGACCAGAAAAGTGACATGCTGCATCTTTAAATCTCAGTATAGTCCAATTATTTTGTTAAGATATAAAATACATTTTAGACAAAGAAATTGTAATTGTCATACACACCCCACTGATGACATAAACAAAGTAAGGCAGGAGGGCAGCAATCTTAGAGTTTGACTGAAGGTCTAGAAGAGCCACCTGTAAATCCGCAGGCAGGTCAGAGAAACATGTGACGCAAATTCACCAAATTCAAAACCAAAGGCTCAAATAAACTAGAATATTACCTTCATGAGATGAAGGTCCTCCCCCAGAATGGCCCTTGTGATCTGCTGATAGTATTTCAACAGGTCATCAGACAGGGACTGCACTGCTGTGGGAACTGAGCAATAACACATTAATAATATAATATATAAAATAATAGCTATTTTATGTAAGGTTTTACCAGTTCCTTGGGGTTCCAGGTTTCCTTTTCCATCAAGATATGAGACATTCACTAAACAACAAATCGTAAAGAATAATTTGTAGTTTTCGTATTACGTTTTCATTTTGTTATACTGTATGGATAAAGCTCTTACCTCGCACCATAGTCTCGGCACAGCCCTTGGGTATGTTAGTGGCTAAGGCAAGCTCCACCAGGTTAATCTCTCTGTCCTCAGTGAAGAAAAGTTCCCCTTCTTTAAGTGAGCGAAAAGGCATAGCATCCTGAGCACCATATCCACAAATGGCCTGGGAGCAAAATAATGAGTAAATGATCTTAAACCACGTAAAGAGTAGACTGGAGGTCTACTGGAGGTTACCTCTACATTACTCCATCGCAGAGCTCTGTTAAAGTCTTCCACAGTCAGTTTCCTCCTCTTTGCATGCCTCATGAACTGGGAGCTGCTCTGTTGAGTGACAAAAAATGTAATTTGGGGATAGCAGTATTGTGGTGAAAAGCAACCCTATAATGGTAGGTAGGATGGAAGCAGGGCAAATGTGTTTAACACACGTTCAAATGCAACAAAAGAAGCGATGTAATTTGGAACAGCAAGTGTTGTGAACCAGAGTAACATATTTGACGACAAAAATCTGGATTTTACTGTTGCTGTAAATGGGAGGCCCTGTCAAAGCCGGCGGTGTGGGGGAAAAGTGTATTTATTCATTGCACGGGTTTGTATTGTTACGGCTGTGTAAGGGGCAGTCACCTGCGTAGCTTCCCTGAGTCGATAACACACATCCTCGGCCAGAAGAGCCGCCAATTCGTCTCCGAGCTCCACGCCCGCGCTCTCCGCCATCAGTTTGACAGAGTCTCGGGAAACCTCCGCAAAACGGCGCTCCTCCCGGTCCGCCATCCTCCTGACTGCAACCTGCTCGACATAAAACCCAGTATTAGTGGATTCGTGCTGAATATTAGTGGAAGTTTGCAGTCACAGAAGGCAAGACCAAATAATGCTTTGGTCCGGCCCTATTTGGAAGACCTTTTTTCGTTAAGACTAATTGCATTAAAGTAAAGGCCAATCACGACTTAACGAAATTTTAATTTGTGAGAGAAATGAAGTTTAAAATCACTCACCAGCTTCCAATTGAACTACTCAATATTTGTATTCCTCATGAAGTTTGGATGGTCGCATGATTATAACGTCATTGCCACTTCCGGTACCAAATTAAAAGCCCTTAAACCCTGTGGAGCTTTGATCTGTTAAAATAACCGCTGAAACTTCCTGCAGAGCGGCACAATTCATTGAATGAAAAGGACCGCCCCTCCTGTAGGTTTATATGGGTTGGGTGCAGAGGACGGATGGAAGAAATAGATAGACATCTAAAAGGTGTGAGTGTTGTGACAAGATTGCACAAGACTTAATAGCTCACATACCGTACACTTAAGAAAAGTTATTATAGAATAGTTTAAGTCTAGAAGATGAAATAGAAGAGCATTGAGTTGTTAAAATAGTTTATTTTGCAATGCTGAGATAAAGCATTACTGAAATCATTGATTATTATGTACAATAGTTAAAATGTTTACATTGAAACAAGACCTATCCAAAACATGAGACTGAAGGTCTACAACTGAACAGTTCAAGTCCAGCTTGACCTGCTGACAGAAGCACTCAAACCTAAAGTAAAAAAAAAAAAAAAAGTACAGTTCCTGAGGAATTAAAAAAAAACAAAAAAAAAAACACTATACAAATGCCAGTGAGTGCTGCTGTGTGAAAAGCATGTCAGAGCGCCTGGTTGTCCCAGATCTCCTGGGCCTTGGTGCTCTCCAGCTGCTGCAGGTGCAGGGCCAGGGGCAGCAGCAGCTCACTCAGGTGCTGGCTGGAGAAAGTGAAGGCATTATTGGCTGTGGCCTCTGGAGTGGGGGTTGTGAGCGGAGGAGTGGAGGGAGGTGAGGAAGAGGCTGAAGAGCCTGGGGAAGATGTGAACCAAGGAGAAGGCAGGCCACTGCTGCCAAAGGAGGACCCGGGGCCAAAGAGACCAGGACTGGGCTCAGCCCCGGAGATCTTGTTGGGAAGGCCGTGCATGAAGTGACAGCGGGTGCCATACAAGCAGAAACCAAAGGAGCTGAAAGTGCGGCAGAGTGCTCCTTTGGGCTTCCAGTCCTTGGACTGAGGCTGCACCTGGGGACTGGGAGGACTCGAAGCCATGGGATTAGGGGCCTTCTCTACATTCTCAATCGAGTCGGTGAGACTGCCTCCGAGCTCGCCACCCTCAATATGCAAGAAGTTACAGCGGGTGCCAAAGGGACAGACACCAAAGGACCTGAAAGTGCGGCAGGGGACGTTCCTCTTGCGGCGCACACAGGGCCTCTGCTCATCAGGGCTGTGGACAAACAAACAACGGCTGCCGTAGTAGCAGTAGCCTGTTGTGTGGTAGCTTCGGCACAGCTCTGTCTTATATTTGGGGTGTCGGAAGGGCACGTGGAGCTCATGGAGGCCGTGGGCAAACTGACAGCGCTCGGCATATTTGCAGACACCAGAGGCAGAGTAGGTGGTGCACAGCTCAGTCTTGTAGCGAGTGGAGCAGACAAAAGGGATGAGTGGAGGGGAGGAGGACTCAACCAGGGGCAGCAGGGCCTTGGCCAGGGACTGGCCCACCCCACCACTGTCCCCATCAGACTCCTCACTGGACAGCAGGTTGTCCACCAGCTCCTCGTGGTAAGCAGGCAGGAACAGGTCATCACTGCTAGTCTAGAGGATAAAAGTGCAGTGCATGAGTTACTGCTGTTTGCAAAGTAAATAAAACTGAAAAAAAGTGAATTCAACTATAATAATTATTCAAGACATTAAATACAGGCCCTTTCAATGATGTGTGCACTTTTTAAAGACATGTAGTAAGATCCACGAATCCCATCAGCCTAGAAATAAGTGTTTTTGTACAATACTCACCTCAGACATGATTGCGTAGTGGGGTTGGCTTTTCACGTTGGAGAGCGGAGAAAGTGTGTGCGGAGTCTGCAGCGCTCAGAAGGCCCACAGTGAGGGGTCACACCGGCTTGTGCTGCGGCAGTAGAGAGGCATAAACCCAAATACTCCTGTTTTTGTGGAGTCCCAACCAAAGCGTAGCTCGAGTGTGAAGTATTTATACTGCGGCCTCCTCCGGGCCCCGCCCACAGCGTCAGGTCAACGAGCCTCAGGTGTGCTCGGTCACGTGACAGGGCCTAAAAATGATAAAATCAACTAAATCAACTCACTAAATGTTAGATTCAGAACTGTTACTCGTGTGTTGTATGGGAATTCATATTTTGTCAAATAAATGTCGCTACAGAGGTTTAGTGCAGCGCGGGCCCAATCCACATGGGTGAATACACGTTTAGTGACAATCCTCATTACTGATTTGTAAGAAGTCACACCTTTGTAGGAAGTGATTATACAGCCTTTTAATTAAAAGCCGTCTGATAAACAAGAGTAGAACAAATTTCTTTTGAGAGCTTTAAAGAAAGAAGCGTTTTAAATGTAGGCTATATTAGATGCGCTCTTATATCTAGGTTACGAAAGTAAGCTCTTCAACTATAAACTTTGTCATCAAATGTGATGCTTTCATGCTTTTACATCCCACCACTATTTAATATTTGTTCTTGTCAACATGTTAGACTTTTCTGACTCACTGAAAAAGTGATGTGTTGACCACAGAATGTTGACCACAGAAAATCTTATTTATTTTTTATGAAGATACATTAAATGATACAGACATCAGAATAAAAAACAAATTGAGAAAAGCTTCAGTTGTAGCATGTTTGTCTCTCCATACAAAAATCACAGCCCATCCCTTAGTCCCCAGTTTTGAATGTCCGCCTGCCCCTGAAGGAGAGCAGTATATCACATGTACAGTAGCCTGTTCAGCCTTCTCCACCACACGGAGCAGAGTTACACACGTCAAATGTACAAAAGTTTCCAATACACCAATTGTTTAACTTTTTACACATTATTTGCTACAAAGTCAACACTTCAATTTCTTTTATTAGAAATATTACAAAGCCCACATTGGGACCAAACTTGCCTATAACTCCACTGTCCACTTAAATTATGGAGTTATAATTAGCCAATCAGCATTTTAGTGCTCACCTTTATTACAGTACAAACAACAAAAGTCAAATTATGGGAAACTACAGGGGACATATCTTTTGTGTTTTCATACACAATCAATTCACTCAAGTTAGACATCACTGGTCTCCTACAGAGAAGATTAAGGCCAAATGAAAATCCAAAACAATTAGAATATAAAATAAGTCTTAACTTAATCTCACATGCCTTAATCCTCTTCTGTAGACTCCACGTATTGCTTTTTTATTCAAATTTGGTCAGATTGCTGACCCAACTTTTCATTGCTTTTTCTCAGGTTATTTTTAAATGTGTATTACACATTATGGCTTGTACATATGCAGACACATATAGACGCCTAATGTGTTTGTCACCATGGTGATCAGTCATGGCACAGTCACCCGTGCAAATCCATGGTAAACATTTATCGAGCCTCAAAACTACGCAAGATTTTGTCCTACAGATCTATGATCTCTTTAAGCTACAGGGCCAGCACAAAGTTTTCTGGTGTGACCATAAGGTGAGAAACATGCCTTCAGACACAGCTCAGTTTTATACCAAGTAAAAATACCACTGATTTACATTATTCATTTCCTAAGAACAATGTTAGAAAATGCAAGAAGAGTACTGGAAAAACAACTTGAGGCTGTCAGTGACTTTGAAATGAATACACATACTATCTCATTATATGATTTGTGATTATAAATGAGAAAATATAAACTCAGTTTTGACACATTGGGCAGGCCCTGCAGCCTAAAAGTGATCACTAAAAGGTAACGAGTTGTCACTGCAAACAAACGCTCAGACCACATACTCTGCTGTTAACAGCCTGAATGTTATGGGCTCTAGGCCCCTGCAGCTGAAGTGAGGAGTGCAAAGCAAGTCTTATCAGACCTTCAGCTCCGACAGGTGCACACTGTCCCCCACTCCCAATACTGGAGGGATGACCCCACTAAGATGCATATATTTACATAAAGACATGGGGGAACATTGTGTGCTTTGTCATCATATTAGGATGAAAATATCTGCTTTAAATTACACATGTAAAAAACAGGTGTTATAAAAGGGCAGACAATTTAGGACGTGGAATAAAAGTCTGGACAAAGTCAACATTTGGGAAGTAACAGAAGTGAAGGGGTGGACAAAGAACAGAGTAAAGACACAGCATCCATGTCCAGTGCACACTGTCCTTCAGTCCTCCAGGACGATGGGCTCACTGGTGCTGGAGGGCAGTAGGGGCATGGCCAGCGAGCGAGGGGGAGGGGGCAGCTTTATCCTGACCGGGAGGTGTGGCTTCCTCGCTGCTCGCCGCATCTCAGATTGGGTCAAGTGTTTCCTCAGCGCTCTGTCCAATGACAAAGGGGCAGCTTCTTATTAGATGAACATGAGGAGACACAGGACACTTGACTGCATTAATATGATGTAAAAGTACCTGGTATCCTTGGTGGCCACAAACACCACGGGGTTGGGAGCCTCTCCTTGGTTCATTTTTGGTCGCTTGATGACAGACTGAGAGCTGGTCCTTAACCCTGATGTGTATGGCCTTCCATTGGCCGGGTAGGGAACCCCTGTTGCCTGTGAGAAGAAAGGAGGGATCAATAAACAAACGGCGCACTTTCCTACAGAACCACAGAAATCACAAACTTAAAATTCATATTTTATTTCCCACAAATTCATTAGTCATATATTCAGTGTTAAATTTTTTTATCTTCTCATTTCATGACTGATGGTCACAAACAGCACAACAAGCCAGGGGATACCGTCATCAAGATGTGCTGTGCTGTGCTTGTGCATCAACAGATAACATGTTTATTTATTTATTTATTTCAGGGACAGCGCATATTAATAAACATTTCTGTAAATATGCCAGGGTTAGCCCAAAGGCTATTTTTCACCTGCAGTCCCCAGACAGATGGTAAAAGCCGCCCTACAAGAACAAGAGTAGGATTAAAAGTGTCCAATACAAAATTACAATTACAATAAATATAGTAAAGCTAAAATGTACAATGTAGACACAACAGATCAGCAGTTAGGCAACAACAGACAGGTACATGAACACACACAAGCAAACACATACACACACATACAAACACAGGGCAAGATGGCAGCATGGGGCAGTTAATGTTGACAGGTCTGATTGTCAATGAGCCATTTCTTTAACTGAGTCTTAAAGAAGTTGTATGTGGTTGAGTTTCTGATCAATATGGGGGTGATGTTCCACTCAGAAGCAGCTCGAACAAAAAAAGCAGTTTGACCAAAAACACTCTTCCTGAAAGGAATAATCCAGTCCCCTCTGGATGCACCTCTGGTCCTACTGTGATCAGCTGTTCAAATGTGGACAAACTGATGAAGAGGAGGGGATGAGAGATTGTGAATAATTTTGTATATGAGACATAAGTTTGAATATTTGAGCATGTTTTCCCAGCTGAGTAATCTGTGTTTTTGTAAAATTGGACAGTGATGAGTACTGTTTGGTTTCCTGTCCAGGGTTTTTATTGTTCTCTTGTACAGCGATTGCAGAGGTTTGAGGGATGTGACACCAGCCAATGACCAGATGGGTAAAGAGTATGTGACGTGAGAGAGGATCATGGAGTGCATGAATACTTTTGCAGCCTGTATGGACATCTGATGGCGGATGTGTCTGAAGTTACTGAGGTTAAATTTGATTCTATTACAGACCCTTTTTATATGTGATTTGAATGTTAGTTTTGTGTCAATTACGACTCCCAGGTATTTATACTCTGGGACGATCTGCAGCTTTTCCCCTGACACTAAAACCTCTGGCTCAACAGTGGAGATATTGTTAGCCTTGGTGAAGAACATTGCTACTGTTTTTGATGTATTTAGCTGCAGGCAAGAGTTCTTCAACCAAGCTGTGATGTTGACCATAGCATTTGTGAGCTTTTCAGCTACTTGAGTGGTATTGCTACCATGAACATAGATTACTGTGTCATCGGCATACATTTGGATGGATATGTCATCACAAACAGATGGGAGGTCATTTATGTACAGTGCAAACAGTAGAGGTGCTAAATTTGATCCTTGTGGGAGTCCAGTGGATAGACAGAGCTGAAGAGTTAAATGACTGGACACGGACATGTTGAGAGCGGTCAGTGAGGTATGATTCAATCCATTTAAGTGCATCTATGGAGAAGTTGAAGCTGCATAGTTTTGACAGTAGGATTTTGTGATTTAACAGTATCAAAGGCCTTTTTAAGGTCCAAGAAAACGGCACCAACAGCCTTCTCGCAGTCCAAGAGAGCTCGGATGTTTTCAGTGAAGAAGCATGTTGTGGTTTCGGTGGAGTAATTTGCCCTGAAGCCAAATTGCATAGGGTGGAGAGAAAATGGTGAGGTGTTAATATGGTTGATGATTTGTTTTGTTACCAGTTTCTCTGCAAGTTTTGACACTGTGGGAAGAATACTGATGGGTCTGTAGTTTGATATGGAATGAGGATCTCCATTTTTAAAAATGGGAGTAACAAGAGCTGGTTTCCATATACTTGGAAACAGACTTTGTGTAATTGACAGATTGATGATGTTGGTCACTGGGCGTGTTACTGTTGAGCTGAGGTCCTTGAGCATCACTGTATCTATACCAAAGATGTCTTTACATCTGGAGGGTTTGAGTGACTGAATTAACTGTAATACCTCTGATTCTGTAACATATTTTAGACTGAGAACTGGTTGACTTGTGACTATAGAATGAGTGTGTGTGTTCACAGGTGGAAAAACTGGCTGCTATGGATGCCACAGAATCAAATAATGATTAAATGAGCATGAGCAATGAGCATATTGAGTGATTTTATTATTCTTTCCGGCCTATTAGTAAATGTGAGATCAATTTGCGTTTTGGTAAAGTTTGTTATTCTTGTTGGTCCACGAATAATTTGGGTTAGCTCAAACCTGTCTGTGGTCTGCTTTAGATTTTTTCTGGATGTTTTGTCGTCCCAGTTGATATTAAAATCACCCATAATTATGACTTCACTAGCCAAGTTGCACTGTCTTAGCAGCTTCTCAAAGTTTTCGTAAAAGATGTTACTTGCAGAGGGAGGCCTATAAATGACAACAAGGACAAAGGACATTTGTGGTGATAAGGAGACATTGAGACCTAAACATTCAAGCTTATTTAAATTTGACCACTGAATTTTGTGACACTGCAATGTGTTTCTTATGTAAACCATCACCCCTCCACCCTTTTTTGACCTCTCCCTGTCTTGTCTGAAGATATCATAACCAGTAATGTTCAAAGCTGCTGTAGGAGAGTTTTGATTGAGCCAGGTTTCTGATAAACATAGGAAATCCAGGTTTGAGTCCAGTAACAGATGGTGTATTTGCTCACTCTTTGGTAGAAAACATACCGTGTCAAAGCCTCTCTTTCCCAGCAGGCCTTGGCCTACACGTGGCTGCGTGGCTTGGTTTCTGTTGATGGGAGTTGGTGGGCCTCGGGATGCCTTGAGCTTGAGGGGAGCAGAGATGGCTGCACAGAGGAGCTTACAGTCAGTAAAAACAAGGAGGAGCAGAGGACAAAAAGAGCTTGTTCAGAGTCATACCCAGGTCTTTGACAATGGTCGCCAGTGATGGTCGGGGGATGATTTTGGTCTTGAGGGGTGTCTTAGTGGCTTTAGGCAGCCTAGTCATACCTGAACAGACATACTTGGTTAGAACACAGGACACAGCACAGGGCTGCTTAAAACACAGACGACATACACTCAGCCTTGACAGCGTTGGCATTGATGGAGGCGTACGGCCGGCGGGCAGCTCGTCGTGGCTGTAGTATATCCTCACACACTCTCCGAGCAACACGCGTTAGTTTGGTCGTTTGGAGGATGAAGGTCTGACGATTCTTGGCGAGAAGTTTGGCTCTGCCTTCATTTCGGGTGAATGGGGACATGCCCTGCACCTCCTGTCGAGTCATGTGACCTCGAGGACCAGACTCCTTTATGGAAGGATGAGACTGGGTAACGGTGCGCAGTTCAGAACATTCAGTAGATTTTAATGTTCAGGATGAGACTTACAGAGCCTCCGCGGGCTGCACCCTCCAGTTGTGTGGGAGTCTTCAGGCCTCCATACTTCTTCCAGTAAATCCAGCACGATGCACATAGTCTGCACTGCATATTTGGAGGCCCCCAGGCGTACCACTGAGGAGACTGGGCAGCTGTGGGTGACACAACAGTTTAAACAATTAGAAGATTATACTAAGATGAATTAATCTTGCTAAAATAGTGTTGAAGATATAAATGACTTACTGTGGCAACTCTCACAGCTGAGGCCTTTCTGAAACCCAGCAGCTCCGTTCATTCCTGGTTTGTTGCCTGGCACCATGATCTGGTTGGGGTTAGGTTTGGTGCTGTGGACACACATCACATCATTAAAGACGTAGTTCTGGCAGCCTGGATTTTTGTGCTGCAATTCTCGTCATACTCACTAGGTGGGGATGTACACCTGCTTCAGCTTGCTGTCAGCTTCAGCTGCTTTTAGGCGTTTCTGATAAAACACACGGATTATATTAAATGACTATAATATTGTAACACAAAATGCTATACATTGGCCTGTGACTTACCTGCTGAATGTAACGGTCTGTAGTTTTCCACATGTAGTAGAACTGCACCACACTAGCCAGTGACTTCCATGGCAGCTGCAGAGGAAGACAAATGTTTATCTGGTGCCCTCAGTCAGGAGAACACAGTGCAGTGTTAGTAGCCACTTACAAAGTCCTGGCGGATGTCGTTGAAGTCTTTTCCATATTTCTCCAGGGCCTCCTCAAACAGCATGGCCTCAGAGGCACTCCACTCCTCCATTTCATCTCGACAGAGCACAGGACCGCCCTGAGGAACCAATGTGGACATGGCTTTGGCCAGGTCATAGCCATTCTTCTGCAGGGTGTCCATAGCATGGAACTGCAGAGGAAACACATTTTAATCATTTCTGCATGTGTTTCAGTTGTTTTTAACACTTGTAATTGTTGCTATACTTACCAGCGTGATGTCCCTGGAGGCTGCAGCAGCGCTCATGTGGAGACTGGGCTGGCGAATGGAGCTGCTGCAGTCCAGTGCCCTGGCGAAGGTGCCCACCGCCCTGCAACACACAGGTAACTCTGTAGTCTTAGGGTGTTTGGGAAAGTTGTATGCTAGAGTGTGAGCATTCACTATTGGTGTTGTATGTTGCACTTTGTTTGTCAAAGGGTTGTTGTCTCTCACAGCTATGGCCAAAGTCAAATGTCATCATGACGATGGTGTGTACAAGCACCACCACAAAAACAAACATGTTGATATAAGAAAATGCTACACCTCAAGGATCATACATTTGGTCCAAAAGTCTGGCTATGCTTCAGTGACAAATCTCCATGGAAACAGGCTGAGTCTGATCACTCGAGTGGGACAGATGGCCGGGTGCGTACCTTGCCACCACCAGGAACTGGTCGATCTGGGAGTCTTTGAGCTGGTTGTCGGGGTCCCACACCTTGGTTTCCAGTTTCTCCTGGACTCTGGTGTCTGATTCATCTGCCAAATAAAGGGAGCTAGTTCAACTACATGACATTACATCACTGTTAGGCTCCTGCGGCTCCAACATACCCTCAGCCAGCATGTCTGGGATCTCTGCCTGGTACTTGGAGCCCACTCGGATCTCTCCCTGGTCAGCTAGCAGCGTTTTCTGCACAGGGTCGAACACCAGCGAGTAGAAGAAGCAGTCCTGAGCAGAGAACAGAGTCAAACACACTGAAGCAGAGGTGGTGAGAGGAGGTGAGGAGACGAGAGGGGGTGAGAGGGGGTGAGAGGGGGTGAGAGGAGGTGAGAGGGGACGAGAGGGGACGAGAGGGGACGAGAGGAGGTGAGAGGGGACGAGAGGGGACGAGAGGGGGTGAGAGGAGGTGAGAGGAGGTGAAAGGAGGTGAAAGGAGGTGAGAGGAGGTGAGAGGAGGCGAGAGGAGAGGAGAGGGGTCGAGAGGGGGTGAGAGGAGGTGAGAGGAGGTGAGAGGGGACGAGAGGGGGTGAGAGGAGGTGAGAGGAGGTGAGAGGAGGTGAGAGGGTGTGAGAGGGGGTGAGAGGAGGTGAGAGGGGGTGAGAGGGGGTGAGAGGAGGTGAGAGGAGGTGAGAGGAGGCGAGAGGAGACCTGAGGGGGTGAGAGGGGGTGAGAGGAGGTGAGAGGAGGCGAGAGGAGACCTGAGGGGGTGAGAGGAGGTGAGAGGAGGTGAGAGGAGGTGAGAGGAGGTGAGAGGAGGTGAGAGGAGGTTAGAGGAGGTGAGAGGAGGTTAGAGGAAGTGAGAGGAAGCAAGAGGAAGCGAGAGGAGGCGAGAGGAGGTCTGAAGCACATAGCACTAACCTCTTTGTCCAGGTACCCGGACAGAACGTCAGTCTCATTGAGGAGTGTCACATTACATTTGCCCCTGAGGAAACGGCACATGAGCGTTGCACACACTTACACTGTACACTGCATACTGTATGAATAAATTGAATTCTGAGGTACTCAAAGAAAAAAGAAAACTGAAGTACCGTATGTGTGTCGCAGGTAGAGACTCAAACTGTCGAGATAGAAACAGCTCTCTGTGCTTGAGCTGGTGTTTCTGTTGTTCTGATAGAGTTGGCTGTTTGGACTCTTCCTCAAACTCTCCTGAAAAAACATAATAAAAATTTTACCACTACTATATGCAGTTTTTCTTAGATAAGCCTTTATGTTGTTCTTAACGTAATATCTACAAAACATCTAATTGACATGTCAGGTCTTTCTTGATTAAGGGGGAAAAGTTTTGCACATAGTTATTAAAAGATTAAAGTTGCAGTTTCGTTGTTAATCCGTGTGACTGCTCTATCACTAGATATCCACTCACACTGTACGTTTATGCTTGGCCACTAGATTGCGCATTCCTAATTTGAAGGCGGCCGAGTAATTTGTGGCAAGCTGTGGGGGCGGGACTAGAGTGCTCCATCTGCGAGGACTCCGCCCCTGCACTCAGCCACGGGAAACCCTGTGAGTGAGGCCAAGGTGGAGAGAAAAGCAGAGATAGCTGTGGAGTGGAAAGGGACGCCACCTCAGGCCACACCCCCTTTCTGTTAACCTCTCACCCCCCTCTCCCTCCACCCCCTGTCCGGCTAGTCCCTGCCAGACTAAGTAGGAAACCCTGTGTGCCAAACCTGAGGCGCCCATCCCCCCCCAAAACATGTATCCCCACAAGTCCCTCCACACACGCACACACACAAAAAGAAAACAGGGGGAGCGCACACACTTGTTCCTCACAAAGACGAGTCAGAATTAACCCATTCTGTACCAGAGATCAAGGGCCTCTTTGTTGCCTTGAAATCGATGCGAGTGGCTGTGATGCAGACAGAGCCAGGTCTAGTGATAACATGTCCAAGAATAAGCCGGACATGTCTTGAGTGTGCCACGCTAAGCTCTGCCCCACTGGAGCAGGGCACAAACGCCACTTTGTGTCCGCTCAGGGCTGAGTGGACTTTGAAACAGAGCACTCTGAGCTAAAGGACAAAATGGACCAAAGCAGAGGGGTGGAGAGATCAACAGCATCATTTACACTTTAATATAATATCTCTGGACCATATCCCCATTTCCTAATATAAAAAGGTTATTAAAAGATTGCACAAGTCAAGGTCATTCTAAATGTGTATGTTTTTACCACAAATGGCCTTCCAGATTATTTGGACCTTTCTTTGGAGTACAAATTTAAAACTTAAAACTCCATAGTAGCCACCTGACATTTGAGAAAAGACTGAGCTATGAACTGCTAAACAGACATGCACTTCTGCAAACTTTGTAGCAGTCTAAACCAATGAGTTAGCAGGTTTTTAGTGTTTTATCATTTGCAGAGAACATCATGTTACTTAACTGTAGTGTTTGTGACTTGTCAGTTCCCACCATTGGGATTTTGGTTTCATTGCAAATATTCAAACACAGTGGCACAACAAATTTCTTGCATAATGAGAGTACGGATGCAATGATTTGCAACTCCAAATTTGATATATTCATTTACACTATCTCTTCTCCATTCATATATAACAGTTATGCCTTTATGGAGCCGTTTTCTTATGTATCTGTGAAATCGTAACAAGATTAATGCTCATGTCTACTGTAGGCTTCTCTTTGGTTTAATATAATTGGCATAAATCATTAAAAATGGGAATATTTTAATCTGATGGAATCACATTTTTATTTGTTTATGAAATTAATCAGTGTTAGGGTTAAAATCCTTTAGCACTTTTTACTAAAATGCAATTGTGAAAGATGATGTTATTAAGTCAACTTCCAATTTTAAAAAAAAGTCTTATGTTGAAAGGATTGTTCTACTGATATTGGAAATTCAGTTTTTAATACCTGCTGTACACAAGACCTGTGCCAGTGCTGGTGTGTGTGTGGACCTCCTGTGTGTGGTGCATTGATTTGCACTGGGCTGTTGTAGACGTCTTTGTCTGAAGCCTCAGGAGGAAGAGAAGGTGGCGGGCTGCGGTGGGGTGTGGGGAGTGTCTGATCAGGAATCAGTCGTCTGCATACCATTAGCACCAGCCCCCCACCCCCCTCCTGCTCTTCCTCCTCTGAGCCCAGACTGAGCCATCAGGACGGGTGCACTGCACGCTACACAACAATGTGACATTTGGGCAGAAAATCCTGTCACCACCAGCACTAATTCATGATAGCTCCACACTGGCTTTCATGTCATAACACTCTTGTATCTATGTTAAAGAATGGGTTAAAATAGTCATATTTGTACAGTAACACTTGATGTTAAGCACCTTTGGCTGTCCGTAGTATTTTTAGACAATGACAGTAACATTATGTCATAGGACAAAAATCAACAAAACCATGCAGAGCTGCAAGTCCCATACCAAGAATGGCCAATTGTCTCATCAAACCATGTGCCTACATTCCTCACACACATATTCTAGGATGTGATACTCCCAGATGGGGCAAGAAGAGTTGCCCCTGATCATTTCTGTGTGAAAAGTGGCTAGACTCTCGAACTTACTGTGTTACAAATAAGCTCCCTTTGAACAACACTAATTTAGTAAATATCATTGGCCAGTAGAATGTTGAGATGTCATCTGAAACCCAGATAACGAGTGCTTTGTTACGTGTTAAGTGTCTCTGTGTAATACCCACTTGCGTTGCTGTCAGCCAGAGTGTTGAGGTTTCCTGAGATGTCCCTCCTCCTGAACAGACACACCACTTTCGCTTCAACATTGCCATTGGCAGTCTGTGGGGACAGGGAACTAGTCAAGATCCACTTTCAACAGTAGAGCAAACATGAGCATTACAGATAATATATCACAGAGGAGAGACATTGTCTTTAGACAATGTCAGATTAAAGTGGTGAAAGCTGATATCAAAGTGTATAATATTAACGTAACATTTGTGTTTGTTTAGGTACATTATGCATTTACCAGGTTCAGTTTCATTCAGGAATTATTTAGCTATTTGATCATGGCAAAGGAGAGAGTTCAATTTGTCAACTGGACAAGAGTTTACTGAAGCTGAAGACGCAGTTTGGATGAGCGACCAAACGTATTCAACCACATAAACTCTCGTCCAGTTGACAAATTTAACTCTCTCCTTTGCCATGGATTCTACCTGGACGACTGAGGGATTTTACACACTATTTGATCATGTTTGACCGACAGAATTTTTACTGAAGTGCCAGAGTATAAACGGGAGGTAGTTAATAATTTATTCAACACGCATGATGTTATTTTATTTCCATTGAAAGCTATTACACCATCAATTACAACTGTTAAACATTTATCCCATTATGTAGACTGATAACTGCAAAAGGAAAATAACAGCGGCTCTTTATACTCAGGATTATGCTACTGTACTAACTGCATTTCATCACTATAATTACTTTTAGACTTGACAGCCTTCACTTGCTTGTTTACTACTCTAATGTAAACTCTGATGAGCTGAGCAGCCATTGAGAGCGTGGATGAGGCTATAGTGCTCCAGTTCAAGAGTTATATAAATGGGTTTAATCCTGAGACTGTCACTAGTGCGGGGTGTTATAGAGTAGCCTGGGCCATACTCCACTGTTATTACACTGGCCATAATTAACACTCTGCATCCAACAAGTGCAGCTGCTTTCCACATGCAGACACAGTCAAGGCACAAGGATACAATGAGCTCAACTAGCTACCATATGGGTGAAAATAATCACTCCTTCTAATTACACACTTTAAAACAAAAAAAGAAAAGACATTTCAAAGCAAAAAGGGTTAGACGTGCAGGGCTGTCCTTAATCTATGGGTCAAACTCAGTCAAAAAGATTTCTACAGAGCCTTATCTATTTCAAATCCAGTTTCAGTCCACAGAACAAGACACAGATTAAATTACGGCTAAAATAAATAGAAAACAACCCATCAGAAATCAGCCGTAACAACATTGAGTTAGAGAAACAATACAATTTGAGGAAGTTCAGATATATCTTTTCTAAAACAAGGAGCTATGATTGGTGAGGGAGGGTAAATACAGTGAGGAAGGGTGTGCGTGAGAGGGGATACAGACTGGTGCGTGAAAACAAATGGGCCCAAGATTGTACCTTGTTGAGCTCCTCTATTCTCCGAATCAGGTACGGGTTACTGGAGGAGTTTTCAAAGTAGACATAATCTGAAAGAGACACACAACACAAGGCTTTAGGCTGACTGGCATTAAACAGGAAGTGGTGGTGATGGTCAAAAAAACCCTGTTAGTGCTTTATTTCCTGGCAAAGTTGTAGCACATTTAACCTGTGGCCTGTCATTCGAACAGTGACAGTTGTGAAAGCCGCAGCCCGGCAGCTCGCTTGCAGACTGCTGTAACGTGAGCAGCAGAAGCACTCAGCTGTGGATCTGACACTACTCTCAGCCTTCATTTAATTACACACACGTTCTATCAATTCTCATAGCAGCTTATCATCTGTTGTACACCCAAATAATTAATTAGTATGGTTGTAGCGCATTGTCTTTTCACATCGTCACAATATTGCCCAAGTATTGACAAAACGCTCAACATAACAATTCAAAATTTAAGCTTATATCTGATTATGAACACTGATGTAAAAGTCAAAAGTCAACCTCAGTTTCATTTAATTGTTTCCAACACTAAAAGACTAAAGCATTAACCTTACGGAAAACTGATCCAGTTCCTCAATTAAAGATGTGGTTCGCTGAATTAACTAATTTATTATAGACGGAGAAGATTCGGTATCATGTGGAGGATAAAGGTGACAGTTTTGGCAAGATTTGGCAACCTTTCCTGGATCACTTATCAAAATATAGCGCCACATTACTTTTTTATATAGGCCACCATCCATTTATTTATATACATTTTGTTTATTAATGCTTGGAAATATGTTAAATTGCAGTGCAGCTCTGCTTTTTCTGTCCTTATACATGTTTTATTTTGTTATATCAAAAACCGCAAGTGACGTATATGTCCCCCCAAAAAAAAAAACCTGTAAAGCCTATAAAAATGTTAAAATAAACGTTCAACAACGAGCAGTGCGAGAAAATAAAAGAATGTGAAGAGTACAAATATGCCAGATCTGATTTGAAACAGATCAGACCAGAACAGATTTTATTCTTTATTTTTCATTTGCATGGAGAGAATAAGTCAAAACATTGATTTAATATTTCACAAATTATTGCAATGCCTAATCCTTGATGCTTCAAAAACCTCCTGGCATCTCAAGACATGATAAAAGTCTCATTTTTCAACCGCAGGACGCCGTTAGAACCAAATAAACTGTATAATCCCTCTATAAAATGGAATGGCACAGAACGCTTATAGACTCATCAAATCCTGTTGTCTATTGCTCAAGACAGAGCTCGTGCCAGCGCCTTCCCATCCGGCTCCATCTGCTCCTCCCACGAGTGCGGACAGAGCCTGCGGAGGACACGGGCCGCTTCAGAGTTCCTACAAGGCTGGGATTTTGTGCTCTACTTAGCAGCACAGTGATGGAGGGACAGGGGCGGCAGCATCACCTCTGTGTTACATAAGACAGACGGCTGAAGCAGCAGAAGGGAAAGTGCTCGCTCATGCCTCTGACATGATGGAGCGGGGCATTCATGTTATTCATGTTATAGGGCCCCATGTTGCCTCAGCAGCACCGGGGCCATGGCTGTTCCACTGGACGCACAAGTATTGATCAGGGAGACAGACACGGGGATAGAGCCAGACACAGCCTGAAGCGTCATCTACATGCATTATAAGCCTCTAAGGATGGGGTTTCGGATTGTAAAAGGTATAAATTGGGCATTGTGTACAGATATTGTTACTGTTATTCACCACATACTGTAATGTTGTAAAGGAAGTTTTAAAATTACATTATTCCAAGGTACAGATACATCCAAAACAGTCCCAAACCAACTTACATCACTAAAATGACAGCATTGAGGTGCTTGGTGAAAATGTGCTTCCAGTAAAAGTGCACTCCATATTGTTTTTCAGCACTAAGGAACAAATTAACTGATGACTCCTTTGAGCTGGCTGAGGGTGTATCGATCAGTGATGCACGACAAGACCGAGCCGGCCAAACAAATAAAGAAAGGACGCTTCGCTTTCCGCTCCTAATTTGCCTGTTGTATCCTCCGTAATGATGCCGTGTGTTTGGGGACCTGGATCACAAGGATCACAGCACAGGCCTGACACTGGAGTGAGGAGTGTGGTGGTAGGCAGCTCGAGTGGCGCAGTGTGGCGGCCGCTCCAGGCTGAATGAAGAGGAGGAAGCCCTTTGACTAATCTCAGGGGAGGATAATGATCTTACGTGCGAGCTGAACACTGTGTGCTTCTGCTAATGTAGGCCCTGCTCTCACTGACGAGCCTGCTGCCTGCAACAAAGGAAAACCTGATTCAATACTTGAATCAATACACATCAACACGCTGAAGAAGCCTAAAAGACTGAAAACATCTCCGCCACAGCAGGCATTAGGAAATGCATCAAGCAATGCGCCACACAAACTAACATTATTTTTATTCTCCAACTAAGCACTCTGCATACTATTACATAACAATACAACATCTTTACATACATTGCACAGTTGAACATTTTCTTTTCCCTCTTTGTAGTTTATTGTATTTATTTTGACCTCCATTAGCAGTGGAAGCACAGCTATTCTTCCTGGAGTCATTGACCTATGGTGCATGTTTTTTGGGTTGATGGGGGCTCCCTTTAAACGCATCACACTGCACATCTGCACCTAGGGTAATGTTTTAGGCAGTGGACACAAGCCTACCATATTTACACCAAGTGAACCCTAATAGCAAGAGGGGGTTGCCACTGAGAATTTCCTCTACTTAAAAGTATTTTATTTGGGAAAGCACACTTTATGCAACACACTGTACCAAATGCAAAAGGTACAAACATGCGAGTTCTACATGTCACAGACTCCACTGTGACCACACTCAGATAAGCTCAGACTCAAACAGTGCAGTCTGGACCTGGTGAAGCAGGTGCAGAGTACAGCCACGACAGTTCTGCAGCCAAAAGTGAAGCCTATCCACTCATAAGAGACTGTAAAGACACTGGGGACCGAGCTACAAACTACCCCGGGGCAATCCACTGTGAATGATCTCTATCAAAAGGTCTCACTTGCGTCTCCGCGCCTTATGCTGGAGCAGGATCAAAACGTGCGCACAACTTCGCAGCGCACGTACTAAAGCCCGTCTGTCAAGCTCACTGTCAACATTAAAGCCACAAATGTCAGCCGGCTGAAGTGCTGAAGCCGAGCAAACAGCCCGCACGGATAACGCAAGTGCATGAAGAGATATGGCGGAGGGGATAATGACTTTAACCCGCCCCACTGTGCGGCCAGCAGGGCGAAATAGTCAATACGATGATTGCTGGATAGATGCTAGGTTAACTGCTAACGATTAGCATTGTGACTTCCCCATTCTGCGATACAAACTCAGAATCACTCTACTCAAATGCCACAGCTTAGAAATAATAAGAGATGCTGTAATACAATTTTAACTGCACACATAAACACATGTACTATCAATTATAATATCCAACTTTTAAGACATAGCGCCACGAACTGTCGACCGAGTAGTTCGTATATCACCGGGGTCAGCTTCACAAGTTCATCATTTATAAAAAAAAAAAAAAAAAAAAATGGAGAAAGTCTGTAAAGTTTGTACGCGTGGCTGTAGTAAAAGTGTGCACAGTGAAACCAAATATATGATCTGTGCTGGCAGGAGTACAACACAACTCCTGTTTTCCCACACTAGTTTTCATAGATTTTGACGTTTTTCCTCGCAGGAGTGGACAGAACGTACCGACGCTGCCAATGGTCCCAGATATAGAACTGTAGAGCTCGCATTGACTGCCGCTGTCTATTGGAACGAATGCGTCAACAAAGCCGCCATCGTGGTACAGGGGTAACGCTGCATTAAAGTCCAAGATTAGTTCTGGTTCAGTCCTGGTTTAGACTTGGTTGAGTCCTGGATCAGTCCTGGATCAGTCCTGGTTCAGTCCGGGTTCAGCTCTGGTTCAGTGCGGGTTCAGCGCTGGTTTAGTCCTGATTTAATCCATGTTTATACCTGGTTTAGTCCTGGTCCAGATCTGGTTCGATCCTGGTCTAGACTTGGCTTAAACTTGGTTTAGACCTGGTTTAGACCTGGTTTAGTTCTGGTTTAGTTCTGGTTTAGTTCTGGTTCAGATCTGGTTCAGCTCTGGTTCAGTAGTGTTTTTATCCTGGTTTAGACTTGGTTTAGTCCTGGTTCAGCTCTGGTTCAGTCCTAATTTAGGCCTGGTTTAGACCTGGCTCAGTCCTGGTTCAGTCTTGGTTTAGACCTGGATTAGATCTGTTTCAGTCCTGATTCAGGTCTAGTTCAGTCCTGGTTTAGTCCTTGTTAACACCTGGTTTAGTCCTTGTTCAGCTCTGGTTCAGACCTGGTTTAGACCTGCTTTAGTCCTAGTTTAGACCTGGTTTAACTTCATTCGCTGAAACTGTGAAAAACTTCACCTTGGCCCATGGAACCCCCGTACCAAGATGGCGGCGGTATTAACGCGTGCCGAGAGTCTGATCGCGAGCTCTACCGTTCTATAGCTATGACCAATGGTTAGCGTCAGTTAGCAGCTAGCAGACAGCTAAAGGCTAGTTAGCCACCTAGCTCCTGAACCGAACAATCACGTTGTGGGGGTGTCTTAAAAACGTAAAACAACCCTTACCTCCTACTCGGTACATGTTAGCCGCCATTCTCTCGTGGCCTTCTGGAAAACTATCCCAGGGAATAGTCCGCTTGGGTTGAACAAAAGTCGACGTGGATCTGTTTTATTCCTTCATTTATCGCAGACACCCCCGCCGCGAAACAAAGCCGGCTCCGGGCATAAGCCGATGAGTGACGGCTAAAAGTTGAAAGTTCCGATAGTAATGTTCCAAAACAGTTTGTTCTTTGTTTTTCGGCCCCCCAGACGACCTTCCTCTCCTCTTCCTCACTCACTCATTCACACAGTGCTACAGCCTGTCTCTTACTCCACTCTTCCTCCCATCCTCCGCTCCCAGCTTCATCCTCCTCTTCTTCACCTCCGCTCAGTTCAGCACATACACAGACTGCACACACACACACTGCACACACTCACTGGCCCCCTTCGCTCGTTCGTGTGCAAATCGTCATCTTCGGAGACTTTCGACAATCACCGGCACCACTAGCCTATATTCTTTTAATAGATACGAGGAGGTCATGACTTTATTGATAGATTTAGTTTTATAATTTCTTTCTGCAAACTTGTGCTCCACCAAAGTCCAGACGTCTTCTTTCAACCAGTGACCAATTAACGAATAAGGCTCATATTAGTATCTGCTTGTACCATAAAAGTAAACATTACTTTTATTTTTTTTTTATTTTATTTTTTATGATTGCCACTTGCCAAATGACACTACAACTATCCCCTTCCAGTGTGCCCTAATAGAAACAGGTTACATGGATGTTTATGTTTATTTTATGTTTATTTATTTATTTATGAGACAGGGACAGTGCACAATATACATTAACTTTAACAGGAGAGATGCATTGTGCCAGGCTGTAGCATTAACACCTAAAAAAACACGCACCAGGAACACCACCTGTAGTCCCTGCTGCATGTTTTTTAGTTTTTAGGTTATGTTTTAGGATGCACACACTGGATTTGCCCATTTATATGTATGTGAAATGTATAGTTTATTTAGTGATTAGGTTTAGTAGTATTTCTCCTGTTTATATTACATAAAATAGGGAAAGGAAGAGTTGGAGTAGTAAGCGTGCCTCAAAATGTAGAGCAATACTGCCCACTAGTGCACATCACTACACAACACATTTTGCAATGTTTAGTTGCTTTATTTTGGAAATAGAAATTAAATACAATACACAAATTACATCAAGCCCCTTCTTGGGCATATCATGATGTATTAGAGTTAAACAGTCACAGTCTGTATGGCATAATATACAGCATCTATGTGAGCTGTGAAGTCAAACACTGACAGTAAACACAAATAGAAATCTTTGGTAAACAGGATTGAAATTAGGCAGTAACTGGAATGTTCACAATAAACAATTAATCAACAACTTGTCACCTGAAAACAAAAAGTCTTGTTACTTTTCAGTTTCAAAAAGAGTGTCATGTTAGACTCTTCTTGCGTGTCATGTATAAATCTTGCTCGGGCTTTAACAGTCCATACCCAAAATTAGCAAAATAGTTCACAGGCAAACATCGACTCTCTGTAAACCATTTAGCACTAGCTGACAGCAGGCTCTGGGGAACTGGTGGAAGTAGAAGACAAAGATGCCAGCCTCTCTCTGCTGTCCCCCACCCTCTGCACCTTCCACTGCAGAATACAGGTGTCCTTGCCACCCATAGAAAGAAGGTGAGAGTCGCTGAAGGTGAAACAAACGTTGGTCACATGACTGCCGTGGCCCTCGTACTTGCGGCTTGGCGCCTGCAGAGCAAAGGACATGAGTACACAGTCAAATATCTTTGCAAAGGAAGGTCAGGAAGATTAGGAAGGTCACAATATACAAATTCAGAGATAGTATTGTGAGGAAAAACACAATTCTACAATTACTGACGATTACTGACACCATGGACAAAAGTGAAATCCCTAATTTACTATATGAACTCAAACATTCTGAATTATATCATTTAGAAATAAAAAAATAATTGTAATTACTTTAGTTTGCTTCTAAATTTTTCAAAATTTTACAAAGTTTTATGTTAAATTATGACTTGAAAACCACACAATTGTCATTTAACTTAATAATCTTGACCTCAAATTAGTTCTCACTTCTTATATGGTCAAAAAAAGAGCTTGCATTTAAAAAAATATAGACTACCTTTCTTATCCATGGAAAAACACATTTACAAAACTGTTTTTTAAAGCCGACGGTCAAATTTTGGTACCCAGACACCTCTAATGCGTAGAGACTGGAGTTAAAGCCTTACTAAAGCCTTATGCAAGCCTCACCTTGGGTTTGGGACAGGGGTATTGGAACAGGTGCACTTTACAGAAGTCATCTGCCACAGCCACCACTCTCTCATTGTGAGAGCGACACAGAGCATTGATGTCAGTGCCGTCAGAACCCTCCAGCCACACCCCTGAACACAGCCAGGATAAAAATAATAATCAGCCATATGTGTGTGTGTGTATATATATATATATATATATATATATATATATATATATATATTGTATTCTTAGAACATGTTTCACTTTCTTACCCATAACATGAAAGCCCAGCACACACGTATACGAGGCCCATTCTCTGTCTTTGCTTTCATAGCGATTTCGTAATAGTTTACAGCCTCCAGCAATGTCCCCTGTCAAAGAACAAGCAGTTTCAGCTTACAGTACATCTGCACAAACTAGTCAAACAATACGCAGGTAAACTCACAGTAAAGGATTTCATAGTCTCCAGAATTAGACATGATGTACTTCCCATCTTTAGACCAGTCTAGATGAGTTATGAAGCTGGAGTGGCCCTAAATGAAAGGAAAAAAATAAAATATGCCACAATACAATTAAGCACAGTTCCTCAGTCTGCACAAATATAGTTTTGATTAAAAAAACAGGCATATGTTGTGACCTAACACTCAATAATTTTGGACTTTGTATTGTATTCACTTGCTTGCTTGGAAAGTCCAGAATCATATCCCTGTTTATTTTTTATTGCTCAAAACAAAAATATTCATGTAGGACTAATTTAAGAAGTAGAAAAGCACCTTAATAAGTTATAAAGGCAATACGAATGCAACATTATATTCTGAATATTAAAGCTTAATGGATCTGTTTAAACATATGGACTTAATTAGTTTTGCAGCTCTACTCACGTTACATTTCCAAAAGCGCGAATAGCGTCGGCCATTCTCAGCCACACTGTAGATATAGATGAAGTTGTCATGAGAGCCAACTGCTAGAAAGCTGCCATCTGAAAATACAACAGGCCATTCATAGTAAAAGGGGGTTTCCACTTTGTCTTTCTGTCAAGACCCATTTTATGAAATCTAACACAATGCCAAGATTCTGCTTTTGAATTTGCCGAAACAGACAGAAAGCCACTGTTTTCATTTTTCCTCTCTAAAAGTGTTGCTGACGGACAAACCTGGGGAGTATCTCATGACAGACAGTTGTTCATTGCCGTCTATGGACTCAGAGACCACCTCCCTCGTCAGCAGGTCCAGAACCAGCCACCTGTCAGTGCAACAAGTGCAACAAGTGTGAACAAAGGCTCAATGAACACTTGTTACTGCCCCACTCAACAGAGGAAAGAGTAATTTACCCTTGAGCAATACAGTAATGCAGGAATGTCCAAATGTGGCCCTCAGACCAGTTGTTTTTGCCCTCAGGCTTCCAGGTAAATTGGCCCAGACTACCGTAAGTAGTACTTTTTACTGCATGTTTTTGAAATCTACCTTGATCAAGCAAATTTAACGTGTCCTTTTAAGGGTCTAAGCCTGAACAAAGGTCTGGAGGGTCATTCAAACCTGTTGTAAATGCTCATATTTGAATTATTCACTGTTTTGACCGCCAGTCTATGACCCTCGATCGGCCCTCACGCTGGTCTGTTTTAATATGTGGCCCTTGATGAAAAAAGTTTGGACACCCCTGCAGTAATGTGTTTTTCTGAACAAAATACACAAATCATATCTTACTTTCCTGTGCTGAGGCCAATTGATACCACTGATCCTACAGGACTGAAGTCTGCACATAAACCATATTCCTATCAAAGAGAGAGTTATTACAACATGCAGTCAACTTCATTTACATTTGTATTACACACTTATATAAAACTCTTGCTCAGATTTCAGCTGTGATGCCTCCTTACCTCCAGGGTGGTGCACCAGTCCATCCTGTGCTCCTCTGCGTTCCACAGAAACACCTGCTTGTCATTCCCACAGGAGAGGAACACATCCTGAGTGGGGTGTGTGGCCAGGCCCCACATCTCATCCACATGGCCCTAAGACACAACACTATCACTACGGTGCAAATACAGAAGGTAATAACGGAGTAATAATAATAAATCTCACCTGGACGATGACCACAAATCCGTCTGAGAAGCTTCCTCTGAGAATAGCGTTTCTAGTTGTTCCCACTAAAAGTTCTACTCCGTCAACATCGGCAAGAGTCCGAACTGCTCCAAACTTCTCTGGAATCTGCCAAAGGATACACAAAATCCATCAAGACTTCCACCACTGTAAATAAGCAAATATAGAGTGGATATTTAGACGTGGATCACCTCACACTCTCTCTCAGGGGCCAGGTCGGCGCTCCAGCGGATTATCTTCCGGTCCTTGCCCCCTCCACTCAGCAGACCTCCACCAGGCAGAGTGCACAGGGTGAACACACTGCCTTCATGGGCCTTGGTCTGACGCATGATCTGGAAGGTCTCTGGGAACGAAAGTGCAAATGACAGGTTAAGCCGGGCAAACACTGTGCGATGTTTGACGCTTTTTTTGAGACGATTTTTCACTCGTGCGACTGTTTGTGGGCTCAGGCTGAGTTTTGGCTTAATTGTGTGTCGTTCTTGTGTGTCGTATACTGTTCTAGACAAAAAACCTTAACTTCCCATAGTGTGAAACTGAGAAAAACAACTGTTATGTTGTTTTGCCGTGGGTTCTCGTATGGTTTTGGATGTTACAGTTGTCATAGCCCTTTATTTTCTCATTAAAACAATCAAATTGGCTCATGATATTTACTCACATGATAAAGAAGGTCTCAAATACCCCCAAAATACCCCATCATTTTTGACCAAACATGATGTTACGGCATTCTGGTTTTGTAGGGCAGTATACATAAGAGGTAACGAGAACCGATGAATACCTCACGATCAGCTCCTGATCTGCAATCGTAGCTCGCAAGAATATCAAACCTGTTTGAAATCCAGTCGCCTCTTGTGAGGGTTTCACACGGTTGAAGTAGTTTGTAAAGTGCGAGAACATGAATCATGAGTTTGAGCTGGGGCTGAGTGAAAACATCGAAAATATCACACAGTGTACATTGTAAATATTTCATAGTTTCCTCTAGTGTGATAACTTTGTTTATAAGTTTATTCTTGGTTGGACATGGGTGGCACATAAGTAAAGGCAATTTCATAAGTAATAACCTGCAACCATATGATAAACAAGGGCCAAAGCTTGTATAATTAACACAACTGTGATTATTTGACAAGTAAAATGTAATTTCCTTCGGGATCAAAAAGTATGTATGTATGTAAGCACCCGTATGTATATATGGCTGCTTGCTTATGTTGCTCAAGGTAGCTCAAATTCCCTACCTTCCCGGGTTGTAAGTCTAGTCACTATGTCTGTATTTGTGTTTTGATTATGTGCTGATGTCACGGAGGTGTTTTTTTTGTGTGCTGGTTCTAAACTATGCGCCAGTTTAAGGGGCACAGTCTCTTTTTTTTTTCTCCTCCCCCTATCCTCATGTTATGCTGTATTGTTTTTCTTCCTCTGCTACCATGTCTAGTACCCTTATGTCATGTGTTATGTGTTGTAAATGGGGTGGGATGGGGTGACAGGTCCAGTTTCGAGGCCTTTGTATGTCTTGTACATGTGACGAAATTGACAAATAAAGGCATTCATTCATTCATATAAGTATGTATGTAAGTATGTACTGTATGTATGTATATATGTTTGTATGTATCTATCTAGCTATATATCTTAAAATTATTATTAGTTATTTTGTTAAATGGAAGTTTAAACTGTCAGAAAAATGACATAAAGCAATTATTTTTTAGAACTCAGCACTACTAAAACTTTTTTTCTAGATCGATACTTGATTGTGGGAACCAGTGTGTGGAATCTGTCCCATATATGTGCCATATCAAGTGTATTAGATCAACTCTAAATTGCAGAAAGGAGCTGGAGTAAAATCTAGCCATATATGAATTCTCAGACCTTTAGCTCCTTTGCCGAGGGTTTTGATGTCTGCAGCCGATTTGCCCCAGGTCAGAATGTTCCCCTCTGAGTCTCCAGTCAGCACGTCCCCAGTCAGGCTGAACACGAAGCACTGAATAAACTTAGGCTTCTTGTATTTCTGACCCAGAAGAAAAGAAAGATATTAACATCACAGATTATAACAAATTTGTAAGGTATAAGGTGTTTTCCACTGCTGCCATACGTAATTTAACAGTATTTCTGTTTACCAAAATATCTTTTTATGTTTCTATAATGGTTAATCCGCCAGTATATGCAAGATCTTTTTATCATATTGTTAATGCACAAATATAACTATTGTTGCTATCCATACATTTTCAAGTTTAATGTCTCATCCAAAGCAAGTCTCTGGGAATAGCTGAAACTATTTGAGACTCAATAACAAAAGAGACTTTGCAAAACGACATAAAAACAAAGGAGCAAGAATACTGCTGTTCTCTGCGCCAAAAGTGCTCACACAAAATATTCACATTTTTGGTTATTATTGTATTGTACTGTACATATGACAGGGGTAAAAAAAAAAGCTAAATGGTAAAAAACTATATTTGAACAGAGGTGGTATCTATAGCACTCCCACTTCCCATAACAAGTCTCAATTCTCCCTTCCCAGTTCCTTGTTTTAAACGTCTCTTGTCTTGGGTGCTACAAATACAATTGGCACAACAAACTAAAAATGCCCTTACTCCGAAGATGCCCTGCTTCTTGGTAAACTGCCCCGCACTGAAGGTCCAGAAGTAAACATGGGATTTTCCACAGGTGATGATGTTGTTGCTGTCACTGGGGTTGAACTCCACGGCGAAAACAGCCTCATTGGTGCTCTAAAACATTAACAACACGCTTTGGATTACTCCCATTTTTCAAATAAGTATCAAACCCAATTGTAATGTTATTGAGACAGTATATCATAAATGTCATGAGAACGTTAAGGGTCTTTGCTGCTCTTTTAGGGGCTTCTGTACTCAAGCTGCCCTGAGTTGTCGAGGCAACGGTGTAAATATTTTATGCAGTGAGAGTTTATGTTCTGTGATTTCTGCAATGCATGGACTGGAACGCATTCAAGATGTTTCGCATGTTGGGCTCATGTAGCGTATGAGGGTTAGAAGTGTAGTAGTATCTCTAGTTTCTCTACCAAAAAGCCTCAAAAAACAAACCAGCACTATTCAGATCGAGTTTTTCTTGTAAATGGTAGAGGCTTTGGTTCTAAAATATGGTATAATTGTTTTTGTATGGCGTTCTCGTGTTGATGTGGCACATGTGGAGTACAGTGGAGGGGTGCACAGGCCAAGTCAAAGACACACTGTACAAACACACAAGTTCATCCAACAGGAACAGCGTAATTATACCCCCACCCCCTCACAGCAGTGGAACAGTCCATATGCCACCGGACAGCAGCACCGTGAAGGAGCGTTTTTGTCCGGATCTGAACATACTACCACACTATAAGCGCGCTCACGAGATGTGTCTTTCATAATGTGTTGAAAGAAATGAGATGTAAGAGCTTTAGCTGTCCTTTCTCAGCCTGATTATATATACTGTAGATATAAATACTATCCTGAAACGTGACCTGACAAGCAGCTACTCTTCCAACTAGGTGGTCATTTACTTAACAAGCCAAGATCCAAACTTTAATTAGACCAAGACTAAACCTGGACTAGAACAGGACCAAACCAGAACAAAGATAAATGCAGTGCAGTGTTAGCAAAAAGTTTGACCAATCAGAATCTATAACTTATAAGATTTATGTTTCTGGTCATTGTCATTGAATATAATAAAGGTTATACTTAAAGTTACATTTAGTTTTGTGAATTATTCTTCGTAATAATTCAAGCTGCTTTAATATATGTATAATGAAGACACATACTGTAACTTACCTTGACCTCTGCGTGTTTGGTGCCTTTGTTGGCGTCCCACACTGACAGCATGTGTTCATTAGAGTCGTCAATCACACACAGGAATGCACCTGAATCCTACAAAGAAACAAATATAACTTTTATTTTTATATTTATGACAATATCTGAACCTATTGCGAGTCCAACTCACAGCAAATGAAAAGGCGACTGATCCAACTCCCCTCTGAAACGTGCCCAGACCGATCTGCTGCAGAGTGACTAAGGTGCTGGAGTCCCAGATGTGAACACAAGGCAACAGTGGCTACACCAAAAAATATGAGTAATGTGTAAATTATGAACTCATATATGGCTTTAATAATTGCTCGCTTTGACTGATAACGTCCATGTCAGTTTTAAAATCTAAAGTCTGCATAGATATGTTCATTTTTATTGAGTTCAGTTTGTTTAAAAATAGATTTGGTAAATTAAAAGCATTTCTATTTAACACATTCAAAATTATCTTGTAATATCATGTCAACAGGTCCCTCTTGACAATGAGACATTAAATCTCAAGAGGATAAAGATTAGAACCAATCGAAATATTCACCATTATTGAGTTGTGTCAAGTTACCTTGTCTTTGTCCACACCTGCGGTCTGACCAGAGGCTATTCGCACCTTATCAGGATGGATGGTGAGACTAAGCAAAAGTGTAAAAAATATTCAGGAGCTGGTAATAAATTCTTTAGTATAAAAGTGTTTGTGTGTGACTGACCAGCGCACACAGTCCGTGTGTTTGCGATAGTGCCTCTGTGTGCGGTTGTTGATGTGGTACAGCACAACCACACAGGCGATGAAATAAACCGCTTCACCCGTGGGAAGAAAATATAAGTTTGCACGACAGTCTCTGCCCCTGTAACCGTAACTGGAGAGGTGCAGTCAAGGAGAAAACTACTAGTCACTAAACACACTTCTTTCTGCCCACGATTAATCAAAAACAATTTATGTTAAATAGTTCAAAGCAACAGTAACTTGTGTGTAGGATACACCCAGTCCAGTTCAAGCCGCTCGGAGGGCGTGTCCATTTTCAAGTCTTCATAGTTGTGGATGTTGGAAGGTATGTACATAGTAATGGGCCGACCTCTGATGAACATTTTTATAGACTGTCCTGTGGGACAGACAAAGATGAAAATAATATGGTTAAGCACATATAAATATAACAGCATGTAATGAAAGAGGAAATAGCCATCTAATACCTTGGCCGTAGGTTCCTCTCCTGGATCCCAACCCTGTGTGAAAAGCCAAACATGAAACTTAGAATACAATGCTTATATTTTGTATAACTCCAAGTCCCATTAACATTACATATGCACTAGCAAGCTTTATTCATGGTCAACTTTAAGTTGTACTTGAGTTAGCTCAACCAGCACAGACTAGGGGAGCAGAAGGGAGTTTTTGGCTTCTGCAGATCTGTCCATCATCAGGAGGAACAGTCAGGCTAACCACAGGTCAGCTCCAGCAGGGTGTGTTTAACTTCCCAAGAACGCTTATAAAATCTGATGGCACATCCACAGAGAAGAAACATTGGCTCGCTTAACCGTATAGTTTGAGCCATGAGGGCTTGGTATGAGTTTTGGTAGACTGTTGACTATTTACACATTATCTAAATCCTGGATAGTCCAACTTTACAATAACTACTCGAACATTTCCAACTGTCAAAAAGTCACTGCTGGTTAAAGGTTAATATTATGTTTTTATATATTACATATGAGCTACAAAGAAACACTGTTTATGTTACACCTACATGGAGGCAATTTGAGCACTGAAATGATACATTATACAATTACAATACAATTATACATTAACAAGTATAGTTAAGATCGCTGGACAATAAAGAAATAAAAGACATTGTGGATAACTCAAGGTACTTTTGTGATGAGGATACAACATTATAAAACTTAAAAGCAGAAAATGTCAAATTTGCTCAGTATAGGTCCCCAATACCACCGCAAACACAGTGTCCTCATATTCTCCAAGCTGCAGCACTGAGGCCTAAAGGGGGCTAACTGACCTCAAACAGAGCCGCCTCCCCTCAGCTCCTAACCACAGCTGTGGCTTGTTGGGAAATGCACTCATTTGCATTCAAACGGCTCCATATGAGAAGTGCCAAGGGTCTGGGCACATGTACAGCTCCAGCACAGTCCTGGCCACAGACCAGAGGAATATGGAGTTCATTGAATAGATGATAATTATCAATCACATAAAACCATGTTTGGATGTGAAGCAGTATTTTGGCCCAGGAAAAAAAACTCTATGTCAGGTGTAAAATTAACTGCCAAGTGTATTATACTGTATTATACTGTTTGATAGACTTAACAGTCAAATCCCCCTCACATCTCATGTGAACAAACCAGGGAAATGTAGGTTACAATGTCTATTGAGTCCCTGTTGAAAAAGAATTTAAGTTTCAGCATGTTGGTGCAAGGTTTTCATTTTGCATATTATTGGGGTATTTACTTTTTTTTTTACATTTTATTGTTTTCATTATAAAATAATAATTCCAAAGAAACGGCATTGGATACTTTCATGTGGAAGTTGAGCGAAATGCAATATCACAGCTAAGTAGGGGACAACTCAAGTACAAATCAAATGACCTTTTTATGTTTATGATTCAGTACAATAAGAGAAGACACATCACCTGCATTGGAAACCATGTCCTTGGCCCGGCTGTAGAGAGAAAGGAGGCAGATATGAACGTCGGATCAGTCAATAACATGCACTTGTGAGGCTGTTCATGGGAATGGAATGTTATGATCCATGCAGGCCACCCCTTTTCCAGCAGTGTCTTTTTGATGAGATGTGAGAGGAAAAAGTGAACAGTTGGTGACAGCTGAATGGTGGGAGCACTCACTTCTCCAGGCTGGGGGAGCGCATCAGGAGATTGGCCGAGGATGCCGCCTTCTTCTCCAGTCGTTTCTTTGGCTTGTCATTGAGTTTCTCACTGTCCCTTCTGTCCCTAGAGTCACAGGGGACATTTCACGGTTACTGTTATTACCCAACACTGAGTATGATTTATTTATTTGTAATGATTTGGAAATATTAGTGTAATTAATCCTCAAATGCACCTTGCAAAAATACAAAGCAGCAGTGGTGTTAAAAATAAGTACAAGAAAGTAAGTGAATAGCACTGAAAATAGGCAAAGAAATACCCTCTTTATAGGCCATCTTTGATTACACAGCATGCTATTTCTGCTTGAGAAATGGGCCACTTGTTCTGCTCTGCGTAATTAGGTGCTCTCAGCTCTAGATGTAAAAATGGCTACATGATTAATATGAAAACGTGTAAGAGTTTGAGTCCATAAACATGGCCTAACTGTGTTCCCAGATGTGAGGTAGATGTGTTCAAATCAAACATAACCATTACAGATAACTGTAGCACTAATTCATTCTTAATTACAAAAACATTGGATGATGTCAGACTTATTTGCTTTGTTTCTCAAGACAATCATCCAATCAGAAAGCAGAATGAGGCTCACATGAGTTGCCAGTATCAACGCTGAACTTCAGTTGGTTTAAGGACTTTCTGATCTGAATCCTCAGTGCCCAAACCCAAGGACCTGCAGCCAACATTGATCAGAGCCTCAAAGTTGATGCTCTTTATATGGAAAATGTAGAAAGTTTGTATGTGTCCTCTATCCGCAGTTTAAGGCACTGGCAACTTGGTTCTGCTGTGACTGTAATGCCTTAAAAGTAGGGTATTCTGTATTCTGGGAAATATTTGATCAGAGATGGTAACAATAACTCTTGCAAAGGTTTGTGTCGATGGATTTTGAGAAGTGAAAGCTGAATCATCCATCTCTACTTCCTTCACAACACATTTGCATAAAAAAGGAGAGTAAAACACACTTTGTTATCTGAGCCAGACCTAATGACAGCATGCAAGATTTAATCAGAGGATTAGATTTAAAGATTAAATGATTCAAAATAGGATGCTACAAACCACAGCTTAAACATGTACCCTGAATTTTATGTTTTGGGAGTGAGTAAATAAATACATAAAACAGCACACCCCAAACCCCCTGGTACGGTACCCTCTACCTTTTGTACCCTCAACCTTCACGTCATATTTTCCACAGGGTTAAATGTGTTGGCTGCATAGTTAATCTTGGAGCCGTCACTCAGAGAGGCCTTGGTTTTCAGCTCTCCTTGTGTGGAAAAACACAATGACAACACTCATATTTTTGGGTCCACAATGTCCAATTTCATAAATGACTTGAGCATTTAATTATTTGGGAACCTAAACGCTCTCACAATTGTAATAATACTGTATACATCAAGTAAATGTTGAACTGAGGTTTGTAGTCACACTAGACAGAAGAAAATGTGATTGGTCAAACGCCATGCATGTGAAGTAAAATATGAAGTAGTAGTAGACCAGGCCAAAGGAGGGGACGCACAAGGGCTTCTTGTTTCCCTCCAGGATGGAGGACAGCGGCGCTGATCTCGGGTTTTGGTCATGACTCCTGCCCAGGGTGGAGGTGGGGCTCTGTTCGTCTGGAGAGGAGCTGCGGTCCAGGAAGTCCTCCCTCTGTAGGCTCCTGATATGGGTGGGCTGGATGGGCTCCTCTATGGCAGAAGACCAGCCCAGCTCCTTGTCCTGCCCCTCACCTCCTCCGACATCCTCCTCAGGTTCCTCTGTCTCTTCGTCAATACCTGCCACGCGGTAGAGCTTAGCGCGGCTGCTGTCTAAGCACTGGCTTGTGTCTGCATGGGGGAGGCAATCTTCCAGATGGAGGCTGCGCATGCCTTTGCTCAGGTCCAACATAGGTCTGGTTTGAGGTGTCTCCAGCCCAAGCAGGGGGAGTTCTGTCTGGGTGGATCTGTCCTGAGTGGAGGGTTCAGTCCTGCACTCCACGGACAGTGGGGCTGCTGTGGGGCCATTTGTACTGTGCACTGGGCTGTTGTTGGACGCATGGCTGTGCATAATTCACAAGTGAGTTAACAAAGCACAATTACAGCATGTCTTCACATTCAAAACAGCAACATGAGGAAATTTACTTCAGTATTTTAGACTTTGATATCATAAAACTGGATATGAAACAATTACAGCCCTCACATCATTGACGTCCCACATTGCCCTGACCTTTTTTGCAGTATAAAGTGCCCTTGCTGCATTCTGCATGTTCATCATCTGTTCAGTTATTTAATACATTCATGCTAATTAAAATGCTGCTCTTATTAACTGTATCGTGCTTGTCTATTTTTAAATGGACTATGTATTCAGAATAATAATATATTTGAATGCAGTTTGCATAAAATGTATGAAGTCCCTTTATTTTCAGCTGCCACTACACCAAACTGTATTTTAGTGCTCTGTATGAACAGTTCTAAGTCATAAAATTTCCATTTATGGCTGGGCTGTGTGCTCCTCCAAACAAACTCCCTTCCAGATATATTCAGAAGTATATGGACTATGGATGTGTATGGACACTTTGGTACCTGGGGGTGGGCTGCCGGTCTATGGAGTGTTTTCTGTTGTTACTGCAGCCATCTGAGCAGTACACTTGGTTCAGTACTCGAGCAGCCCCTGGGTTCACTGTGTAAGACACTAGTGTTAGTTATACTGTAGTAGTAGTAGTAGTAGTAGTAGTAGTTACAGTAGTAGTTATGAAGTAAATAGTGGGACAGGTAAGCTCATTCTCCAACAGGCTACAGCTCCCATACATTTACTTCATACTCCAAACAACTGTACAACAACTCAGCCTCCCTCATAGTCCAATGAGGATCATTTGATCTTCTGATCATTTACTCTACTAGAATAACTCTTATGTAATAGTTTCTTGTCAAAGCTACCATTCCCACCTGTGAGTGTGCACTGCATTTGTATATTTTATGACATTATATAGATAAACCTGTGAACATCCATGCTGAACATACTATTTTAATATTGACTAGATTCATTTGGGGTGTATATTAAGAGATTTGAATTATTAGATGAATTAAACTATAGAAATGTTGACAGACCTGCAATGAGCTGCTGTTTGAGGAGGGGGAGGAGCTGGTCGTGGAGGCGGATCCGTCTCAGAGCATCAGCCAATGAGGACTTGAGCAGCGTGATCTCGTCTTCCTGGGCCTGGAGACGCACCTCCATTAAGGACGTCCGGTCTGGGAACTCTGCACTGTCTGCGGAGACGTCCTCTGACATAACAGAAGAAGAGACAAACTGTGTTATTATGGCTGCTGCACCACAAAATATACATTCAAGGTCATATGGCATGTTCAAATCTGTACATGCTGGTACCCTCTATCATAGCTCTTACTGGAATTTTGATCTTTGCATAAGTGGACCAGAACTCTGAAAATGAAAAATATTTATTACATTATGAATTGCTGTTTGTGTCTTCACCTGCAGATGTCACCAACAAGAATTTCATTACAGAACGCATTAAACTAGAGTAAACCTTGTAGGTAAAACTGAATCTAAAAAGTAAAAAAATAAAACAGGAAATCAATTTCATAGCATTAACATTACACTTTTATAAAAAATGTTCACCAATCACAAGGTTTGGTCATAAATTAGAGCGCTCTGTGTGTATAATAACTAACTAATTAACACTAACAAATAACTAACACTTAATATGAATTATTAAGCGTTATCTTATCAAATGCAAACTGCAGGAATGTCTTAACTTAAACTAACAACATAAAAGAATTTCCTACGTCATGTGATCACTCATCTCATGCTTTGTGTTGCCACATTATCCCAATCACATCTTTGTGTTTTCATTATGACTCACCGCATGCTAACTTCCTTAAACCAGCAACGAATTCTGGAGGAAGACCAAAAGCAATGAGCCATTTTGCGATAAAAGTTCAACTGAATACAGCTTGGAGTTTCCTGCTAGTAACTTTTATTGTCTCTGGGTCTGGGAAGCATAAAATAGCACAACATTCCTCGACCAAGCTGCAATTTTGGGACATTGGTGACCTTTTATAAGACCAAAATTAGAGCATAGAACCACTGTGGCCAAAGTTTGCCTCGAGTCTGTAATGGTCGACACTTAAAGCAGTGATGTAAGGCTTTGTGGAAGTTGTGATTCACTTTTGGCCTACGGTCTTCTCACTAGAACAGGAATTTCATCATCACCATCATCATCGTCAGTGCTATTGCTGGTACAAGTCCAACCTGACACTGAAGGAAATGTTACTGAGAACAAGTTTAATTAAAAAGCCACTTGTTGAAAAGCGCACAGCAAAGAACAATAACCAGAACACCAAGAGTCACTAAAAAGGGTTTGCAAATTGTACTGTCACTGTTTCCGAAAGTTTAAAAAGTAGTGTGACTTGGTTTTGTGGGATAGTACTCGAGGTAAATAATCCTCCTTGTGTGTAGTGGTAGTTTTTAAGTCAACAGCGATCTTTCACCTATAGTTCAGTAGAGACGGGCTATTCCCAGTCTGAACTCATCCACACGATTCTAGTGAAGGCCTAAGGAGGAGTTTAAAAACACATTACCACATGACATCACAAGGGGGGACAGAGTGTTTTCTGTTTGAGAGAAAAACAGACCCTAAATATGCAGGATTTGTGTGCTAATTATGTGTGAATGAAATAATACACGACTCTAGGAGTGTTTTAAATGAGGAAACATTATTACATAAATCAGAAAATGGCTTAAATATTATTACATTAACTATGTTTTAGAGAAATTTGTTGTCTAACCTGGCGTATGCACTTGATTTTCCAGAGAATACTGTAAACAACTTAATGACACAAATGTTAATTCAAGATTCAAGATTCAAAGCTTTATTGTCATATGTACAGTAAAGAAACACGTTTCCCTGTACAATGAAATTCTTACTTTGCTGCCCACACCGGATGCCTAGAGTATACACACAATTTTAAATCGATAAATAAGATAAAAGATAAAAAGATAAGTATGTAGAGAATTTTAAAAAGTATGTATATAAAAAATAGAAACAATACAGAATAAATAAATGTAAACAAACAGAAATTGTGCAACAGTCAAATAGAAAAATGTGCAATAGTCAGTAATTAGTAATGACTAATTCATCATTGCATTTATATAGCACCTCTCAAGACACCCACAGCACAGTTCATTATTCATTCACTCCACACTCAGTGGTGGTAAACTACTATTGTGCCCACAGTTGCCCTGAGGCAGACTGACAGCAGCGAGGCTGCCAATCTGCGCCATCGGCCCCTCCGACCACCACCGAAATTCATGAACACACCACTTTCTTACTAGGCAATGTAGGAGAAGTGACACAATGACAGTTTTTTTATCCCTGACGCCAACTGTGGCACCTGAACTACCCTGTGGTCTCCCATCCAAGTCCTACCCAGGCCCGGCTTTGCTGAGTTGGTATGGCCAGGTAGTGACTAACCTAAGCAATAAAATTATGAATGTAGGCTAGAGGTATTTATTACTTGTTCATCACTCATTTCAATGTAGGTTCAATGTAGAGACGTCAAGATTAACTGGTTATAAAAAACAAAATAATAATAATCTAACACCATTTCGGCAGCAAAATATTTTTAGTGATTGATACTCCAAGAAAGTAAACTTAAACTTTGGTTGTTTATGTCACATTAATTTTGCTTTGTGATCCTGAGTATTGAATTTCATAAACCTGGTACCGCATTACTTTTCTATTTGCTTGGTCAGGGTGACAAGAATTGTTCATGTTTGGAGTGTATTGTAATTTTGTAATGTTTCTGAAAATTTGATAGCGCTCAGTTTAAAGCGTGTGATCCCAGTAATGGACCAAAAACTACCTGAGATCAACACCATTTCCAGTAAGGGAAACATACTGTCTAAATCTACTACAGCCAGAACATTCACCCTGTACAATCAGTGTGGGAGGTAGACTAGGCCATGAGCTGAAACTGCAGATTTTTTTTCCTATCACAACTCTATAAACAATTCAAACATTCCAGTCATTGTTTAGCAGAGCCCTGAATGTAAAATACTGGGCAGAGCAGAAACACATGCTACCAACCAGGGCCTTATGCAGCTTCATCAGTCAGTGGGCTGCTTCAAAGAGCCTCCGACATTAGCAAATAAACACGCTTCTCTCCGAGCGGCTAATTTAAAACTCCACTTCTGCTGTGATGGATGGACAGGCTGGAGTCGACCATTACGTTTAACAGTCATTTTCTTGGAAAGCAATGCTGTATGTCACAGTTGGAAACTAACTAATTAGTTATAAACACCGGCAAATACAGCTTTTCCAGCAATTCTACTTAAAAGAAGATTCTGAAAACACGCTTGAATTGAGTATAATTCTTGCATGTAATTTTATAGTTACATTTTAAATCAAAGAAAGTTATTGAGTACTGTACAAGTCTCTGTTATCAAAGAAAGTTAATGAGTACTGTACAAGTCTCTGTTATCAAAGAAAGTTATTGAGTACTGTACAAGTCTCTGTTATCCTCATGCACAGCTGTCTCACCACAGTCTTTGCTCCTTTCTACAAACACACAGTGCTTCATCTGCTCTACTTGGCCAAAGCTCAGACAATACTGAGGTTTTAAATTATTTTTACAATGTTAACTTGATCAAGTTTTGTAAATAATCAAATTAAATAAATAAATAACTGGTTTTGACAGACATGAACACATTCCCCCTGTTTTAGCTTCCCTTCCCTGGCTGCCTGTGTGTTTTAGAATTGATTTTAAGATTTTACTGATCACTTTTGAAGCTTGTTTAGGTCTTGCATCAAGTTACGTTTCAGAATTTTAACCCTGTACAAGCCTCCTGCAGCCTTAGATCCTCAGGCAGGTCACTGTGGCTGTTCCAAAGTCCAGGCTCCAGACGAAAGGTGATCGAGCCTTTTCAGTCCGGGTTCTTCAACTTTGGAATGACCTGCCTGAGAAAAAAGGGCTGCACCATCAGTATCATCTTTTAAACCACATCTTAAAACCCATTTTTATCACTTGGCCTTCCTTTAACTGGTTTTAGTTCTTTTTATTCCCTACTTTTTAATTCTGTCTTTTATTTATTTATTAGAATTGATCTGATTTGTTGCATCGTTGACAGTTCTCTTTTGTTTTATGTGCTATGTTTATGTGTTTTGTATTGTTTATTGCTTTATAAATAAAGATTTAAAACTTATCTAAAATGCTTTTGAATTGTGTTGTCACTAGTATCCTTAAGTAGTATTCTTCATGTGTGCTTTTTACTTTTACTGGTAGATAGAGACATGCACATCCAACTAAAATTGCAACTGCGTGCTGGGTCCAAAGACAAAAATTGTGCAAAAGAAGAAAGAGATCAGCAGAACAGCAGTTCTTTGAAGCTCCCAAACTGTTATTTCACCACAATGTGACGTTCCAGGTCAAGCCCTTCTTCAGACATGAAGAAGGTCCGTCTGAAGAAGGGCTTGACCTGAAACGTCACATTGTGGTGTCATTGAAATGAAAATTTAGGAGCTTCAAAGAACTGCCATACGGATCTCATACTTTTTACTTTTAGCAAAGAGCTAATTTGGCAGCAGTATTTGTACTTCTAATGAACTATATTTTTAGCCATGTTACTGTACTTTGACTTGAGTACAAATTTTATGTACTTTTTCCCTGTTTGTTAGAGGACAAATATGGTTGTTTACTTAAATGGAGAGTTGTATTATGTTCAATAACAGATGAAAGCAATACACACCCTTTAAATATGAGTCACGAGCCAAAACCAGTGTTTCATCTCAAATTTGCCTATAAACCACTTCTTTTGTATTGGGAGATGAGCGTCCCTTTTGGACTCTGCAAAAGAGGCTAGTTGAGACAAGACATCTACTGTTATGGATGACTGCAGCTCAGAACTCAATGTAATAAACTATTTCCCGTCAAAATGTCACACCCAGTCAGTCAGATAACGCTGAGGTTGATTGGACTGGCAGGCATACAAAAGGAAATGACGCAGTTTTTCATCACAACTGTGCCAAATATCACTTGAGAATAAATAGCTTTAGTGGTCTTGGTCTACATACTACATGTTCTGTACCATTTTTACTTGGCAGTTCACGAGTAAACAAGCACAGGCACATACAGTACAGTATATTTGTACAAATTTACCGCTGTTATCACAAAAATATAGACAGGCTATACGTTAGAACTCATGTCAACTTCAGAGTCTCAGTCTATACATCAGAAGTAGAGGTTAAATATTCATGGTCCTAAAATTGTGCCCTGTGGAAAAATTGAATTATTTCACCAGCAAAGTAAATTGTTCAGTGAATTATAAAGTACTTCTGATTTAGTTCAGTGGACCTTTTTGTCTAAAATAATAAAAAGAAGAAATATTAAAATATATATTGAAGAAATCATATCCAAGGATCATAAATGAAGTATACAACAGCTATAAAGTTATCTTCTTTTAGTCTTGTATTACATTGCACAACCACGTATCAACAAGACTGTAGAAATCTGATCTTAGAAGTTTTGTGAGTGAAGTAAACTTTCCCTTTTAAGCATAATTTAACTGGATTTTTAGAAGTTTTGTGAGTGAAGTAAACTTTCCCTTTCAAACATAATTTAACTGGATTATATTTTATGATAAACTGGATGTTTGAAGCGTCTCCACCAGTGGCTCCATGTGCTACCAGGAAGGTCCACCAAACAGGAAGCTCAAGTTTTCCTTTCAGGCCAACTCTAAAGGCACAGTTTATGACTGAATTTACCCTCAGGGAAAAACTATTAACTCTCCACAGGCTGCTCACACATACAAATACCGCCTCATAAAGGAGAAACAACGGATTATGAGGAGTGTCAAAATGCAGAGTGTTATGTTATTATGTTATGGCTTTGTCTGAAATGTTCTTTTATATTAGTCACTCAAGGTGCTTTAGATGTATGAAAAACACACATTTCTACCTTGAACTGGCTGCACTAACACCAATGTTACATAAGGCTCAATTAAGTGACTAAAGGATTACGGTTCAAAATGTTAGAAAAAATAATAAATAAATAAAGACGATAAGCTATAAAAGAGTCCAAGGGAATTTTTAAAGGAAGTACGTTTAGCACCTACGTAAAGGAAGTTACCAAATATTTTAATTCTGAGCAAAGTATCCAATAGTAACAATAATCAGCACCAACCAGCACAAAGCTTTCACTCACACCTGACTGACAGAGTAAAAGTATCACGCATTTGGAAGCAGTGGCTGTAGTGCAAACAGAAGAGCAAACATTTCCTAATTCTAGGGCAATATGCATCACAAGCCTCTTGAATAATGAACTCACTAACCTCCCGTGCCTGGTATTTTTAACCCTACATATACCATTACGCAGGTATTTACTTCAAGATTACAGCTGCATCTGCACACAATTCCACATGTACGTAGTAGTGCTTATGTACTTAGTAATGAGTCAAGATCAGGTTCAGCATGTTCCTAATATTCTCAGTACTCAGTAGATTAGTGCATGTGTTTTCCCGCGCTTTTCTTGACTGGTTTTCTCGTAGTTCAGCAGGCCAAGGCTGCATGAGTCATAGTAGTTTGGCAGTGACTCTGTAAAAGTAGGAACAAGCCGCATCAAATTTACTGCAACTGTTCATCAAATCAGTTCCTATTCAAGTTTATTATATTATATTGTGAGAAGTGTAGATAAGAATGGCAGTACAGCATGCCGTGCTGCTGTTGCACATCAGGCATGGGCCTGTGACGGTTGGGTCACCAGTCAACCAGAACACAACTGTCCAAATAACAAGGGCTGCATTCTTAAGGCACTCTGCAAAAGGTAAAGTGCATCATTCATAGTATTCTTTAATATGAGTTTTGGAGGTTTCAGTTGCATAAAATGATTAGAAAATGCGGGAAATACATAGTTAAACAGAATAGAATAGTTTAACAGAAGTTGGAAAAGGAAAGTGAATTCAGTATACAAGAGGAAGATCGGTATAAAATTGAAAAGAATATATGGAGGACCACTTCCTCTCCTTACTGGTGAGAAAACTGTGGAAATGCACGGTATGGTTCTTTAACACACCGGCACAAAGAGGTTCAAAGGCGATTACATCATGTTGGAGATTATGTGGGAATAAAAAGGTTGGGTATTATCATGTTTTTTGGAGCTGTCCCATACTGAATCAATACTGGGAGAAAATTAAACAAAACATTGAGGACATATTTAAAGTAAAGTTCCCTTTAAATTTTGAAATTAGGAACAAAAAATATATCTGGAACATTCTGCTGGTCGCAAGTAAGAAAGTAATAACCAAAAAATGGCTGAGTGCCAAACTACCGGATTTGGAGGATTGGATTAATATTGTCGAAGATGTTTCACAAATGGAAAGACTGACACTTATACAAAGACTGGAATACGACAGGTATGAGGAGGACTGGAAACCACGGAAAGACTTTATTAACACCCAAACATAAAAAAAGGGGGAAATTAGTGATATTCCCTGTACGTTGCTACTCAAATGTTCAAATATTTGTATTATCTTGTTATTTTTACTTTGTATTCTTAAAGGAGAGAAAAAATACTACAGTAGAGAGACATGTAAAGTGAAGGAAATCAAACATGTGAAAGATGAAAGGGGGAAAATATCTAATTTGATTGTCAATAAAAATTTGAATTTAATAAAAAATAGTTTAACAGGAAACTGCAATACTTTTGACTTGGTCTGAATAAAAAGACCATTTACACAGAGCGGACAAAAGCACTTTTAGAGTTTTAGAGTGAAGATAAATATTGTTTTAATTAATTGATGGCTCCGTTTAGGAATGTGTTAATAGCCAAGGCCGTAACTGAACATGTTTGCTAAGTCAAGAAACTGTTTGGAACGGCCACAGCCAAGTGCCAGTGGTCAGCCCCAAGCGCCTGTGCACTGAGGTCCACATGGTACTTCCACATTGCTGGAAGTTGACATGGGTCCAGGAGGAGGAGGCAGTCGCTCTCTGATGGAATTTCTCTCAGTCCGAGAACACAACTAAGCACTGTTTCTGCTCTTACCAACTCGTTTATAAGAGTCCGAGCGGCGGAGCAGATGCGCTGTCTAAATGATCACATCAGTACGGGCATGTTTCTAAAAAATTTATAATATTCACATTCTCTGTCACAATTTCTACATCATGCGTAACTAGTTAGAAGTGCTTTCTGTTACTGTCGCATGCTTGTGTTATCATCCAAGTAAATACACAAGAAATTAAACCTGTCTGACACTGTTTGTTCCTAAGTAGAAAGCAAAATCATACATCTATTAGCAGCCAGTTATGACCTTAAATAATCATTAGTAAACACTCAATCAAATCAAGTCGATTCAATGGAACATCTAAGCATAATATGAATAACCAATCGTTTTTAAACACAACTTGTCAGGCTACCCATTTTTTATGGAGACTGGAGCCATTGTGCTGGAAACAATAGAAAATATCACAAGCATTTAAAGTACTGACAGAGATCAAAACCACAACATTTCCTCTGTTGCTCATATTATTTAAACACTGTGCATGCCGAGGTCATTATGCAACATACATCAGAGTGGAAAATTTCAAGCTTGTTTTCGATATTAAGGAGAAGACTCGATATTTGATACTGATTTTCAATACCTCAATAACAATAAAAAACTTGCTATAAGTGCTATAAGCCCTGCTATAAACGTGCTTTCAGTGTGTATCTAGTTTCGATACTAGCTTTATTATCGATTAGTATCAGGAGATTGATCTTTTTGTGTTGATGCGTAATATTGCAATGACCTAAGCCACCTGTTCTGTATTATTGTTTCTCCTCTCATTGTTTTGTCTCTTGTAGTTTGTTTGGCCCTGACATCCTGTCCGCCCCTGCACGGCGTCTCAGCTGTCCCGTGTGAAGACTGAAGTATCTGAGGGAGAAACAGAGCGAGCCCTGAGAAGCACAGATCTACATGCACCAGTATCCTTCACCACACACAAACATGCTCAACCACCAGTGGGCGGCTGCAGTAGGCAAATGAGGCCTTAGCATGATCCGAACATTGTGAAGAGCAAATACGTGTTTTGATGGAACAAAAAAGTAGTTTTATATATTGCTATGGTTGTTTAAAGATATGCAAATGAGTATATCAGTAAGAGATTATTAAAAATAGAGATTAGAATAGAGCAGAGTCCAGAGTATTATTGATGGATCCCAATTTTCTATTAGATTTTATATTGGCAAGTTAAAAACAAATACATTTCCTGAACTTACTTACACTGAACTGAGTATTAAGTTTAATAATTGTTTAATTATGGGGATTTAACACAAAAAATAATCACATTTTTTCTCTACTCTGCTTTATTGACAGAAGACCGGCTCTGGACCCTCAATCAAAACATGTCATATTGTCATATTCTTATTCCTTATTTTCCAGGTAAAGAATTCCTACAGGTGCACTACATGTTTTGGTTGGTCTGTCACCTGCTTATTTTTATGGATATCTCACTGCTCTGCCTGGAATGCTCCACAGTATGGCTTTAAACAGCTCTACCTTTACATTTATTCAATTACAGGTGGTTTTATAGCTCAAAAATACCTAGAAAAACAGGCATTCTGACCGTGAGCGGGGTCGCCTCTCCACAGATCTGACCTGTAACTTGGTCTGGTTTGGTTTCCGTGAAGATAGAAAGGTTTAATGCCATAGTGTGAGACATTCAAGGCAGAGTAATAAGATCTCGATGAAGAAAACCATTCGACAGACCCTCTACCAGAAAAGTTAAACAATGCAGCTTTAAAATAGACCAGGAAAGTGAGAAAAAATAAAGCTGTTCCCTGTACACTGTATATAACGTACATCATCCTGTGCTGTCAGCTACTATTGATTTAACAAATACCAGGAAAAAATGCAATAAACATTTGGTTGGGCCCAGTCTCCTAAATTAGCAGACTGTAAACACAGACTGAGAGCTTGCGGCGTGCCTGCTAAATGCGGGCATCTTAACGGATAAAACCATCTAAAAATACCCATCATGAAGACTGGAGATGGTTTACATTGGCACCAGTTTGTATAAAAAACAGGAATAAAATGCAAGACCATGCCTGCCCTGCATAAATCTGTAGGCATGAGCGACTGAGTTATTGATTTGTTCACGATTTTGTCCTTCTTTAATAAAACCAGCCAAGTCCAACAGAAAGAAATGCTGCTTTTTGGTTTACTGTTGTCAAGGTGCGTGTTATTCAAATACAAGAGAGCGATTTACCAGATGACGGGTCATGTTATTAGCAGACACTGACTCTACATGACATAGTGCTGTCTAGTAGTCTGCCTCTTTCGACTCCCGCTGTACACCTGCAAAATATGTCTTTTATATATTTGCACGGTCCTAAAAATGAAGAATAGTCGAGAGTTTTATTTAAACAGGTGGAAGTCAATGCTGCAAATTATTGAGCAAAACCACAACGCAATTTTCAGAGATTTACTTTTTATCCGTACAGCAAGGCCCAGAGGATTTACAGTGTGACGTCATCCACATGGATACATTATATTGAGAAAACAGATTCTTAAATGTGGGGTTTATAAGGCTCCTGCACAAGACTGGAGTTCACTTGAGGACACACATAGAAGTTCAGCGATTGCATTTAAAAATCCACTATTTTGTTTTCCTGACTCTGAAGCCCAAATAAGTCTTTATGAGAAACAGCTGGCTGGCACCGCATTATCAAACGCCACTTTTTTACAAACCACTACATGGAATGAGCACGATACGCCTATGACAGTGAAATCCTGTAACGTACAATCTGCATTAACTCCACTCCAAATAAGCCAGTAATTAAAGGGAACTGTTCTTGACTTACTGACTTGTTTACCACGTGCTGATATGTGATTGTGTAACAAAAGCATATTAGCCTCTTTGACAAGTATGTTTATTTGTTCTTGACATTTTACTGTCAACATGTTGTCATTAGCTGCTCTAAAGAATCCTTGTCACATGAAGCGTTCAGTGAGTTTCAAACTAAGAGCAAATATAAGGAAGGATGTCATCATTATAATACATAATTATTCACTGCCTTTTGGTGGTGTAACATATCCAAGTCTCACGATATGATATTGTCACGGTATGAACCTCACGGTACGATATTTATTGCAATATCGTGGAAAAGCTCACGCTATTATGATATTCTCCATAATAACAAGACTGACATTATAAAATGCTTTGTCCAGTCATTTGGTACAACATTTACTGTCATTAGGGATGGAATGATATCCAAATCTCTATGCACGATATTTTCACCATATACATTTCACGCTACAATATTTATTGCAATTTTTTTGGGTGAATATGCTACTTTTTTCTCTAAAAATGCCTTTACAAGACTTAATCCAAAGAATGAAGATTTAAAAGTGCTTAGAACAGTTATTTCTTCATGTCGTCTGCACTGAAACAGAGAAAAGAATCATTGTTTATGTAGTCCCCTCTGTTTTTTAGCTATTTCTGCATCATAACTATTCATTTAATCAAAGAGACTTGTGATTCGATATATTGTGATGGTCCACAATATTACTGTGAGCCCTTTGATATCACGATATTTCGGTTATTGTTACACCCTACTGTCTTCACATTTCTTAAGTATGCTTTAAGTACAAAAAGTGCATGTTATTGCTGCAAAATAGCCTGTGCTGACTATCATGTCAAGAGATAAAATAATAATACAATAAATCTGCAGAGCCATGTTGGGACCTCCAGTGTGTAAGCCCAGAGGGAATCACTTAACACCACAGACAATCACATCATCACCTGTAAACACAAGCGGGAGTCATAATTACATGTAATGACTTTGATTACCATGACTCCAGTAAAGAGGCGCATGGGAACAGCAATGTGTTTCCGGGCATGCCTCCTAAAGCCCAATGTAATGTGTTACAGGCAGGTCCACATATGCTGCTACCAGTAACCCTCCCACTCCCTGCGATATTTACTGTTCCCCAACGTCCCACCGCTCCATGGCTTTACAAGACAAGTAAACACAACATCAGCACATAAGGTGGGACAGCACAGCCTGTAGAAAAACAACAAAAGCAACATTGTGTAACTGGCTTCAATAAAACAAACTGAAATGTGGGGGTGGAGCGGGTGGGGAAGCATATTTCTGCTGCATGCTTGCAAAAAGATATCTATATATCTTCCCCATACAGTTAGAAGTACACCGTGGTTGCATGCACATGATACAAGGACCACGGGATAGCTGATTAAACTTTGTCATTATATCGTTATAACATAATAATGCATGTTTATATGAGCTTGTAAAAAGTACTTTGCCTGATATGAACAGGCTGTGCAGAACAGTTCATTGGCGCACTTGCAATCAAACATATCGCATCGCTTCTATTGCCGCTCTAAAGTTTTGAGTGGGCTGCCATTAACTGCACCTTTAAGTCTTTAGTCGGTGAAAATGTACAAAAGATCTGAGTGAAAGGGTGAAGTTTACGCATGGCTCCGTACAGGCAGCTGCTCTAACAGGACTGGCCCCAAAGAGAGGGAAGCTGAGATGAGAAAACACAAATACAGCAACTGTTTACAGACCTGCTCTTTTACCCCCTGCTGAGACCGTGGAAAGGTTTGCAAAGAACACTGTCCTCAAAATGCCAACAAACAATGCTGCAGACGCTACTCCGCATGAGAAGTTGCCATTCTGTTGTGCCAAAATTAACTCATTGATCTTTTTAATTAAAGACTCCATTGAAACCACACGACGTGTTGTCAGCGTGCATTTGCCAATACCTCACTCAAAGCCCAACCTTGCATTATCTCACCGGCCTTTTGCTTCCCTTACAACAACTTACAACAACTGCTAAAGACTTTTAAGTGACTGAAGTTGCACATTTGACAGCCTACATGTAAACTCACCCAGGCTGTTGGTAGAAGAATCCATACTCCGAGATAAAAGTTGTAAATTTAGATAAATGCGTTGTCCTGCGGTGTGCTTTCCATGCTGAGAGAGGAGTGTCACACGCTTTTACGCGCTTCTGTCAAGACGCCACATTCAACAAGAGCCGCTCCGGACGGAAAACTCTCGCCCTCCTGTATTAAAGGCACACTTTGAGACACGGACAAACCCCCCTCAAGTCATCGTGGAGCGTGTTCACCGGGAGCACTACCGCAGACATGAAGCCGAGGGAGGGACCGACGAGCGCGCACACTTGGCGAAGAGCGCAAGGTGGGATGTTATTTGGTCATCCCCGGAACTGCAGTATCCACGAGATTTTATTAACGCGAAATAATTCTTTTTGAGAAGTTTAAGAAGTTACATATAAGAGTATTTTATATTCATTCAGTTGCAATTAAAACGCATAATCACCGTAGGAAATATTATAGGAAAGGAGAGTTCAAAACTTTATTATTGTTGCTATGTTGCCATCTTGTGGCGATGCAACGCAGGACTTTTTAAACAATTTAAACTTCACAAATGTCATTTTTTTTAGATTAAACCAAACATAACACACTTGAAGAATGACCTGAAACTTTTTGCTAGTTCATTGGGCCTAATTGAGTGAAAAGAGTCTGTTTTTTATGTCTTTTTTAAATTAATTTAATTTATTCCTTTAAATTAGATCTTTAAAATTGCCCCTTTTATATGTGAATATGTTTTTATGGTGCTTTCTATGCATTCATTTTATTTTCATGCGAACTGTATTCTTTTATAAGGTGCTGTTTTTGTTTGTATCTGAATAGCTGCAATAAAAAAAATATGTAAAGTTTGTAGGAGAATGTACAATACGATAAAAAATAATAATAACTGAGATATCTTAAGAATCATATTTAAACAATAAACACTTTCCTTTAAATATTGACCTTTACACAATCTATTCAATTACCTTTCTGGTGCATACCCTATATAAAAAAAAAAGAAAACACTGAACATATTTTATATTTGTATATGTATAGAAATGTGTATTTGTTAAACTGTATTATTATATGCGGAACCTTAGGACTATGGTCAAGCAGGATATGTTGTATTCTGATATTTCTCCTGGACTGAGACAACTTTCCATTGAAGGCATTGATTTTTCAAAAGAGCAATAACAAATTTTTTAGATGTTCCTTACTAAATTATCGCTTCCCCAAGGCAATTAAAAGAGATTACATTCTTAAAAAGAAATTTAAAAGGAAAGATATTCAAATGATTAGAACTAAGTATCTTTTCTTTCCAGTTTCCCCTAAAGAAATGAAGACACAATTTAGTATGTTGAATACATTTTATCCAACCAATGAATTCCTAAAACAAACATTTAAATTTGAGACAGGTAAATGTGTGTTTTGTGACACAGAGGATGAAGACTTGGGAAAGCTTTTCTTTTTATGTGATTTGCTCGTCTAACCATAAAAGAAAAAAGTGAGTGTATTAATAGATGATAAAAGAATGTAATTTGGTGTCAATAATTTCACTAATCACAAATGTAGTTTAATGTTTTTTTTTATTTTTTATTTTATGTATCTTTTTTAATAACACTAAAAATAACGCACTTGAATCTAAATGAAAGAAAAGAGGTCGGGTTTCTTGTGTCCTTTTTGGATGATTTTGATTTGGTCCTTTGATCAGGAGCTGTGAAATTCCCCCTTTGTACGTGAATGTGTTTTTGTTCACAATTTGAGTTTTGTTTTTATTTTTTTCTTGCTGTGCATTTGCTGTGTTTCAATGTGATCTTGTGTGGTGCCTTTTTGTTTCTATCTGGGGTTCTGAAGTATTAATTTTTAAAAAAGCATTTTTAAAATTATATGCGGAACTCGGAACCATAGCTCTCTTGTTTTCTGGGGAAGGAAAATAGTGTAGAACCCGGATATCACCGGCTTTTCAACATGGATCCGTCCTGAAGGAGATGTTTGTGAAGGAGACTAAATTCTTCAGACTGTATTTTAAATGATGGTACGGATGGATTTGTGAAGTTGAATATGTTTTGTAACTAGTTTACGGGTGGTGTTGTATGTGTGATGAAAAGTGTTCTGTCTGTCAGTAAAGTGTAATCGCATAATAACATATATTTGTACAGTTGAGCTCTTGACTGTACCATGAAGTGTGCTCGCTGCCTGCTCCAGCTGCAGAACCTCACATGGATCGGACCTGTCCGAGTACAGCCCCTCCAGCCCAGCCCGCTACCAAGACAGGTAATGCAACTCAATCAGGATAATACAACTTCTACAATTATTAAGACGTCCCTATTTACCCGGGACAGTCCCAGTTTTGAGCCCTGTTTCTCCTGTCCCAGCAGATTTATCCAACACCAGTGATTTGTCTCAGTTTTATACAAGAAATGTCCTAGGTGTCCCTATTTTTGACCAATCTGATACCTGCCAACAGTTAAAAGAGGCTTAAATGGTCATTTGTTTAGGTAAATTACAGAAATGCTGCTTTAAAAATGACCACAACAAAGGAAAATGTGACTATACTGACTCACATTAGTGTCAACTGCATAACAGTTTTCCTTAACAGTTTTCCTTACACACTTGTTTCACAATTTTATTATTGCCAGCCACCACAAACCAGGGATGTACCTTGATGTAATATTTGCTTCATAACAATACTTAGGCTAGATAGTCTTAGGTAATTTTCCGTCCATTATTCATTCATGGCTGTTAATCTGCACTATCAGCCTCTCTGATCCCCAACAATCACTCACAAATGCACCAGACACATACTTAGGTGAGCGAAGTGTCTCGCCTAAGAACACACCATTATGCACTAGACCAGAGCCATTGTTGCGCCACCAGTACTAACAGGACCCAACCCTGCTTAGTCTTTGAGATCGGATGAGACAGGGAATTGATAAGATGGGGAAAAAATCCTATATGAATTCCTAAGATGTTCCTACTAGTGGATTTAACCAAATCTCATGACAATATTTTTTTGCAGATATTGAGGCATTTCCATCAAAGTCAAGCTGTCCTGAAAAGTCGATCCACAGCTCCTGTAGAATTTATTGAAGACAAAGAAAAGAACAAGAAGCCTAAAATCCAAGATGACCTTTTTGAACATGTGGCCAAGAAAAATAAAACTAAAGCCACATTTAACCGAGTTGTGGACGTTTTCACCAAGCAAGACGTGAGGAGACGGGGGCATGTGGAGTTTATCTACGCTGCGCTGAAGAAGATGCCGGAGTTTGGAGTAGAGAGAGATATCACAGTTTATAACAAGCTACTGGATGTGTTCCCTAAAGAAGTATTTATCCCAAGGAATTTCATCCAGACAATGTTCAACCACTATCCACGGCAACAGGAGTGTGGAGTGCAGCTTTTGGAGCAAATGGAAAACTATGGTAAGAGAGAAAGCAATTTAATATTATTTTTAATACAGTAATCAGTTGAATTCATGGATTGATCCAGGCTTGTAAGGACTGGGTCAGTTAGCTGGCTTGTAAATGCTTCTTAGTGTTTACTTGTTATCTATATTTGACTGTGTAACTGAAAAAACTGACCTAAATAAAATCATGCTTTGTTTTGTGTTTTTTCTCACATACCTTCCTTTTTGTTTCAGGAGTCATGCCAAATGTTGAGACTAAGGTCCTTTTAATGCAGATCTTTGGAGAGAAGGGCCACCCCATGAGAAAATACCAACGCCTTATGTACTGGTTCCCCAAATTCAAGTATGTGAACCCCTACCCTGTGCCCTTTCAGCTCCCAGAGGACCCCATAGATCTGGCCAAGTTCAGCCTCAAACGCATTGCTGATGACCTAGACGCTAAATTAACTGTCTACCAGGTAAAAATGAAAAAACTTGAAAAGAAGAAAGTTCATTTCGAAATTACCAAGATTTTTTTTGTTTTTTTGTAGATGCCCTGTACAGATGTGACTGAGAGCGGACAAGAAATAACTTTCCCACATATTGTAGGTAAGCAATCTAATACTAAGTCATTCATTTTTGCATTTGTTTTTTTCTGTTTACCATTTAATGCATTATTATAATTGTGTGTGTCCTGCAGGTATTCAGAGTCCCAGTCAAATAGACCTACTGGCCAAGCATAACCCCAAAAGACCTGTTTTTGTTGAAGGGCCTTTTCCCTTATGGTTGAGAAAGACGTGCGTGTATTACTACATACTACGAGCAGATCCTGTCCCGCCAGAAGAAAAGGTAAGACTGAATATTGCTAAAACGTGGCCATAATATCAACAGATAATCAAGAAGCAGGAGAGGCTGTTATTGTTAATGCATAAAGGGAACTTGTATACAAAAAACGTCAATTACAGATGTATCTAGAATTGAATATATCTCTAGCACAAGATGGAAAATTAGACCTCTTTGAAGTTTGCAGCCCACATGCAAGATATAATATGCTCAGAATGATCTACTTCTGCGTGCAGCTGTGAACACACAGTGCTTAATTGTTGTTTGTACGGTGTCCTTGAGTGCCCAGAAAGGCGCCTTTAAATAAAATGCATTATTATTATCATTATAGCTTTGTGTGTCTGATTCTCAGGTGGAGGAGCCTTATGATCCAGAAAGGTGCTTTCACTATCCTCTGCAGCTTGACCTGGATTTGGATCGGGACCTTGGGGATGAGGAGAACTTTGACGTGGAAGACTGTAAGACCTTTTTATGACTGTCGAGAAATAATTGTGACTGTAAAGGCAATAACTTTGTGTTTTGTGTAGTGGATGAGGGGTCCGTCTTTGCCATGTGCATGACAAACCAGGGAGACCAAGCCACTCTAAATCAGTGGATATCCGGCCTGCAGGAGACTAACCCTATTTTGGGTCAGATCCCAACACTTTTCCGACTGGACTCTGGCACTCGGGAACTGCAGGTATCTTCAGATACGAAACCAGATCCAGACCAGGAGCAACAGGAGTCTAACCCAGAAACTGAGGAGTGCACAGCAGAGGAAGCAGAAGAAGAACCACAGAGAAGGCGAAGTATGAAGCAGTAAAACAGGACTGGTAACAGCAGCAGATCACTTTATTATAATGGAGTAAATTCTGTTCAATCAATGGTAATAATGCACTGGTGCAATATGTGAACGTAAGAAAGCAGTAGTGTCAGAGTGCGAATAGGCTCATTTCAGAAACAGACAATTGTAAATGTTATTGTCTAAACAATAAATGATGTGATTTAATGGAGTGTGGAAGTTATTTCATATTATGTCACTTTGAATTGCTCATTACATTATTTCTTTAAATTAACTGTAGGATTTGTTTTTTTCTTGCAGCTGAACATAACCCCTGTACAGTGTTCATTTTAGTCTGACCCCATTTTTTTTGACAGTGTTTTGTGTGAGGCTGATACCGCTACGTCTGACAATGATTTTTCTGAAACTGCTGAGACTGACTACTTTGAGTCTGAGGGCGTTTTCCCAAAATGTGACATATTTTTGTCTGACGATGACAGAGGTTTTCATCAGACCTGACGACTTCTATTTTACTCCAATTCCTTTTTGTCTGAGATCTGATGTTTTTTCATCTGATGTCTGACACTGATATCTGAGGATGTCCTAAAATGAACACTGTACCCTGTCCCTTGTCCCACTTAGAGAATGTCCCACTTTTTTATTGATGCCACAGTGTATATGGTCAAATAAAAACATGAAACATCAAATAAACTTTGTTTTTTGTTTTTTTTTAGACAATTTGTCTCAAAGAAGTAGCCAAAATAGAAAAACTTTTTGGGTGTACTGGCTGTCATTTGTCATATGTTAACATCTTTTGCTATTCCATTCTCTCTGTCAACAATGATTTAAAATTTTATTTAAGATTTGAAGATGGTCACCGTAGGAGCAAGCAGTTACCAATCAATTAAATGATGTGCGTATAGAACTTTAGAGCCGTTTTATAGCACTGAGAGCATAAGAAGACCATGAAATGGAAGTAAAATCTTAAACATTATGAAATGATAAACAGAAAAAGATATTTCAGTACAAAGGTTTATTTTGAAAAGGCATCACGCATTCCTTTTGAACAAGACGCAAGTACATTCTGAGGCATCTAACTGAATTCAAACGTCGACACCTTTTATGTGGCTTTGCAGGTTCTTAAAAGTATGCATGTACAATGCTTTGTGCTCAAACCATTACCATTCCAGTCTTTTTTCCTGAACATTTAAAAGTAAAACAATACTAATCCAACAGCACCCCTCTAACCCATAACTACTAACTCATGCAAGAAAGCCTTTGGTTGCCACATACTCACAAATGACTTAATGATCTAGAGTAAGACAAAACTTTGAACTGTATTATTTTCCGCTACACAAGATGAGACTCAATAAATAATAAATAGTAAAAGAAAAACACATTTGGCATGATATAAGCACAAATAATAGTGTTTGTGTTTTCACAATATCACATAGTGAATATACAATATTTAACAAGTTACAAAAGTTTTTTTTTTTATCAAAACTGTATTGACCTTTCAGAATGGTTACAAAAAATTTATCTCTTCAATGTTTTCCTGTATGTTGTGCAGTAAAAATGACATAAAAATGTGTAGTGTCTATTGTGTTGTGCATTTGTTTTCATTGCTGGCGTTGGTGCAGATTGCCCCATTAAAAAACCTCAAGAAAAGAAAGCAGCCTTCATATCACAGCAAAAATGTCATTTAACATCAGCATTTGGAATGTTATGATGGATTACTGCAAATAGAACGTGTCACTACTGCAATAATGTGAATAATTCATAATACAGCAACCCATTGGATAACCCGTGGTTTACATCTTAAAATAAATCGAATAGTTTGTTTTAGGCATAGACCAAACTGATTTGTAGTGAGGATTATTTTATCATGGCTAAATTATGTGATTAAAATTAAGGTGCAAAATAAATCATATGTATGTCCCCATTACAAGAACTCACAACACTAATAAGTGATACATTTTTACAGATTATTATAAATAAGACAATGGGCCCTGGACTTGGGTCTTCTCTGATTTCAATCAGTTCATGTGTGCTTCTGCAAAAAATAAAAACAGGAATTTGGAAAAATAAATAACTACTGTTCTGAATCTATATTTAACTGAGTTAATTTAATTTGAAGCTGATTATGCAAATAATGATATTTGATCTATATTTGGTGTCAAGACACAGACAAATTATACATTTGTAAGCAGCGCCTTCAAACACACAATATAGAACAATCCACATATAGAAAAATGCAATTATCTGATATGCTACAAAATGGGTGGGGAGGCAAACCAAAGGCTGAAACAGAACTGCATTTTGGCCCCATAAAAAATCTAAGCAACTGGAAGCCTTTGTCGTATGTTTTGGCTCTGACCCAGTTAGCTTGACCCACCTGTCATGGAGGCGCTGTGCTGCTGGAGCTGGTTAGTGAAGAAGCGCTCCCTGTGGAACACCTGCTCGTCCCAGGCCTGTAGGATCTTGTGCCTCTCCCCAGACTCCAGATTCAGGGTGTGGGGGTGGGCCTCCTCGATGTGCCCCCGGACCCCCTCCAGACTGTGGACGTACTGCAGCTCCCCACACACCATGCACACCAGGAGCTGGTTCAGCGGGTCGTGATCCATGAGGTAGTGGTTCCTCCAGAAGTCTCCTGACAGAGCACCCTCCTCACCACTAGGGCTCTCATAGTCAGTGAAAACGCCATCTGAATAACAAAGAATGCCATTATAGTGTGTGTGGACCAACATACTGCTGAATATAGAATAGAATATTCTTCACCTATTGGCACCGAGTAACTCGGGAATTGGAAGGAGCCTACATCAGACTCAGCAGCATCGCTGTAAAGTAAATGGTCACATTTTTATATAGAGCCTTTCCACCTTCAAGCCACTCAAAGTGCTTTGTAACAAGGAACCACTCACTCATTCACTCATTCATACACCAGTGTATGCAGACACTGAGGGCTTAAGTGTCTTGCCCAAGGACACAACAACAGCGTTCATCTTGTGTCAAGACTGGGATTTGAACCGCCAACCATCAGATCAATGGACAAACCCTCTACCAGCTGAACTACTGCCACCCAGTACAATCAGACATGTAATCTGGATAATTTGTCATCACATCAGCCTTCGTACTGCACCTACTTCATTAAGTCCTCTGGTTCCACAGATGTTCCCAACCACTCATTTGATTCCTACAAATGAAGTACAAATAGTATTAATGACAGGATCAGTGATGTGTGAAAACAGATGTTTAAAATGTTCAAACTCTGGTTTACCTGTTCACATTGGTCTGTTAGGGGGTCCTGTGGCATGCACTGGGGCTTGTGTGGGGAGCAGCTGGGGTCAGGGGCTTTGTCCTTGTCATGAAAAGCCTTTCTGGCTCTCTGCTCCTTTTTCTTGATCCTCCAGTATTCTCTCTTCCTCTTCTGGAAGTCATCCTCAGATTCCCCAGGAATACGTTTGGGCGGGGAAATGGTTCCAATCGACCGGGAGGCGATATTTTGTGCATTGTTTTGTTTTGGTGGACATGGGATAGTTATGGACTTCAAGGTACGATTGAAGTTTTGATTTGGGGGCTCAATGGGCTGCATATTCATGCTAGAAAGTGGGTTGTCAGGGGGCTTCAATGTAGGAAGAACTGAAGTGTTCACATTTATGTTTTCATTCCTTCTCCTCGAGCCAGTGTCAGGGTCTCTGCTGCACACTGGTGACTTGACTCTCAGAGTACCCTGTGGGCCCGCATTAGCCACTGTAGGGCTGACCAAGAGGACAGTGGGCATGTCGGGTGCTGCAGTCCTGGACTGTGTAGATGGCTTGGGCAGGAGCGCTGGTTTAATCGCTGAGTTCTTGTTTATCACACAACCTGAGGACTGAAGGTAAATTTGTGTTAATATCAAGATAAACAACATTATCATTCTGTAGACAGGACATCCTAGCTTCAACTGTCCCACCCCTGTCCTTTTCTCACCTCTTTGTTTGTCCACCTGTCTCCATTCCTTATCTCTACTGTCCTCCCCTGTCTCAGCTCATGTCCCCTGTGCAGGACTAAGAGAAATAAAGCTGTGGTGCTCGTCATGTAAGTGAACTCTCTGAGCCTCTATTTTTGTTGCTTAGTGTCAAATACCAGAGCTCATCTGCACTTTCAGTGGGGACAAACGGGAAAGGCATTTTTCAGATTTTAACTGAGTCAGTAGAGAAATCCATGGCAACAAACTCAACTATGAAAAAATGTATTTTGTAATAGTGCATTAACATTATGTGATCATAGTTTAGCCTTTATCTAGGAAATGATAGATCCATCTGTTTTGAATAGGGAAGTCATAATTTTGACTATGATAGTGATTTTACAATATTCTTCTGTGTTACAAATACATATGCATATAAGGAAGTATCGCAATAACTTCTAATAACTACAATAATCGTTATTGTTCCATGCACAGTATATAGACTATTTGTTTTACAAATCCAACTATTATGCATGTTACCTGAACACTCCTGTAAAATGTCACATTGCTGCTGCTCCTCTGTCTGGCCTTCATCCGGGCCCTCTGCTGCCTCTTCATCATTTTCCAGTACTCCCTCTTCTGCTCCAAGGGCATCTCTTGTGGACAATTTTCCCTGTGGTGGTTTTGGTCTTGTGTCTCTGTTTCTGTTTCAATGGGAGGATGGTGTAGTTTGGGGGGCCCAGGAGAGCAGCAGTGGCCTGTTTTTGGGGCCTCTATTCTGGGATTTTCAATGAAAGGAGAGGTGTCAGGCATGTTGTTAGGAGCACTAAATGGGATTGTAGAAGGGGTTATTTGGAACACGTCTTTTTGCTCAAATGATACACGCTCAAACATTTTTGTGTCTGTTTGAGTGCTTTCTGTTTGGGGCATTACATCAGCCGTAACTGGCACGCAAACATCGTCCTGCGACAAATCTGGCTTCACGTCCTGCTCCACTTTTTCCTCTTCAGCCTCCATTTTAATTCCAGTCTCAAGCTTACACTCAGAAACATTGCTTAGTGATTCCTCCAGGAGTTTCTTCATAGAGGCCACCGCCAGCAGAGTGGTAGCCTGGTTATCTACACTCAAAGCTGGGTCAGGATCGGCCTGGGCTGGGGGTGGCGTCCGAGACATTGGGGGTTTGAGCTCTGGACAGATGGCTTGATTTAAATTTAGGTCAACTGCTGGCATTGATTCGTTCTCTTGTTTCATCTCATTTACATAAACCATATCATTGTTTGTGATGCTCCCTGACTGTTTTGGACGCCTTTTGCTAAGTGGCACGGCGGCAACATGCCTTTGTGCTTTCCTCTTGAGTAAAACTGCGCTCGCCCAAGCTTGTGAGTGGCTTTGCCTTAGCCGTACGGACCGGGCAGCTCGTTGCTCCCTCTTCTTCACCCTCCAGTACTCCCTCCTCTTCGCCATCCTCTCCTCCTCGGTCAGTGAAGGATCCAGATAAGCTTTGACTGGAGATGGGGCTTTGCATGACACAGCCATCTTCATGACACACCCCCCTGTTGTTGATCCAGGGTTTAGAGATGCTGGAGTTAACGTAAGGTGTGATCCTTGAGTTTGAATAGGTGCAATCTGTGAACTGCTACAACCTATAGTTTGAGATTTATCTGTCAGTATTTTGCGAGATTTGCTAGGTTGATGTCCTAAAGGTGATTTATAAGTTTTTAGCAGAGGAGGATGGGGCAGAAGCGCTTGAAGATGTTTACTTGTTTGTGGCTGTGTGCTATATGCGTCAATATTATCCACCTGTTCTCGTCTTTGTGCTGGCATGCTGTAATTCACAGTAACTTGTGGAATGTTAATAGTGACCGTCCCGTCCTCTTTGATAAAGCCCCCGATGGTCTCAGACGCATGCATAATTGCCTGGGACCTTGCCTTCCTCATGTCCTCCAGAATTTTATGGTAGCGTTTTACCCTACGCTGAAAATCGTTCTTCTCCTTCAACCTCAGTTTGACATCTACTGGCAATTTGGCACGCTGTTCCCTCTTCTTCACCCGCCAGTACTCTCGTCTTTTGGCTATGACTTGTTCGGGGGTGTCGTTGGGGTCAATTGGAGGAAGGCCTTTGCTTCCAGAGAGGAAAGATAATGATGGACATTTTAACTTCAAAAGCCTCTGTCTTGGTGTTGGACATCGTACTCTCATTACTCCAGACATATGAAAGGGGGTCAAACCTTTTCTGACTGGTTCAAACGGTCTCTTCACAACAACCAATGGGGGTGCAGTCTGAATGGAAGTTGTCATGTTGGTCGGTTGTAGATTTGGGGTTTTCACCAATGATCCAGACGGTATCAAACTTTGTGATGGAATATGCATTGAAGCACCATTACTTGAGTGTTGCTTTTGAACATTTTGTGCTCTGTTTTTCGTTTTGCCAAGTCGAGCCGCAAGCCTCGCCCGTTGCTCCCTCTTTCTGACCCGCCACAGTTCTCTGCGCTTGGCCGCTTTCTCCTCCTCAGTCTCCACTTTAACTGTTGAGATGTTAGTATAAATAGGCTTTTGATGAATGACCAAGGCACTCTTTTTTGCTAAATGGGGTGTGCTTTTCGTACTACAGGGCGAAGACACAACAGCCATATTAGTTGTAGGTTTGGGCTGAATGAGGACAGGGACAGAAGAATTCTGGCTAGTTTTTGGGATGAGCGAGCCATGTATAGGGGCATACGGCTGGAAAGAATGACTTTTGGTAAATGGAGGTATTGAAGTGTTGCTGTTTAGTTGACTGAGCAACATTGAATTGACAGTTGTGTTTTCTGGGGGCATGCATTCTACTGCCATTTTGCTTGTATTTGGGGATGGGTTGAGATGCAGTTGTTGTTTTTGACAATGAAGAGCAGCAAAACCACTTGATGTTTTGTTTTCTGTCTCCAAAGAGCCAACATTATTTGTTGCTACATTGGATCCATTTTTATCCTGCAACGGAAATGAAGATGCAGGGGCTAGTGAGTTTGGATTTGGTTTAGGGGGTGTTTGTCTCTTCTCGGACCGTCTTGCCCTCTGCTCCCTCTTCTTATTCCTCCAGTACTCCCTCTTCTGTGCCAGTGTAGCATCGTCAAACTCCGAGACAGGTGTGTAGCGTTGTCCTGTAGAATTGCCTTTACTTTTTACTGTGAGCATACTTCATCCAGCGTGAACAACCCATAGGTTCTGCTCCGGCTGCAAGCTTGTACTTTTGCAGCTAGGGTTGCTTCGTGCCATAAAAAAAAAGTAGAAAGTCCCCCACTTGTCCTTCGGGGCTGGATCTCACAGTCATAGCATCAGTAACCTGAAACAAAGCAAAAGAAATGTTACAAAGATGAAAGTACAATAAATAAAAAACAAATGCCAACCTAAATTTAACACCTAACATGAGAGTCTTACATTATGCAGTGCAAAAATATTTTAAAAACTATAGGTATCTTCCTCTTTTCCTTCTCATTTAAGGAATAGACACTCAAATGCAAATTTACAAGAAAATACCATTTAAAGCAATGCTGTTAATGCCAGCAACGTCCTAGATTTCCAATAACTAGGGTGACCAGACATCCTTATTTACCCGGGACAGTCCCAGATTTGAGCCCTGTGTCCCCTGTCCCAGCAGATTTATCCAAAACCAGTGATTTGTCCCAGTTTTATACAAGAAATGTCCCAGGTGACCAATTTGATACCTGCCAACAGTAAAGGCAATACATTGTCGTTTGTTGAGGTAAAATACAGAAAAGCATGTTTAAAAATCACCAAAACACAAAAAAATGTGACTATACTCACTCACATGTTTGTCATGCAGAACAATTTTCATTAATTACGCACTTGTAATACAATTTTATTATTACCAACCACCACAAACCGGGAGTGTCCTAGTTTTTGATTTTGGAAATCTGGTCACCCTACCAATAACAAACCTGACATCTGTAGTATAGCTATAAAACACACATTTTTCATTTTCCTCAGTGTTCGTAACAGAGAGCCCAGTGGTTCCGTTCATTCGGAGTCCAGGCAGGAAGAAGCACAACACTGTCCCTTTAAATCTGTCCCCTTCTCCCACAATTTTGTGTTGCTAGCAATTGTATTGTTTATTCCGACTCATTTTTATCACAGAACCTGTTTCGAAACCTCACTGATGCACATTTAGCAGTTGTAATGAAGAAATGTTAGTAAAAAAGCTGATTTTTTGTGCGTAAAACGTGCGTAACGCGGTGTCTCATGCAGAAGCACAATGGACAGAAGCTTCGTCTCGTTGTCCACACGGACGCCGTCTGCTTCGAGGAGCACCAAAACCCCGACAGAACAGCCCTAAAACGTGACCGTAGAAGACTTGGTAGAAAGCATGCACATTCGTTACCTTTAGTTAGCCCTAACTTCCCGGGACAGTTTTTTTCTAGCGGGTTGTGGACATGTATCCAGCCAGGACACTGCAGCTACTTTCCGCCAGCCACTCTCGCTCTGAGGCTGCCTTGACAACGCGCAAAGTACCAGGATGTGTGGGACCTGCATGCGCGCTCTGCATGTAGGACACAGGACAACGCAAGAACACGCCCCCGCCCCTTGAGCCACCACTCTGCCTGTAATATACGACCGACCCAAGAGCATTGATGTCGTGAATTCAATAAATGTCCCCGTGTCCGTCTCCATCCTGCTCCATAACTGCGGCGCGATGCCACTCAGTCCAGATCATGTGTAAGACAGGCCCAGTGCCAACCTAAACTGTGCCTGTGACGCGTCCGTGTCCCTTCCTCTCTCTCTGTCCCTCTTCATTGGGGTTATACACCTGCAGTCCCAAGCCATTGTTCATCATATGGCCTAGAAATAATACACCTTCTATATTGCATTCATAATAGACCTAATGCACCAGGAGTAGGCTATAAACGTCTACTCTTTTACTTTATTTAAATCAAATCTCACAATTACTTTATTTAAATCAAATCTCACAAATTGCATGGGAATAGTGCATTGATATCTATGTATGTCTCTGCTGAAAACTTAACCAAAGTGTGAGATGAGGCACAATTTAAAACGTGGCTATGAATTATTGTTGCTTGAAGATGCACTACGTAACTTTTCTACTGATGATGGTGGTCTGCTACTTGCTTGTCTCCATGATATGTGTCACAGTATGAAATAAAATGTATGTCCGCTTATTATTTGGAGCAATGGTAACGGTTAAATAAATGCTGGATATATTTAATGCTGTAGTTAGTAGAACATTTCATAATAAGGAAAATATTTTCATGGAGACAACATCATGGATGACACCCTAGAAAAGTTCTCCCTTTGGCCCGGGGCTGCACAGGGGCGCAAAAGTTTGGTATGGATCCTTTGCTGAAAACGGTGGATTGGGTCATTGAAAGTCCTGCTCTTGATATTAGGAGATGGTGAATTAAGCTGCCTAAAGTGGAAAGAGTCTAAAGTCTAAAAGATGACATGAATCCGAATCAAAACTAGTCAATAAAGAGCAGCCAGTGACAGGCCAACAGTGTATATCCCTGTCCCACATGGGTCTCTCTCATAGCTACGTGCGGGACGTGACAAGCGCAAGAAACTGGCCAAGTATTCCTTTGGTGAATTTATTTTATGAGCATTATAAATATTTGTTAGAGGTTAAATGTGTAGCAGAGCCACCTGGACCTACCTGGTATAGTTTGGTTAACTTGATCAGACAGAAAATTCTTAGCTCAGATAAAGCAGCTTGGGTGAAAGACGAGGTGATCTAGTAACCCATAATAATTCACACATAAATAGGCCTTTAACTAGCCTAAGATTATTGTCCAAACTCACTTCCTGGTAAGATGTTGTGTGCTAATGCTAATGTTTAAGGTTAGCAAATTGTTCTGAATGAATCTGATACGTGCAGAAATGCAGTTATGTGAGTGGCGTAGGCTGCTGCTGCCAGAGCTGCGCGGTTTGGGACTGCACCCTGCGCACAGAGGGGACCTCACATGCGGCCTGCTGTCAGCAGCAGCTCATGGGGCCCTCGTGTACACAGGACCCGCCTCGTGTTTAACCTCGTCTTTTCCGAACAAACCCGAGGGTGTTTCCACACTGTCCGTGGAAAGATCGGCTTTATCTGAGCCGCTTATCAGTCGCTCCCGCTGTTGGCACTGCCCCCCGGGGTGGGTGTGCGCTGTCGACGCTGTTACTGTCTCTTTAAATTTACCCAGGAGCCCCTTAAGGAGCCCCAGGGGCCCCTAGTACGGCTCCCCACCCTGAAGACAAGCAAGAGCCTTAAAATACATTAGGAGGCCTGCTAAACGCTGGCACACAGTGCGGAGAGACGCGGCGCGCTTTCTACTGCACACTGTGGTTGTGTGAAAAGTTAAGTTGGCTCCTCGGCGCTGGTGTGTGGGGACATCGTGGTGGAGCGCCTGTTCACAGCAGATGCGTGTCGAGCGACATGTTTCAGTGGTAATGACATGTCCTGCTCCGGCGGTATGCTACGGTAGAGCACTGAGGGACCCAAGCGCTGTGAGAGCCGCAGCCTGGCAGTAATGGAAGAGCCAGACACGGGCGGAACAGAGCCCGGAGATCTCCGCTGTGCCGAGCAGGCTGAGCTACTCTCATTAATAATAAGCGGAGACGAGGAAGCGACGCGAGAGGACAGTGACTTGGAAGGTAAACTGTTGTAATTCTCACCATTTTCAACTACACAGTGTTAAACAGTCAAAGTGTGTGGCTGTCAACGCACAACCATTGTCAGTCAGTTAATCCGCGTCAGGGACAATGCCATGGAGCAGCATGGCCCCTATGTCTGTGGCTCCTATAAACAAAGGCTCTACAGCACGGGCCATGACTGCCACCTAGCGACTGCATCTCATGGTCAATGCCAGAGCCACATTGATTATTGGTTCAGATGACCCACATTCTGTGCCCTGTACAGGCGCATTTAGATATATGATGGCAAGTTAGACAAACCTGTCAAAGGATCTGCTACTCTTTGTCTAATTATTACTAATGCACAGACCTAATGTGTTTAAGAAACTTTAAGAATATAAATGTATCCTAAATGTATGAATTATGTCTACAAATCTGATGTTTCAGATGGAGACCACCTTGCTAATGGCCACGTTGACAAGAATTCAGAGACTGGCTCAGCCACGGCAGTCAAATCTCCAGGAACAAGTTACTGGAGCATCACAGAGGGTCCGGATCATCCACTCCTCCTCACCATTTCTCCTGGTAAAGCCAGGGCCCCAAGGGGCTCCAGACAGACTATTAGCCGTATCCCGGGTCGGGACCATCGGCGCTACTATCATGAGTACTGGCGCAGTGAGTATCTGATGGACTTTGACTCCCAGAGGCAGAGCATGGTCTGTATGGTCTGTGGAAGCTTTCTTGCCACATTGAAGCTCAGCACTATCAAGAGGCACATCCGACAGAAGCACCCTGACTCCCTGCTGTGGAGCGCTGCTGACAAGGAGGTTATTCGCTCAGGCTGGGACAGCCACCTGAATATTGCTGGGGGTCAGACCTTCAGCTCTGCAGAGACCACAGCTGCAGAGGAAGACCTGCTCCTGTCCAGTCAGCCTGCTGCTGGTACGTACTGCTGTTCTTCACATCTCACACTAGGTGGCACTATCACTATGCATTTCACAAGGCTGGGTGATGTAATGCTATGTGAACAGGCAGAGACTAAAGACCAATCTCCACACATAACATAAATAGCATAATAAACACAATAAAATATATTTTGTAAATATCAGTAGCTTTCAACCAGGCTCAGTGACATTATGGTTATTGACACACACACACACACACACACACACACACACACACACACACACACACACACACACACACACACACACACACATTATTCAGAATGACATGTCTTTTGAATCATAGTAATAATAATAATAACTTGTTGTTTAATTCATTAGCTGTGGTGGATGGTGGGACACCAGAGGACGGCTCCCAGGACATGTCCTTACAGTGTTCCAGCCAATCACCCTGTCCTGAGGATGTGGTCCAGCCTCAGCCTAAACAGGAGCAGGACACAGCCGACCCGCTAGCCCAGACTCTGGAGCAGTACTTGAATGACTCACTGCATGCCTGGTTCCGGCAGGAGTTCCTCATGAAGTACGATGGTGAGGCAGGCCGGCTGCAGTGCATGGTGTGTGGGGTCGAGCTGCCCTCACTTCACCTGGAGCACATAAAGAGGCACGTGTTGGACACACACCCCAGCTCCCTAGTCTACAGCTCAGAGGAAAAGCACTGCATCCTGCAGGCCTGGGCTCAAGCGCACGGTGAGTCAACACTGTGTGTTTCATCAAGTTTAATTAGCATAAAATATTGAGACAATGTAATACATTTATTTACAGTCAACATTTGATTTTGTGAGTATAATGTGCATGTGTTCTAGTTGTGTTCTAGTTTCCTTTGAGAACAATTACATGTTGAACAAACCTTGTTACCATAGTGAAACCAGTGAAAGGACTGATCTGTGTGCATCTTGTTGTCTTACAGGAGAATTAGAAAACCCAAACATATCAGAAACAACCACCAAAGAATCTGCCGAGGACCTTTTTGCTCAGGATGAGAAGACCCTCGTGGTCAAATCCGATTTGCACCAACAGGAAGATGGCAGCTCAGCTCAGGGCACTTGTCTTATTGGAGAGGATGGGGCAGTCGGAGCGCCGCAAATAACTCCTCCACCTCAAGCACCAACCAAACGTGGACGTAAGCCCAGAAAGGCTCGATTACGTGGGGGTAACCCGTGGCGTCTGCGACTGGACTACCTGGTGGCGTATGGGCCGCAGGGTAAGGGCACGTACTGCATGGTGTGCTCAGAAATCTTGCACGAGACCAAGGTGAGCAGTTTCCGACGCCACATCCAGGAAGCTCACCCCGAGACCACCACTCTGAGCAGGGAGGAGCGGGAGGCCATGGCTGCAGCCTGGACTAAAGACTATTCTACAGACGGGCAAGAGGGGGAGGATGGTAAGACCGCAATGTGGCTTTAACACCCAGCTAATGTATGGAATTAAATAGTGAACTGACCTGCAATTTTAGAGCTTCTTTCTGTGGTTCCCAACTGGTTTGATTTTGGAGCCACATTTCATTTGATAAAAATATTTACATAGTTTGCCACAGTCTTATCAATAACAATTGTAGTTTCCAAATTAACTGGACCCAGATACTGTGTTTGATCTGCCCATGAACCACTTTTGCATCCTGACCCACCATTTGGAAACCACATTCATATTACAGATTGTTTCCTTAATTGCATGATATTTTAGCAATCTTTTATTCCTAGATCAACTACAGAGGTTATCAAGCTCTGGTACGGGTACCAATGGTGGTACGTCTGGTGTCTCTGGTGGTACGAAGCAGTGAAATCTTTGTAAGATTTAATAAGAATATATAATTACCAAGCAATTGCTAATTTATTTTAATGTCTATGAACTATATTTGATCAGATAAAATGGGATAAAATGAATGATAAATTTTTAAAACTTTTAAAAATAAACTCTTATATGCAGTTTTGAAAATGAACAAATACATTTAAATAAGACAAATATATAGTGATACCTCGTGACATAACTTAAGTAATCAAACGAGACTGACCCCGACGGACTGGTTGATCAGTTCGAGCTTTGTTGACATTTGTTCTAATTTTAGCTTTGACTTGTTCCTTTAGTTTGAGGCTGTCTCCACAGTCTGCAAATATAGTAATTAGATCACCACCACAGATAAATGTCCAGGGAAAAGATCAGAAATGAGTCTTAAGTTTTAAAGGAGATCAAAATCAACATAGTCACATAGGCTCATCAGGGTTGTTACTGTAATAGTAACTACCACTGTAAAACTGATTCTGTACTGCAACCTCTTTCTCATTCCAACTCTCTTCTGTTTTAGCGGAAATTATTCAGGGCACCGCTGATGTCCTGGATCCAGATGGGACGAAAGAGGACAGCTCCCCTGACGCTCACACAGTTGGTAAGCGCTTGAAAAAGGAGGTGGGCGACGTACACGGGGGTTCGGGCAAAGGGGTGCCCCCCCGACAGACCCACTACCCAGGGAAGGACCAGCGGCGCAACTACCAAAGCCGCTGGAGGGACGAGTATCTCATGGACTACGATTGTCGCAGGCATGGCCTCATCTGCATGGTGTGTGGAGCCACTCTGGCCACACTCAAGGTCAGCACCATTAAAAGACACATCCAGCAGGTGCACCCTCACTCTTTGCTCTACAGCCCCGAAGAGCAGCAGCGGGCCCTGGACACCTACAGCCAGAGCGCCCTGCACTTCAGGAACACTGAGGACTATATCTCTCTGGACCACGTGTACAGTGACCCACAAAGCTTTGGCACTTAAAGGGCTCCAAAACCCTCACAGCAGGAGCACAGAAATGCACTTATTTCCCTCATAGTGAATCTATTTTGTCAGTTGGACAAAGTGGAAACAGAAAAGCCAGACCAGCCTATAAGTAATACATTACTTACTTAGTAAGTAGCCCAATGTTTAGGGGACTTTTGAGTCTTTATTTGACACAGTATAGACAGATCGGAAACAGGGTAAAAAGACAAGTGAATGAACTGACCCAAATTCAAATCTGGGTTGCTCAAATATGAAACAAGCTCGAAGGTGGACCACTAACACGGTGAGGTTGCTTTTTTATAAATGGAAGAACAACAAATGGCCATGTCTGCCTGTAAAAAAAAATCTGATATAGTTGTACTCAATGTTCCATTTTTTATTTGGAACAAACGTAATACAATCACCACCTGCAACCCACTGTGAAAGATAATATTCCTGCAAGGAAGATCTCCATATTATTCACCCGGGGTTTATGAAGATAAAAGATAAAGAAGCCCCTTTACCTTTGCGTTATTTCAACACCTTGATGTGAGAGCATTTTGACAGGAACAATAATCACATGTGGATGTCCATGTGCTTCTACAGTAAGTTCATTTTAGGGGATTCTGATCTTTGAGCTGAGTCTTCTTTCCCCTTCATACAAATGTGAAAAGCCGCCACTGATTACCCACAATGCACCTGTGCAACGATAGTTCTCACTAACCGATTGTTAGTCACAGGCGAATGTGGCTGATGCTAACCTGCCAAAGTGCGCTCAGATCCAGATGTTTGACCATACTTCTTAGCAGTTATGTTTCTCTTGATTTAGTCATTATGACACGCAAATATAGTAGATATGTTTCATTTAATTTTTATTTATTCAAAGATGTAAAATGTTTTGTTTTTAGCTTTTGTTATGTTATTAATAATACAGGGCTGGTATCTGAATCGTTCCAGATCTTGTGCTCTCAGGAACATTTGAAATGATTTCTTTTCTAGGATTAGCTAAAGACAACGCAGCACTTTGTCCCCGTAAATCCAGTAAACCCCTACCTTTCCTTATGACCTACAACTGAATGATGTTATTGCTGAAGACAATGAATGGCTTAAAAAGGCCAGTGACACCTATTTAATATTTGTTTACATATTTTTGGTTCTTTCCTCTTCAATTTACTGGTCTCTGCAGGCTGCACGGACCAGCTGTACATATATTCCTTTGTACAAGCACTTTTCTGCACAAATTCAGTTTTTCTACTTCAAACATTCAAACATTTCTTACACCCCTTTTCGTCAGTATGGGTACTTTTCATTTTTTTCATGCATTGTACAAAGTTTATGCAAAAACAACAATATGAGAAGCTAACTAACACAAAGCCTAACTCAGGGATGAACACACATTGAATTAAAGCCAGACTACGAATTTACAGTTATGACTTTATTATATCACTGAATAATATGCAAATTGGAACATGGATCTGGAAACAACCAAAAATGCAACAGTAAAAAACAGCACCTTAGTCTACAATACGACAAGAGATGTATTGTAAAAAAAAAAATCACATTGTAATTCCCTCTCTGTTATATTCCTCTCATGAACACATTGCTGCATGAATTCTAATTTATTAGTTCCTTAGTTTAAATAAAGAAATGTATAAAAAATTTATTCTTTCCTGGTGTCACTTTTTTATGAAGCAAAAAATGGATCTCACAGACCAATACATTATTCACGATACTCCAGTCAAATGAATAAAGGCTTAAGTTGAAAGAAATGTAATATGTGTAAGACTAGAGGATCATTTCTCCTTTCATTTTTCTTTCCCGTCTCAGATGCTTGAAACAGGTGGGCTGCGGCAGGAGCAGCACAGTGCACCTGGCGCCACCTGTCAGCTAGAACAACAAAGGCTCAACAAAGGATCTGACTGTTTTTTTTAGGTTCAAGTCTAAATTAAAGAGCGCAAACTCATGGCATAGCTAAATAATTGAAATGAAATTGCAAGTGAATGGACACAATAAGAAAACTACAATTTGGGGGGGAAATATAGGCCCTATGTCGTCTGCTGTGAAACTAATGTCTAGATCATGTATTAAAAAGGTGCCTGTTATCCCTGTAATTTAGACTACAACAGATATGCTTTGAGATGCATGTTGATCTCATGAGTGTTTTATCAGTTCAGACAGAGATTGCAATTAGATATGATACATAATTGCCCTAAAAATCAGATCATCTCACCTTGTGTCAGTTTTTATTTGCATAGGACTACCCCCTACTAACTATATTTTCAACGCAACGGTTTCACCCTCGATATCCAGAAAGATAAACTTAGGCATTTCTTGGCAATTCTAGATTTACCAATGACTAATGTACCAACTTTTCTAGTTTTGTTCAGAATGATTTTGGCAAAAAATGAAATAAATCGTCTGCAATATTCTACCAATAATTGTAAATATTGTAATAAAGACCAATATTAGGCCCATTATTAGAAAATGTACAGTGTTTAACAAATTTATTAGACCACCTGTCATGAAAACAAGAAAGCATAAATAACTTCATAGTTTCAAATTAACCATTGTTATTCATTAAGAAAATGACCAGTTGGAATAACAAAATAGTCCTTGTTGACAAATAATAACCAAAAATGTGAATATTTAGTGTGAGCTGCATTCTTGCTGCTTTGTTTTTATATCATTTTACAAAGTTTCTTTTATTATTGAGTTTCAAATAGTTTCTAGCTGTTCCCAGAGACTTGCTTTGGATGAGACTTTGGTGTCATTTTGGAAAACATTAAACTTGAAAATTTATGGATAGCAACAATAGTTATATTTTAGCCTTAAAGATATGGTTTTGATAAAAAGATCTTACATATACTGAGTGGATTAACCATTATAGAAACATAAAAATATATTTTGGTAAACAGAAATACTGTTAAATTACGTATGACAGCAGTGGAAAACACCTTATAGTGGATTATGGTCTGATAGATTTGTTAAGGTCTGTATGTGAAATTAAAGTAGAGAACCTCAAATTAATCCTGAAATATTACTTAAAGGGAATCAAAATATGAGAAATTTTTCCATGACTTTTCTGTTTCTGTTTTTCTATTTCCAAAAGCAGGCACCTCTCTTATATACAGATACACCTATACAGATACATCTATACATCTATATACTGTGCTTACCTGCTTTTCCAGTGAGATGGGCCAGCACAAGTTCTGATGAAAATGAGAAATGTTCCACCAAAAACCAAAGCACCGTCTTCTTCACTTGAGCAGTGATGTGCAGTCTAATCACTCTTCAGATGGAGGTCAGCCTGGAGATTAATGCTTGTGCTATTTCTGATGAACCCAACTGTCCTCAAATTCGCGGCCATTTTTGGTAAGTTCTTCCTTCCTTTCCTCCATTCATTCTCATAACTGTCTTGAAGTCACTTAAGACGGTCCTCCAATCAGAAACTATTGTTTGAGAATGTGAATACCGATTTAACAGTGTTTTTTATGTATGCATTATTTACCTGGATTAATCACACTAAAATGAAATCTGGGTTCATGACTTTCTATAATTTCATGTCATAATTTCATATAATTTCTATGTAAGACTAACTCTATGGGCAGTTTATGATTTTTGAAAGAAATAACAGACTCACAAACATTGAACCTTCTTTGTTACAGATGCATTCGACCTTGCATCAAACCTGGATCTTAACTGGGACTAAACCTGGTCTAGAACAGAACCAAACCAAGTCTACATTGTAAGCAGCTTTTTCATAGTAAAATAAATGATAGTGCAGCCATTGAACTAGTGCCAGGTTTTGTTTCATGTGGATAAGTCTAGTGATTACAGAGATAATAACCATGAACCAGGGCTAAACATTTTTATTTTTCCTTTTCTAATGAATTTTGCGCTGCCCTTCGCCTCAGTTTTAAAGCAGGTGGGTGATTTAAAATGTGGTCTTTGTTGGTTATGATGCAAAGCCCAGTTTCATGCAGTCATTTACTATTAAAACAAACATGCACGAGGCAAGAGTTAATCTGCAGAACAAGCAAGCCTATTCAATATTTAGTATAGTAAAAGATTCCATTATGCAAGACTCCAGTGGGTTTAAACTGAATCTGCATGTGACCAACTTGTAATGGCTTTCAAAAGTAGCGTAGTCTAAATTTAGAGCCCTATAATCCACCCATCTCTTCCACCCAAACAGGGGCATGGTAAATCTTCTTATTGGACATATTTATATGGACAATATTGTAATCTGGTGTTTTCCCCACTGATAATGCAGCGGGTTAACATGTCATGCACAAATAATCCAACAAAAAGTGGTCCTTTGATGCATTTTATTAATTTCACTTCGACATCAGTACAGAGACCACAAACTTTTTTCCAATTTTCTTTTTTTTTCTTGCAACAACTTTCCCAAAGCTTAAAATTTTTAAACAAAAGTCATACCTAATACAAAACAGCTGATATTAGTGAACTCCATCTAGATAACCAGTAAGTCAAAGTAAGACTTGCAAACACAGAAAAGTCACACACACACTCCCTGCACACGATGAGGACGAAGGGGAAAGGCCAAGAGGGAAGAGACATGCTTCAGATGAGTGACTTTATGGAGGTTTTACATTACAGAGTCCCAGAAGTCTGCAGAAAGCCTTCAAATATTCTGTTATGCATGCTAGTTACAACACAGTAGCAGTGAGGTCAGACCTTAGATTCAACACTCGGGTAAGAGCATGGAAATCTGAGGTCATGGCTAACAAAAATAGCATCTTTTTGAATTTATTTTAATTGCAGTCATGGTTTTATGCGGGACACATTTGAGCAAACCTTAGGGTGCAGTTCTATGCAAGAGCGTGTGCAGCTTACTGGTTTTTGACTGGCCAATCTGCAACCTTCAGAGCCAAAAATGAACTTGAAAAATCATCATTTCAATCAACATTTTAAAAAAAATCTAATAAAAACCTGCATAAATTTCCTTCAATGTCCAATATTTTGACTACTCGTTGTCATTCTTACTAACAAAACATTTATTATAATCTTAAATAGGTTATAATGCATAATCACAATTGCAAAATGGTAATGCCAAAATTCATATTGGTTGTATATAATGTATAGCAGCTTCGTAGCAGTATTTAGACCTATAAAATGGAGCCCATCCTGACCATTACTGATTTATTTTTGTCATTGTGATGTACTAGATGGCAACAAGGAGCATGCATAGTAAGGAATGTAGGGCTGCGACTAAGGGACAACTATGCAAAGTCCTGGACAAGACAATGAAATGGAACAGTAATCTCCATATTCACCTCTTAAAACATATGTGGAGATGTAGTAGTGCTATGTGACTTTACTCAAAACACCACTGGAACACACACAATAATTATACAGAACAAAAACTGAGTATGATACAAAGCCTATAGGGGGCATCCATCCTCGGGTATGACATGCGTTTAATGGTAGTCCAAAAGCAAAAAGGGTTCTCTAGATGAATATGCACCCCAAAAATCTGCTACGTTTCCAGCTACACTTAAATCAAAAGGTTTCCTCCCTAACGCTGGTACAGCCATATAAAAGCACGTGTTTGGATCCTAAAGTGGCAATGCAAAATTATTAGAATAAATTAACTCGAAATGAACAGCTGAATCAAAAATAGCCAGTCGTTAAAGCCAACATGGACACTCAGCAGTTTGTAGACACTCGAGGCTGTGACCACACATTAGGGAGTGTGCCTTATCTCAAACATACAGACCATTTTGGAAAAAATTACAAGCTCTTGTTTAAAATGTAAGCTAACTGACACTACGCCACGCTAGTATAAGAGTGAAAGCAGCCATTTTTTATCAGTAAAGTAGTGTGAAGAATCAAGACATTTACAGGTGAATGTTAGACCTCAACACTGGGCTATAAAAAGCAAGGCTAATGTGTTAAATACAGCAGAGCCTTTTCAATGGTGTATATACAAAAAGAGGGTGAACTAGACCAAATTATCACAGCTGGCTCAGTGTTCCAGTCCTTTTATTTCATCCTGCTCAAGGGTTTTAGAAAACAAAACATCAGTGCATTGCAGAAACTTATACACAAGCGCCTGTAAAAGAGGAAAGAAAACAACTCAAACAGGCCAATCGGTAACAGTGAGCCCAAATCCGGCTTCTGACATTAACCAATAACTGCAGAGCAAGAGCAGGAAAAGACTAATCACAAAACCACCAGTTACATTTTTATTTTTGTTTTTTTGTTTTTTTTAAACATTAATTTAGTCTGGTCTAGCTTCTACCTTCAAGGAAATGTGTAATTTTTAAATACAGACATTCGCTTTTGTGTGACAAGCCGTCTTCCTCCATCCCCTGCTCACTGTACACAACCAAACCAGCTTATGGATTCAGTCTAGTTCACTCCACCTGCCCGCTTCCCCGTGGTTCGCTGGAGCACAGGCGGGAGCGGTCACGTCTGTCCGCACAGGCACAGTTCTTTACCTAACGCTGGGGTTAAGCCGCGCAGTCGTGTTGGAGTGGTGTAGCTCGGATTTTTCTAGCTAGCGAGGTTTGAGTGGGACAGGCGGTGGTCGGCGGTACAGAGGAGTGGAGTTAGACCGGGGCAGGGCGCGGCAGAGGGGGGCCAGGGCCGGGGTAGGTATGCATGGAGATGGTAAATGACAATGATGGTGATGTAATGGTTTCTGTCGGACGTGGGAAATCATTCACTTTTGGTGCGTTTCATGGCTCCGGGAAGTTTCTCTTGCAACCTGTGAGCACAAAGAAAAACTTGCATCGTTTTCCACCAAAATGAAAAGTTGTGAGCGCAGGTAAATACTAACTTGGCCATGGTGGAGTTAACTTGATTGCGCACCAGATCGATGTACTGGTCAATCTGGGTCTGAAGAAAAGAAAACAATTCAAGTAAATATTTGAACAACTTTATACAAGAGCTACAATATTACTCAGCATTTTTTCACTAAATAGAGAAATACAAAATAAAAAGAATACCAAATTTTTCAAAGCTAAATCTCTTTTTGAGCTACCCACTCATGACAAATAGGCTTAGAGCATTGATTTAGACACAAATCTTTGATGGCCCATCATTTTTGTCAACATCCACCACCCTCCTGACATTGTACGGCCTGTATATTGTGGTGACTTCATGTTGAGCAGCTGTGCCTCAAAGGCCTCAGTGTCTGATGAAGGCTGTACTCATCAGTGAGCTCACTGCTTTTGGATCACGTGATGTCAGCATCATTACTGCACACTCACCTTGTTCTTCTCGTAGATGGGAGGCACCGCGAACAGGAGGATATCAGCTATGGACGGGAAGAGCAACATGTCAGTATCTAAGGTTAGGGGCATGACATACAGTTGTGCTCATAAGTTTACAGACCCTGACAGAAATTGATTGATTTCTTGGCCATTTTTCAGAGAATATGAAATATAAAACTAAAACTTTTCTTTCAGTCATGGTTAGTGCTTGGGTGAAGCCTTTTATTATCAAACTGTGTTTCCTCTTTTTAAATCGTAATGATAACAGAAACTACACAAATGACCCAATGACAGCTTGGAGTCTCTGGTGTTAGTTGTGGATGAGGCTCTTTAGTTTCTCTGATAGTAAATCTGCCCATTCTTCTTGGCAAAAGGCTCCAGTTCCTGTAAATTCTTGGGCTCTTGTCTGAACTGCAGCTTGAATCTGCCCAGAGGCTCAGTGATACTGAGGTCAGAAGAGACGGCCACTCCAGAACCTTCACTTTATTCTGCTGGAGTCAGTGACAGGTCCACTTGCCTTTGTGTTTTGGATCATTATCATGTTGGAATATCCAAGTACGTCCAATGTGCAGCTTCTGGACCAAGAAATCATAAATTCTGCCAGGGTATGTAAACTTATGAGCACAACTGTACATGAGTTAACAAATATACTCTGCACAGTTTGGCATTGACCTTTATAATAAACTAAAAAGGATTACAGCAGTAAAATAATTACTAACAAGTGAAGGGATATTGCAGCTGTTCACACCGCACCACCACACTGTTTTATTGAGGATTAAACTCAGTAGTTTTGCAGTGCGACGGGCCTGATAACGATAACAGTAAACTCAGTCAGATAGTATCTCGATGACCTAATTAAGGACCTTCCAGAGCAACTGACCACCCAGCCCCAATTGGAGCAGAGTGTCGGCCCCCTGTACATCACTCATCTTCACTGTGGCCTCATTCTCCAGAAAAACTACAAGTACTATTAATTCTACTGAGAAAATTAGAGCTCTTGTCATATCCCATCATGCACTGTTGAAGGCATCCCATGGTCCTTACCCAGGATGAGAATGGTGATCCCGTTGAAGACTGCGCCTACGTAGGTTAACAACCACATGACCACAGCCAACTGCACAGAAGACACACAAGGCAGAGAAAATGTTAGAAACCTTAAAAAAATCAGTTTTAGCATTTTTTAATTCAACTTTAATGCGACTTAATCAAAATATATTCAACTAAAAATACCACTCCCTTTAACGTTTAGAAACCATCTGGAGGATTTACTCTAATGAGGAAGCTAAAATCACACACACACACCCATGGCCTGCCCATGAGAGCTGTCAGATATCACTGCTGGATTCACCTGTTAGTTTTGTTGCACCTGTTCAGGGCAGGGCACAACTGTCAATCTGCAGCAGTCAAGTCATCCGAATCAAATTCTTATGTGACAACGTGCAGTGTTGTACACATAGCATGTGTATGAGAGAAAATTCTGAGCTAAATAATTAACTGGCAGAATGCTTTTTAACAAAATGACCCATCTCCAGAGCTCACCTTCAGGGAGTCAACCAGGTCCTCAACGAGGAACAGGCGGCTCAACTGCTTCAGTGCTCGGTTGATGTAGGTCAGACTGGCGTCCACATGCTTGCGGAAGGTCTCAGGGGGGATGCTGACATCCTTTTCTATAAGCGATCTGTAGAAGGAGCAGAACATTAGTTAGCACCACTTCCAAAAGCCAGTAAAAATGATAACATAATATACTGTGCTTTTTAGACAATAGTGTAATACATGTAAGGAAGTTAAAGTGTCTTGGCAAATGAATGAACAAGATGAATTCCTGCATTTGTTGACTAACTTGTTTGTTTTGTTCATAAACTCATGAGAATACATCTTGTATCTCTCCTGAATCTGTGTTTGGACTTGAGCCCCAGAATGACCAGTCAAATCACAGGACAGCTTTATTGTTTGGACAGATGCCAAAAGGCAGGGCACCAGCGCAAAACAAAACAAACATGGGGATATGTCGGGCCTAATATCAGCACATTTTAGCTGTAATACTGACCATTTCATTTATAGAGGGAAGCTCTCAGAATAGCAGTTTTGTTTTGCCTTTTTGAATCTTTGTTAAAGGATTTGGCTGCACCATAACATGCAGTCAGTAAATAACAAAGAGGAGGTTAAGGTCACTCCAGCTGATGATACTCGTGACCTCCCACTAGTTGGAGCTGGTTATGGAAACAGTTCTTCTCATAACTCTCCACACTGGGGACACTGGTCTTATAGTATTAAGTCCTATAGTACTATGCTGTTCTTTTTAAACAAAATAAATGCATACTTGAAAGGGTGTCCATCGCTGGACTTCTGCACAGCCTGGACCACAGACTTGTAGATGCGGAAGGTGATGGTGACGCAGAGCAGAGCCAGGAGGAGGTAGGAGACCACACTGATGACACTGAAGGCTGCCAGCGACAGCAGCAGCAGCATGGACACTCCAAACACCACGCCCGACTTCTTGGGATCCCGCCAGTGGATCAGGTCTTTCACTACACACACCAAATGGACAAGATATTAGGTTTAAGCATGTGACAAGAAACCTAAAACTTTAGAACTGAATACTGTAGAAGTGTGATGGTTACAGGCAATAAAACGCACAGCTCCATGTTAGAAAATAATAATATATACCAATTTAGGCAAGGCTTTCATTACAAGGTAAGGTGTGATAATAAAGCACTGATGCAGCTTTCACTAAATCATTCAAACAGAGCCCTTTGCAACCCCCTTAAAAACAAAATATGAACCTAAACTGAAGTTGGAACAGTCGTATAATTCTGCCACAATGAGTAGTCTGGCATTAGTACATGTTCAGGAGAAGTCGTGCATGCAGAAGTGATGGGCTGTATAGAAGGGAGGCCGGTTATGTAATTGGGCATTGGGCTGGTTGGAGCAGCACTCCTTCTCTGTGGGATGGAGGGGGGTATTTCAAAAGCCTTGTATGTGCACTGGTGGGTGGTGCCTCGGGGCCCTTAGCTGCTCCAGCACGTTCAGCTGTAGCACAGGCTGTATAGGTCCATAGTCACACGCCACTTTACCCCATGCACATAAGCGCTATAAACTTATTTTGGATGTCACAGATACTGCTCTTGCCATAGCACCACCTGACAATTTTAATTTACTAGGTCTAAAAGAGAGCTGGCTCCTGAGTTATGAAAATAAGACGGATGTTATGGTTAAATCTGAAGCTCAAGTCGCAAACACAGTGACAGCTCATAACCAGTGTATAAAGTTTTGAAAAAAAAAAAATCCACTGACTTATAAACGTAAACTTACACATAACCAACTCAGTGGGATCTTCATGACCTTTAACCCAGTTTCTCAAAATCAGATTTGTATTATTTTTATAGCTTTCATATCATAAATGCAAATGATTACAAGGATATTACAAGGTTTCTCAATCCTTAGAGATTATGAAAGGGGAGCATTACGATTTAAATTGGCCATTTCCAGAGACAAACAGGTGTTAACTCCAGGCAAAATTACAGGTCAGATCTCAATGCATGTTTAAGGAATTTTCTTGGCAATAGAAACAACTGTAATTTATTGAAAGATAGATAAGAGTAAATGCTATACTGTGGAGCATTCCAGGCAAAAAGATAACATCATGGAGACAAGCAAGTGGCAGACTCTCCACCAGAAACAGCATCCCCTGTACGCAGCATGACAACTGGCACACCCACTGAAATCTAGGCCCACCTAACCAACAGAAACCGCCTAATAACCCACAGAGCTGTGACAGCAGTGCAGAAGAGCACCAAAATAGCAACCGCTCCAGGACAGGGATGTAACGATATTAGCAGTAGATTATTGGGGTATAAATTTTGCCTAATTTTCCACAGATCTACACAATCTGCACAGACTAAAATGTACAAGACTGAGGTGATTCAGCAGGCCATTAACAGCACTGCTCATATGCAGGATAAGGTATGAGCAGCGCACATTAAACCACTGTGTGTTTCGAGGTCTGCTGCCTACATGGGCCCCTATGTGTGTGCAATAGAGATCAGGTTTGTGGAGAAGTGACAGTGAGGGCTCACTCTGGCCACACAGCAGTAACACAACCCCCATTTAGCGCTTACCATTAACTAGCTAATAAATGTGAATACCATACCAAAATATCACTAATATGCACTAACCTTGAATGAATTGAGCAGATATTTTATGTCATATCAGTTTACTAATGTAGAACCAAACATGTGGGCTGTTTTATGGTTATTATTGAACTTGACAAGGTTTGGTTTGTTTGCTGAATGAAGATAGAAACCTGACACCACTGACTCTGCAGTGAGCCTTGTAAGCCAACGCCTGAGCTCCATAATTAAACCACCAACAACTGTCCCATAAGTAAAACAGAAGACAACATCCTGCTGAATGACTGGCACAATGATTAGCCTGAAACATTTTCTCATCATGTACCAATTTTAAAAGCAGCTGATAAAATGATATGGATGCATTTATCTATTGTCTAGTCCTACAGAAAGTTACGCCATCATTGTCAACAAAACTATGGACATTAGAGTAATAAAAGAAATACCAGGCAGGATTTCAAAAACTGAGAGAGATTAGAAATTTTAGAATGTTATAAAGTTGCATGCAGCTAGATTATTGGTCAAGGCAGGAGTTTCTATGGTTAGCAGGTCTAGAGTTTGGAAAGAAGAGGTTACCTGATAAGTGGGTTAGTACAGCAGTCAAGACATGCTCAGCAAGATGATAGGCTTCAGCCACCCATTCATCGATGGCGTCTACCTCTCGGGCGTACGTGCCGTCATGGGCAGGGTTGGAGGGGGAACATGGGGTCTGGGTGTTTGAGGGACAAGAAGACTGTGTGTTGTGCTGTGTTGCAAGGCTGGGCTCTACTGTATTGGGTTTAGCAGACTGAAGTGTAATAGTTGGCTCCACCTCTTCCTCTTGACTGCCTCCAAGCTCTCTGAGGGCACTGATTGTGAGCTTCTCTTGTTCAAGGTCCATAACTTCAGACTCTTGAGAAATCTGGTCATCCATCTTGCTTGAGGAGGTATGGTCCTCATCTTGGGTTTCTTCATCCTGTTTCGACTTTAGACACTCTCGCATAAACTGCACAAAACTGTCTGCTGGCTCAGTACTTGATGCATCAATGCAGTCAGAGGCCTCCTTTGTCACTAATATTAGATCTTTTTCAGCATGTTGTGTTTCACTGCTCTGCTCTTTGATTTTATTGCAGTTGTCATCTAGATTAATGTTCTGGGTTCCATTATCAACATCTGGTTCACTTGTACTCTTTGGGGCAGTGTAGAATATAGAATAAGGATCTTGCGGATATTTTTTCAAGAAGGTTTCCTGGTTGGTAAAAGTGTTGTTGTCATTCTGTAATGTAAACGTGTCCCTAGCATTACTTTGAGTGATGTTTTGCTCAGTATTGACCAGGAAAGGGTTGGTGTAAGGTTGATCTATGGCCACATCTGGTTCACTGTCATCACCATCATCTGCAGGAGATGGTGGTGCATCGTAATCATAGTCGAAGGATTCCCTGTCATAGATCTCATCATGTAGAAAGCTGGTCTGGGGTTTGTGTGCTTCTAGTGGAGGGTCTGTGATTTCTCTAACCGTTTCATCCATTTTGGGCTTGGGAAAAGATGCTGGATCGGCTGTTGCATTGATGGGATTTGATACATCCATTGTTTGGTCACCCCACTCATCATCATGATCAGAAAAGTCTTCAGGATCATTATTTCGCAAATCGCCAAAATCCTTGGATGGTACCCTAAAGTCATCTGCAGGTTGAGGCTCTGCAGCTGCTTCATGAGATGGTTCTTGTTGACCGTGTTTAGGAGAGTTTTCTGTGTCAGACTCCACCGGTGAGGAAGGTGGAGAATACCCCTCTGTAAACTGGCTTTCAGAAATTCTATCATCAGGACAAGGCTTATTTATATCTTCAGCCTTTCCAACATTTTGCTCTTCGGCTTCCTCTGCTTCCAGCTCCATTTCTTCATCACTGTAATTGGGCTCATCAGTCTCAATAACATTGATAGTGGGAACCTGCATAAGCTTCCTCTCAGACTTTGCAGGTGGAGTCTCTTTGTCGTCTTTGGGTGGATTAGAAAAATCGGGTCTTTCAAATTCAGAAGAAGCTGGAGCATGAACAGGAATGCCATCTTCAATCACAGTATCATCAGACTCCCCTGAGCTGTCCACTTCAACAGTTTCTGGTGGGTCTGGATCACAGGTCAGTTGGGTTTTCTCACTGTGCTCAGGCGATGATATTGGAGCTGGCACCACATGGGTATCAGGCAACATCGGAATGACAGCATCTTCATTCTTTTCTTGTTGATTCCACATGTAGGCTGTAGGCAAGAAGTTGAGGTCAAAATCACACTCTTCGTCTGCATATGGATTCTGGGGAACAGGGGCCTCTTCAAGATTTTCACCTTTAACAGGAGAGTCCATGAAAGGATCTGGAACACGAGCAAAGGAGGTGGACCCCGCAGGTGTGACATTTTCTTTTTCTTGTGTGGAGTAAATTCTTTCTGAAACAGGACTTTTTGTAATGTCATCTGAATGAAAGTCTGGTACTGGAGGTAAATGAGTCTTCATCCAATCTTCAGTTTCTTCAAGTTCCTTCAGCTGCTTACAGTCTCCAAGAACCTCAAATGGAGAGTCTGGGGATTCTTTATCTGAGGAGCTGCCCTTTTTAGGAGCTGTAGTTGTTTTCTCATTTTTCTCAAAAGCAGCTTTTTGAATCTCAATGGAAGAACGTTTGTCAGTATGACGATCTCTATAATGTGAATAACCATCACTCCGAAAATCGGGCTCCTTTTTCTTTGCAGCAAGTGCTTCCAGTGCTTTGATGCGCTCTGAAACAGGTGAGGTCTTTATGGGAGAGTCTGGTTGGTCCTCAGACTGACTGCTAAAATTTCCATGCGAGGAGGAAGTCGATTGTGGGAAGTGTAGTTCACAGTCAGACCCAAGAACCCTTTTGTCTGCATCAAGTGGGACAGTGAAGAGGAAAGAGGAGGAGGTCACAAATATAACATACTATATCCATGCATCTTATTGTCATCTTTGTAGGTCAAGCTTTCATGCATTGCGGCATGACAAAATATATGAATGACATACTTATTAATGCATGGCAACTTTTAATTCTTAAAATTAATATTTGGCGTGGCAAGTCGAAATGAAGGCCAACTGGAAGCAGTAAATAAACATTTGGCTTAATAAATGTTCCGGTGGTGGCCAATAGGAGTCTGTGTGACTGTGTATAGTAAATTATTTTAGGCGCAGGACATTTTTCATTCAAAAACCAATGATACAGTCGAGCAGTATTATTCTCCTTGCTTCAAGTTAAGCTAAATACACAAAACACAATACATTTGTATATTTTAAAAGTGTTTCTTTATTTGACGTTAGTTCTAAATCTATAAATCATATCCTCCAGACTCCAGAGTAAGTGGACCCTGGCAAATGGTAGTCTGAGGATGTTCTTAAAGTAACAGTTTCCAACATCACATGGTCTCTAGGCTCTAACTCTCTGCTCCAGTAGTCATGCTAAGCCTTCATGCTAGCAGCAAAGTGCTATATTAGGAGACTCACACCAACTGTAATAGTCAACCTGTTCCTTTACATTCTTTCACTAGGGCAAATGAATGTGTTTATCTGGTGATCCACTAATGTACAAAATTCTAGACTGGTGCTAAAGTGACTGCTCTACAATGCCCTGGGTCGAGGCATCAACACTGCTACAATAAGGCTTTGTTATGGTTGAGCCACATGAATGGACTTTCAAACATTGTAGTAAAATTCCTGAACAACTCGAAATATGGCTGCGAGTGTTAAAGGAACAGCACCATCATCAAAACATATGGAGGGAGCTGTATAACCACCGCTGTGGGATAAGTCAAAATTAACAGTCACACTTTGAAGTGCGCCTCTAGTCATAGACGATGTGCCAAATGAGCAGCAGTTTTACGTAATGTATTTTCAGTCTGTGGTCACCCAAGTTATGCAACGGTTAATCAAAAGAGTGTTCTGTTTGCACTATTTTGCTAGAAATATCGAAGGAAAGACCCAGGACTAATTTACTGTCTTTACGGTGTTCAAACTAAAATGGAAATGCCTCAATTCTACACCAACATGCCACAAACATTTAAATGTATAAACCCCTCACAGCAACAAATGTTCTCAAGAGCTATGGTCTCCTAGTCAATTCATTGGTCGACTAATTATTTCATTGTGATGATGAGGATGCACTAGCAGAAAGAAGAAGGCACTGAGTGAGTGAGCTGGAGTTTTGGGAATGACAAGTCCATGTACTTTTTTTTTTTACTTTTCTGTATTGCATGGATGTTATTGCCCATGAGCATTTAACATTGTGTGTGTATTTTTTTGATCAGATCATGGAGATACTACATAGTTTTGAATGCTCTTTTAGCACCACTCCTTGTTTTTTTTCTCAACAGAGCCTGTCTTTAGTCAACCAAGTAGGGCCAATACTGTACAAAAAATGACACTGCGTTAGAGAAAATCCTGACTCCTTCTGTTCTATCCACCACCTAACATGATTCAAAATGAATCTCAAGATGAATAAGCAAAATTGATCAAAGGAAACCTGATAACGTCTATACAGCAGCATGAAACATGCAGAGCCTAGAACTAAGGCAGGTTGAGGGTTGGGGGCAGTGAGCAGCCAAAAGCGAAGGCCATCCAAATCACTGACTGAGTAGATATTCTCCAGTGCCCCTCATCCTCTAAGGCAGTGGGGGGCTTCAATACTCAAGCAAGAGAAGGGCAGAACCACCCCAATGGGACATCGTCGTCATCCATTTTTAGATTTCAGCTCTGATGTGCATGCTGTGAACCTGAACTTCTCTGGTTTCTTAAAATAAAGTGGCAGTCTTGGGATTATCTTGAACCTGGTGTAGTGCTGGTGACCTACATAATACTCACAGGCAGTAAAGCTGACAGGGCTCTGACTGCACAAGCTCAATCTATAAATTCCTTTGGTCTAAGGAATGGAACAGTCAAAATTTACAGATTTTGCTCTGTAATTAGAGTTTGTATGATTGCCATGCTGAAACAATCCTGAATTAATTTTATTTTAATAGATTCAACTGGATAATAAAAACAGTCTGCATATGCACAAAAGACATGATTCATTTATTGTGAAGATAAAACATGACAGTATAGATTTACAATTAAAAGCAGGCCAGAGGTATACAAGCTAACGGGTTAAGTGCAGGAACATATTTTTTGCGTAAGGCAGAGTAGAGGAAAAGCTATTATTATCATAACAAATTAGACAGCCAAAGCTACAATTAGGGCTGTTACTGGCTGTAGGGAACAGATGGAGGAGCATCTGAGAACAGGGTTTAAAAGGTTGACTTTCCAGGTGTGGATCTTGGGCTGTTTTGGTTGGGCATATTGTAATGCAAGCAGGCGAGGGGCACTAGAAATACAGGATGAAGAGAGCAAGCCAGCGAGAGTGAGAGAAGAGGAGCAGGCGAGCAGCAGAAAGAACCAGACACTTGCCTTGAGGAGACTGAATGAGAGATACAGGCGAAGAGGAAAGAAAGGAATCTGAAAACATAAAAAAGGACACAAAAATGATCATCTCTTAACCTAGCACTTAACACAAGACTTATCCAGCCTCTATAAAGTCAGCCACTACAACTGTGCACCAGAGAAGCTTCATGCATAACTATACAACTTATCCTGGTCTAGACACAACAGCAGACAAATGTGAAAATGAATCAAATGAATACACAACGAAAGCTCTCATTTTAACAAACCTGTAGTTTCATAATTCATAATGACCAGGTTGACGTTGCTAAAATTATTTATTTAGACTTTTATTATACATTTGTGTTTGGATGCAGATAAAGATTGAAAGCAAAAGGCTACAAATTCCCTCAGAAAGAGTGAATTGTTTGAGGGTTTGGAAACTAGCTTAGAGCTCAAACATTTGACCCAGTGACCTTAGTATGTGGCTGCAGTGACTCAGGTTTGAGATCAGGGGGTGTGTCAGGAGAGGCCTCTGCTCAGTGATGCAGAGTGGTGCAGGCCGGGCAGGTTGGGGATGCCATACCCTCGTCCCACCACATTCTTTGAGCCACATTCACACAACTAAGTCTACAAATGCCACACCTTTGCTCTTTGTCCACAATAGAGATCAAACTACTTCTGTGAACATATGCCAGACTGCGGGAGCAATGTGAATGACAGTTTCACTTGAAAAATGTAGCATACAAGTAGTACAAGAAGTACCAGGTTTGAACTTTTTCACTAATCAAACATCACGGTGTATAAAACCGGTGTGATTTGCAAAACTTGTTTTACCACAAAACGGCACCGTTATTAAACATGAAAAGAGAACATATATTTTATGATTGATGTAAATATTATCAAAAAGCCTCCCTTTAACTGGTCAAAGATGGCTGAAAATCCTGGAAACACAATAGAAATAAACAAGTGACAAAACACATCAAAACTCTTATTTGGAGCCCTACAATGCACTGCCCATAAACATAAAAAAAAATCCCAAGAACATGTTGCAGCCTGGAGTCATTTAGAGCTGCTTTTAACTGGCCCAGACAAGTGCACATATAGTACACTTAGACCAACCTTTTTGGTTTTGGGATATTCTGTATGTGCCATAGATTTGTGTTCAGTTCATCACTGGCAGCTCTGTTTGTGGCCTCAGGGCTGAGTGCAATCAATGGTTGTGTTTGTGACAGTGGTGTGGCCCGTGAAGCTTTACTCTGAGGATAAATGGCAGAGCCTCGGAGATGGAGGAGTGAGTTGACCAAAGATACAAAAGGAACAACCAGACCCAATGGAAATGTCATAATACGTCACACATTAGCAGTACTTTACAAAGGTAAAGAATCTTGTGAAATGACTGTTGAATATTGCAACATTTTAGACTTGCCAAATGGGTTGTCTGTGCTTTTGAAACATTTGGGATACTGTGCAGCAGAAAAAGGGATAAGACGGGAAGCTGACAGATTGTGGGATGTGAAGTAGGGTTGATGCCTGCAGTCATGTAAAGGTTAATCTGCGCAGAACATTCCAGTGCAGACGTGAACAGCAGTGTTAGCCCCGACCTTTTGCTTTTCCTTTTGCACAAAAGGTACAATGTGTCAATAGTCAGGGAGTTTTTAAAGATGGCCGACTTCCTGTAGAAATCTGTAACAACCACGGTAACAACGTGGTTTGAGTAATGAGGTCCTCATTTTGAAGTGTGCCACTTCCTCTGTGACTCGTGTCACTTAAGAGTGTTTCACAAATTAGTCCCAGTAAAACGATGAGGCAGAGGTGAGATATGATGTGCCATGTATTCACCACTTTGAACTACTGCTGCAATGTTATCAATAGAGCCTCACTATAACTATAGAAGAATTACAGAATTATAGATGTCACTTACTCTAGTACCAAATGACCACTTAACTCAGCATACACACTTTGTCTTTTCAGTGCAGAAAACTATCCTGTCTGAGCAAGTAGTACTCATTATGTTCATTTTTTCCCAAAAGTACAGATTATCTTGTCGTCCACATTTAGAGACAACCTGGCAAAGTTAGTAACCATCAACATAACAAAGTTGACAAAAATAAAATTGTCCTTGTGTGCTTCACAACTGTTTAAGCCCTGGTCTGGATCAAAAGTGGTGTGATAATGCTCGTGTGCTGCAGCTGCCCTGTCCGTACAAGTGGATCTGATTACACTGGGGGTCAGGTCGCGGGGCTCAGCAGCAGTTTTGTGCTGCACTGAACATAATATCAGAGATCTGTTTCAAAATAAAGGTTCATTTAACAACACTATAAAAGGCAACACATCTAACTGGCCTGTCATCTTGAAATAGGGATGTGCATTGCCTTGAGTCTGAAGATACGATACATATCATGATATGCCCGTCACGATTCAATATTTCCCAATATATCCCAATACTAAAACAATGGATATATTGCAATTTTTTCAATAATTACTTCTAATAATATTCAACTGCACCTTCACAAGAACCAAATTGTATGAAACATAATTTATTAGCTTTTTTAAATCATGAGAACAGTGTGAACTAATAAATTTGAGTAAAAAAATTTTTTTTAAAGATGCATTTTGAATCAATTTGAGAATTGTGCAATAAAGTATCATGACATATGACTGAATCAATTTTTTCTTACACCTCTATCTGGAAATGCTTAATTTTTCAGAAAATGTAACACAAAAATAAAGTGCAAACGAAGTAACAGTGAAGTGAATAACTTTTGAATCCTAAAATTTATCTAGTAGTTTGGCATGTGAAGAATGGAGCTTTTTGGTGACTCAGCAGAGCTCCCATGAGCTGAGCAGATCGAGTGCCTGTTTTCTGTCATGGGATGACAGAAAATGACACATTGTTTTTGTCAAATGACAGTTGGCTGTAAGGCAATATGTTAAAGTTTAAGCAGCAAAGTCTCCCATTATGTACATCTTCTGTGAGAAAGTGAGTGAGAGTTTGTAATTTATTTAACTCTTTCTATTACACATGTCGAAAAACGGTTAGACTGTAACAATAACTATCATTCTTAAGTGGTCTGGTGACTGTCCAATCTACATTTTAATGACTGACTACCATTTTTATCAATATACCCCTGGATAAATAACTAATTTATAAAAAGAGACTATTCTACTATGAATGTCAAAGCTAAAATAGTACATTTTTGTCTGTCAGTGCAACATAAAATGCAACATCAACATTCTCAATGCAGCATCAGGACCATTTTATTCAAAGCATACAATCCTTTTCATCACAAATATCTGGGAAATCAGCAACAACCTATAAGTTCAGATGAGGTCCAACAACATGGTCTGATGCTGGAGATGCCACTCCCTGTAACACAATAAGCTGTCAAGAGGCCCAGCTAGCATCAGTCTGGCACCTCCCTTTGTTAGCAGTGCACCTGTCTGCATGGATGTTGGCTGATAAAATTAAAAGTGGCATTTATCGGTAACGCTAAAGGGAAATAAACGAGCAGTATCGTGGATTATGTGTAAGCTTTTGTTCAGGGAGGAGGTGGCACCATGTTCAAAACACCAACACAAATGGGCAGTGCGCCTTTAAGAGGTCCTCCCTGTATTGGCTCCAGCCCAGGAACAATATATCTGCAGTGCTGCGCCGTAACATTTCGTTCTTAAAATTATTTTCCTATTCGGATGCCAAACATGATCATTTATTATGCTTCAAATGTGTGTCAACCACATTTATTTTGTACATCATAGTGCGTCAAGACTATATACCCTAACAACCAGACAAGCCTAAATTTCCCTTAAATGTTGTAAACACTGGCCATTAAGTATTATTTATTATGCAAGGTATTTGGATTTTAACAGTGTTTTCGTGCAACATATAGTTCTGTGGTACAACGAGGGGCGCAAGGGCTGAATATGTAATCGCTGCTGTTGCTATATACTTTTTATATGAGAAATATAATTTACAGTGCTCCTACTGTGTTATGTATTGGTCAGCATTGGTCAGCCCAAGACACGTAGGACAGCCTGTCCGCCTGTCAGCCACCACAGGTGTTTCTTATATTGGCTAAAATGAGCTTAACCAACATGAGTAGCCTACAGGCCATCAGTAAAAGAAATACAGGAATATTTAGATTCATAGGGCAATCAGTGGTACTTTACCTGGGAATGTGGGATGAAAGCAATTAAAGGTACGTGGCGCTCTAAATATTCCACAGTTATTTCTTACCGGACATCTTTGACTCTTTGGTAGCAGAATTGTGTCCATCGGCAAACCCCTGCGACGATGATATCTGGGCGGATTGAGTCATCGGGTCCATTTTACTGAAGCTTCAAACCAACTGCACAAAAGCGGTGAAATGTGTTTGATCTTATTCTTGCGTAAAGAGTCCGATGAACGTATTAACTCGACCTACTTTCCTAAAATTTCCCCAAGAGCGGGACTTGGCTCCGCACCTACACGCACGGTCCGAACACTGAGAGAGCGCGGAGATGGAGGGAACAAGGCGCACTTTGGAGGAGGGGAAAACATGTCGGCTGGGAGGCGTTTACTGCCTCCTCTAGAGTCAGAAACGAGCCAACTGTGTACAAGTACAATGTGTGCTGGATTTATTTATGCTTACTTTGCTGATACTGCCCATAAACTTAGTTCATTAAACTTAAGTCTATTCATTTATGCTATTATTTGTTTGGTTAGTTATTTAATAAACAAGCATATGCTTTACTTTCAACAGGACAGATAACACGCAAAGGAATATTCCTGAAGTCAGACAGAAATACACAATATTACATTTCATTAACACTAAATTACTTTTAGACAGTAGAACTAAGTATAATCTACCTCGTTCTTTTCACGTGTACATGTAGGAGACCATTTTATAACCTCTGATGTGTGCAGTATAATAATGTTTGTTTTATTATGTAAGATTTACCTTTGTTCTGTCTTCTACCTGTATACAGCTAAGCAGCGCCCTCTGTCGGTAGTGGTTGTGAGGAAATATACTGTGAACTACAAGTCCCGGCATGCAACTACAGAAAGTGGGCGGCAAAATGCTTGATTTCTAAGTGACTGGATGCGGTCACAAGGCCTGGCAGTACAGAGACGTTATCGCGGCAGATGATTCTTAGATCTACAGTGTGACGGAAACTTGGGGGCTCGTAACGTACGTCAAGAGTCTCTGGCAGACTGAACTGCGCGGCAAAAGGAGGGGAAACAAACAAAAACATGTGGTTGAGGATGTGAATAAACGGGTATGTAATTTTCTATTTCTGAGTCAAATCTAGTGCCGATAATAGCTCACGGGTTTGCCTTAAATCTGGCTATCATAAAATAATATTTGCAAAAATGCTCGATTGAAGCGCCGACCCTAAAGAGATGTGATGAGCTAACTAGCACTCCGTTAGCTTATTAGCGGCAGCTGATACTAGCCTCCATTCAATGTACTATTTAGTCTTTTCAGCGCATTTCCTACAACTCTAAAATCTCGCTTATGCTTCCTCTCGCTTGTTAACGCAAATTAGCATTCATGAATCCACGTAAGACCGTTCTTTGTGCGAAGTTAATGTAACAATTTAATTCATTTATAATATATAAGAAAAAAATTTATATTAACATTTAAAAATTACGTAGAATTGTTTGGATCGGATGTGTAATGTAATGTGTAGTTTTAAGTTCTTCGTATGCGTGAATAAAGCCTTGGTTAACGTAGCCTGTGAATGTACGCAGTCAGCTATAGAGGTGCCCCGCCCACCTCAGCGCCATAGAACTAACCTAAGCCCCATGTTCAAAGCATTGATGTAACCATTACGCAACCTGCTGCTCACTGTCTGGGTCAACGTTCACTTGCTCAAAATTCACTTTGACATTTAAAAAGCCCAATTAAACCAAAATTCAACAAACTTTGTGGCAAGTTTATGTCTGCTACTATAGAATAACTTACTTCTACAACTTCAAACTATTAAGTTAACTATAAGGCACATACCCCTGTAATTACACAGGGTATATTTTATTTTCTGTATTATAATTTCAATATTATTAATAGGGGTGTGCAAAAATATTGAAATATCAATATATCGTATCATTAAATGTGATGATACAGTATCGATATTGTGGGCTGCTGTATTGATATATCATTTATGCAACACATTTGACATTTTTACTATTTTGATTATTAAAATTTAAAGTGTTTCATATTAACTTTGCACAAGAAGTGGTTTAACAAAGACTTTTAGTATCACAGCCATGATTTATCCTTTATTTTTTATTGAACCATATCAAATCGATTTGAAATATATTGTATTGAATCGAATCAAATCATAAGCTCACTGTACTGAGATATGTAACGTATCGGCAACTTCTGAATGATACCCAGCCCTTCTATTCAATGCTACAGTTATATCTAAAAATATATATTTTTGGGAAATAGAAAGGGTGGGAATAAGTATTAATTAATTAGGTTTGTCTTTTCCCAGGTGAAGATTGCCACGCTCTTTGGGACTTGTGTGACTGACAGCAAATATGGGATTGCAATCAGCCCAAAAAAAGCATTTCCCCCTGCGTGGGATTGATGGAGTGGTCCAATTATTTGATTATGAGCTCTCGAGGCCTGAGCCGGATCTGGCCCTCCTTTCCCTGGTCTTGGGTTTTGTAGAGCACTTCTTGGCTGTGAACAGAGTTATTCCTATAAATGTACCTGGAGTTCGCTTTGAGCCCCTAGAGCCGGATTGTCCCAGCTCGTGCTTCCCAACAGTGGAGCTGGGAATGATCTCTGCTCTGTATGAGCGCTTCACTGCACAGATCCGGGGAGCTGTGGACCTGTCTCAGTATCGGAGGACCGCTGCTGGCTCCAGCAGAGAACTGGTCAAGAAAGTGTCAGATGTCATCTGGAACAGTCTAAGTCGATCATATTTTAAAGACCGGGCCCACATTCAGTCGCTCTTCAGTCTCATCACTGGTAAGAATACTTTTTTATATCAGCTGCTTTCAAAATGTGTAACGTTTTATTATTTAATTTAAACCAGGTACCAAACTGGACAGCTCTGGGGTTGCATTTGCTGTGGTGGCAGCGTGTCAAGTCCTCGGCCTGAAGGATGTCCATTTGGCCTTGTCTGAAGATCATGCATGGGTGATTTTTGGAAAGAACGGTGAGGAGACCGCAGAGGTGACATGGCACGGGAAGGGAAACGAAGACCGAAGGGGGCAAACTGTAACAGCAGGAGTCAATGAGAAGGTAACGTCTCAAATGCTGATGGAGGTTTACATGCCATGCAATACATCTAACAACCTGTACTTTTGGCACAGAGCTGGTTATACTTAAAGGGCTCCTATATGAAATGTGATCGAAATATGGAGGTGGCCTTTATGGTTTGTGCCATTAACCCTTCACTGGACCTGCACACAGACAGCTCCGAGCTGCTCCGACTACAACAGGTAAACCTTTCAGCTGGTGTAATAAATATAGTGAAAATAACACTAATACATAGTGGAACAAGCAGTCTACATAATCAGAAGCCTGTTGCTAAATATTCATTACAGTCAGTGCAATCACTCAGTCTCCCTATCAGTTAGACACTTTTCATTCATGTGTATTTCTAATTTCTCAACTGTACATTTTTCCACAGAAACTCCTCTGGTTGCTGTACGATAGAGGTTACTTAGACAGGTGAGACACAAAGCTACATGCTAACATCTGTGTGAATGCTCATGTGTTGTATTATCATCTGCATTTGGGTGTCTAGATATCCAATGGCCATGGGTACACTGGCAGACCTTGAAGACCAGGACCCCATTCCAGGAAAGGAGAACCCGCTGAATATTCACCTTAAGGTACATATACCCCACAGCCCTGCTTAAAGAGCTTACATTAAGTGTGAGATATAAGAAGTAAAGACCGGACTTCTGTGTATTTTCCAGGCTGTGAGCTCTTCCCAGAAGCACTATAACAACGAGCACATTTACCCGTACATGTACTTGGCCGGGTTCCACTATAGACACAGGAATGTACGCGAGGCTTTGAAGGCTTGGGCTGAAGCAGCCCAGGTCATGCAGGAGTGAGTCACTGCCCTTTTCATAACTTCAAATGAAGGCTTTGAACATGGGCTAAAATGAATATATATTTTCATATTTTGAAATAGCTGCACTGTGACACCAGTGCCCTCTTGCAATTTGTGAACATAAAAAAACGTTAAAGTAAATGTAGACCATTAGCAAACTTAAGTAGCTCTGGAATGTGTATTGTTTTTATTTATGTGATGTAATAGAGCTGCCAAATGATATCACTTTCCTTATTAAAACCATGAATAATGTATACAGCATACAACTTTCTAACACCAGGTGGCAGTATTTGCACATTAATTTAATTTTCTAATAGACAAACTTTCCCCAGTTGTTCTAATTAAACCACTGAATGATATATTTTTCAAGTGACAAATTTAGTTTTTAATTCTGTTTGGGAATCAAGCTTTTTATTAGTTAATGCATGTGTGGGAAAGAGTCCAGCATGGCAATCCCCTACACCTTTTAAACACAATGTCCATGACCAAGACTAAAAATATAATTGTCTCCCCAAAAGACACATTCCCTCCACAGTTCGGAGTTTCCTTTTCCTGCCCCCTCCGGTCCAGCTTCTATGAAATCTGCCTTTCATGGCGGACTTGCGTAACCTACCCAGATTCACGTGTTTTTGTAGTGATCCTGAAACATTACATTCAGCAACAACACTTAACAATAACTACACCTTAATTAGAAAAGAAGTTATTCAGTTTATCAACAATTATTCAGGCATTGGTACATAACGCATTATCCTGTCAACCTAATTTAAACGAATCCACATTTATTTCTTCCCATCACACACCAAAAGTAATGGTGCTGCTGCTTCCTATCATTATCCAGTCATTAATCAGTGACCCATACTCTCCCGCAGCTATAACTATTTCCGTGAAGATGAGGAGATCTATAAAGAGTTCTTTGACATCGCCAATGACGTCATTCCCAACCTGCTCAAGGAGACGGCGGCTGCGTCTGAGAGCACCGGAGAGGGGGCTGAAGGGGGGGAGGGAGCAGACAAGGTAGGAACAGACCAAAACCAAGAAATATACAATAAGTTCATCTATATAAAACTGTACTACGATGAGCTAATATACACAATTTAAAAATATGTATTATTTTTAATGTTTACATCTGCTCAAACTGCCATACTGTTTCACTTTTTCATCATTATTTTCGGTGTCCTCCCTCAGGAGAAGCAGGAAACAGCCCTGCAGGACGCTGAATGCTTTGCTCACCTGCTGCGGTTCTACGATGGAATCTGTAAATGGGAGGAGGGCAGCCCCACACCGGTCCTTCACGTGGGCTGGGCTACTTACCTGGTGCAGAGCCTCAGCCGCTTTGAAGCTCAGGTGACTAACCAGAATAATTTTGAGAGATCATAAATATGCGGGTTGAATTTGAAAAGAAAGCAGGAAGAAAACCACCCCTGTGGCAATTTCATGTTTACAGTGTTAACTCTGTGATACCAGTTGGATTAAATTAGCTGGTATGTTATCAACAGCTTTTAAATAAGATAAATTGTTGTTCATATTAAGCGTAGCAATAAAATAAGGGTAAATTCACATGGCAAACATGATTAAAATGCCTTGCAGTCATCAGGAGTGCCAGATGATGCTGCCTAAACCAGTATTGTTGCCAGGAGAAATGTGATTAGTTTTAGTGCAGGTCTGACTCAGCTGTTTTGCAACTTGCAGAAACTCCTCTGGCTATTTGTTTTTGCTGACGCTTTCATAGTGAAACTTTTTCGTATGTTGTATGTTTTGATTCCACTAACATTTTTGCTTCAGGTGCGCCAGAAAGTGTCCATTGTGACAAAAGAGCTGGAGTCCCAGGATGAAGATGACCAGTCCAGTGACAACCCCGGAGAGGGTCGCAGACGAGTTCCCCGAAGAGAGACAAAACTGGATGAACCTGGAGCCTCCCCTCCTCCCGCTCCTCCCAATTCACCCCCAGCCCCACCTGCTCAAACAGTCCAGCCCAAAAAGGTCAGCGAGGGAGGGAGTCGGCGGCGCTCCTCCCAAGGCGTCCGGTCAGGGGACAGTGAAGGAAAACCCAAGTCCCCGAGCCCGGAGCCTGCTCTCTCACCCCCACCACAGCAGCAGCAGATTCCCCCCAACTCCTCACCTGGGCCAGTGGTCGTATTCCAGAGCGAGAAGATGAAGGGCATGAAGGAGCTGCTGTGCGCCGCCAAAGTGAACTCCAGCGCCATCAAGCTGCAGCTCACAGCACAGTCCCAGGTCCAGATGAAAAGACAGAAGAGCACCCCTCCAGGGGACTACTCCATGTCCTTCCTCAAACGCCAGCGTAAATCTCTGTAGACTTGTACTGTGAACTCTAGAAACGTCTCACACTGTTTCTGAACCTTTTATCAGTGTTTTCATTCAACATTTTAGTCAATATTCTATTTTCTAGCAATAGATCAGCATATCAACTTTCATTTTTGTTCCACAATGGCCAGGGTTTAGTCTTCCTGGACATCTGCCTCATTTTCTAGCTGTTGTAGTAGTTAGGGCTGCACAATATTAAACATTTAAAATAATTTTCAATAATTGCATTGAATATTGCAACTAATGTTTACATAATTTATGTTCATGTTCTTTGGTGTCGTTTAGCAAATTAGTGCCATGTTAAATCTGAACGTTAAATGTTCTGTGCTATTTAAACGCTTTAATGCATACAATTTGACTAGATTAAATGATGTAGTATTAAATATTTGATTAATATTTCGACTTTTTCATAGGAATAGTAATGGCTCAGTAATTTAATACAGAAGATTTTCTTTGCCAGGCTTGGAAATGTAGTACTTCTGAGCTCTATTGTGCAGCCCTAGTAGTAGTAATAGTGGTAGTTTATTTAATTGGCAGCCAATTGCACAGGTCTCAGTTTTTGTTCTATTCCATGTGTCTGAAGTAAAGTTGAAGTGATGAGGACAGCCAGCATTCTCCTGTCAGTTGTGTAAATATCAGTTTGTACTGACGTGTGGACAACTGAAGCCTTGGAAGTGATTGATTTAGATTAGTTACTGTGTAACATTGTCCACTTCTGTCGACCGCTTCTTTCTGCTATAGCTCTATGTTGCCTTACTTCACATTTGTTATTTTATTAAGTAGGTGGCCTCTAGTTTTGACAATTGCTAGTTTGGCCTGTTTCTAATGACGAAGAGAAAAAATTGAAAGACCATGCACTGTTGAAAAGAGGGCACAATAGACGGTCCTTCAAGACTCGCTCCATGACTTGTTTTTGTATCTGCAAGAAATAAAGATCTGATTAAATAACACACTTTTGTGCCTGTATATTGTTTTTATGGATCCTTTACAGATTATTGAACAGATCCAGCATATTTTGTTTATAGATCACTTCTATTAGGTTTCCTCTTCTCACCAACACAATAGAGTACGATATACAAGAAGCACGATACAATAGCTTGGTTCTGCTGCGTGTAGTACTAGGCAGTAAAAAGGAGACTGCACAAGGAAAAACTACTGAAACCCTAGTCACACTTTGGAATTTTTGCAATGCCACCGAAACAAGAACATAGATCAGTGACAGCCGGGCCCCGCACTGGGAGTGGCTCATTTGGATTTAAAGTGAACCAGGAAATTAGGCCTAAATATCAGAAGGAAAAAACTATTTTGGTCTGAACTACAGTTCAAATGTGGTTTTGAGGTTTGCATCACCTGCACCACTTTTAAAACACACTATGATGCACTCTATGCTGATATTACAGTGAAATGTATCAGAAAAAGTTTGTTTTGACACAAATTTTTATTTATTTTTTTACATAAAAACTTGGATTTAAGGAGGGAAAGTGCCAATATGCTTAACTTGTATCCAATTTTGAAGTGTCTTTGAAGTGAGTTAATGCCTTATTTGGGCAAATTGTGACATTCTTCAAAACTTTAAGGAAAAAAAAACTTTAATGGGCTTCTGTTTATTTGTAGATCTCAGTTTGAGTTTTCATCATTTCTCATAATACAAGTTATTTTAAGTTTTATTAAATTTTAACAATATGTCTGTTGCACTGAATGAATGACATCTTTAAGACACCCCTGGCCATAGAAAATGATGAAATAAACACTTTAATATACCAGAACATGTACAGATTTTGCATGCCATTATATTTTCATTTTTGGAGCATTTGAAAACTACAAAACGTGACTGACCCATAATAAGTTGTTTCAGTGAGTTGAAAAATGCGTCTTCTGGAGCCAGGGGCCATTGTTGTATTGTTCCCTTCACCTGCAGACAAACCAGCGCACTGATGGACACATTTTCCCCCCTGTGGGAGGTGTTTGCTCATGCGTATTGGACTCCAGCGCCAGTTCGGACTGTTTGCACCTCTGGGTTGCAGTGCGTGCTTCTGTTGTCGTGTGGAGTGTGGTGCCTCTGTGCGTGAACAGCGTGTGCCTTTCCGACTGATCGATACGGAGCCTTTTACCAAATTCCCCTAATACCCCCTCCAGTCCTGCCCCCCTCTCGGTCAGATCCAGCCTCCAGGTCACAACAACAGCAGCTGGGATGTACGAGTGACGAGACCCGCGCCCGCCCGGACCGCAGGGGTACGCAGACATGGACAGGATAGGGGTGTCGTTCCTGGACCCTCTCAATGACTATGAGCTGATCCACCGTATCGGCTGCGGCACTTATGGAGATGTTTTCAAGGTGAGTGGCCGCGATTTTCTCCCGTCAGTGCGACGCGGGACAAAAGACAGCGCTCCGGGGAACGTGTTAGTTCATGAACAGATATTCTCCCTGCGCACTCCCTCCACTTCACTAAACTTCATTGTTGGAGAGGCTTTTGTGCTGCTGCCAAAACCTGGATGAGCAGAAACGATTGAATGAAATGACATTAGATTGTGATTTAATTAACCTTTAGAAGAACCTGGGCTTGTTGCATCACTACAACATGCAGAGAGGCTACTCTTGAGGATTTAATGTCAGGATGCAAACATCCTGTGTGCATCCATTCCTGCAGAACAGTTGCATTGTTTTTGCTCTCTCAAACTTCCTCTTTAACTCTGGTTTTATTTTGAACCATAGGTCACAATTTGACCCCTGTTTCCCTGTCATCTTTTTATAATCATCATCATTCAGGCTCTCAAGAGCAGTGAGCTGCACTATGATCACAATTTTCATAATAATTTATTCAACTCTAACATTTTCATCTTCATCACCACCATCATCACGCTTACATATTGCCACAGAAACACTGAAGCACTTGACTTCTGTGCAGATTGTGATGAGGGGCTTTAGGAGCATCTGTAAATGTTGATCCTGCCATATAACATGTTACAAATGAATTATGATTATCACAAACAGATCAAACCTGTTACTAAAATAATGCAAAAATATGTATGACAGATCGATAAATATGTGTAGGTCTTATAGGTATCCCGCTGATACATTCAGCATGAGAGACCTATAGTGAGATTATATTAAAAAGAAAGTGACACAAGCAAATTAATTAGGAATAAGCTATCACGTGGTGGTTGAAATAGCTTTTCATTATCCAGTAGCAACTAATGATACTGTTTGATGAAATATAACACAACACTCAATGTGCCACAAGTACAAAATTATCATGTTCACTTATAAATTAAGTCTGTGTTTGCAAATACACAACCAGCACTGCTCATAAAACATCCAGCTGTTGCTGTTAATGAATAGGTGGAACAATAGATTCAAGGGGAAAGTCGTGTTGCTTCTCAGACAATTGCACATTGACCTCCCACTGGTGCTGTGGCGATGGACATGTGACTGAGTGGGCTCAGAGTGGAGACCCTCGTGATGGAGAGGCCGAGGGCTTCACTGAGAGCCCACTTGTGATGAATGACATACGTGTTTCCCAGCCTGACCTTACATAGTCTCACACACGTCACACAACCGTTGATGTTAACCAGTCTTATGTTGACGTGTATTTGATCAGAAACTACATTCACTGTGTTGGATATGTCTGTATTAACTTCAACTCTTGATTACATGTTTTATTTCAGTGTATTTTAGGTGTAGTGGGTATATTTACATGGCTAGTAATAATCAGATAACTAATAATCAGGATTTTGGTGTCTGTTTATATACAAAACAAATCTGATCATCAAAAGCACTTGGTGACATGCCAGAAAATACATAGATTTTGTAGTAACTGTTGTATTTGGAAGACAAAATACAGTAAATTTAACAATAAACTATTTCAGTCTTTAATAGTAAGATAGTAATAATAAGATAACGATTAGATTTTTGGTGTAGATCCAAACATAGCCGCTGTAATCACGTGTCTTCTTGCTGTAAATCTTGATTCACGTGTGTGGTAATAGTGACTTAAATCTCAGACAGGACATGGTGACAAGATGAGCACCTGGGCTTGTAACATTTTTGCATACTGTGGTTAAACACACGGGGAAAAAAATGATCTGATCAAGGCTTTTTGCAGAATTTCAACATAAAACAGGTCTGGACATCAGCCAACATGCGTGTGCAATGCAGCATTTTTTTTTCTTCATTTTCTAAGTTGCTGCTCTTTGCATCTGCACCTCTACAAAGACATTGTTTCCGTTTGATTTGAGATGTTTTCTTCACCACAGCAGGAGTTGCCATCTCACTTCTTCCTTTTTTGTTTCTGTATCAATTCTGGCAGTAGACCTCTGTGTTTCAGTTCTTGGTTTATTATTTTTTAGAAACCCTGAGTATGTTTGGTTTCTATGGTCTGCAAAGGCCTGTTGCAGTGATATGTTCAGGAAAGACTATAGTTTTCAATATTTTGGAGTAGCGATCTGACTTGCTAATAATTTAAATGGTAAAACTGCAAATATTAAGTTAAATGTAGATTGTTTACTTAATTAACCTCAAGTTGCTATCAGTTACAACATAAATTTGTTTCCTTTTGTGATGCGAATCTTTACATTTTTCCAACCAGCTATGGGACAGACAGGCATTTTAGACTTAGACAAACTTTATTGACTCACAAAGAAGCGATTTGGACACAGTAGCTCACACATCAACAATATAAATGGGAATAAGAAATTCTTAAGCACACTCAGATGGCCGACGTCCAAAAGCGTTTTTAACAGTAAAAGTAGTAGACATACTGTGGTCCAAAGCAAGAAAAATGACCTGATGAAGGATTTTTAGCGAAACTTAATTTAAAAATAAAAAACGCTTTGGTCGTTTGAGTGTGCAATGCATTTTTTTCACTTTTGGATCGCTGTTCCTTGCATTTGCACCTCTGCAAGAACTTTGATGTGCATTTTCAATTTCATTTGAATAATGAATTCTTAACAAGTAGCAAAAATAGCAAGAGACTGGTGTCAATGATGTCAGTGTCAGTGGAGTGAGACTTCCGTATTGTTTCACTTTATAGCTTTATTTTTGACTAACTTATATTTTTATAAACTTTGCTTGAACCATTCACTGTTAATTTTCCTCCTAATTCTCCTCACTCTCTGCATCGTCTAAACCTGTGCTTTTTATATTCCTTCTGTATGCCCACAGATTGAGCCACCTCATTCAGAATTTAGTTTTCTGATACGGCGTAAACATGGCATTTTGGGCATATGATCAAAGTACAGTAAAACTTCCTTCCCGCATTACACATATATGCCCCCGTGTTATTTCAGGCTCCGCTACATGCAGAACCCATTGGAGACATGACTATCAGGGTAGTCACAGGAAGCACGGTGCAGGGACAGGAAAGAAAACAGGAAGTAAATGCAGCTAAGCAGATTGTTTTGAGGTGTGCAGCGTGTCTGATTGGTCTCCGCTTTGTTTGTTGTGGACATGTGACGTCAGAGGCCCTGGTGAATGGGGATGACTGATGTGAACAGGAAGAAGGTAGGAAGTAAGCTACTGTAAAACCGTGAAATTAAAGTTCCCTGAATTTTGGGAGTAGTTTAGATGAATAAAAATGCATCTATTTCTGAGAACCACAGAGCACCCACCCTTTGTTTCTACTAAATCTAATGCATAAAAATACTGTATTCCTTTCCTGCCAGAGGTGGGACCAAATTGTTGTTTTCCAAGTCTCAAATCTTTGACCTCAAGTTCAAGTCAAGTCCCACATCAAAGATAGGAAAGTCCAAGTCAGGTCTCGAGTCGCTGGCCCATAAGTCCAAGTCAAGTCCAAGTCGTCCGCTTTGAGCTTCAAGTCATTTCAAGTCTTTAAACTAAAATACCAAATAGAGCTTTGTTTTTTGCACTTTATATGACTTTTAAGCTAAATTGTACTTAAAAAGTCATGGAATATTCATATTTGAGTATTTATATTATTTAAATGTCTTGATATGATCTTAGTGCGAATCATTACGGCCAGAATAAACAGAATTCAGATTTAAAAGTGCTAAATAATACCGTGTATTACTGTATTGTTCTGTATATTACTGTAGTACATTTGACGAAACCACATCACAGTACTTCCTTTACATCTAAAGTAACAAATAGAGAAGTGCGAGGGACATGGTCCAGTTTGTTCCTGAGAAATTAATCATTAAACATTTATCAACTGAAAAGAGAAAACTAAAAAACCTAATAAAACCTAATAAAAACCTATATTTTTAGGAGACGCATTGAGTCTTCTCAAGTCACAGGCCTCAAGTCCCAAGTCCCAAGTCCATTTTATCAAGTCAAGTTTCAAGTCCCTAAAATAGTGACTCAAGTCTGACTCGAGTCCAACTCTTGTTTCCTAAAATCTGTTTTCATTAGAGAAAAAAATGGTGTATCATTTATCTGTGTTGTGAATCAAACCAAGGTTAAAAGTAAGGGAAGACACTGGCTGAACCTAATAATAGATCCCTATTGTCAAGAGATTGGAGTTGGACATAGGCCCACCTTTTTTTTTTATCTTGGCGGAGGATCTATGGCAAAACGCCAGGAAGTGTTATTTTATCAGACTAGACCAGACTAGTCAGCAAAAAGACCAAATTGGAGTTCATGAGATAAATTGCAAGTGCTAAATTATCTTGATAATCCATTTTAACATGTCTTAAACGTCCTATATTGCGCAAAATTGACTCTTGTGAGCTTTAAGTCATGTTATAATGCTTTTACCTCATACCAGAGGTGTGTTTTGTGTTCTCCAAAGAGAGATCATTCACGCATGTTTGAGTAACCCTTTATTTTTGTCCCTTTGTCTGCATCTGCAAAGCTCACACTGCTCTGTTCCACCTTGTGATGTCACGTAGTGGTAGTTTTCAAATTAACATAATTGGAATATTGCTCGTGATTTGTTAAATAAAACCTTTGTATTGAAATTGTACATTCTTTTTCTTTTCTTCAAGGCTCGAAACATCAGGACGTCTGAACTGGCAGCGATCAAGATTGTCAAACTGGACCCAGGTATGCAACAGTCAAGTAACAAACACCAACAACTGCTATTTTCTAAAACATACGTCCCACTCTGCTAGTCTAGACCCTGTAATGAATGACCTTTGGAGAAATTCCTTAGATGCAAAACCAGATTTTCAAAATAAAAACCTGGGACATCTCTGGTTTGGGTTGGTTGGTAATAATAAAATTGTGAAACAAGTGCGTAATTAAGGAGAATTGTTCTGCACGTGGCACTAATGTGAGTCAGTATAGTCACATTTTCTTCGTGTTTTGGTCATTTTTAAGCAGTTTTTCTGTATTTTACCAAAACAAATGACAGTGTATGCCTCTCTTTACTGTTGGCAGGAATCAGATTGGTCAAAAATAGGGACATCTGGAACATTTCTTGTATAAAACTGTGGCAAATCACTGGTTTTGGATAAATCTGCTGGGACAGGGAACACAGGGTTGAAAACTGGAGCTGTCCTGGGTAAAATAGGGACGTCTGGTCACCCTATGCAAAGCACATTTTATAACATAACCATACAAAGAACATAAACATATAGATCTATTTGTGATTTATTGAGGTAAAATGTATTTGTCTTTGTTTTACTATGTTAACTTTAAGGCGTAAATTTTAATGGTGTAACTTTCTTAGTTAGATGCTTTTCTCCATGGAGATGTTATTGCTTTGTCTGGAACATTTCACAGTATGGCATTAAACCTTTCTATCTTCACGGAGACCAAACCAGACCAAGTTACAGGTCAGATCTGTGGAGAGGCGATCCACGCTCACAGTCAGAATGCCTGTTTCTTGTAGCTATTTTTGAGCTTTAAAACCACCTGTAATTGAATAAACGAATAAGGTAGAGCTGTTTAATGTCACACTGTGGAACATTCCGGGCGGAGCAATGACGTATCCACAGAGACAAGCAGGTGAAGGGACCCCCAACCGGAAAGTTTCACCTTTAACTTGTGTGTCTAGGGGATGACATCACGTCGATCCAGCAGGAGATCACCATGATGAAGGAGTGCAAACACAAAAATATTGTGGCCTATTTTGGCAGCTACCACAGGTGTGTAAAGCCTAATGGGTAAATAAAATACTTAAATCCTCACACATAGTGTAATTCTGAAAGGAAAAAGTCCAAACATCTGGAATAGATATGTGGAGTTTAGCCAACGCTGCCTCATTCCTCTCCCACTTTAAACAATTGGTGTATAGCCTAGTAATAACGGATGGTGTGTTTTGGTGAATCTGTTCACTTTGTCAACACTACAATTGTTCTGTTTCTCCTTTAAGGAACACAAAATTATGGATCTGCATGGAGTACTGCGGAGGAGGATCCCTACAAGATATTTACCACTGTACGTGAACTCTGCTATTACTTCTGATTACTTTGAATAGGCTCAAAAGAACAAAGTGTAATACTACCTCAAAGGGCTTGTTTTATGCCATTTTTTGATCTGTTATAATGTTGTTTCCTCATCAAAAACATAGCTGGAGTTGTGTTTTATTTAATTCACACATGTTTAACACACAATCCCTGCATATTTAAGCCAAATACAGGAAGTGCTCCACTGTGTTTTCATGACTAAAATAGCCCATTTCTACTAAACTAAGGGTACAAAACTACCGCTACATGACATCACAAGGTGGAACAGAGTATTTTGAGCTTGGGAGATGTGGACAGACTAATATATAGAAGATAATTAGTTTAATCAGATTTAGAATTTTAAATACCGTTGATTTTCTCACTTTGAATTTTTAACGCTGAAAAAAGACGTTTATTATTTTTATTCTGAATTTTAGTTGCTGAAATTTTAAGCATACTTTTTCAGTATGTTTCAAATTCAAAATTATTTATGTTTTAAATATTCAGCACAGATATTTTCAAACCCTCAAATTCAGAGTGTAAAATTTGCAGAGACAAAAATTTGCAGCAAAGATCCAAGATGCCAAGGCAGAACCAATCGATCCTGTGTGAGTGAGGAGAAGCTTTTTCTCCATTTTCATCTGTGGGTGGGGTTTATAGTTAAGAAATAAAATAAATTTTGATGAATTTTGACTGTTGAATTTGAGGGCTTGAAAATATTTGTGCTGAATATTTAAAAGGTGAAATTTGTATATTGAATTTTAAACACTTTGTACACTTCATTATTCATCATTCTGCGGTGTTTAAAATAAAAAATCGGATGGTACAGATAATATATACTAATAATATATACTAATCCATACTAATAATAAAGGTTTTACTCAACCATGTGTGAACCAAAACAACTCCAGGGATGTTTTGGATGCGGTAACATTATAACATGACTTAAAGCTCACAAGAGTCAATTTTGCGTAATGTAGGTCCTTTAAAAACATATTGACTTTGGACTTTCTTTGTTTTTAGAAGTATCCACAAGGAATTATGATGGCAAACTGTTTACAAAGAAAAACCTAAAACCTATTCCAAAAACAGTACTGTGTCTGAGGTTGTGTTTGTCAGTTTGCCAGTAAAAGAGGTGTAATTAAATAAGACTTGGAGGTCTAAACTTGAAAGACCCATACCTCAAGGCTCTTTCTGCTTTTCACTGTGAGTTATTCATCACTGTTCTTTTCTTTTGCAGTGACGGGTCCATTAAAAGAGAAGCAGATAGCCTTTGTGTGCCGAGAGACTCTTCAGGTGAGTCACTGAGTCATTGTCGAGTTTCTAACCACGTTTCTGCAATTTCTTGACATTATGCTGGTGGTACTTGGTGGTACTTACCTAGCCAGACGTTTAAATATAAGCTGCACTTGAGACAAATAGTCCAGCTTTGTCACAGCAGGCTGCAGTAATGTGCTGATGTAGAAATGCGGTGATTTGTTACTAAATATATATTCACTGAGATAGCAGTTCTAAACACAATGTAAGTGTGGACACCCTGACCATATGTCCCTATTTACCCGGGACAGTCCCAGTTTTGAGCCCTGTGTCCCCTTTTCCAGCAGATGTATCCAAAACCAGTGAATTGTCCCGGTTTTATACAAGAAATATCCCTATTTTTGACCAATTTGATACCTGCCAGTAGTAAAGAGAGGCATTAATTGTCATTTGCTTAGGTAAAATACAGAAAAGCTGCTTAAAAATGACCAAAACACAAAGAAAATGTGACTATGCTGACTCACATGTTAGTCCTGAGTAAGTCATGAAAAGTTTTCCTTAATCACGCACTCGTTTCACAATTTTATTATTACTAACCACCCCAAACCAGTGTCTCCCAGTTCTAGTTTTTGAAAATCTGGTCACACCTATAGATGCTTTACTTTATTGCACCAGGAATGACTGGATTTAGAGCTTATCCTATTGTGTAAAGACTTGTAATGGGCATATGACACAATACATTTAATTGCTTTTTAAGACTCTACGTTCAGCTTTTAAATACTTCAAATCCTGTCTTTGTGGTCAACCTACTGAAGAGTATGGTTTTGTGTTTGCTCTCCTGTCCCGATAAATTCCTTACATTTCTGTCACTCGCTGGTAGAATAATCACAAAACCAGTAATGTCTAATACAAGAAATATCCATTATAAGGGGCTATTATGTTTGATTATTAACTTTACAGTATTATTTTAGATGCTGTCAGTCATCAAATGTTATAAATACTTCCATTATGTTATTACCAGACCCCTAATAATTACTCATATATGGCGGCTCTCATTAATAATTGTGATTAAGTGATTAATATTACAGGCTGTTGGAAGAATCCCAGGAACATATTTCAGATCATTTTTTTGCCTTTGTACAGGGCTTGTATCATCTTCATGAAACTGGCAAAATGCATCGAGACATTAAGGTAAATACGCTCTAAAAAGCCGATGAAAGTAATGGCTTTTTTTTTGTAGCTAATAATGAGATGAAAAACAATTTTGTCTTTTGTCCAGGGTGCCAACATTCTTCTGACTGAACGTGGAGATGTCAAACTGGGTGAGTTCAGATGAGACAGAGCCTTGTAACGTTTGATGTGATACTTTGAAATGTGGCAACTGTTCTGTAGCTTTCACATTTAACCTTCAACTACAATGCAACACTAGTTTTTCTGTATTGTTCATTTTTTATCAGCTGACTTTGGAGTAGCTGCGGAGATCAGTGCTTCTGTCGCCAAGAGAAAGTCTTTCATAGGAACTCCTTACTGGTAAGATTTAAGTAACCATATCATAGCAAAGGAGGAAATTCGCTTTGTCAGCTGGACAAAAGTTTTTTGATCAAATGTTTCGCAGCTCAGCCAAGCTGCTTCTTCAGTTCTGGTCAGACTCTGGCAATGCCTTATATCTGCCTGAAGCGAGGAGCAAAGTACATTAAAACTACGCTGAAACTACCACACCTATTATTTTATTTATTTATTTATTTATTTATTTATTTATTTATTTATTTATTTATTTATTTATTTATTTATTTATTTATTTATTTATTTATTTGATAGGGACAAGTATGTTTCATGAATCATGTCACACACTACAACATTTTAGCCAAGGCTAATTCTCAATGCCCGTCCCTAGTTTGGCTTTTACACAAAACACAGACAACAGTGAGCATACACAATCAACAGCAGTACAAATACACAATAAAACATCTCAACAGTTTCTGTTTGTTAACCAAGTCTGTTGATCTATTTTAGGTCTAATCTATTAACAAACCAAAACTGTAAACAAGTTGGTGTGTTAGTTTCAGAGTAATTTTATAGTAGTTAGTGTAAGAGAATTTATCCCCCACTTACATTTGTCATCTTAACATTGACTCACAAAAGCTTTATTTACACCATGATCTTCTCTTGGCAAACCACTGGCACCACTGTCTAAACTGTGGCATATTCCTGTCAAACTGGAGTCTTCTGGCCTTCATAGTCTCCCCACACTTGCTTTATAAACCTCCTCCTTTGGAAACATAGTAAAGGAGCTTGAACACTCAAAGATTAGACTATGTTCACTTTTGGAATCAGAGTTGGAATCAGAGTTGGTCTCCAGCCTTTTACTTCCACCGTTTCTTGGACAAGCTGAAAACGTCTACAACAGTTAGTTCCTCCGTTCAGGCAGATATAAGACCAGTGTCCACTAACGCCTGACTAGAACTGAAGCTTGGATGAGCTGCGACTCGTATTAAATCAAAAAAACTTTTATTGAGGACAAATTTAATTTCTCCTTTGCCATCGATTCTGCCTGGACGACTGAGATGGGGATTTTACAAATAACCATATCATAGCAAATTTAATACTTTATTTAAGTGTTTTTTGTTTCCACAGTCTTGAGACATGTAAAAAAAAAAAAAAAAAAAAAGTACCGTATTATGGAATAAGGGGTGTGCAAAAATATCAATATATCGTATCGTTTAATGTGATAATACAGTATTGATATTGTGGGCTGCTGTATCGAGTATTTTTTAGTATATTTTACAAAATTATATTATTTACAGCGCTGCAGTTTTGTTGTTTGTTTACAGGATAGACACTCATTTATGTGACATATTTGATATTTTCACTGTTTTGATGATTAAAATGGGCGTTTTTCATATTAACTTTGCACAAGAAGTGGTTTAACAGACATTTAGTATCACAGCCATGATTTAGCCAGGATTTTTTATTGAACCGTATCAAATCGATTTGAAATATACCGTATTGAATCAAAATTGCACTGTATCGAGATATGTATCGGCACCTTCTTAATGATACCCAGCCCTAAATTGTATCTTTTCTTTTTAATCAAATTTTTAATCTACTCAGTCTTTCCTATCGGCGTATCGGCTTGTTGTTACATGCGCATTAAGAAATTTGTGCTGCCTGGAGGCTTGTTTTCATTCTTACTCATCCCATTCAGACTACTGCAAATGATTCACAGAAATAAAACGAAGTGATGTCACAGTTTTTGGAAACCTGTCCACTTTTGCCTTCCTTGACAATCGCCTCCCAGTTTTTGTTTTTTTTTAAAGCTAATTTAAAGCACACATTGCAGCAGTTATCAAGACATTATTATCTTGGGATTCAGTCAATGTGAGTTTGGGGGTTAGTGGCAGCTTTCCAATGGGTGTGTTTCGATTTTAAGTTTTGTTAATATAAAACAATGATTTTTTAGTGTGATTTAGTGTAGCACATGTCTGAAAAAGCACTTCAGCTGAAAATAAAAACAAATCAAGTAATGCAATGCTAAATCTAAAGGTGCACTGTGTAACTTTTCTGGAGGAGGGTCCGCAACCATTTTGTCTCCATGGAAACGTTATTGCTTTGCCTGGAATGTCCCACTGTATGGCATTAAACTTATCTATCTCTGCGAAGACTTAATATATAGGTGATGCCAGTAGACCAAGTTACAGGTCAGATAAGTCAATAGTGCATAATTTTCCAAAGCATTTCAAGCAATAAAATGCATCTCTAAGGTGGGGTGACCAGATTTTCCAAATAAAAAACTGGGACCTCCCTGTTTTTTTGTGGCTGGTAATAATACAATTGTGAAACGAGTGCATAATTAAGGAAAACCGTTATGCAGAGATCCTTCACGACTAACATGTGAGTCAGTATAGTCACATTTTCTCAGTTTTTAAGATGATTTTTTTGTATTTTACCTAAACAAATGGCAATTTATGCTTCTCTTTACTATTGTCAGGTATAAAATTGCTCAAAAATAGGGACATCTGGGACATTTCTTGTATAAAACTGGGATAAATCACTGGTTTTGGATAAATCCACTGGGACAGGGGTCACAGGGCTCAAAACTGGGACTGTCCTGGGTAAATAAGGGCGTCTGGTCACCCTACTCTAAGGCGAAAGGAAAAGTTACATAGTGCACCTTTAATAATTTCACAGAATAGATTTAATGAATTCCCAAGAGACATGCATTGCAGATCAGTTATAAAAAAAAAAGTATATATAAAATAACAATAGGTTAAATAACATGCATGTAACTTAATTTAATCATTTTAGATGTTTAGATCTGGTTGAAGTTGTTGCATTTCAACATTTTACCCATGTTGCCTGGTTCAGGATGGCTCCAGAGGTGGCAGCAGTGGAGAAGAAGGGTGGGTACAACCACTTATGTGACATCTGGGCCGTGGGCATCACAGCCATTGAGCTGGCAGAGCTGCAGCCTCCCATGTTTGACCTCCACCCAATGAGGTTAGTCCACTCTGCTACACCCAAATCTTTGAGCAAGCCCTATTCAAGCCCCCAACAGTGAACAGTGGACACTTACGTAACTCCCAAGAGGAATGCATTCATCTTACTTTATGAATGTAAACTGCAGCAACAGTCTCCACAACAATGACATTTAAAACTATGTTGCAGAGCTCTGATGTTGATGTCTAAGAGCAACTTCCAACCTCCAAAACTAAAAGATAAAACAAAATGGTGAGTCCTTTATTTTAGCTGGATCTGTGCCATTTTGACGGTTATACGAGTGCATTGTGTTTACTGTGTAGGTCGTCAGGCTTCCACAGCTTTGTGAAGATGGCGCTCATAAAAAACCCACGGAAAAGGCCGTCAGCTGAGACTCTGCTTCAGGTACTTGTTTGCAAGAGCTGATTTTATGCACCTATCTGCCAGTTGTGCCACAAAGCATCTAACGTTCAAGACAGGGGGACAACAAACATGCACATGATTTAAAAGTGTAAGGTTTGTGGGGGGGTGGGATTAATGAATCGGCTATTGGCCTTAAATCTCCAGGCCAACATTTAGTCTTGGCCGCGCTGCTGCCTAAAGAATACAGATAATGCTTCATTTCAGCACTTAAGTGGTGCGAAAGCTGCACACTAAAGCTACAAAACATGACTAAACAATTCTCTTATAGGTTTATGATTTTAACAAAGGGCTGTGTGTAAGTTTGTAGTAATTTAAATTAGATAATTTGGCCAAAAATCTGCCTTACATTCTTACAAACTTTACTGGCCATCGGTTTCTCTGGAGGCTAAACAATTGGTACTGGCATCGGTCATGACAAAACATATTGGTTGATCTCTATTTGAACCCTGGTTGTCTTTCTGTGGCATCATTTAGAAAGTATATGTAAATATTTTTAGTAGGATGCATGTTGTATTAAAGATACAAATAATCTATTGCTCTTTTTCTACAGCATCCTTTTGTGACCCAACTGTTGACGAGGAACCTGATTATTGAGCTTCTGGACATGGCCAGTAATCCCGAGCTTTTCAACAGCCACTCCCACAGCCTGGACGAGACCGATCTGGAGGTCTGAGCACAGTGTGACAGACTCCATCTTTATCCTTTCAGTTTGCTCTAATGTGTTTATGGCGGCAGGTCGAGGAAGAGGCTCCAGACAAGATCCAGTCAGCGGGGAAGCACCTGGCCGTGGAGAGGACCTTGTCTGAAGAACAATGTAAGGTCACACCCCGAACACTGGACACTCGCTGCTAATAGAGACACTGCAGGAAATGTGCTGTCAGACAGAACATGTTACTGCAGAGAAATACGCAGTTTGGACATATTTTTCATGTAACCGTCACTGACATCCACTTATACTGCTGTTTAGGTTGTTCATTTATAGTGCAAGTGATGAATGGTTAGCCGCCCTGTCTCAAGATGTTCTCAGGTTCAGTCATATCTTTGTGTGAAAAGATGTAACGATTATCATGGCCAAAATAACTGCAGTTAATATTAAGATTAATATCACAATAATTATAAAAATTGTTTCAATAAGTTAGTTATATAGACATAAGTAATTGAAGTGCAAAATTACAATTATCTAGGGGAGTAGTAGTACTAGTAGTAGTAGTAGTAGTAGTAGTAGTAGTAGTAGTAGCAGTAGCAGTAGTAGTAGCATTAGCAGTAGCAGTAGCAGTAGCAGTAGTAGTAGCAGTAGCAGTAGTAGCAGTAGTAGCAGTAGCAGTAGCAGTAGCAGTAGCAGTAGCAGTAGCTGTAGTAGCAGTAGCAGCAGTAGTAGTAGCAGTAGCAGTAGCAGTGGTAGCGGTAGCGGTAGCGGTGAAGCTGTTGCTGTTGTTGTAGTGGTAGTGGTGGTAGTAACGGTGGCAGCAGCGGCAGCGGCCGCTGCCGCTGCCGCTGGCGGCGGTGGTAGCTGCAGCTGGCGGTGTAGCGGTGGTAGCAGCTGGCGGTAGCGGTGGCGGTAGTGCTGCTGGCGGTAGCGGTAGCGGCGGTGGTAGTGCGGTGGCGGTAGCGGTGGTGGCGGTGAAGTAACAGTGGTGTAATGCTGGTAGCGGTAGCGGTAGAAGTAGCAGTAGTAGTAGTAGTAGTAGTAGTAGTAGTAACAGTAGCAGCAGCAGCAGCAGCAGTAGCAGTAGCAGTAGCAGCAGTAGCAGTAGCAGTAGCAGTAGCAGCAGTAGCAGCAGTAGCAGTAGCAGTAGTAGTAGCAGTAGCAGTAACAGTAGCAGCAGCAGCAGCAGTAGCAGTAGGAGTCTCGTGGTATCTTTGTTGGTCATTATCATAAATAATCAAAAAGGACCACAAACTTTTATTACAGGTGATATTATTGTTTATTATGCCATGCCTACTTGAAGGTTGTTTTCATTTTAGTTTTATGATAATATATTGTAATATTTGGTTAGTATATTAGGGTTAGGGTTAGTCATAGTATCTATTTAACACATATGTATTTATTAATTTTAGTTATGGTACCCTTGATCCTTTTTAAAAATATCAGTCTTTTTTAATGTCCACAGACTGAGCATGTACTTGATATGCTTGATGATGCAGTGGTTAGAATATTTATAAACCAATAGCTCTACAGTCCTGTTGATTTAAATTGACAGTTGTAAAACCAGTATTGTCATTTCCGGTGTCATGTTTGAAGGGTTTTTGTGACTAGATTTCAGAATCAGGAGGAAGTTGTGGCTGATGTGTGACAGAAAAGTTACCTAGCTGCCCAAGGTGTTAACTTTGACTATCAAAGACTGGACTGTATAGAATGAATGGCACATGTATTTAGTGTTGAGGTGGGAGAAACATATACTGAATGAATGAATGAATTCATATTTTATTTAAGTTCTATTACTAGGGGTTTGCAAAAATATTGAAATATCGATATATCGTATAATTTAATGTGATGATACAGTATTGATATCATGGGCTGCTGTATCGATATATCACCAAGAGTAGTTTTTGGTATATTTTACTAAATGATATGTATTATGTGCTACAGTTTTGTTGTTTGTTCAGAGGAAGGAAACTCATGCAGCACATTTGACATATTCACTGTTTTGATGATTAAACGTGGGCATGTTTCATACTCACTTTGCACAAGAAGTGGTTTAACAAAAACTTTTATTATCACGGCCATGATTTAGCCTTTATTTTTTACTGAACCGTATCAAATCGATTTGAAATATATTGGTTCGGATCGGATCGGATTGAATCAAAAGCTCACTGTATCGAGATATGTATCATATTGTGGCCTATGTAACGAAGTATGTATCATATCGGCAACTTCTTAATGATGCCAAACCCCAATTATTACAGTGTATGTTTGGATTTTGGATAACATTTGTAGCACAATTGTCCAAGGGTACAAGGCGATATTTTACTTTCTTGGATTTTACAGTCAGCTTTATTCACTTTTTTGAGATACCTGAACCTCAACTAAGTGTGCACCCTTTGGTTTGGTTCTGGTATGGGTCCAGTTAAGTCCTGATATAGGCTTAGTTTTGTCCTGATCAGGTCATTGATGTAATCGTGATCTAGTCCCGGTTTAGTTTCTTTTAGTCCCAGTTTAGTCTCAGCATGTGCCTAAGACTTCTACAGGCACGTTTCAGCACATTTTTATCGATTTCAAAACATGTTACTAGCAGAGTCTAGAAAAATATTGCATTTTTGTCAATGTAGCCCATCCTTACTCAGTCTCTTTAGTAGATGACACAGATAACCATGCATTTCTGACCTCAAATGTGGGTGCTATCCCGGGTCGTACAGTGAAGTGAAGTCACCAGTACATAGAAGTGGCACTGTCCACTGTCACATACCAGTGGCATGTTTGGTGCCATCCTGTGACGCAGCCCCCGGCCCACATGTGTGCACACCCCCGGCACAAAAGAGGGCGCACTGAGGACCCATTGTGCCCATTCATGCCGTTATTATGGAGATGAATACAGAGTTTGACTGTAAATAAAAAGACAATAACTCTACTCATGCATTAAGTATGAGAGCACACTTTTACTAATAAAGGACAATATGCAGGGAATACAAATTGTCAGCCATAATCAGGATAAAACCAATAAACTGATATGAGGCTATACAGAGGAGGCAGCGTCTTGGAATGCCACAAGTTTCTGCAAGTCGTGTTTCGTGCTTTTAAAAGACAAAGAATGCACCATATAGTTTGATCATCTCTGAATATTTAATATATAAGATCTTATTCTCTTTCATAAATGTTATCATCTCGTTTGCTGCACAATTAGTCTTTAGGATACACCGAGAAAAGCTTGCAAAAACATTGACTGTAGCGATTGCGTGTTTTAAATAGCTGTACATTTTAATATTCATAGCCAGAGGTGGGTGGAGTAGCCAAAAATGATACTGAAGTAAGAGTGCTGTTACTTTAAAATAATATAACTCAAGTAGAAAGTAATGGTAAGATTACTGTAACACTTTAAGTAGGAGAAAAAGTATGTCTGAAAACTACATGGAAAAGTCGCCTACGATTTTATTAAGTTATTCAATTGAATGTGAAAGAGATGCCTTACTTCATTTGCAATTATTATTATATGCCGCAATATCACATTACTGTTCAGAGCTGTTAATTTGGTTAGTAATGACTCAACTATGTGCCTGTCACAATTAGCCCTCGATATTGATGCTTGTACTAAGTGCTTAATGCAGCTAATGTTATTTAGTGGAAAACGGCTGCTAAATCTCACCAACTCTCACATCTATAATTGACTTTTGGTTGTTGTGTTTTTGCAGTCGACCAGGTGAAATTCAGGCCTCCTTTACGGAAAGTGACAGAGCCTTATCCTGATTTGGTGAGTCATTCAGTTACATTGCTCCAGTCACATACACTTCTATTGTTCTATTGTTACCTGGGACAAAGAGGCTCCTTATGAATTTATTTATATTTTCCAGATTAATAGCACTTCAAATATGCTTTTCGTTTAAGATGTTACATGAGCGTGACCTATTTTGATGTTTTGTTCAGCAGGGTTCCTATGACGACGACTGGAGTCTGTCTGGGGATGAGGACAACTCACCGTAAGACACTGATTTTTTTATGTAACAGCAAGTGGGTTCAATTATCTTGACAATGTAATTTCGTTTGATGTACCACAAATTGTACAGTATTTTGTATGCAAGATTTAATCAGTAATATTTTCACTTATGTATTATATACAGTTGTGCTCATAAATTTACATACCCTGACAGAATTTGATTGATATCTTTCAGACAATATGAATGAAAACACAAAAACTTTTCTTTCACTCATGGTTAGGTAAAGCCATTTATTATCAAACAACTGTGTTTACTCTGTTTCTGTTCTCTTAATGAGAACAGAAACTACACAAATGACCCAATGACAGCTTGGAGTCTTTTGTGACAGTTGTGGATTAGGTTCTTTATTTTCTGTGATGGTAAAGCTGCTCATTCTTCTTGGCAAAAGGCTCCAGTTCCTGTAAATTCTTGGGTTCTTGTATGAACTGCAGCTTGAGATCTGCCCAGAGGCTCAGTGATACTGAGGAACCATCCAGAACCTTCACTTTATTCTGCTGGAGCCAGTGACAGGTCCACTTGCCTTTGTGTTTTGGATCATTATCATGTTGGAATATCGAAGTACGTCCCATTTGCAGCTTCTGGACCAAGAAATCATAAATTCTGCCAGGGTATGTAAACTTATGAGCACAACTGTATGCTATAATATTTAAAAGGAAAAAAACAGCCCACATTTCTAATTTGGGTAGATTACAGACAATACAAGCTGGAGGAGTAGTAAGAAAGTTGTAGTTTGCAGAGCTGATTCCTTCCCGTCCCATTGTTAGCTGTGAGGCTGGCCCGTAGTCACATAAACAGAGGTCTTCCTGTTGCAGGAGCCTGCTGGAATGTGTGGAGCAAGCTCTGCAGCTGAGGTAGGACACGGCCGCCACCCCAGCCGCTAACCCCGGTGTGCCCCCTCCCCGGACCCCTTCCTGACCTTCCCCATACCCCATGTTCCACCTGACATCACCTGCTTCTTGTGGTGATGAGCTGATCAGTGGGTCTGCTGGGTCCTGTGTCCGCTGGGTGTGGGATAATACCGTAGATCATATCATTGGCTTCAGTTTCAGCTTCCAGTGCTTTATTTTTTGTTTGCTTTTTATCGCCTTGTCATCTCTTGGATTTTGTTGCTGCAATTACTCCGCCAGCATTTTACTTTTTGACATAACTGGCTTTGATTGCTTGATAAGAATTTGTTGGTAATTGTGCTTGTCTTTCTTTTCAGGAGTTTAACAATTAGAAGAGTGCCCTCTACTGACGTAAGTTATTAGTGAATTAGGTCTGTGAATTTAAATAATTCTTTACTCTTATGTTAAAGCTTTCTCACATATTTTCAAATTGTTTAATGCTTATGAATATTTAGTTTTTTTTATTTTGGAGTGCTGTTTGCATGGATTCTCATAAAACTTTATTTTATCATCCTGTGCACTACGTAACTTTTTGGTCATTGATCTGCCTGAAATGTTCCACAGTATGACATTAAACAGCTCTTCTTTACATTTACTGACAGAAAATCCTTTGAAAAACGGGCTGACTCTCCGCAGATCTGACCTGTAACTTGGTCTGGTTTGGTCTCCTTGAAGATAAAAAGATTTAATGCCACACTGTGAAACATTCCAGACAAAGAACTAACATCTCCATGAAAAAAAGCACTTGACTGGCCCTCCGCCAGAAAAGTTACACACTTTTAATATAACTAGTAACTAATCTAACTTAATATGACATAACTTTTTATAAATGTAGGTATGCTAAAATGTGAATTGTATAGTGAACTATTCAAACATCATTAAAAGTAATTTCTGTTTTTCTCTTTTAGGGTGGCAGGAAGGGTGGTTTTAGCCCCAGCACGGCCTCCCTGCCGGCCTTCAGCTCTCTGTCCGCTCACACTGAGGACCAGGACCTGACCCTCAGACCCAGCTGTACCCTGGGCCCCGACACTGGTTTAGACAACGACTGCCGCTCTTCACCAGGTAACGCCCCCATAAACCTGGACACATGAAGATAAAATATAACAAAAATTTTCTGATTTCAAATATGTAATAATTCTGATTTATTTCTGTTCTATGGTGGATGTTTGTGTGATGCTTAAGTTGTTGTATTGTCCTGTCTTTGTGCTAAAGCATGTGATCCCCTGTCCCAAGACAAATTTCTCCCACGGGAGACAATAAAGGATAATCTTATCTTATCTTAGATTTGTATGTATATAAAAAATAGGATTTAGCCAGAGTGAATTTTGTACACTGCAAACTTTTCTGATCTGGCCAAGATTAAAAAACTTATATCAGGTTATTCATCTTGTTTTCAGATTTATTATCTACTTAATAGTTCTGGGACTCCTTAATTCTAGTCTAGAGATGGTTTATTTTAAGATAATTTGTCATAAGTAAAGTAAAATTGGTAGTAATTACTAGATAAGTAAAATTATCTGCCCATGCAGCAAGATAATTTCACTACTTTTAAGTCATTTTCTGATAGTTAAGTGTTTATATCTTAAGCTTTTTGCAGTGTAAAGAACTTAATTAAGGAAACACTGAAATATGAACTCATTAATTAATACAGTAATGCATTTAGAGATGTTTGTAGAGGTTAAAACTACAGGTGCAACAAGATTTTTCTTTTGAACATTCTACCGTCTAAATAATTGCAGCATTTGTAATTTGATAATTGCGCCATCTAAAATTGCGTTTTCGATTTGATAGCAATACTCTATATTCCGTTTATTTTCCAGGTTTGTCGCGGTGCTCGGCCACACAGGACATCCGGCAGCGGTGCAGTGACCCGTGCCTGCCTGGAGGGGACGCTCTACCCAAAGAAAAGAAGCCAAGTGCAGCTTCGCCTCCAAAAAGAGACACCTCTCTTTCACCAGAGTGGAGCACATTAAGGAAAAAGACTGAGGACTCTGTAAGCTCACCTCAAATAATATCAAGCGTGTGCTCTTTGCTAACCACAATAACTTCCTAATGTTATTTGTTTTATCAACTGAAAGTGTGATTTGCTGTGACTTATGTGTGGTTTGTATCATCCCCATATTTTGTTAGAGAGCTGATTGTCATGGACTTCCTCCTACCCCTCAAGTCCATGTAAGTGTGGCATCTAACAGCATGCTAACCTTATTTTATTTAATTATTAACCACAATGAATTGCTTTATTTAATGTAGAATTTAACTAAAGAAATGGGAAGGGATTGTCTAGAAGAATGTATATAATATAAAATAAAATCCTATGTAGCTGACCTCTTCTACTGTGTGTTTAGATGGGAGCGTGCTTCTCCAAAGTTTTTAATGGCTGTCCGCTTAAAATAAATTGTGCCGTCACCTGGATTTTCCCTAAAACAAGAGGTAAACTCACACTACCATGACGTATTTGCACCCTGTAAAAATACATTAGACAATATTTGGTTAATCATGTTATTGGTGCATTAGATTAAGATGGATTTTGAATTATTTAGACCCTTTTAGTATTAGTAAACAATGATGACATAGACACTGTTGCACACGCATTTTGGCAACAGAAGTACGGTATAACTCGGCTTGTCAAGCTCTGCGAAAACATTATCGTCAAAAGATCGCAAATATTTCCTCAACAAGCCAACTTTGACAACTGCCAGATCCTCCTTGTGTGATCAGTGAGTAAAACTTTAAAACTTTAGTCTGTTGGTAGAATATCGATTCTGACAACCACACACAGAAATGTTTTTATCTCTGTCTTCTTCTGTCCGTGTTCAGTCTGAATTAATCAGAATGAATGGGGAACAATGCCACTCCTGTTGCCAAAATGCGTGCGCAGCTTTTTTTTAATGACTTCATTCACTTATTTGATTCATTATACTCTCTGTATTTTATGTAGACCAGTATCTTATACTCGGAGCGGAGGAGGGGATATACACTCTAAACCTCAATGAACTTCATGAAGATACACTAGAAAAGGTATGGACAGAATGAGGACAAAACTGGATTATTGGAAATTGTCTAAATTGTAATAAAATTTTATTGTATTGTGATATAAAATCCTCATTACTCCTTTTTCAGCTGCTGCCACAGAGATGCACATGGCTGTATGTTATGAACAATGTGCTCATGACTGTTTCTGGTAATGACTTTTATTCTCAGCTGCTAAACACTGTCGAAATAGATTTTCAGTGATTTGATGCTGTCTCCTGCAGGGAAGTCTTCACAGCTCTGCTCCCACAGTCTGACAGCTCTGTTTGAACACAGAGGCACAGAGAGTGTGCACAAGAGGCCCAGCACCCTGTCACTCGGCACCAACCGCTTCACCGAGAGGATCAGCCACAGGTAAAGGAAGGTGGATGTATTTATGTAGTTATAATGTTCTTGTGTTTGTTTGTGTGGCTGTTCATATTTTAAACATTCTTCACTGATAAAATGAACTTTTGCAAGGATTGATGGTGTGCAGGAAACTTTTGAAACTTTATTTTCTTGAAACAAAAACTGTACATTGTGTCTATCCACAGAAAGTTTGCTGTATCGGTGAAGATTCCTGACACTAAAGGCTGCAGGAGATGTAGTGTAGGTAAGACATGCCAAGCACAATCTTAAAGCTGGGTTTATCTTTTCAAATCATGATAATTACAGGACTTTTTCCCCACAGCCAGAAACCCCTATACAGACAGCACTTTTCTATGTGCAGCTGTGCCCTCTGGTCTGGTCCTGCTCCTGTGGTATGAGCCTCTGCAGAAGTTCATGCATCTTAAGGTCAGTGGATGACATTTTATTCAAGATATAGACCCAATGTAAAATCCAGAATGAAGGCAACTGGAGGCGAAAATGATAGCGTAATATGATGCTATTTTAATTGAGAAAGTGGAGTTAAATATATCACAAAATATTATAAATCAAGAAAGGTTTGGCAAATCAATATTTTAATGATATGACTGCCCTGTTAAAAGGCATTTGCAGTTGCAGTATTTAGTTGGAGATTACGATAGGCTTATGACATTCGTAAAAAACAAAAAACCATGAGCTGTATGTTATCCTGGACACTGTAGAAATGTTAGTGACTGGACCCTAGAACATGCTATCCTGCAATACATTTTAATATTCTTTTTAGCTGTGCTCCATCTGTATTAAATGTAATTGACTGGTAGAATGTTGTCATCTGAAACCCAGCAGTAAAGGCTTAAAAAACATTTGCATGCTAGTTAATCATTGAAAACGTATGGTGGACTACTTCACTTTGCCTCCATTTCAGAATTTTGAATATTTTGGTCACATTTAAAGGGTGTACATTATTTCATAGATTTCCTTTTCTGAACATTATCAACCTGTGTCTTTTTAGCATATAGCCGTAAAGCTGCCAGACAGTCTGCCTATATTTGAGCTGCTGGTGGTGGTGACAGATGAGTTTCCTCAGCTCTGTGTCGGAGTGCGAGACTGCAGTAATGGGAAAAGTGGTCAGGAACTCATGTTTGACATCATAGAACTCAATGGTGCTCCTATTTGTGTACCAGGTACCTCTGCCCTCTTTTCCCTTTTGTCATTTAAAACTACAACTACTGTGTCAAACGCATCTTCTTCACTTTGTAGACAGTGGTGCGCTGAAGGCTGGACAGGTGACCCAGCTTGACAGAGACACAGTTCTTATTGTATTAGAAAGTAAGTGGCCACTTTTCCAATTCTTCACATATGTTCAAGGATGCAATCGCGTGAGTATTTGACTAAAAACTGTGACACTCCTTTTACAGAAATTGTTAAGATTGTTAACTTGAAAGGACAACCATCCAAAGAGTTGTCCACGGAAATACTATTTGACTTCTGCATTGAAACTCTAGGTAGGTTTTGTATAATAAAAGCATTAGATTTGATTCTGTGGTATATTAATTCACTTTTTTTTTTAGTTTGCTTACAGGACAGTGTTTTGGCTTTCTGGAAACATGGTCTCAAAGGGAAGAGCTTTAATTCTGGTGAAGTGAGTGTGAAATTTTAATATTTCATTATTCAGTGTTATTTTTTGTTTATGTCTCTGCTTTTATGAAAACATTATCTTTTTGTTAAGGTCACACAAGAGATTACGGATGAGAGCCGATCTTTCAGAGTCCTGGGAACAAACAGGTGTGGGACATTTGGTCCAATGTTTTTGTACTGTTGCTGTGCTAGGTGTTGTGACAAATAAAGCCATGGCAAATGTTTAATCTTTTCTATACTTGGTGTTTTGTAGGGACATTATTCTTCAGAGCACGCCAACTGATGACCCCTCAGCGCTGAGCAACCTCTACATACTAACCGGACATGAAAGTAGCTACTAACTGTTGGGGATGACCAAGAATTTAATGTTTATTATTGCACTTCGTGTTGTAAAGCTGTGGTAGACACCAGCAAATGTCAAGATATGCCATTCTGGACTCTTATGAGATGAAAGTCAACGCTGAAGCTGCTTATCAACCACTGAAGACTGTAAATATTTCAGAGCTTGACTGGACATTTGGAACTAGAAATATAATGTGTGAATTCCCTCTGGAGCTATAGCATTCACGGTATGCAAGAGAACTGATAACTTTCTAAAGGGAAGAGTTTTTTTTCATCAGCACTAATGTCTGTACATGTACAGAACACACCTGTGTTTTCAGATGCTTTATAAAGGCTGTTAGGTTTGTTAAAAAACCTCAAAACTACATGGACTGTATTTTTTTTTCCATGGGGCATAATATTTCCTAACAGGGATAATTATATCCAGACACTGAGCAACAACAATATTTCAGATGAATAAACCCACTGTTACATGTAAATTAATTGAATGTATGTTACAGCCTATGTACATTTTTTATTGTTAGAGGCAACATTCCTGATTGTTACTTGAGTGTCTCTGTGCATATTGTTTGTTTAAAGCAAGAGAATTACTTATTATGCTACAATATATTCTGAATTGTTCAGTGGAAGCCATCAATAGATTATCTGTAGGATTTTTAATTACCACTAGATGGAGGCCTGAATCACACTCCCACAAAATTGTAAAGCAGATCTTTTAGCCTAATATTAACCTTAACATTAATCATCACTACAGGTCATACTTGTATTTATTTATTATTAAATAAAAGCAGCCGCTATTACAGTGGTCCACACCATAAATGATTTTCCACACAATAAATGATTTATATTAATAAAATCATATCAAAATCATAAATTTTCAACCAAAAACAAAAAATGTTGAAAAGAAGGGGCAGTCATCTGGAAAATGTTTTTTCCAAACAAAACTGTTTGCATACTTACTGCAGCCCCCAGTGTATGATCCCATGAGAAACTTTTTACCAGGTCAGACCCTGTTGTATGATTCAGTAATGCAAGGTGTAGATTGATTAGAATGACCACACAGTCATGTGTCATTTGGTGTAATTGGTGCTCTTTCAACAGCATTCTGTAAATGGTCGTGTTGTGTGTCACCCTTTTCTTCAGACACTGACCACAGTCATATCAACCGATGGAAGCCTTAAATAATGCAGTGCCACTGCATCTCAAAAACAAGAAGACCCTTGATACCTTTTCAGGGTGACCAGACGTCTCTATTTACTCAGGACATTCTCAGGTTTGAGCCCTGTGCCCCCTGTCCCAGCAGATTTATAGAAAACCAGTGATTTGTCCCAGTTTTATACAAGAAATGTCCCAGGTGTCCCTATTTTTTTCTATTTTTAAACCAGGTCTAAATCATAACTAAAATAAGATTAAACCAGGACTATCACAATTTTTGACTAATCTAATCCCTGCCAACACTAAAGATATAATTTGCTTAGCCATTTGTTTAGTTTCGTGTTTATGGTGCATAGACTGTATAAAATACTATATAAAAAGTATTTATATAACAGTCTATGGTATGGCGTTAAACAAGGCTCCCCCTCCCTCCAAAACACGACGCTCTGGACGTAACACGAACGTAATGACGCTGTTTGCCGCGCAGTATCGCAGAACTGTCGCGCATGCGCAGTACGCTTTCCAGAATAGCCGTCTTCGGTTTTTTTCTTCCGTCGAGATTCTTTGATTTACTTCGAGGTATATGCTTATTCTTACATACTTAATTAGTTAATGGTGCTGTAACCTTTGGTGTTGTCAAAGGGGATCATTATTTGGTCGGTATTGTTCGTTATACGGTGGTCTCTACATAATTTAAATCCAGAGGTTAGTTAGCTGCAACGTGGTTAGCCCGTCCATCTATGGGTTAGCCTGTCGTGTTGTAGCTAGTTAGCTCGCTTGTACGATTGTTAAAGGTTATTACAAAGAACCGCCCTCATATTGCTTTTATTCAGTTTATTTCATTGCCTCTTTGCAGACCTGAAGGGTACTGTGTTTGCAAACGCAAAGGAAACGTCAGAAAGCGTCATTACGTTTTTAGTTCAAACGTATTGAACATATTTATCATTATTCACTAAACATTACTTTGCAACGTTATGCCTGCATTTTGCACATTGAGGATTAACTGTGTTTATTTTGTTTTTGTTCTCCTCTTACAGCACAATGGTGAAAATATTCGTTGGAAATTTAGCGGCTGAAACCACATCAGATGAACTTCTGTCCCTCTTCTCTCAATATGGGAAGATTTCTGAATGTGACATTGTCAAGAATTTTGGCTTTGTGCACATGGATGACAAAGCTCAGGCTGAAGAAGCCATCCGAAACCTTCATCACTATGATCTCAACGGGCAGCCTATGAATGTTGAAATGAGTCGTGGCAAGTTAAGAGGATCCACTAAGCTCCATGTTGGCAATATAGCCTGCACTAACCAGGAATTAAGGGCCAAGTTTGAAGAGTTTGGGCCTGTCTTGGAGTGTGACATAGTAAAAAACTATGCCTTTGTCCACATGGAGAGAATGGATGATGCGATGGAAGCCATTAATAAGTTAGACAACTCTGCTTTCAAAGGTGAACTTTGGGGAAGGGGGGTTAGCGAGTTTATTGAAATGTAAATATATTCACAATGTTTTTAGATTTTTTTTCTAGACTCCCAGGTAGGTTTGAATATACAGGTAAGTAAAGGAACCATAACTCTGGAGTTTTTTTCTGCGTTAAGACAAGGTCTGAGTAAAACAAAATCCCAAGGACTATAGGCAGAGGTATTATATCTGACCATTGCTTGAAAAGGTCTTTTAGTGTTTAAAATGTTAATTGCAAATAATGTACGAAAACATTCAGTGAATGCCGGTAAAGGTTTTTTCTGAATTTCTTCTTTTTAAGGCAAACTGATGAGCGTGAAGCTTTCGACTAGTCGGCTTCGTACTGCGCCGGGAATGGGAGACCGGGCGAGCTGTTACCGTTGCGGGGAGGAAGGCCACTGGTCCAAAGAATGTCCTCTAGACCAAAATGGCCACCCTCGAAACGGCTCGGGGCCGAGGTCGGACGGATTCGATGCGCCGAGATTTGCCGGGCGCGGTCGCAACAGGGGTTATAATCCGGGATTCAGTGGTGAATCAGAGTTTGACAGTGGTTATCCTCCGGTACCTAGTTCCCGTGGGCCCAATTTCAGGCGTGGTACGGGCTACGAAAGCTCAGAGAGGTTCGGTCCTCCTCCGGCGTATGGTGGCGTGCCCGACCAGGACGTGGCTCGGATGTACAGCGCTGATGCGGCATACAGAAGCAACAACTCGTACTATGGCGCGGTTCCATCCTACCCGGTTCGACGGTCGGCTTATGAACGGGATCCGTACGGGGTCGTGGACTACTACGAGAGGTACAGGGCCGGTGGGTATGAAGGCAGTTATTTTGAGGAGCGTCGCTCAGTTCCCTTGCCTACTCCTCCACCATCTTCATCTACGGGAATAATAAGGGAACGTCTGCCCCCCTCTAGTCATACTCCTATTGACCCATACAATATTCCTCCCATCCCCCCTCCTCCCACTCCCGTCTCCTCCTACTTAACGCGTGAGCGCAGCCCAATTCGACGAGTTCCTGAGGCGGTCGGGTACTCATACGATCGTTCACATCTTTCCACTACGCCCAATCTCCAAAGAAGTTCAACCTACGAGCACCCGCGGGATCCCAATGCCGATCGAACACGCTTTGGTTACTAGTCCGAGTTCTTGTCAAGTGACTGATATTTAGAATATGTTTTTGTTGCAGCATCAGAATGGTCAAGTGAACACTCCAAGCAGATCTTCAGTCTTTTTAAAAACTGCACTTTTAGGATTTACTTGTTAATTGAAACCATTAGTAATTTCTTATTCATTATCACTCAAATAATGCTTACCTACTTGTCATATTTTCCCATTTTAAGATTCTACTAATTGTTGAAATGTGTAGAATATGGTATTAAAATGTAGTGATATTCAATTTGATATTTTTTCACCTTTCAGTGAGCATATTTGCTGCATGCTAATGAAGAAATCATAGCTGTTGTGTACGCATAAGTAAGTGTTGACCCGAGTCATTGTAAAAGTTTCTACATGTTACTTTGGTATTATGTATAATTTTGTGTTCAATATCAATATTATTAGTGGTGTTTTGACAGTAGATTCATTTTTTCCTTTTTATTAAAATTAGTTTTTTTTAATCATTTTGTCCTTGTTTTTAATGTTTCCTTTGAAAAAAAAAATCTATTTAAATAGTTTATAAACCAGATAAATTTGCAAGTAAATCAGACTTGCAAATTTAATTAAAGTTATATTTGCAAGTCTGATTTAAGGGAGTAATTAAAGGGAGGGTTTTATGACAAATCCACGTGGGACCCATGGATGTGTAAGACCTAGAACTATAATAAAATCTATTATTATACATACATGGTGTAAGATCTTATAAGTTCTAATAGGTTATTGTAGATCCTTGAAAGATCATGTGGAGCTCTGTGGAAGATTCACGGCAGTTTGTCAGAGTTTACGGTAGAAGTTTACACCAATCCCAGTCCAAAGGCGACAGTAGGAGCCAATAGCGCGAGGCGCGGCGGGAGGGCCTCCGCTGGAAGAGCCAATAGCGCGAGGCGCGGGGGGAGGGTCTGCGCTGGAAGAGCCTTTGTGGCTTTCTAATGTGCGCCATTTTGATCTCGATAGAAAAAGCATCGCTAAACGGAGGTCGAATTATTATTGTTTTTAGTGTATCGCAATAAATTTAACTACATATAGACACCGCTTTTTAGAAATCCCGGAAATGGCCACTGGAGCAAATGCAACACCGCTGGGGAAGTTGCATCCAAGTATTGGCGCAAAACGAGGATTTGATGCGGGGCCTGGAGCGGGAAACGGGCTAATGCCAACGCCAGGGCCTCCCGCATCTTTCCCGGCCATACCGGGCTTCCAGCCGCCCATGCCGAACCAGCCCTTCCCGCAGTTTAGCGCCGGCCCGGGCTTTCCTCAGCCGCAACAAGGAGCTCCTGGGGGCGCCATGGCCAAACCAGGTAAAGTGTTAAAATGATGTTAACGTGAGTAAACTGTGCATCAGCCCGTTAGCTTTATCCGGCTAATGCAGCGCACTGACAAATGGAGGCCCTTTATCTCTGCGTGGACACAAAATGGGGACAGCCCCGAGTTTGCCTCGTGTATGAATGATAATGATAATGTGGATAAATGAGGGCTATTTTACAATTAAGAGCATCCACGTTTATTAAAGGGACATTATGTAATTTAGTGCTTTGTATTCATGTGCCCCGTGTCCTTAGAGTTTCATCACCTATTTTACTTCTGGATATTTAAGCCGGCCTCCCTCGTGCTCTTTCCTGCATGCATGCATTATATTTACTACCCTGTAATAACTCAAGTGCACTACCAAGTTTTTAATGTGTATATTTACATTTTATCTAGGCTGTGTTTGGTTACTTTTGTTGCGTTTTATCACCAAGTCTATATTGCCACATTTAGTTACAGTATAAACTAAAACATTTGGAAATGGATGTAACTTTGAAAGTAAGTGTTTCTGTCTTTGTAGATTTTGGTCAAAAGAAGAGGAAGAGGAGCCGCTGGAGCAGTGAGACACCTGACCAGAAGACCATTATACCAGGCATGCCCACAGTTATCCCACCAGGACTCACACGGGAGCAGGAGAGAGCTTACATAGGTAAAAACCAGTGTTTTCCTCTGTAACATAGCTTTGTCTAATATTAATGTGATTGCACTCTTGATGTATCACAAATAACAAGTTTACTCCCATGATGCACTTGAGGATAAATGATATGTTTTGTTTGCTAAACACCAACAGTTGGAGCTCTTTAAAGGCACTGACTTAAATGAAGTTATGATCATTAAATTTAATGGTGCAGAATGTCTTATCATGTTCCAACTGTTGTTTGTATGCAGTCTTATTCAGTGAGTGATTATCACATTCTAATGTCAAATGTAATAGAAAAGTTGCAGCTAATGTGATGTCACTGTGTTTTTAAAGTTTGCATACCATTGGGCACCATTAGCAACAAGAGTTTAAACAGATGCTTGCTGTTAATTGTCCTGAGCTGCAGGTCACTGCTCACTGTCTTGCCTGAACCACCCACACATCATCAATATTGTTCCTTTGCATGGAGGACTTATCCATTATGTCCTAACATGCTGAAGTCTGTCTCTGTTTTATTATTGGGCTAAGTGTGAGCAATGCTGCTTCAATGGCATCCATCCTTCAGAGCTCCTGGATTTTTTTTTTCAAACTTTTAGAATTTGGACACTTTTAAAAACTTTGATGTGTTATATTTTTAAAATAAATGCAATTATTTAAAACTGCAAATGCCTTCCAGCAGCAGTGTAACACTGCCATGCTGCTTTCTTAGGCCCACACTGTGGTGTTACACTAGATAAGTCCTTAGTCAATAACTTACTTTGTTATTGATGTTGTTTTCATAGTAATGGTTGTCCATTTACATGGTATGTAAACCTTCATTTGTACCTACTACGCTGTCACTGTTCCTTTACTCATTTTTAGATCCCCTAAAACGGGAAAAAAGGGAACCTTTTAAGGTGATTTCTGTCAAGCACAGTTCACAGGGCGTGTTTTCATCACTAATAATTTTATTACACCAAGTTAATTTCAAAATCCATGATGTGCATGGGATGACTGATACCTTAATTTCTTCTCATTGCTTTTTAGAATTTGAATGGTTTCAGACACTGCACTCCTCACTGTTACACCTGAGGAGTGCAGCAAGAGACTATTATCTGCATTATTCTTTATATAAAATCAGTCAGTAATTTGACCGAGCAGATCCTTGAGTTAAACTGGAGCCTGGCTCATTTGGCAGGTCATTCTAGGATTCACGGTCTTATCACTGAATGATATTTTGTGTTAAGGACACAGGTGAGGTTAGTCTGTTGATGCTAATGTTTAGACTCTATTGCATTAGAAACATAATTCTTTATGATTGATCAGAATGCCAATCTTTTGTTGTACTTAACTGACTCACCATTTGTCTTTATCTGAGTTTTGACTGAGACTGTGCTCATGTGCAGAGCGTTGTCTCTCTGATGTTGCTGTGGTAACCACATTTCTCTCCGTCCTTGTTTTTTCTTTCCTAACCTGAATTCTTCCAGTCCAACTGCAGATTGAAGACCTGACTCGTAAACTGCGTACAGGAGACCTGGGAATCCCTGTTAACCCTGAGGACAGGTCGGAAAAAGATTAAACCACAAACAGTAACACTTTCTCTATCCTCTTGACTTTTTGGAAAAGAAGTTTACAGTTTATTTGTACATTTCTAATGCTACATTAGAGTTAGATGTTAGCTGTAGGAATTGTTGTGTTTAGTGTATGATTTAGAATATAGAAACCTTCAGATGAAACACTATAGATTTATTTTTAAGACAGACATTTATTCTCCTGTTTATACCAGACACTCCTGGAGGCTTGACAAAATAGAAATCTGTAACGATATCTCTGACAACCAAATTGTGAACACTTGTTCTAATCAGTGTCTGCTAGAAGCAGGAGATGTAGTTTGATCATAGCACATCTGGTGTTGGTCAGATACACCCTATTACATGTAAGGCTACTGCACTATTTTTGTTTTACAAAATGTTTCATTTATCTTCACAAATTAGCTAAGTGTTTTAATCTCTCCCACGCTTTGCAGTTACTTTAGAAAGTTCACCACAAACATTAATACTGTATTTAGATTGATCTATGGACATTATCTATTGACCATTAAGTTTCTTCATTCTTCCCTTAAGTCTATTCTACAAACTCATAAATCACAATGAGGTTCTATTGTGCCCCTGTCTACTGACCAATGTTTGGACTCCATGTTTAAGAGCAGTACTATATACTCAATTTTGGCCGTCGTGGTCTACTAAATATATGCACGATTCTAAGGCATTTCTCGTGGCTTCAAGCACTCTCATCCAGGAGAAAGGGGCTCTTCAGTTGTCCACTGGGTTTGTTGAACTTCAGAAGAAAACAACCTGGAAATCCATGGCCAGCTCATAACCTAGTCACTTAAAGGATCTGTTCCCGCAGGAAGGGGGTCCCTGAAGAGTGTTTGAAGTTGACCCTGTTAGCTAGCGTCCCTGTCGTATGCACACTGTTCAGCTTCTCATCATAATCAGATATTTTCACAGCAACCGTTAGAATGATTGCAGCTGCAGCATTGGTAGTCACTACCCAGTCTAAATGTGACCTTAACTACTGGGGGTGTTTCAGGTTGCCTCCGCTGGAAGAGAAACAGCAAAGACCTTTTTTCTTAACATTTGGAAACGTGTGAGCTCTCTAATGGGAGAGCATAAGAAAAGGTGGATCTAATCATAATTCCTTTTCTCTAACCCAAATTAGCCCTCGTCAACCTAACCCTTTTTCACGTACAGAGCCTCTGTAATGCAACAACACAGGTTTTCAGCATCCAAGGAGAGGTCCGGACCTCTACCACCACATCAGCATCAAGAAACGCTCAAAGTCGCCATTTCTGCTTAGGGTGCAAATTTTGATTAATTTCTTTTTAATATATCCAACTTTTCCTCTCCTGCAGGCCAGTAATCCTGTATGCAGGTTTAGTATTGGCCAAGTTTTTTTGTTGATGCCCCTTCAGATTACAGACTAAATTCCAACTATTACCCCCTTTCTATAATTAATAGAGAGAAAAGGGCTCCAGCTCATAACATGTCAGTGCTTAACTCCAATATTGCATACTTGTTCTTGCACTGACCCCCATAGTAACCCTCTGTCTAACAGACGTAAAGATGACAGTACAGGTGAAGAAACATTTTCAATAATTGAGGCCTAGTTAGTTATCTAGTAGGAGTTTCTGGTGTGATGTCACTTTTCCACTTCTCTCTGGTGTTGATAAAGCCTGTCTTGTGTTTTTGTCTGCACTATTCAGGTCGCCCTCTCCTGAGCCGATCTACAACAGCGAGGGCAAGAGGCTAAACACTCGAGAATATCGGACACGCAAGAAGATCGAAGAGGAGCGCCACTCCCTCATCACTGAGATGCTGGCACTGAACCCCGAGTTCAAACCACCTGCTGATTATAAGTATGACTGCATTTCAAATGCATGCTGTCATTCTTGAATCCTAAAATAAGTGACTAGAAACAAACGTATATAAACTGATTTCTGATTCCTGTACATTTTTCTTAATCTTATAGTCATTTTGCTGTTTGTATTTCAGGCCTCCTGCCACCAGAGTCAGTGACAAAGTTATGATTCCTCAAGATGAATACCCAGAAATCAACTTTGTTGGGCTGCTTATTGGCCCACGGTGAGTTACCCCAATGACCCTCATAATTAAGAAAAATGAAAAAAGAATTGGGGAAAAAATTACCACTTAAAATTTTCTCAACAGAGGTAACACATTAAAAAACATTGAGAAGGAGTGTTGTGCCAAGATTATGATCCGTGGGAAAGGCTCTGTTAAGGAGGGGAAGGTTGGCAGAAAAGACGGGCAGATGCTGCCAGGGGAAGACGAGCCTCTTCATGCTCTGGTCACTGCCAACACCATGGAGAATGTTAAGAAGGCAGTAGAGCAGGTGAACATTTATCCTCTTCCTATTCTATGTGCTTATGCTCATACAGTTCCTTAAAATGATTAGTGCTCTTTGATTTGACAGATCCGCAACATTCTCAAACAAGGCATTGAAACTCCAGAAGATCAGAATGATCTGAGGAAGATGCAGCTCCGAGAGCTGGCGAGACTTAATGGGACGTTGCGGGAAGATGACAACAGGTTGGTCTTCAATATTCACGTGTGAGACTCAAAAGCTTTACGGTGAATCAAATACTAAGACATTTTTCTTTAGGATTCTTCGCCCATGGCAGAACGCGGAGCCCCGTAGCATCACAAATACTACCTTGTGTACCAAATGTGGTGGAGCGGGCCACATCTCCTCTGACTGTAAATACTCCAGGTACTGAGCATTAAGATTAGCACTTTGAGTGTATTGGACGCTATTTTAATGTGTAACATCTGCTTCTCTTCTGTCCAGCACTTTTGCCGCTCACAGGGCCACTGGAGGAGAGCCACCCCAGTCCGCCCAAGACAAAGCTCGCATGGATAAAGAATACCTGTCCCTAATGGCTGAGCTGGGAGAAGCTCCCGTCCCGTCATCTGGAGGACACACCAGCCCCTCAGGGGGTGGACCTCGGCCCGCAGGACCCAATAACAATCAGGCTCCTCCAGTAAACCCTTTTAGTATTTTTGTGCATCTTTGTTTCATGTCTTGCATGAGCACATCATTAACACTTGTGTGTGCTTCTGCAGAACCGGCCTCCGTGGATGAACTCTGGACCAGGTGAGAACAGGAACTTCCATGGCATGCCTGGAGGACCTGGTGGACCACACAACTTTCCTCCTCCCATGTCCAACATGGGAGGCCATCCTATGCCTCCAAACCCCAATGGAATGCCTCCCCCGTGGATGCAGCCCCCTCCTCCTCCAATGGGCCATGGCCCAGGACCTCATGGGCATCCCATGGGTGAGTAAGTCTTTTACATTTTTTGTTTTAAAGGGCCCATATTACACCGTTTTCTGATATGTTATAATATTGTTTCCTCATCAAAAACATACCTGGAGCTTTGGAGATGTAGACAGACTAATAATAAAATATTATTCAAATGTGTGAATGAAACAAAACACAACTGTAGGTATTTTTTTGATAAGGTAATAACATAACATGGGTAAAAGGGTCAAAATTCACGTGACTATTTGTAGGTTTACTTCCTCCGCCAATGGGCATGATGCCACCTCCACCTCCTCCCCCTGGCAATCAGCCGCCTCCTCCCCCTTCAGGACCTCTTCCACCATGGCAGCAGCAAGCTCCACCCCCACCTCCCACCAGCAGCATGGCTACCAGCACACCAATGCCCTGGCAACAGAGTGAGTGCACAAAAGCTGTTAATGCCCTTCACCCTCAGCACATAGAATAGCCTCACTACTATAGAAAGCGCTGTGGTAGTGTTTGGTACAGGCACACTATGTATTTAGTTGGGCATGAGCACAAGGTATTTTTCGGACTATAAGGCGCACAAAAGGCGGATTAGGGGCATTAATCGAGACTGATACCTTAGCCCGGGCACAATCCATTGGCAGATCGTGGAGTAACTCGCCCGGCATTGCCTCTGTCTTGGTGAATGTGAGTTCGCCTTCTGTCGTCCAACGCTGCCACACAGTAATTTAACTTTGAACGACATGTTGACACCAATATCTAGCGGTTGGAGTTCTTTGGTTAATCCACCCGAAATGACGGCACCACCGAATTAGTTTGCTTCACTTGGGCGTGTAGGTCAGCATGTCTCTGAACAGGGGCCATTTTGGGGTCCTTATACACACACCGTAATATCACGTTGAAGCACAGTTCATATAACTCTGCAAGGCTCCTAACTACGGTAACTGCAATCCTCCACCAATCCATCAAGGCTTCATAGCTTACAAAAGTCGTACTAAAACATTTTGACAGATTTTTTTGCACCCTGTACCACATAAAATCAGTTTGAGGCCAGTAAGCACAACCAGAAGTAATATATAAGGCGCACTGTTGTTTTTTGAGAAAATTAAAGGATTTTAAGTGCGTCTTATAGACCCTTGTAGTGTTTGTAAACGTGATGACGTAGATATGGTTGCGTGCGCATTTTGGCAACAGAAGTACAGCAGAACTCAGCAGTTTGTCAAGCTCTGTGAAAGGATTACCGTCAAAAGATCGAGAATATTTCCTCAACAAGCGACTTTGACAAATGGTGTTCAACTACCAGATCCTTGTGCTATCAGTGAGAAAAAAATTTAGTCCACTGGTAGAATATTGATTCTGACAACCACACACATAACAACCAGACATTTTGGTGTTTGAAATGTTTTTATCTCTGTCTTCTTCTGTCCATGTTCACTCTGAATGAAACGGAGTAAATGAGGAACAATGCCACTTCGTTGCCAAAATGCGCATGCTTTTTTATTTATTTATTTATTTTTGTATCACTTCCACCCTAAAAGGATCTATAGTCCAAAAAAATTTGGTAACCTGTGTTTGTAACTCTTTACAGATACCACCACCACTTCCAGCCCTGGCTCGGGTAGTCTGCCGCCCTGGCAACAACCCCAGCAACCTGCAGCCTCTGGAGCGCAGCCTCCACCCCCCATGGGCAATAGCTCCATGGTCCCACCCCCTCCTGGAGTCCAGCCTCCTCTGCCCCCGGGTGCGCCACCTCCTCCCCCCCCACCTCCTCCAGGCTCTTCTGGCATGATGTACGCCCCTCCACCGCCACCACCACCCATGGACCCTAACTTTGTCACGATGATGGGGATGGGTGTACCAGGCATGCCCCCGTTTGGTATGCCCCCTGCACCGCCCCCGCCTCCGCCGCAGAGTTAAGCCTGTCACTGTAAAGTCCTTCAACTGCACCATGTCGTTCAGCAGTTCCTCAATAGACTGTGATTGAAGAGCTTTGTATCTGCTCACACCATCTTTAACAGTGCTTTATTTTTATTCAACCTTAATATTGTGAATACGTATCATATTGATGTAGATACAAATCCGACAGGCCTTGGATACATGTTCTGTAATGCTAACGCGCTAAACTTTTGCAATGTAATTATCCACATTGATTGGATTCCCTTATAACCAGAAAGAACATGCATGAGGAATGCCTGTCATAATTCTGTTTTCCCCTCATTGTTGGCTTTGATTTAACTAAAATTAATATTTTTGTAAAAGGAGATGTGACTTGTACTTTAGTTCTGTTCTATCAAAACTCTTTAGCAGTAATGTCCTGTTTTTCAAAAAGCTTGCATTGGTTTTTAATGTGTTTTTTTTTTGACTATTGCAGTAGTGTGAAAGTAATCCTTGGTTATACACATATGTAAAAGCCGAGGCTCCAGCTACAGTAACAATATTTGAACCTTTCTGTATTTCTCTGGCCAGAATTTGAGAAGCTGTGTGCTGTGTCTATGTAGCTTCTCTAAAGGACTATCAAATGTTTTATTAATGTTACTACACCTGGTCTTTACTATGAGGCTGTAAATTAGTAGCTGATAATCTTGCTTGGTTAGTATTAAATCATACAATTCAAATTATGTTGAGCTGTGTTTTTATTGGCCTGACTGATGGGTGCGCACTGCAGGTTTCAACCACTCACAATAAAGGCTTCAGCTGAATGTGGACACTATGTTCTTGGCAGGATAATGTGTTGTGCAGCCACGGACACTGCCTCCTGATTAAAAGAATTGTATACATTGAGTTAGGGTTAGACATTGCTGATCCCTTAATTCGATTTGCAGAATGATATCCCAGCTAAACGAGCATTGTTTGCTAAATCATGGTTACACTGCCGTCTGTCGCGCCTAGATGAATGCTCCATACTCCCTTTATGCCATGATCCGCACCATCCGCACATGTATGATGCGCACACACCCCCTTTTAGCGGAGCTTTGTGGAACACACATTGCATTACAAAACAAGAGCTCCGCCAGCGGGGCAAAATACGCCCGTACTTTGAATTATTGTATATAGAATTCTAGAATCGGAATTCCACCAATCAGATTGCAGCAACAGAACTTAAAGACACTACAAAGCTTTAATGTGTCAAAGCTCAAAGAAGCAGAGAATGTGGGTTGTTCTCGCTTTCAGCAGCAGAACATTTGAGAAGAGAGTTCAGATCTTTCATGAAGACAAAGCTTCAAAGACTTCAAAGCTTTGAAGTGTCCACAGACGGACGGACGGACGGACGGACAGCGCCATACCAAAAACAGATTATCTGCAGTTCATGTGGTTTCAGTTAACAGACACGCTGGAATGTCAGGGTAATTAAACTACTTATCAGCACCAGCGAACATAAACATACGCAGAAAGTGGCTGCATAAACACGTGTTTTAATTTGTACCGGAAGTGGGAGGTGTGGCGCTTCTTACGCTTGACCGCGGCTACGTGACTTAAAAGGAGGCAGGGACTGCCCATCCCACCGGCTCCTGCGCTCCGGAGGAAGAGCCAGACTCCAGCTCCAGGTCAAGTACTGTAGTTTCTGCGGGTCCATCAGCCTCAGCATGGCCAAGCCGCTCACCGACCACGACAAGAGGAAGCAGATTTCTGTCCGCGGCCTGGCGGGAGTGGAAAATGTTGCTGACCTGAAAACTAATTTCAACCGACACCTCCATTTTACCCTGGTGAAGGACCGAAATGTCGCCACCAAAAGAGACTACTACTTTGCCCTGGCCAACACGGTCCGGGACCACCTGGTGGGCCGCTGGATCCGGACCCAGCAGCACTACTACGAGAAGGACCCCAAAGTAAGACCGATGCCGCAGTCCAGGACACGGGTCTGGGACTTGTCTGCACACACACACACACGCGCACACATGCACACACATACGCACGCACGCACACACACACGCACACACATACGCACGCGCGGGGACATTACTGCAGTATCATGGCTCATGCCCGCGCAGTGCGTGTGCGCGCCCTGCTGTCTCCTGCACTTGTGAATATCCTTTTATAGTAATAAAAGTGCTGCAGTCGTGTGCGCCACAGTGTAGCGTGTGAACTTGAGGGATTCCGGTCGGTCCAGTCTCCGGTTCTGACTAGTTGACAGTTACGTAACATCCGCACATCCGCATCTCTCACCTTGATCTTTCCCTCTGTGAATTATCCTGCTCCAGGCTACACATGAAAATGTTAAGTCTACGTTCATCACAAACTTGTGGTTCACACATCTCAAAGACTCAACTGGTTGTTAAAATGGTCATTACGTAACTGTGAGTACGTGCCCTGCATCCCCACTGAGCCAGTGCACAGAGTGCATCACAAAATGGCCACATGCTTAAGCCACATTAAGCTTCTGCCCCTGTCTGGATCTTCCTACTGTAATCCTTAATGAATAAACACTTATATCAAAGTGCATTTTCAGGTAGTTGCCAGGCAAACATCACTTCAGTCTTACTGAAAAGGATTCTTCACTGGAGACAGTCTGTCCAATTGGAGTAGGCACAGGCTTGAGTCCATGATAGGCATGCCTGGAGACAATTGATTTATTGTGAAAAGTTTGAACTAATTACCCCACAGATTCTCCTCTCGACTTTTACTCCTCTTTCATGGCAGCATTGTTCAAGGACAGAGTTGTTTCATTACAGCACAGTATTATTTTAACTTTTGGTTCGCTACAGTCTACATGATCCTTATAGTTGCAGAGTCAGCAGCAGCAGCAGGACCTGTGTGCGCCAGCTCCTTCGTCTCTATATGGCATCACTGCACTATTTTATTTAGGCCAGACTATTATGACTTCAGATGTTTTGTGGTTTGTTTGATCCTAGAAATCTATTCACACCTAAGTTACTAGTGGTTCTTCTAATTCATGTGGGCTAGATGAAAATGTAACTTTTTATTTCTTTTTAAGAAGAACTGTATGGCTCACTAAATTCTCTATCAGCATCCAGTATTTTTGGCTTGGAGTAGTTGGTTTGCCTTTGTAAATGTACTATATCATATTGATGAGATTTGCAGTGTGGAAAGAGTGCATTGGAAAAAAGTGTATTCTTTATTGATTTTTGGTGTGCTACATCAGTTCTATACGCATTCACAGCATACAAATTAAAACTCAACATAACTTAAGAGATGTATTGTGACACTATAAACTACAAATTTGAGAATACACTAGACTAGAGCGAGACGTTGGAATGAATGCCACTTATAACTCGTGTGTTGTTGACCCTATCAGCTGTTGTTCTTTCCATATATATGTCGGAGACCTTCAAGTGGAGCATGTGTTGTTTTATTTTTGGAATCCCCTTGACAATCTATGGAATGTTTTACTGATAAATCTTTGTTTTTATTGACCATAACAAGTGATTGCGTAGGTATAGGCAAGGGAAACATGAGGAAATGAATAATAGAAAGAGGCTCTCGAGTGTTGGCCAGTTAATGTAGTTTTAATGTCTGTAACTAAGGGCATTTTTCTTACAGCGCGTCTACTACATTTCTCTGGAGTTTTACATGGGCCGCACTCTGCAGAATACTATGGTCAACCTGGCACTGGAGAACGCATGTGATGAAGCCACCTACCAGGTAAAGTAAAGAATCATAAGTAGAAGTAAAAATGACAGACTTAAAACTTAAAAATGCAATAATAATCCTGTTAAATCTCCTTACAGCTTGGGCTTGATATGGAGGAGCTGCAGGACATCGAAGAAGATGCTGGTCTCGGCAATGGTGGACTTGGGCGTCTAGCAGGTACATAATATGAATTAAATGAAAATGTATTATAAATTCAAATAATTCTTCCACTAAATAACCATTTTTCTGTCTTTTCCTTCAGCTTGTTTCCTGGACTCCATGGCCACTTTGGGTCTGGCAGCGTACGGTTATGGCATTCGTTACGAGTTTGGAATTTTCAACCAGAAAATAGTTAATGGCTGGCAGGTAAGTTATCTTTGTTATTATAATAATAATAATAATAATAATAATAATACATTTTATTTATTAAGCGCCTTTCTGGACACTCAAGGTTGCCTTAACAGTTTTGTGGTAATGTAGTGAACACAACATAGCAATTCTTGTGTTCACTGTCAATATGCCAATCTTAGAACCTGGCAGGAGTCGTTTTCACCTTTTTTGTGTGTGTGCAACTTGTATCAGCAAACTTGTAAGCTGCTACCGTATATGGACAAGCTGTCACGGAAAATAATTAACTGATGCAAGCCAAAGATCACCTAAATTTGTCCCTATTTCTACAGTGGTGTTTATATGTAGCTTGTTCTCTAAACTTCACCTCTACCGTGTATTCAATTATTCAAAAGCGTCACAAATATGCAGTTTAATTGTCAGATTCACTGAAGGCCGACAGAACCGAATATGGGTCATCTCAGGCTACCTGTAACATGATCTCTCGCAGGGGACGGCTGCTTGTTTTGGCTGCAAAACAATACACTGGCCGGTGGAGCTAGTGGGTGCATAAAATGAGGCTGCAGTGCCCAGGACCATCAGTCGGTTATAAGCATAGACCTCATATATATATATACGGTCTATGGTTATAAGTCACTAAAACTATCTTGTGTGTCTAGAATATGTTGAGTTTAAATGGTCTCACTGAAATCCTATGCTGTACCCCACACGCAGATGGTTGCTAGAGTTTCTTCTCTTTTGTCTGTGCGCTCAGTTGGAGGAGGCTGATGATTGGCTGCGTTATGGGAACCCCTGGGAGAAGGCTCGCCCCGAGTACATGCGGCCGGTCCACTTCTACGGCCGAGTGGAGCACACAGAAGAAGGTGTCAAATGGGTCGACACGCAGGTAGATCTTGTATAAGAAGTCACACATGCTAAGTTTGAATGGATTTGGGTTCATCCATCAATTATTTTATTAAGTTAATCAATCTGTTTTGATTTCTTAGGTGGTTTTGGCGTTGCCGTACGACACCCCCGTACCAGGATACAGAAACAACATCGTCAACACCATGAGGCTGTGGTCTGCCAAAGCTCCTTGCGATTTCAACCTTAAGGACTGTAAGTTTATTTCAACAAAAGTCAGCTGGCCGTCACCTGCCCACAACTTTGAAAGGTGAAAATGCTTAAAAAGTTATTCACTTTCTTTCCACAGTCAATGTTGGCGGTTACATCCAAGCTGTACTGGACAGGAATCTAGCTGAGAACATCTCCAGAGTCCTGTACCCCAATGACAACGTGAGCATATGTTGTTTTTTTTGGTTGTTTTTTATAATTTTTCTCATTTTAAAGGAACACAGTACATTAATAACAAAATATACAACTAACACGCATACAAAAAAAGAAAGGATGGGCAGAGGTGGGGGTGGGGTTATTTACATTTTGGGGATGTCTAATCAAATTTGCATTTACATATTTTCTGTTCCCTTATATTTTTGTTTTCAGTTAAAAATTTTTTTTGTTTTTTTCTTCTTTTTTTTTCTTTGGTATCCCCAAATCGCACTTGCATGTATGTTATACAAGCATATACATACACATATATTCTGACATTTTAGTTTTCAGATAACAGTGTGTTATTATGTTTTACTGTGCTTTGTCCAAATGGGGTTTGGGCCAACAGTGTGTTTGTTTTTTGTGTCCAACAGCTGAGCAGCCTGCACCATAAAAATTCAAAAGGTTTTTGTACCTATGGTCTCTATCAAAGCACTTATGTTTACGTTTCTTCTGGTTTGTCATAATAATAAGTTTAGCTGATAAAAAAAACACACGCACTGGCTAAATATTGTGCTATGTTTACAGTGTATACACTTTTCAGCTCTTGTTTGTTTCCTTTAGCTGTCCCCAAATCATACTGGCCTTACATATTCTTACACACAATAGGTTGCATTGATATGATATTCTAGTGTGCCTCGAGTTTAGAATTTCATGGTGGACTTTGCAGGTCTAACAGATTTGTTGTCCTGGTTTATGATTAATACCTCTGTAAATACTCTACAATAGTAGCATAAATAAATATGTGGGTGGGGAGTTTTTGCCTTAATTTGTTCAGGAATGAGGGAAAAATAGAGCGCGAGATTGACAGGCAGATCGGTGCAGTGTCGGCAGTGATACGGTTGCTGTGCCCGACTGGTGTGAAAGAGCAGAGTAGAAATACAAAGCTCTCACTTTATTGGGCAATCTGCGTCCCTACTCTCTCCTATAGTCATGAGTTTTGGTTAATGCCCAAATAATGTAATAGATGGATGATTGTTGTCAGTTGAAAGGACTTTAAACCATAACATTAACGTGTGTGGAGACGATCCCAAACAAAAACGAACTATCAGCTTTTGTGGATCATAAGTTTCAGTGTTTATTTCAATCTCAAGTTTAGGTATCTGCCCTCCATCTGAAATTATCAAATGGCCAAATTCTGCAGCTGATGTCCTCAACATTCTCTGGGGTTGTGATGCTAACTGTAGGCTCTGCTCCGTCTGAAACTTTCGTAGTCTGTCATCTGTGCTTTATTTTATGATCTGACCATAAAGAACTGACTTATGGGAACTGCAACGGGTGAACGGATTTTTAGGTTGGCCACTCTCACTTTTTTGTTAAAAAAAAAAACCCTAAACAGGACCTTGAACACCTGTATTAATCACAGGATCCTAAAAATTGTGTTGTCTAAATCTATTTTGTGTGTTTGAAGTTTTCAGAGTATCTATAAACATTTTGACAGTGTCTGCTAATGTGTGCAATGTGTCATCATTATAACACCATTAAAGATGCGTGTAGAACATCCCCAGCAGGATGTCCGTGCAAAGCATCAATAATGAAGTGCTGCAGTTCAATGCGTCTGGATTGATTTTGTGTTGCAGTTCTTTGAGGGGAAGGAGCTGCGTCTAAAGCAGGAGTACTTTGTGGTAGCAGCCACTCTTCAGGACATCATCCGCAGATTCAAGGCGTCCAAGTTTGGCTCCACGGAGTTTGTGCGTTTGGACCTGTCGGCCCTGCCAGACAAGGTATAACCATTTGATTTGAAACTTACAGCTCACATCTTTTTATCATAGCTAGTGTGTATACAAATATATGACAAGGGAAATTAACTGAAGCCCACTGGAAAATCAATTCCTACACATGCTCCATTCATATACGCAAATAATGGACTTATCACATCAACAACTATCAATCCTGGAGGAATTTGGTCAAAATAGTTTTCCAGAATTAACTATTGTTGTCTTGCGATGTCTGAAGAAGTTCATTTTGGGGTCAGACGTGAGACAAACCTTGTCTTGACAAACACTGGCCTTATACCTCTATTGAATGCTGCTTGTGTAATTCTTTATCTTGGCTTTCTGCTTTTGTTCTATTCAGGTTGCCATCCAGCTGAACGATACCCACCCTGCTATGGCCATCCCAGAGCTGATGAGGATCCTAGTTGACCAGGAAAAACTCACTTGGGAAAAGGTTTGACCTGTAAAATCCAGTAAAATCATGAGATAGAATATAGACATAATTTTGTGCCATTCTTTCCATGTCAGAGCTGGGACATTGTGGTTCGTACGTGTGCTTACACCAACCACACGGTGCTGCCTGAGGCTCTGGAGCGATGGCCTGTGGACCTCTTCCAAAACCTGCTCCCTCGTCACCTCGAAATCATCTACGAGATCAACAGAAGGCACATGGAGGTAAGGGGGAAAAGCTTTTCTCTGTATTGTGTCCTGTATAGCCCTGCATTTGAGCTTTTTCAGAGCAATGCTTATTTGTGAATATGCAAATCTGCTGTTTACAACTGTGGAACGCCACTATGATGAGGTGGAGCCTTCCAGTTTTGAACAGGAAGTCAATGGACCTATTTCTATTCTTAGCAAGCTGTTTTAGATCAATAATTTGGTTTTAAAATGGAAAAAATGTCAAATTTTGTTCATGCATATGGGTTTAATACTAAATGAGCAACAAAATATTATGTCCTCTTACTGTATGTACCACAGTCTTCTTAAAATTATAATTGTCTTTTCACAGCGTATTGGTAAACTGTTCCCCGGAGACTTTGATCGGCTTCGTAGAATGTCACTGATTGAGGAAGGCGACGTCAAGAAAATCAACATGGCTCACCTGTGCATCGTCGGTTCCCACGCTGTGAACGGAGTGGCCCGCATCCACTCGGAGATCATCAAAGACACAGTGTAATGACTTAAGTATGCTTCAGTTTGGGACAGATGATATTTTTTTACTTCAGTTGCTGATTTTCGTTCCCATGTTCAGGTTCAAAGATTTCTATGAGGTGGACCCTGACAAGTTCCAGAACAAGACCAACGGCATCACCCCACGGCGCTGGCTGGTCATGTGCAACCCGGGTCTTGCGGAAGTCATTGCTGAGGTAAGTGTAAACAAAACGGTAGTAAAGACTGTTTTCAATAAGCACAAAATGACATAAAATTTGTTAGGGGAAAAATAAGTGTTGTCCTAACCATTTCGAGAGTTGCAAAGGAAGTCAGGATGCAGAAGTTTGTTTACAGTCAGTACAGAACACCATTGCTTAAACATCCTTGTGTGTAAGTTTGGACTTGAATGGAGTAAGAAGCCAGTTCAGAGACAAATTGACTGAAATATAGTAAGGATTACATAACATAACACTTCTGAAAGAATAGACAAAATTAACTGCGGCTTTGGAGGAGGACAAATTCTGTAACGGTTGGATACTACCAGTAGTACATGGAATAGATGGGAACTGGAGGTGTCCTTGTTATGACTTTGCAGAGGACGGAACATTCCACAACATTATTGCATTTAAAGTAACTTAACATTTAAAGTAACTAGTATTTTCTTTCCCAGAGGATTGGTGAGGACTACATCCACGACCTGGATCAACTCAAGCAGCTTTTGAACTATGTGAACGATGACTCTTTAATTGCCGATATAGCTAAAGTCAAACAAGTAAGTTTTGAGAACAACCTGTGTTTTTATTATATGAAAATTTCTTGTTAATTCTTGTTCATAAATTGTAGGAGAACAAGCTGAAGTTTGCTGCTCATCTTGAACAACACTACAAGGTCAAGATCAACCCTGATTCCATGTTTGATGTTCAAGTGAAGAGGATCCACGAATACAAGAGACAGCTTCTCAACTGCCTGCACATCATCACGTTTTATAACCGTAAGAACCAGCCTTTACTACACACAATTGTAATGGTATATTCTACTGAAACATAAAGTCTAAAGGCTGTTTATTTGTGCAGGTATCAAGAAGGAGCCACAGAAAAAGTGGACCCCCAGAACTATCATGATTGGAGGAAAGGTAAAGTCATTTCAAATAACACCATCTTAAAAGTTAAATCCTTCAGTACTACAATGGCGAACTCCACTAAACAATTTCTTCAGTTTTCAAGAGAATTATGAATGTTGCCCAGAAATATCCAGCCCTTCTCAACTAAAGAGCCTGGTTTTAGAGATTATACAACAGTGTAGTAGGTGACCTCTATTCAGAAATCATGAAATTAAAACCTGCTGAAACTAAATTGGCAAGATGAAAGGGGGGAAAAAACTTTTTTACTGCATGCAATGTTCATGCTCTTTCTTTTCTTATAATTATTAGCAATTGGCAAAAATCATTTCAGACTTTTCAAATGGTTCTAGTGGATTTAATGTCTTACTTTTTACCTGACCTGTGAGTCCATTTCACCCTGTTATGAAATGCTATGTAATATTTCACACACTCCCTGTGTATTTGACACATGCTCTGTATCCCTCCAGGCCGCTCCTGGATATCACACTGCCAAGATGATCATCAAACTCATCACTTCCATTGGAGACATCGTCAACAATGACTCCACTGTAGGAGACCGGCTCAAAGTCATCTTCCTGGAGAACTACCGTGTCACTTTGGCTGAAAAAGGTGAGACTGAGAAGGGATCTATAAGTTTATGCCATGGTTTTGATGAAAAGTGCTTTAAGGTAGCATTGCCCAGTGCATTAATCTAATGACAGTAAATCAAGAGTCTTAAACTCCACGCCATGCATACTAATAATCTGTATAGCAAAACTTCTTGAAGGACAAAACTAATTTGGAAGTCCATCAAATAAATAAATCAGCAATTCTTTTTTTAGATGGGAAATGCTAAAATCATTTTAGTTGGCAATCTATTAAATGTCTGTCTTTTTGTGTAGTCATTCCTGCAGCAGACCTGTCAGAGCAGATCTCCACAGCCGGCACTGAAGCCTCTGGAACTGGAAACATGAAGTTCATGTTGAACGGAGCGCTCACCATCGGCACCATGGACGGAGCCAATGTGGAGATGGCAGAGGAGGCCGGAGAGGAGAATCTCTTCATCTTTGGCATGAGGATCGATGATGTGAAGGAAATGGACAAGAAAGGGTGAGTGAAAACATTACATTACCTTTTGATTATTATCATCTGACTTTTCACTTCCTTTCAGCTATGACTATTGGAGCGCAATCAGTTTCAACAGGACAAAAACAATAGTAAAGTCCAAAGTCCTGGACAAGAGCTAAACACTCCCGTTAAACATTTGCTTTCCTGTTCAGATATGACGCCATGTCCTATTACAACCGCATCCCTGAGCTGAAGCAGGCCATGGACCAAATCTCTGGGGGCTTCTTCAGTCCCAACCAGCCCGACCTCTTCAAAGACCTGGTCAACATGCTCATGCAGCACGACAGGTGAGGCTTGGCAGTGAGCGAGTGTTTGGTCTTTAATGATATAAACTAACCTCACTGGAAAAACACGTGCAAAAAGCTCAAAGTGGACCATGAGACATTAAAAACAACATAAACAATCACAGACAGTCATTACAGAGGACATAATGACACTGATATAAACAAGATACAAAGATTAAGTTCATAACAGTGTGTGGGAAGAAGCTCTTAGTGGAGCGGTTTCTTCTTCCAGAGGAAGGAAGTTCAAACATGTCTCTGTCAGGATGGCCAGAGGGGTCATGTTTAATCTCAAGGGCTCAGTTTGGTTGTTGTTGCTGCTACGTTTTGTTGTCTATGTAGCCGTCTTTGTGGGGTAACATGTGCTCTGCTTCTACAGATTCAAGGTCTTTGCAGACTACGAGGACTACATCAAGTGCCAGGATAAAGTCAGTGCTCTTTACAAGGTCAGTTTGTGTATTCCTGCCAATATATCTTAGGCCTGTCAACACAAAGATCCCAGGAGACGATACTCCTACTACTCAGCTGCTACATTAGTGCATTAGTCTTTGCTGCTATTAGTCTGTCAACAAAGGGATCTAATGTTCCATTTTGATCGTGTTAGAGGGGGGCGTATATTAAATTCTAGATGCAAAAATTGAAGTTTGATTCAATAGCTGCTCTAATCTAATAACAGCAGTCTGTGTGTTCATAAAACTACTTTGTCTAAGCAAGAACACCACCTAAAAACACTTTAGATGGTGCTTGTGCATGAGTCAGAATTTATTTATTAGTTTATTTGACAGGGACAGTACACATTAATAAACATTTCTGTAAATGTGTCAGTGTTAGTTATAAGCTCATTTTCAAATGTCCATGGGCAGGTGAACATGAGCTGTCCATGGACAGTACCAACATTGATGTATCTCAAGATAAAAGTTAACATTCATACGTTACATTATTAAAAATCATTTTATGTGAATAAAATGCAGTTCATTATGTACAGTTATATTTACAGTTATTATATTCTTGCTAAGAAGGTGAAGTTCAGCTGAAAAACACCCATCATGCACTAGGACCAGTTGAGTTCTAATGAGTACAATGTTGATTTGATTTAAGCCCGTTTTTGAGCGGAGTCTTGAAGGTTTTATATGTGGGGCCTTCTCTGATGGTCAGTGAGATGCTGTTCCAGATGTTACATCCCCAAACTGAGAGAACAGACTGTCCAAAGGTCCGTCTGTAGGGCACTTCAGTCTCCTCTGACCACAGACCGAGTGGCTCTACCTGTATTTGATTTCAGTTTTATAAATTCTTTTATCGGAGGTGTTGCAAGTCCATGGAGCATTTTGTATATCGAACAATGATATTTGAAATATTTAAAATGATCAAAGCTCAAAAGTTTGTATCCAGAATGTGACAGTGGTGGTATGAAATAGGTCGTTTGTGAAACAAAAAAACTAAAGTGAAATTCACTGAGTATTCAATATGGTGGATTTAGAAAGTGGGGTCATTTATTCAACCCCAAAAGTGTCAAAAAGTGTCATTTGTACATCTTAAGTTGGTTATTTCTTTCAAAAAACCACATTGAGAACCAACCTAATAGTTTATTTTCCTCTATTGTTGTATCATCTTTTGAACAGAACCCTAAAGAATGGACCAAGAAGGTGATCCATAACATCGCTGGCTCCGGTAAATTCTCGAGCGACCGCACCATCGCACAGTACGCCCGGGAGATTTGGGGTATGGAGCCCAGCCTGGAGAAAATCGCTGCCCCCGACGACCCACGCTAAACTGGGGCCCTGGTGTCGTCTACAACAGTCAAACCACCACTCAGATCACGTAGCTGTTTTCGCTGTACTGTATTCTAGCATTTTATTAGTTGTCGTTAAGTGTATTTGATATGAGTTTGTGCAAGGCTACGTCCTCACCAGTGCATTTCATGTTAAAATAATAATAATCATTAAAGAATGCACCTTATAACAAGAAAATAATCAAATCTAGGTTTTAAAAGTTTTAGTATTTTAAAATGTAGAATAAAAATGAATATAAATTGTGTGCGAGTATATTTAGCTTTTAATAACTGAGACGCATTGGTGTGGATGTAGTCTTGGGGTGCGTTCATATTTGCCCTGGGTTTGGTGCTAATGTAGATTTGGTTCTAGTCCTGGTTTGGTTCTGAGTTTACTCCCAGTTTTGATGTGCAGATCTTGTGTGAATGCACCCTCATGTAGTTGTATAGTTTCTTTTCTTCATTGCAGTTTGTCACTTTATCTAACACACCTTACTTGGAGTTTAGCCTGGATTTGTACAGAGGGCCATCATACTGTATTTATTCACGTCAAACCTCTTTACCAGAACTACCGAAGTACTACGGCTTAAAGCAGTACTCTAAACCTCCACACTCAAATCCCAGCTAAACCCATGTCTTCCTGGAGTCGGAGCCGCACTGTGACCAACATTTCTTCTTATCTAAATGTTGAAGTCCGTTCCATTGCTGAATGTAACCATAGTATGTGTAGCATGTTCCTGTCATTCTGCTGTACTGCTCCCTAAGTGACTTGCGATAGAGATGACTAAACCCTCTTTAAGTATGACTCAAGAAGATTGTGACATTGTTCCTGTGTAGACAAGTACTGTATTAAGATGCCTGCTTGACTGGCTGTGAGCTGCTGCCCATACATTCGGTCTAACCATAGCACCTTCTGTCAGAGCATTTCATATTTAATAAAACAATCCATGAATAAATAAGAAATGCGTGCTTTGTGTGTGTCTGTGTTCACAATAAGACTAGAGACTACCTCGAAAGGATGTAAAGGTGAGTGCATCATAGTGGATAGTAATTGGTAAGTTTTATATTTTCTCATTTAGGTCTGATTGCATACACTCTGTTTCTAGTTCAGGCCTGAATTGGGTTTGATTATTATTCTAAACAAAGTGGGAATATGCACCAGTAAAAAGGTTGCGCGGTTACGGCCAGCAGAGGGCGCTAATGCACTGTCAATTAATGCTTATTGTTTTGTCACCCCAAGAAGAACAACGAAACGAAATATAAACTAATTTTAAATAAGCTAAGACTAAAAAAACTAAGTTCTCTAAACACTGGGCCTATGATTCTAAGCTGTTTGTGATTTTACGTTCAAAAAAATAAATGTATATACCGTATACAAATGGCGGTAAAAACACGAGGCCTAAATTTTTTTTATTTTTTGTTTCATTCATGAAAGTTGAATACAAAATAATTGTTTCATACATCAATGTGAATGAAAAGGAGCAGAAAGAAGGATAAACTTGTAATATCTGCCCCCTTTTCACACAAAGTAAAACATTTCTAATACAACAGTTCCAACTGCATTTATACACAATATTAAATTCTTGTTAATTTACACAAAAGACAGTTCATATTTCATACTTTTTTAACAGCTCATGTTTGACTTTTCATTAAAATGTAACTTTCACTTTAAGTTTCACTTTAAATGTAAAGTGAAACTAAAATGAGGCCTATTGGCTTAATGGTTGAAGGCCACACTGCAAATGAAATAAATGCCAACAAAGTGCTTGCCCTGTCAGTAAGATCTTATTATTTACTCTGACCATTTGACCAGGTTAAGGTATTTTTGGGGTTACACAACTGTCTGAAAAGCTCCACAGAGATTTGAATAGTTTTGAATACCAGATGACTCCTTTTTGGCCTAGAAGCTTTTGTTCTTAATTTAGGTCAAGGTGAGGTTGGATTTTTCTTTTAAGCTTTGGTTTCTAGAATGTGCCTGTTGATTGATTGTGTTAATTTAGTTTGTTAATCACTCCTGATGTAAATTCTTGTTACATTTCAGCATTTGTCTTGTACAATCATCTCATTGTATCGTAAAAACTGATGCATGTTGTAAGTCCACTTTGGGTTTATAGACGTACAGGTTTCCTTTGACCCTAAATTTGGCCCAACACTGGTCCTGCCCACCTCGATGATTGACAGGTGTCCGTGGTGCCATGCCCCTCCTCCTGTATTAGAGCTGGGGGCTTCCCTGGACCCCGTCACTGTGAACCACCTCATGCCCCTGGTGACCGGGATGGAGTGCCCTCTGTACGGTAAGACCAGCACCCCTGACCACTAACAATTTAAAGAAAATAACTTCAACCACATTTATATTATTGTATATAAATGTAAAATATTGTATTTTTGATACATGTATTGCATATCCTTGTTACTTTAGGTAACGATACTATTTATTTTCAGGGAAAGCGCTTTGTGTTGCATTTTTTGTATGAAAAGCGCTCTATAAATCAACTGTGATTGATTGATTGAGAGCAAGCAAATTTCAAAGTATTACTTTCTATGTACTGTGTATGCTTAGAAATTTGTGTAAATATATGTTAATTGTTAAAATAACAAAATAGTTTCATAATTTTAATATGCGTGACATTTGACTGACAGGCCTATTCTGTTGACAAGCAGTGTTGAAATAAGTTAGTTACAGTATTTTCGGACTACAAGTAATTTTTTTCAGGGTTCGGGTGGCGACTTATACTCAGGTGCGACTTATATACTACATTTTTACAGGCCATAGACCAAATATATGAATCCTATATATGAATCAAAAATGAAAAAAAAACACAAGTTTTTTTCATTTTGGTTTTATAAATAAATAATAAAGAAAAGGTTGTTTTGTTTTTTTTTTCCTTATTTTTGGTTCTATATTGAAAAACAAACAAACGAATAATACATGGATTGTTCTCTATTGGGTTGTTTTTATTACTATAACTTCTATAACTTGCCTTTCAAGATGAAATGTTGGTTCTTGGTCTCTGATTTTATAAAATAAGTTTCCCCCAAAAAGTGTGACTTATAGTCCGAAAAATACGGTAATAAGTTTCAGTATTTCATATTTATAAGAAATTGTACAAATAGCAATGACATGTGTTTGTTTTCAGAGCTGGACCCCCTGGAGGTACCACCTCTCACGCCCACCAGTAAAGAGGTCCTGAGCCAGGCGGTACGGGCCAGTTTTGCCGGTTTTAACCAGGAAAGAATCAAGCTGCATCTCCCACAAGGTACCGACTTATCTTAACATGCACATCCATATGAGGCCCGGGCTGATGTGACTGTGTCTGTAGACCCCATGCTGTGGTCTGAGTGGGAGGTGAACCACTGGCTGGACTGGTGCCAGGCTGAGTTTGCCCTCCCGTGTGTGGGTGCAGAGCTGCGGGCGCTGGGGGGGCCGGAGCTCTGTGCACTGGAGCGGGACACTTTCCTCAGCCTCACGTTGGACTGCAGCACCGGGGAGATCCTGTGGGAGCACCTGGACTCTATGAGGAAGGGTACAAATCCATGTCATTGTATTGCATTGTGTTGTATTTTATAAGTTGCATTTTGTAAATAGATAAATGTATTTTTCTAGAAAATGAATATGAGAGCTCTTCGTCATATCACAGCGCAGTCATATACTGTCAAACATTAACCAACAAAGGTAATATGATCTATTTGTTTGCCTATCTTAACTGGACACCTATGCAAATATTGTTTGCTCTTTACAGAAAACTACTGTGACTATGAGCGGCCGCACAAACCATTCCAAGTCCAATACTGTCCACTGGAGTTTTCTGAGCTCCACACACTGGATCCTGTCAGTATCTCCTCACAAGACAATCAGATGGTCAAGAGGGAGATGATGACGCAGCTCCAAAGTGTGATAGAAACAACAGGTAAAACATAAAAGAAATTACTCCGAAATAAATTACTTTTGGTGAACTTTTTACAATAGATGTGGAGTCCGAAGAGGCTGCTCCGTATGAGGTGGACGACATTGTTGTGGGCCCTCTGTCTTGGCCGGGTCAGCTGCACGAGTCAGAGGAGTCCACTGAAGAAGAAACAGTATTCGAGCAAATGTTTAATGTTCTCCGGCCACACAGGAGTTTCAAAGAATACATCGGCAACAAGACGGACCTGGGCCGGGCGGTCATCCCTGCGGCTATTCTCGCGGGATACACAGGTGGGTCAGATAGCTGTAGATGTGTAGATAGTTGAACAATTACACAGATTCGAGAGAGCTTTTTGTGTATACAGGGAGCGGTCCCATTCAACTGTGGCAGTTTCTTCTGGAGCTTCTGACCGACCGCACTTGTCAGTCCTGTATTAGCTGGACTGGGGATGGATGGGAGTTCAAGCTGACAGACCCAGATGAGGTAAGACTATTTTTTACATTACAAGAGAAAATAATGTAAAATTCCCTTTACTTTGTCTTCTAAATACTATAGTTACTTTAAAACTCCATTTATAAGCTTACGCATGGGATGTCACACTGTGTTTTTGATAGTCAGATGTCTTGCGTGCATGTGAACACAACAATACAGTTTCATTTTTTGCTTATCTGATTATAGTCATCAGATTTTTATGGAAATCTGATGACTATAATCTGTACATTGCAAAAAATCTTAAGATACAAACACTTAAATCAATAAGAGCTCGATCAACACCACCTTAACTGCAGAAATACATGAACCACAATACCAGGACAGGATTATAGCTACCGCATTGTGTTAATTCTGTGCACTAAGAATATTTCGTCACCGTTTTTCCCAATGTATTATTTTTGCTGACTAAAACTAAACCAAAAGTAATCCTCATGACCCAAGCTCTGACTAGTATTACACCGCAAAAAAGCTTCAGAAAATGACTCAAAAGTAGTGACATTATCTTGCTGCATGGACAGATAATTTTACTTGACACGTTATCTTAAACTAAACTTCTGCTAGACTAGAATGAAGCAATCTCAGAACTAGTAAGTAGATAATAAATCTGAAAACAAAATGAATAAGCTGATAAGCCAGATAAGAGAAATTTGCTGTGTAATCAGCAGAGGATTTGTATTCTCCTTTCCCACTAAAACACATTTGTAATTACTAGTACATACAGTTCTTTTTAGTTTTTGTCTAACTTTATCATTTATGTTCTTGCAGGTGGCTTTGCTGTGGGGCCGGAGGAAGAACAAGCCTAAAATGAACTATGAAAAGCTGAGTCGTGGCCTGCGCTACTATTACGACAAGAACATTATCCGCAAGACAGCCGGAAAACGCTACGTCTACAGGTTTGTGTGCAACCTGCAGGGGCTGCTGGGATACGAGCCTGGAGAGCTGCACGCCATGTTGGACATCAGCTCCAAGAGTCGCTAAAGTTGATTGTTTTATCTGACGATGTAATGTTTGTTTTTACTGCAGTATACAAATATTAGTTGAGTTGAATTACAGGTTACATACCAGTTTTATACCAGACAAATTTGGATGGCAGAGGAGACCAGTGAATAATTAAGATCTAAACTGAACTAAGATCTAAATCTATCAGGGAATGATTTAAAAGTGAAATTATCTGTCCATGCAGCAAGATAATTTTACCTGGCAAGTTATCTTAAAATAAACTACCTCTAAACTGGAATGAAGCAGTCTCTGGTGAGTGGGCTGGAGATAAACGTACTTAAAACAAGTTTATAATTAGTGTTCATGACCTGATATTAAGTTCTCATGTGCCAAAATCTAGATAAGATGCTTCAAATTCTGGTAAATTCTATATAAACATACTTAAAATCAGTTTAGAATGGCCTGATAAGTTCTCAAATGCCAAAGTCTAGATAAACATACTTTAAATTCTGCTAAATTCTAGATAAACATACTTAAAACAAGTTTATGATTAGTGTTCATGGCCTGATAATAAGTTCTCAGGTGTGAAATTCTAGATAAAATACTTTAAATCCTGCTAAATTCTAGATAAACATACTTAAAACAAGTTTATGATTAGTGTTCATGACCTGATAATAAGTTCTCAGGTGCCAAAATCTAGATAAAATGCTTCAAATTCTGCTAAATTCTAGATAAACATGCTTAAAACAAATGTATGATTAGTATGAATGACGTGTTAGTTAAGTTCTCAGATGCCAAAGTCTAGATATAAATACTGGTAAATGGACTGTAGCTTCTTTTAAACATTAATTGCCTAAATTTAGGATTTTTTGACTAGTTGAGTCATGGAAGAAATATATGTGACAATTTTTAAGGTTATACAACCAATTCAGAACTAGTACACTGGGAAAAAAACAATGTCTGGCTAAGTTAAAATGACTTAAGTTAAGAACATTTTACATTCTTCTCTACTGAGTAGATTCAACTTGACAAGTAAAATAATCTACCAATGGAATAAGTGTTTTTTTCTTAATTCAAGCAACATTTGATACTGTTTCTTATTTTAAGTGAAATAAGATGTATTTTCCTATTTTAAGTACAAAAAACCTTGCTCCATTGGCGGATGATTTTGCTTGTCAAGTGAATTAACTCAAATCATGATCAAACTTTCTTAATTCAAGTCATTTTAACTCAGCTAGATTTTGTTATTTGCAGTGTAAGTCGATAATAAATCTGAAAACAAGATGAATAACCTGATATAAGGTTTAAAATCTTGTCCAGATCAGAGAAATTTGCAGTGTAGGGAGCTAAAATGGACATACCTACACAAAATGTATATTCTGTGCAGGTTGTTTGACCCTATTTACAGATGCACTTAACGTGGATGGGCTCCCTTTAAGTGGGGGTACACTGCAGTGAGCATTCGGGTGGTCTTAGAGATTCCCTGCCATGAGGGGTTTTAGACCACGAAAGCAGCTGCTGTTGGTAATGGATCCCAATTGATCTGTTTGCTCTCGGCTTTCCCGCTCGACTTAGTACAATAATATAGAGATACCTAATTTAACACTGGTGGAGAAGTCAGACAGTCGGGACTGGGGTCAGCTGCTAATTTCAATCTGACCTCGTATTGTGCGCTATGATGATGTGGTGGGTTTTGATTTGTCGACTAAAATGATGATGTATGAAGACTCACAAAGATCCAATCTCGCAATAAAGACAAAGAGCACCTAGATACAGCTCAATTTAAAGTACTAATACAAACAACTTAATACAAACTTAAATATGCAAAGCAACTGGGAAAAAACAATATCTAGTTAAGTTAAAATGAATTAAATTAAGAACATTTTACTCTATTTGAGTGGATTCATCTTGACAAGTGAAATTATCTGACAGGGGAATAAGAGTGTTTCTCTTAATTCAAGCAACATTTGATTTTGTTTCTTATTTTAAGTGCAAAAATATAGTTGAATTACAGGTTACATACCAGTTTTATACCAGACAAATTTGGATGGCAGAGGAGACCAGTGAATAATTAAGATCTAAACTAAACTAAGATCTAAATCTATCAGAAAATGATTTTAAAATTGTTGTTTTTCTTATTTTAAGTGTAGCAAGATGTATTTTATGTACAAAAAATCTTGCTCCACTGGCGGATAATTTTACTTCTCAAGTGAAATTTACTCAAATCGTGATAAAACTTTCTTAATTCAAGTCATCTTAACTTGACTAGATTTTGTTTTTTGCAGATGTAAACATTTAAATATATCAAACAATTATTTAAAAGTAGTGAAATTATCTTGCTGCATGGACGGATAATTTTACTTGACAAGTTATCTTAAAATAAATGACCTCTAGACTAAAATTAAGCAGTCTCAGAACTAGTAAGTCGATAATAAATCTGAAAACAAGATGAATAACCTGATATAAGTTTTAAAATCATGGCCAGATCAGAGAAATTTGCAGCGTGAAATTGTAGGTCCTTCCTCCAAAACCAATCCACAGAGGTAGTAATACTATAATATATTCTTTTCTTTAATGGCTGCCAGAGAAAATCTACCTCTACCGTCTTTTGTACTGTTGTTCTGGCGTGTTTAACGGTGTTTCACGCAGGTTTATACTGACATTATACTGGCACAGGTAATCCCTATTTGAATATTGTTATTGAATGCAGTTTTTTGGGGTAAAAATGTCACTTATTGCTTCTTCTATCAAAAGGGACTGTTTAAAGCTTATATAAAGTCATGTCTCTATCTGTTTATTATGATACAATAAGCCAAAAGAAATCATTTTTAAAACTTTTTTATTGCTTAAGACTACGGGCGGCACTGCTGTCTTTTCCATTAATTGAAAACACTATAAACTACCAATTTATTCAGTCCTGTCACGATGTCAACTCATTGTTCAATATATGCTAGCTGGAACAGTATATTTTGGGGTATTTTTCGTGGGTACAGTAGTGGTGAAATTTTTGACATTTTTGTAATAAAGTCAGATTTGAGCTGTAGAGATTAGAATAAATAACCTATGGCTTTTATTCGTTCATTTTGCAATTTATTGTTTGCAGCCCAAACAAAATATCATGCTTACAATGTATCATCATGACAGGCCTAACAATGTCTATATTTGTGCCACATTTGTCACTGAAGTGCGTCAAAACCGTCACCTTTCTTACACAGTCGTATTCACATCGTGCCCCTTGCCGGCTGCTCCATTAGGGGTCCACGAGGGTAAGTGGTGGAAGTAATCCCCACTCTAAACCTCTAACACATCCACTGACCATGTGAAATCTGACTCTTATTTTTACTGTATCTTACCCCACACAGTTTAGTCATCCATATGTGAAGAATATGTAAATCAAACCAGTAAGTAGTGAAATAATTGTTGGTTTATTTTCAATATTGTACATGTGGTTGTCCCAACTACGTAAAATGCTTGCCTTATGTCTGCTTATTTGGTCAGATGTTTCTTTTGGTATAAATTATCTGCAGAGCTCAGCGTTTATACTGCCTGTTTGGAAATTTCCATCTGGTCTTTTTACACTTCCTCTTTTTTCTCTCACAAATATTGGTTTCTTTCACTTTACTTGACCTTCTGGTAAAGAAAAACTGTTATTGCAAGCACATTTTAGGTAAATTATTGTGAAATTTGTTAAATAAATGGCTTATTGTCAATAAAAATTATAGTTAGTATAGAGAATCTTGCATTTTTTGTATGAAATGCGCTCTATAAATAAAGTCTGATTGATTGATTGATTGAAAAGATTCAGGTGTCAATACAATCTGCTTTGTAAGGGGCAAATAATTACTTTTACTAACCTCTAAACAAAGAGGCTTTTCTAGAGCTTTTTAGAGGATTACCCTATTGAAATGTCATGTAAACAGATCTGAACTTAGATTAAGTTATTTTAAAATTAACTGTACTTGTCTTAAAATTCTACAATTAATTTAGTCAATATATGATCACTGACACGTCACCAGGTTTGATGGTCAGATTTCCTTTGTGCATGTAAACATCAGGGTTATTGAATTATTCTAGTTATTGAGTTTTACTGCTCATGTAAATCTACTGTTAAAAGTGAATGACAAACTGCGGCAAACACAGCGGCAAGTTCAGTGAGCAATGAGCATGGCTGAAATGTGTCACTCCAAGAATAATCCACAAGACGGTAGGTCGGCCCTTAATGGATATTTTCTTTTAGTGACAACACATGTGGTATAGACTTAAGAGCTTGCATCAGGTCTTTGTACCGTTCATATAAAAACTATTAAACTTGAAAATATTGAGCAAATTTTTAATCTAGATGTTCAAAAGATTTGTTGACATAAAAGAATTGTAGGACATGAATAATTTTATTTTTTACTTGTACATATATTTAATTATGCCTTATAGACACCAGTTTGACATTTTTGCTAATTATTTTTCTATTATTATTTGTTATTACCATTTTTATTGTTGCTCTTTGTTATTATAATACATTGTGTTGTGTGAGCTTCTGTGTCCAAATAATTTCCTTTGTGGATCAATAAACATAGACGTGCAATGTGTAACTTCTCGACTGGGGGTCCATCACCTGCTTGTTTCTAAAGATAAGAGATTGCTGTGCCTGGAATGTTCCACAGTGTGACATTAAACAGTTCTTCTTTACTTTTATTAAATTAAGACAGTTTTATAGCTAAAAATACCGCGGGGTCGCCTTTCCACAGATCTGACCTGTAACTTGGTTTGGTTTTGTCTCAATGAAGATAGACGGGTTTGAAAGCAATAATATCTCCATGGAGAAAAGACCCTCCACCAGAAAAGTGACACAATGCATCTTTAAGACTTAGACAAACTTTAGGAATAAAAAAAGAGCAGACATACTCATCATATGCACCGAAGAAGTGGAATAATAAGTTTATCTGTCAAAGTAACAATGAGTTAAGAGAGGAGTAGTTCACTGTGCAACTTTAAAGCTCTACATTGTCATTGTGATTTCTGTTTTTCCCACTGTTCTGGTGTTAGGGTCTTCTGCTCAAACGCGTGGATCTCTTTGAGTTCCTCTGCAAGGCATGTGTTGACCATCCTGTAAAAAAGATAAATAATTTAAGCCCTTTGTTATTAAGCTTTACAATATGACATTTATATGAAATTCTATGTCCATAATACCTGTGTCTTTGTAACAGAGGCTTGCCCTCAAACTGGGGTGAGACCACAAGGACTTTGTAGCTGGCAGCACATCTGTTGGGGGACGTGTCCTCTACATCCTGGAAACAAGAGAGTTTATTAAATCTTAGTAATAGATCCATTCACTTTGTTAACATATTCTGAGTACATTTTCGGATACATTTACACAAACATTCAATCGTGTATTTTGGATAAAGACATTTTGTGTATTATATGTAGGGTGACCAGACGTCCCTATTTACCCAGGGCAGTCCCAGTTTTGAGCCCTGTGGCCCCCGTCCCAGCAGATTTATCCAAAACCAGTGATTTGTCCCAATTTTATACAAGACATACAGATAGCATTTTCCAGATACTTTTTTTTATACAAGAAATGTCCCAGGTGTCCCTATTTTTGACCAATTTGATACCTGCTGACAGTAAAGAGAGGCATAAATTGTCATTTGTTTAGGTAAAATACAGAAAAGCCGCTTAAAAATGGCCAAAACACAAAAAGTGACTATACTGGCTCACATGTTCCTTAATTACGCACTCACAATTTTATTATTACCAATCACCACAAACCAGGGGTGTCCCAGCTTTTAGTCTAGGAGCATTTTGTTGCTATTATGATTCATTTTCCTTTTTATTTAGAAGAGTAAAATGAAAGTTAAGCGCTCAAGTGCTACAGCAAAACATACCACATGCACAGCCGAGAGTTCCTTGATCAATTTGTCTCGAATATGTTCCGCTGTTATGGCCATTTCAACTTAAACTACACGACCAAGGTACTAATATTTGAATTAATATTACTAGAGGAGTAGATTTATAGATATTTTTCGTGCTGGTCTCATGGCAAGCGCACCCCGGAAGCGTTTGATTAGAGTTCAGCGAGCAGAAAATATAATAATGTAATAACATACAGCTCTAAAGATTTTTAGACAACGGAACAGTGTAAAAAAAAATAAAAAAATTCATAGGATAAATATGGAAAAATATATGTTAATAAATGTTATTTACACAAATCAAGTGCAATAGCCTTTAAAATAACAGGTAAAGTGACCAATCACAGAGCTGGACTGAAATTTTCCACCAATCACGTACAGGAGAACGCACAAGAGGCGGGCTTTATCTATTTGAAGCGGCAAATCACACCGATAGATTCCCCTAAAAATGCCTAATTGTAAATGTTATTTTTTTGCGTACACGTAAATTCCTGGCAATAAACTTTACTTCACTTTACTTGCTATATCTAAGCAACTTTTGATATTTACACTAGATGAATTTAATAACTATTGCCATTATTTGTAGAAGAACAGGAAATCAAAAAGTATTATATTTCAGGCATAGCAAAGGGCTACTAAAAAGTATTTGTTTACATCCTGTCCTCCCAAATGCTAGCTGATCTATGGATGCTACCAAACAATGAATTTAACAACGAATCTCGCGTTGTAAAATGCTTTTTATTTTTTATTCTTTATTTCTTGCAATGAGCGAATGGTGGATCGAGTTTGGATTTAGAGTTTAGATTTGTTTTCTAGTTGGATAAAAAAGGAGCACGAACATATTTAAAATGTAAGGTATGTGAATGAAGTACTGCAAATTTCTCTGATCTGGCCAAGATTTTAAAAGTTGTATCTGGTTATTCATCTTGTTTTCGGATTTCTACTTACTATTGATTGATTGATTTCAAGCATATTCGGACATTATTCCATAGACAGTCACTTTTTTTTTTTAACATATACAGACCGAAAAGGTGTAGGCTGAAGCTTGAGCTTATTATGCCTCCCCTTTATTCCTCATTGCATCGTCTTGGCACCGGTTCCAAACAAATTAGCAGCAAACAAATTAGTAACAGTATGGCAGAGTACTACAGCACAAACTAAGTCTCATAGTTCATGCATCTGCTCTGCTAGTTCTGAGACTGCTTAATTCTAGCCTAGAGGTAGTTTATTTTAAGATAACTTGTCAATTAAAATTATCTGTCCATGCAGCGAGATAATTTCACTACTTTTCAGTCATTTTCTGATAGATTTAAGTGTTTATATCTTAAGCTTTTTTGCAGTGTGCTAGTGGTGAACAATGGTAGTTGAAGTAGAGAGCTTTTATGGTGTATACATGTTGTACTGCACCAACCCTAAATTCAAAGGGCGAATCTACATTGGCTTCACGGTGAACCCCGAGAGGAGGATTGGGCAACACAACGCGGGGAGACACCGAGGGGGCGCCAAGAGGACCAGTGGACGAGGCCCATGGCAAGGATCACATGAATCTGTATACATGTTTCAACACTTATAGTGAGGTTTAACAGCTGTTGTGTTTATAGGGAAATGGTTCTTATCATTCATGGCTTTCCCTCTGATATTGCTGCACTGAGAGTAAGTTTGAACAGTATAATTAACCTACCATCACAAATAAATCATTCACATCAAATGTACTGTACAATTCTTGCCAACTATTTAATATACATTTACTTTCATAGAACAGTTGTTCTCTTACAATAGTTGTACTTAAAGTCATACTTAAAATACCAACACACCATGACAACTTCAAAATGAGGTATGTAATGTTAACAAAAAACACACACACAAAATAGTTTTTTGTTTTATGTTTTGTTTTTTCATTTTTGCCATTTGTCATAAAATTTATCTCCCTGGAGGTGGAGAGTGTTCCAAAGTATGGTTTTAACTTTCTATTTCTACGTAATCATGCAGGTGATGTTTCATTACTACCAGTTTTTACTCTTTGTTACAATATTATATTGTGATGAGCAAGCTACTGTGTCCAAATAATCTCCCTTGTGGCTCAATAAAGTTTGTCTAAGTCGCTTCTAGACAGTTACATACTCTCTCTTTAAAGTGCATTTTTATGTACTTTAGTCAATGAAACAATGTACAAACAATGTGCATTTCTTTTACCCTCTTCATCTTATCTTTCTCTGTCAGTTTGAGTGGGCCTGGCAGCACCCACACTCCTCTCGGCGGCTGACCCATGTGACCAGACGCTCCAAGAAAGAGTCAAGCCTGGCGTTTCATTGGCGTGTGGTGTCCAACATGCTGCGGGTGTCACCATGGAACCGCCTGCCCCTCACTGCCCGCTGGCTCAAACAGGAGTACAGGATGGACTTTGAGCCTAGCCTACAGCCTCCTCTGCACATCCCCATTGCTTTTGGCTGCGTGCGGGCCAAGAAGAAGCCTTCGCTACCTTCTGGAGAGGAGCAGGAGGAGATGTCCTGGTGCTGTCTCTGTGGACGAATTGTTAGGGTAAACACCTTATTGTAGCTGGACAGGGGGTTAGGTGTTGTGATGCTGTTATAATAATCTATCTGTATGTTAATAAAGATAAGCACTCGCAGTCCTACCAGATACCAATAATTCTTAAGATTTAAAATAGAGTTGATATTCTGAATATGCACTTAACACCTATAGAATTGTGGTAAGGGTCTTTTAGTTTTACAATCTGCAGACATTTTTAATTGAAATATTGACCCTATCTCCAATATGAATGCAATAGATGTAAAGAAATCTTTCCTTAGGCGTCAGAGAAGCTGAGCTGTTTTCAACCATCGTGCACAATGAAAAGCCACATGAGCTGCCTGGCCAAATCCTTTCTGAAGTCAGAGCCTGCTCAGCTGCTGCCTGTGGAGGGGCAGTGTCCCGTGTGTCACACCACCGTGCTGTGGGGAAGCCTCATCCGTCACAAACACGGCTGCTTCGGAGACCTGGAGGAAGTTGCGGCCCCTTCGTCACAGGTATGACGTAACATAAGTCTTATACCCACAGTTTTTAATAATCTGATTTTGTTGAGTTTGAAAAATGGCATAGTAGAATATTTTCAGACCTCTGTTCTCCCACAGTGTCACTGGGCAGATGAGCTGCAGATATACTGAAGAGGAGCATTATGAACCTACAACCACTTGAATTGTAAAGAATCATGTAATGTAATGCCATTTTAACAGCTTTTTCTGCTTCATGTGAATAGGTAAATAAATGCTTTCAATATTTATATTTTTTAATAAAATCATGCATTTATTTAAAACAGATCTTTATTATAAAAACAAATCATAAAAACTAGATCCAAACAAATGTAGCAGAAATGTGTTGTAACGCTGTAAAAAAAAATTCTTATCATTATCTTTGTGTAAATCCATTTTATCTATGTCAGAGATGAGGACCAGTCATTAACAAGGAAAGGAAACTCTTTGTTGTTTTACCTGTTTTCAAGTGTAAAAGTTTATTAACAAATGGTTCTGAAACAGAAGTCACTCTGCTTTGATATGTATGTAGCTTTATATTTCTGGTATAAATACTCCAAGCACAGATGCTCTAGGGAGTGACTTGAGGGAGACGCTGAAAGGCTGCTGCGTTTTGGCCAGGGCAGGCCTAGGCCCTATCCTATCTGCTGTAACAAATAATGAACCTTTTTTCTGTATTTCAACACCTCACCAGGCTTTGCAAATGGATTATTATTCATCTTCAAGAGATATACCGGTATACTATTTTTCCACCACACAGGCAATGAAGAAACTCAATTCGTGACTAATGTAATTCTAAAGTTTAATGCACAATATCACTTGCCATTAAAATTAATTATCCATATAGTGCAAACTTAATGTTATGAGGGAGTAATAATACAGTAGAGAATATTAGTAGCAAACATGCTGTTACTACTGAGAGACAAATGTGTGTTAAATTATGGGCCATGTTTCCAGCTGTCCTCACTGTGGGGCAGGAGTGGCTTGTATTCTTATCACGGGCTGAAAGCACAGGGGTTTATATGTGTTAAAGCAGTTTCATTGCTTTATGTACAAATCCCTTTATGAAATCAAAGTTACAAAAAGGCAGTTGTATTGTATAGGTGGGCCGGTATTTAACTTTATCTGTATACACACTCAATTCATAGTGACCTTTGGGAGTACTAAATCACATCCCCATGATGTAAACCATGTGTGTCATACCACTTTTGAAGCAGGAGAGCAGCAGTTGATCACCTTACAGGCATAGACTGCCAGAGTGACAGAAATGGCAAAGAGAGCAACGTGGATGAGCAAGAACTCAGCACAAAGATGAACATGGGCATTCTATGGACACAAGAGGTTGGACAACAAACACTTTACGTTACATTTACAGGAGGTTACAAACGATTACCCTTAAATTAAAAAAAAAATTGAGTGCTATATTAAACGATAAAATATGCATACCTCCACGGGCCTGCAGGCGTCTCGGCTGGAGCAAGCATGCCCAAGTATTATAGCATAAAACATATGACCTTGGGACAAGCTTATGTTTACCAAAGAGGCTATACTGGCAAAAACCTCCATTCCCAGACAAGCCTTGAGCTTGAAGAAAAAAAAAAATTGATACTCTACAAAGTATAAAGGAACTGTTTATTAATATTTTACAGTATGTTTGAGTTGACACTGAAGTTTGGATACCAACGATTGGAGCCATCTCTCATGTGGAAATGACTTTTTTTATTCATATTCACATATACAGTTGATTTAACACAATTTCTAGTCTTACTTGTATGAATGCACGAGAGGTGCTGAAGTAGGAAATGATGTGCGTTTCTGAAGTTGTGATTTGTTAATTTTACAAACATACCGTGGGACGATGGAGATTTCTTGCTGCTATAGTCACACATCCTGCAATAAAAACCTACAAAAAAACTTCATTTAGTTTCAGTATTGTGTAATTGGGCACAGGAGTAAAATTTATGACTAATGCTTGTGGTTTTTAATAGTTAATTTCGAAAATTAAAGATGAAGTAGGCTACTGGTCGTACTTACAAAAAGCGATGGAATATAGTAAAGTGGCACCAGAGGATGTCTCTCTAGACCAGTGGCAGGAAAGATGGTTAAACAGCTCATGTAGAAGAGGGTCAGGCATATTTGGGTGATCTGGACATTGGCAGGGACATAATGTTACTCGTGTAAAGCATCACAGTAACAAAGTAAAGTCAGACCCACCCCCAGGGCCTTGGGCTCTCCCTCCAGAAACTTGAGCTTCCTCTGCTCGTTCCTCTGGAAGGACACAGACACCAAAGGACTCTGGGCCAGACCCGTGTCCGCGTCCACAACAGCCTCCTCTGAAAAAAACACACTATTTTACTTCATCGTTCGTTAAGCATTATGGTTATTCATGTTACTCATGTTTTACTCAGGCCTGTTTTTCTATGCGTCGGTGGCGCACAGAAGATTTATGACAGCCTTTATTTACCTACGGAAGCCTATTCACCATGTGCGGTCTGTGGTACTTACCTGCCATTTCGCACTGTACGTTGTGCGTCACCGATGCTCCACAAATTTCACCGCTACTTTCTGAAGTTTCTTCTGCGTGAGTCTCGCTCACGGGTTTGTGGTTCCGCCCTGTGCGTCCCTCTCTTCCGCCCTCTCTCCCTTTTATAGCTCTTTCTCTTTTTTCTCGCTCTCTCGTGTCTTTTTGCAGGCAGTTCTGCACAGGGAAAGACTGTAAATATGTACTGAGAATATATGTCCAGAAATAATGCACTCTCTTCACTTCTGACCTAAAAAATGATAAAAATCCTCATCATAACTGAAGGGTAACACGAAGTATGTCACTTGTAAACTCATAGTGGAAAAGTAGGCTAGGCTTCTTTTGCTCAATAAAGAGTATAGGCCTACATACTTGTATGATATCAATACCTAATTCTGGGCATGACAATGTTCATAATAAAAAAAGTTAATTCCTTATTAGTGTGTTTGTGGTGTCTAAACTATCCTTGGGCCAATTGTACTGCACCTATAAGGCTGCCTGCTGAATTAGCTCAAACTGTAATCATATTTCTTTATTCTGCATCGAAAAGGACATTCTAGTCCAATAAGACAGGTTCTAAGTCTCAGGACATTTGTGGTGTCAATTAAAGCTATGGTAAGTGCTCCATTTGATTTATTCACTGCATTATCATCCAGAAAATAAGTCTGGCATTTTTATAAGAACAGATGTTCTCACTTTTGCGTTGTGTATGTCCCAAATACGTTTGCACAGCCTTGATATTTCACATTATTACTAAACATTACTTCAGAAACATATTTTAAAGTTTATTGAAAATTCTTTATAGTAATACAACAATTGTACACTCATTACATAGTCAAATACTGCACTGGTAACATGTTTGAGATCATCCATCCTCTTCACTGTAGGGCTGGAGAGGCTTGTATTGTTATCACCGGCTGTAAACAACAAAATGAGTCATTATTAATCCTTGTTATTAAGAACTGAATCTAGATGTTTGTGCACCAATCTGTTGTAAAATGTTTTTGTATCTATGTGTGTTTATGTACCACATTTGGAGTTGGAGAGCAGCAGTGGACCACCTTACAGGCATAGATCGCCAGAGTGACAGAGATGGACAAGAGAGTCACCTGGATGACCACCAACTCCGTAAACAAGTGCCAATGGGCAGCCTGTGAGTGAACAGACAGAACCAGTGAAAATAAAGGTACTCTACTGTCATAAGATTTGGCTTTATTTTAGTTTTTAGTAACAAAACACTTGCAACAACGTTTCTGCAGTCTTCTCCTTCACTGTAAATGGTAGAGTTTTCGTAGGGGTCAAAATGATAGCAGTAAAAGTCTAATGTGGCCATGGCGAGGACCAGGTTGAACAGAGACGCTGTAGTGGCGACAATCTCCATTCCCACACAGGCCTTGAGCTGAAATCCAATTACTTCTCATTAGTTTTTTGGAAAATGTGCCATTGCTCTGTTCCATATGATATGTAAACGTGCTGTTTAAAGCTGACAAGACAATATTCTGGTTATTAAAGGGACAGTTTGGAATTTTGGACATAGGGCCTCATTTCCTTGTGAGCGTTGGAGACGTGTGGAGACACTTTTTTAAATATTCCATCCAGTCCTTGTATTTGCAGAGGTTGCTGGTGCTAGGCTAGTGCATGTCAATAGCCATAGTTGTCCTGCCACTAAAAACAGTCTTACCCAGTCCACAAAGCACCCGAGGCAAAACTATTATAACTCCAGACTGTTGATGTGAATCGTGTCGATAGAATAATGTTTGAAATAAAACCAACCTTGCATCGCATGAATCGTCGCATGTTGAGGGACTATTTTCTCATATATCAGTCCGCCACTGCCAAGCTTTCTATCAGGAAGTACAACTCGCTGTAGAATCCTGCACGGGTTTGGGTACCTGCAGATACCCGACGGGCGACCCGCAAATTTTAATGAAACAGGTGAAAAATGTTGTGCTGTGTCAGATGCGGGTTCAGGTCGGGTCAGACGCAGGACAGCGCGGGTCTAATCTGTGGTTTACAAAACATGTGCTGACAAAAAACAGGGCTGTAATTTAGTGAAATGCAAACGTGCCATTGTTTTTACAAGTTGATTAAATGTAAAATTCATATGTTTTTGCTGCACGCACGCATTCCCACAAATCTCTGCCACTTTCATTTCCAGACCTCACATGCAACGTCCTGCAAAGTGACTCGCGAGGAGCTAAAAAGGAAATTAGCGAGTGCAGAGTTCAAAGTTATGGCTCGGGTGCGGTTCGGGTGTCGGTTTGTATTTATAGCGGCTTGGATCGGGTACTGAATTTTATTTCAATTCTGTCAGAAAATGGGTCGGGTGCAGATTGAGATATGATGTGTACGGGCAGGTGCGGTTTCTCAAAATCAGACCCGTTCAGGACTCCAACTTGTTGCTGCTGCTCAGACATAAATCCTTCAAATGCAAGGTTGGTTTTACTTCTAAAATTATCCTATCAACACAGACATTTACATGGACAGTCCCTAGTTATAATAGTTTTGCCTCGGGTGCACTGTGGAGTGGGTAAGACTGTTTTTAGGCCATTGACATGCACTAGCCTAGTACCAGCATACTCTCCAAATACAAGGACTGGATGGAATATTTGAAAAAGTGTCTCTGCACATTTCCAACACTCTGTCTCACTAGGAAATGAGGCCCTATGTCCAAAACTCCGAAATGTCCTTTTAAAATGTTAAATTAAGTCTTAATGCATTTATCTTAACCCCAACCCTTTATATTTTGAAATCACTGTGTAGTCTTGAACATGACCATAACGTTTAGTCCTTTATTTAATCTGTGCTGTGTTCCCATGCTCTGAAGTTTTTTAATAGTTTTATGACAATATTACAAGCATTTAGTCCACTTTAAAGGTTCTATATTATGTAAATTAAAAGTTTTTTTGAGTTTTAAGCCATGATAGAATGTTGTTACTTCATCAAAAACAAAGCTGGAGAAAAAAATCAAACCATGCTTATAGTGTAAACAACAATAAACGAAAAGGAAACACCATAATATCTGAACGTTAACATTACACAATTAAAAAGGGAATAAAAGTAAATGGCTACTCTGGTGTTAGACTCTCTCACACCACTTTCACACATTGACAAAGTGGGTGTATTCTCAGTATGACTTACCGTTGGTAGATGCAGGTTTTTGGCTGCAACAGCTACACTTCCTGCGATGAAAATCTGCAGAGTGAAGCCATCATTTAGAACAGAAATACTCAGAGGTGGGTAGTCTAGCCAGAAATTGCACTCAAATAATATTACTCAAGCAAGCAGAGACAAAGAACAAAGTAGTGGTCTTAGTAAATAAATGAGGTAAATACATCTCTAAAGATTAAGTAAAAGTTCAGTGAGAAGTGTTGTTTCTTTAAAATGTTACTCCAGTAAATGAGTAAATTTAACAAAGTACTACCCACCTTGTTTTACTTACCAATATGGATGAAATGATAAAAAACATATAAGTATCATCTTTGTCCACACTGTTGGCAATAAGCGAGGCCATACAGCTGCCCTGGAATATACTCAGACACATTTGGGTGATCTAGATAGTGGAGATTTCATTGTTAATATGATCGACAGAAGAGTGGATAACAGAGTACAGATTGGTCACCCCCAGGGCTTTCGGCTCTCCCTCCAGAAACTTGAGCTTCCTCTGTCTGTTCTTCTGGAAAGACAAGGACACTAGTGGACTGTTGGACAACGCAGGCTCTGCTTCTACAACCGCTGCCTCTGAAAATAGATTGTAAACACACTATTATTCGTTTTCATAAAATTCCCAACAAGCTTGAGCTGGCAGACTAGTTTTTGTTATTATGGATGTTAGTTTAACTTCTGCAATGAACGCATATTACAATCACATAAACATTGCCTCAACTTTGGTTATAATTCGACCCCGAGTTCAGTATCCTTGCCCTATGTCTATAAAGTCTCCTCTGGCCTTATTGTGATGTTTTCTAGTTTTTGCCTATATCTATTTTTGAATAAATATAATGAGTAATGCTGTAGCTGTGAGGTGGAGTGAAACAGTGCTCTTTTGGGCATGGATTTGACCTGGAATTGCCCTGACAATTTTAATTCAAAGTTAAATCTTTGAAAATTAAATGTCAGACTTGTTAGTTAGTTGTTAGTTAGAGGTGCAAAATATGAAGAACTCCTCAGATTCATGGAACTCCCACAAGAAAACTAAAGAATAACTCCTTTATATAATCCGGAAACTAAAAGACAGAACCATCCCTGTGCATGAAGAGTCTGTGTAGAGTTGGATTTGATTACATCCAGATGTGGTCATGTGCAGTGTGCTACAGAAACATCGCTTCTTTATTCTTATAGGCCTGGGTTTACATCAGCTCTTACAGTTTACCTGCCATGGTGGATGTGCTCGCAGTGCGTCAGTCAGCCGATGTCGCAGAGGGAAGACACACTCAGAGTCCCGTGATTTCTCGTCCGGTCCAGTTGTGCAACACTTTGATAAACAACTGTGTGATGCTTGCGCAGTGTTTGACTCTTTGCTCACGCCCTGTGTGCAACCCGAGCCCCTCCAGTCAGTCCGCTCACTTCCCCGGCCCCCAGGACCCTCTTAACCCTTACCAGGGATGGGAAATCATTATAAATGCTCACGTATCTCTAATGGAAGGATCACTTTTCTGGAGGAGTCCATGGATGTGTTAAGGCTTGTCCTATTTAGCTCCATGGAGACAAATAGGCCTAGGCCATGCTGCAGGTCAGATCTGTGGAGAGGCGAGCCTGCTGACTGTATATTTGTCGATGTATTTTTTAATGCAAAGCCTAGTAGAATAAATGCAGTAATAACAATGTATAATGTATTAACAAAGACAAGACTGCTGACGTTAGACATTGGGAAATATGTTTATTTGCACCACAGGGAAGTTAATGCAATATCCAGTCCAGCACACTCCTATACTTTCATAAGGATAGTGTATATTCTGGTGACACCTACTGGACATACGTTAAGCCTCAACATTTCAATACTGTACCGGAGTGGCTGAAACTTCCTGAGAAATTTCTGTGCAATCAGAAATAGTGGCCAGAGGGGCATATTTTCTACATCATGTAAAAAGGATGTCAGTTCAAAATGTCAAGTGCAAACAATATTATTAACAATATTCTATATCCATGTCTGTATACTGGCAGAAGTCAGTTTTATAGTAAAATCAGTGCATTTCTTATTAACCTGACAAAAGCCTTAAAATATATTTTAAGTAGAATTAAATGTATTCCCTTATTTGGTAAAATGTACTTGTTCTATGAAGCATGAGTAAGATGAAGCACAATTATCAATATGAAGATGTATCAAAATAAAAAAGTTTTAAAATTCTAATTCCTTTTATGTTCCTCTATGATTAGGTTTAAAGAAAAATCCCTTTGCATTTAGTTGGCATTGCTCCCTTTTAAAAACACTGACAGCATAAAAAAGAAACCCAAATGAGGCAAGAGAAACAGATATTCCATATCTCATATTTACATATCTATCTTAGAGCCCCGAGAAGTAACAGTCTCACAGGTTGGGGTGACTCCTGCTGACCCCTGACCCCTCTTACAGAGACTGGTATCCGTCAGTTCTCTTCTTCCTGGCCAAAAGATATGCAATGACCACTACCACGATCAGCACGAGCAGCGTTATCCCCACAGCGATAGCCACGCGGTAGTTGTTTTGGTCAGCTGAGCATGGGTCGGCTAGAAAACACACAAAATAGAAAGTGTCATTTCATATTTCCTAATAAGCAAATATGTGATAAGTGTTTCAAAGATTGCACTGGTCTTCAACTCTTGATTTACAGGGTGAATTAGGGTTGCATATGTAACCGCCTACTATGAGGTTCCAGAAGTAAATTTCCCATCAATTTTCCAAAAGACTTTCCAAAAAAAAAAAAAAAGAAAGACATTTAAAGCATACAGGGCTCTCCATATAACTAAAGAGCATAAGACCTATAATTTTCTGTAAACCTGCTTCTGAAACTGTTAGTCTTAAACGTGTTTTTGGATGGAAAACAACTGCAACTTCTTAGGTTCTTTTTTAAGACAATGTAAGTCTATTGTATTTACCTTGTTCACAGGAAAAAAAAATATCTAGGTAAGTTAAAATGACTTAAATTAAGAACATTTTACTTTATTTGAGCAGATTCATCTTGAGATATTATCTTCCAATGGAATAAGTGTATTTTTTTTTCTTAATTCAAGCAACTAATTCAGCAATTAATTCAGCAATTCAGCAACTAAGTCAGCAATTTGATTTTATTTCTTATTTTAAGTGCAAAATGTTGTTGTTTTTCTTATTTTAAGTGTAGCAAGATGTATTTTCATATATTAAGTACAAAAATCTTCTTAATCCAAGTCATTTTAGCTTGACTAGATTTTTTTTGTGGTGTTGACCTAAGAAGTTAAAGTACTAAGCAGACATAATGAACATCTTTGGCGGAAACAACTGGACATTAGTTACTACATTGCTGTTAGCCCCTGTTGTGCCTTTAAACTCTTAATATTAGAATTTCTTTTAAAGTTTTTGGGGAAAAAATGAATGCAGATGTGACTGCTGAGTTCCATAAGGTACTTGTATCTCTCATCAAAATGTAGTGTCAGAATTGAAAGATGCATTAAAGGACCTATATAGCCCTATTTCCTGATCTATGTATGTTGCTTCCTCATCACAAACACACCTGGAGTTGTGTTTTGTTTCACTCACACATCTTTAACACACAAACCCTTCATATTTAGCCTGAGTTCTCCTCTCAAACAGAAAACACCAAGTTCAGCCTTGCGATGTCAGGTGGTAATAAAGGAAGTGCTCCAGACACCTTCACTAGAAAAATTTCCATGTTTGCAGATGTGGAATTTCCAATTTTTACTGAACTAAAGGTAAAAGCAATCTGTTAACTTGAAAAGTACCACTACGTGACATCACAAGGTGGAACAGAGCACACTGAGCTTTGGAGATGTAGACAGACTAATAACAAACGGTTACTCAAACATGTGTGAAAGAAACAAAACACACAAAACTCCACATATGTTTTAGTTGAGATAACAGCATTATAACGCGGTTTTAAAATGTTCAAAAACGATTATTCTGGTGAGAAGATCTTAAATAAATAACCAGAAACAGATTTCCATTTATGAACGCCTATTTTCACTTCTTCATAAAAAAGCTTTGTCATCAGCGCAGCAGATTAAGTCATGAGATGTCACGAGTCACTGCTGTCAGTCAAAACCTGATTGAGCCACATGCTTTTCGGAATGAAAGCTGTGGTGAACATGCTTACCACTCTATTTCCTTCCCTGATCTACACCAAACGTTTCATTTTTATCACTCATGAGATTTGTGGTCGTGCTATTTTCATTAGTGAACTTACTTGTGCCGAATTCGTTGTTATCGGTGAAATTGAAAGCCTGCATGCGATCATGATTGATGTCGAGGTAGAGTCCATCGCCCATGTAAAGTGACTCCTTTCTGCACGAGTACGACTTTCCGAGTTTGGCCTCAAAGGCGTGAATGGACTGGTTGTTCGCTTTGTAGGTTTCTTCTCCATTGCCTACAGCACAAGCAAACAAAGAAATTTAGTCACACAAAAACAAAATCACCAGTTGTGGAGACAAACTCGCTCTACGGCATATCTTTGAGCTCTTCCTGGCATCACATGATAGGTTTTACTGTAACGTTGGACTACATAGCTCACCCAAACATGGAAGTAGGAATGTCCTTGATGTGACTTGGGTAATAGTTATGCTTTTGTAAGACCAGCCGAGTCACTGACCTAATTAAAACCCTTTCAAAAACTTAGAAATAACAATAAAAATGACTTACTTTTTTTGCTAAAGTCATAGGTCAGATTGAAAGCCAGCATGTTCACAAAGGATTTCTTCGTGGTGGCATTCTAAAGTTGGAAAAAAAAAACATTGTAATGTAATTTCAGTCTAATAAATGGTAGATTATTGGCTACTAAACTCCACATCCATTGTGCTTCATGACCATGTTTAGGACGCAAAAGAGCCTTACCTTTGAGTAGGAGAAAGTTATGTTCAGTTCTTTAGAAATCAGCAATAGGGTGGCGCGGTTGTCGTTACAGTCCCCTGCTGTACGGGTCTTATTTGGGAGCAGGAGGAACGTCCCATTGGCCTATGTGAGAGAGAGAGAAAGACACCACGTAAATATTCAACTACTTTGTGTTTTCATTGTTCAATCAATATGTAATCGTTCAACAGCCTTTCTTGTTGCCTTTTCTTTCAGGAAATCCTCAAAATCATCTATTCTCTAGGTCTTCATTGATGTTGTGCATAGTAATGTGTCATATTTATATATTTTATACAAGTGAAATTAATTTCTCTAGTTTGGGACAGATACAAGAGTAAAGAGCGACCGTTTGCAGCCTGATTACTCATTTATAGGACAGGCTTGTAAAATTCAAATCAACTGATAAGGTTACAGTGGGAGCTTCGCGTTTGTTATTACAAGGTCCAATACGTAAATAAAATGTTTCATAACGCTGGTTAAATGTGGGGTAACTTGCCTTTTCGGAAACCAGTCGGACCATGACCTCCATCTGAGCCATGAGGCAGCGGTGCTTGCCGTTGTCCAAGGTGTAGTTACCCACGGTGCTGTTGGTGGCCTTAGGGGGCTGGGTCGTGGTGGGTGGTAAGGTGGTGGTCGTGGGTTTGGGTGTGGTTGTCGTGGGTTTGGTTGTGGTTGTCGTGGGTTTGGTTGTGGTTGTCGTGGGTTTGGTTGTGGTTGTCGTGGGTTTGGGTGTGGTTGTCGTGGGTTTGGTTGTGGTGGTCGTGGTGGTCGTGGTCTTGGGTGTGGTTGTCGTGGTCTTGGGTGTGGTTGTCGTGGTCTTGGGTGTGGTTGTCGTGGTCTTGGGTGTGGTTGTCGTGGTCTTGGGTGTGGTTGTCGTGGTCTTGGGTGCGGTTGTGTGGTTCGCGGTCGTTTCTTGAGCCGGAACCACGGTACCCGAAGGTTTCGTTGCTGCCAACGCCAACGCTGTAATAAAAGGACATAATCTAATAATACTGTCATAACTATCATTAACATGACTGTGTAGACTCTGTGCACCTGACTGGGCGACAGGTGTGTTGGAGGAGAAGCGCTGCAAACGTTTTTAAGAAAACTCCCGCACACTGTCTAAAACGTTGTACTAATGCAAGTTAATCGAGAATAACTCGATTGTGCTGGAGTCTTCTTAAAAACATAATTATCATAAAGCAAAAACTGTGACTTTTTTTAGTTTCAACCACCATTTTTGGGAACTAATTTTGATCACAAAATACATCAGTTATGTTCATCTTGGCTCTGAATTTGGGTTACAAGATGAATAGAAAAAAAATATATATATATATATGATAATAATGTGTTCAATATTACGCAAAATTGAATCTTGTGATCTTTAATCCATGTTTTAATGATACTACCTCACCAAAAACAGACCTGGGGTTGTGTTTTCTTTCATTCACACATGTTTGAGTAACTTTATTATTAATCTGTATAAATCTACAATGCTCAAAATGCTCTGTTCCACCAGTTAATTCATGAAGTGGTAGTTTTCAAGTGAACAGCTACCATTTGTTTAGTAGCAATTGGCAATTCCTGACCTGAAATTATCCAAATTGTTCTAGTGAAGGTGTGTGGAGTAAAACACACTGGTTTTGATGAGGAAATAACATTATAACAGATCATAAAATAGTGTAAAATAGGCCTTTTAATGCTCTTGGGTATGATAAAAATGTGCATATATTTCAGATCTAATCACATTTGAAGTATTGGTTATGGCTTGTACCAGGAAATATTAGTGACTATTGTTCAGAGTATATTTTTATAACATGTGGCTGTGCAAGGTAGGAAAACCAGGTTAACCTGCTAATCAAACACATGACTGTTGTGTTGTCTGAGCTAGAGCAAGATCGTCGTAGATTAGTCCTCACCTTTAAAAAAAAAACTAGGTTAAAATCCGAACCTTTTTTTCCATTATAAAGTTGCTCTGTGCGCTCGTTGTCTATGTTTAAAGCCCCACAAACAGTGAGGCCTCATATCTAATCAGAACTATTGTTGACTTAACTCAGTTTTATTACACTGCCAACTTGCAGACACCAAAACAAGGTCTACCTGAACAGTTCAAATGTTTCGTAATTGAAGCAAGAGTACAATTAACTTGTTGTGACTTATAAATGTGGTAGGGAAAAGGGCTCTTTTTCATTGTATGTGGCAGTGTGAAAAACTCCAAGTGTCACTACTTTAATTTCAGATTTAATTCAATGTGAAATGTCATTGGACTGTAAACTCTGCAGACATCTTCCCCAACAGCTTTAGTGTTAATTTAAATAGAAAGAATCTTGTATTTTTTGGTTTACTAAAGGCCAAACATGTTATTGCACGTAATTGGAAGGAAATGTAGAGACCCAGAGTAAACCAGTGCATTAAATTGAAATCCTTGGTTTGTAAATGTTTTAAATAGTCTTATGAAATTGCTATATATATATAATCTAAACTGTTTTGTTGAGCCACTCTCTTGGCCAGGACTCCCTTGAAAAAGAGATTAGTAATCTCAGTGGGACTTTCCTGGTTAAATAAAGGTTAAATAAATAAAAATAAAGTCCAGCAATTTGGCACTGGAGAAGGAGAGGACTTTAAAGACCCTTTTTGACCTGTAGAAATCATAATTCAAATTGTATGATGTAATTTTATGTTTATGTTTAATGAAAACATTTGCGAAAAAAACGTGTAACTTGTATTAACAAAGCAAAATATAGATCTAGTACAACAAGACGCATCTTAAATAAACTTGTGACTCTCTTGAGAAAGTGCGGACATTTTCTCTTCCTCAAGCAATCCAGGAAGTTTCTGGGAAGGCTTCAAAATGATATGCCTCACCAAAGACTAATTTACATACGCAAAATAAATAAATTGTCATAGTGTTGTTGGTTTTTAGCAGAATTAATAGTTGGATTAGGGTATTGTGGTCCATGCGTAAATTTATGCGTTTTCATCCGTAGACACATGGTAATAGTTAATGTAAAAAACAAAACAAAAAAGGCTTATTAAGTTATTTTAATAGTCTAGATGTTGTGTTTCTTACCGCAGAGGCCCAGGACAAGTAACGCGGTGGTGGTCTTCATATTTGCAGGTGTAAATAGGTGTAGCACAGGGGACCAGAGGTCAGAGGCGCACTGAGGTCAGCTTCAACTGCGTGTGAAGATACAGCGAAACTCCTCACCTATAAAGCCTATGAAGCCTATAAATCCACAACAGTTACAAGTTCAGAGAGCGCACAGAGGTCCACCCTTCAAAATAAAACCACCTGCGCTATATCACAAACTACAGACAAAATAAACGACGCAGTTTCATGTTAACTAACACGTTTTCACTATTCTGCACTAAGTAACATATCAATTGCAAGAACAGACCTTAATAAAATACTGTGAAAAAGTTAGACGAAAATGACAAAGGACGCAATTATTGTTGAAGAATCAGACAATCATGTGGAAGTGGCGAGTTTAGCTCCTGCATTGACAGGCCTTGACGCATAAACCGAGAAACGAAACCAAAGAGCAAAATGTGGTCAATGGGGTGTAAGATAAAAGTTATATGCGATTTGAAAGTACTTTATCAATGCACGACATGCTAAAAGTGTATAGTAAATCAAGACATGTGGTTAATTACAGGAATACAATTAGGATGCCTCCAAGTTTGGCTGCTCAAGTATAGGTTATTTTTATTATTAAGTTGTTTTCTACAAAAGTATAATCGACTATAGTCTAACAATTTTGTGACTTTTGACAATTTTTTTTCATTATTATTGGAATATGTAAGCGAACTAACTTCATATTAAGGCACTGTCTCTAAAAGCACTCGCCTACTATTATTAACCTACTGTACTTTATGGCCAACACTCCCACCTAGTGCTTAATTGCGAATTATATCACAAACTCACGCAGGATTGTATGCCATGTTTTTCAGAGTGTCTTAACTATCCAGCCTATTAGACCCAACCTATATAGAGCCTAAATAGGTGGGACAGTTTGGGAGAAGAGAAAGTGAAAGCTTAGGCCAAAATGATCGTAGAACTTTCATTTTCTATGATCAAAATACCAACATTCATCTAATTTCAGGAGGAAGTCAATCCATCCATCTGATGGGTATTGGGCTTATGGTGAAATGACATGTATTTGTCATTTTTCTGTGTAAATAGACTATACCTATGACAGTTGATAAATGTGGTCTGCATCACGTGCTGATTGACCTACATTTAGCACTCAGATCTAAAACTACCGCGAGTTCTTCTATCGTCTTCATTTCCCGGGAAAAGTCTGTGAAGGTCCTGCCCACGTCTACACTGCCCCAATCACACAGCTCCCAGAGTCCCAGGCCCACCCATGGGTCCTCCTCTAATGACGTCACAAGAGAGGAAACTGTGCACTTCCATAAAAGGAAAATACTCCCGCATGCGCAGTAGCCCGAGTTTTGTTTGAAGTGAACTGCTGCCTGGAACTGCCCTACAAGCTGCAAAGTCGCCAGGCATTTCATTCTGCAGCTTATTTTTTTGCCTTTTGCATATCTTGTTTTGAGGTCATCTATGTATCATCGGAACCATGTTAGGCCACCAGTTTCAAAACGCCGACAAGTCGCAACAACTGGTCAACTATGTGGAGGATTATCTGGAATGTGTTGAGTCCCTGCCTTTGGACATACAAAGAAATGTTTCATTGCTTCGCGAAATCGATGCAAAGTATCAAGGTAAGGTGTTACTGTTGTGACTTTGTTCCTCTCATGGGCTTTGAGTCTGCTACACGGACGTCTCTGGCTGGGTGTGTTTGGAGTCACCACCGCCAGTTGTGTGTTCCCATTTTGCAAAAAGCTCGCGTCTTTTTCGTAGCCTTTAATGCACAGAACTATGTCCGTCCAAATGCAGTCGATCTGTTTAAGTCTAGTGTAAAATGGTCTAAACCGCGCGCCTGTCGCGCACGGCGCTTTCTGTGTTGGTCACTAATACGCTTGTGCCAAAATGGAGTTTCACACCAAATCTTACTTTGACTCACTATGACACGCACATTTTACTTATTGTCCTGTGACTACGAACGCCTTACAAAGCTTACAAGGCAATGTGCTTGTGCCAGCCAAAAGGCACCTTTAACTTCTCGAAATACCGTGTAAACCTGTGCGTATTGTTGTCGTACGAGCAATTGCTGATGGGGAAACCAGTGGTTTCAGTCTAATCCTATCATTAAACAGAAAAATGGCCCGTGTCGTGTTCGATGTTGCTTTATTGGGCTTATGTGGACTGGTTTTGGAGCTTTAGAGCTGATGCAGTTTGTAAACTAACTAGGCTAGCCTATCTTTTGTCTAAGTCCGAAGACCACTACGATTATCCTGTAGAAACTATCCAAGAATCCTAGAATAATCCACGCAAAAAATAATATCCTGCTAAACGGTGTCAATCATTGCAACAAAAACCTCCTGCAGCCCCACAGTAAGGCTCGTAACAATCCGTGACCGTGAGCCATTCTGCATTGGCTACGGTTAAAAACACGGCCTTTTCACGCGATGTAATCCTCCATTACATTAACATTGCTTTAGATTTCAGGTTTTTCCATAGAAAAACGTGTTTTCAGTTTATTATTGCGATATTGCCCCGCCGCCAGAACACCGGACAGCTCCTGCGCTGAGGACCTCCTCAGACTGGCACCCCCAACAACAGCTGACACACGTCACTTCCTGCAGCGTCCCCCTCGTCATAAAAACACAGTGTTCCAATATTACAGTATTTAAAACAGTATCAAAATCAGTGCGTACACAAGTGAAATAATTTCCTCGATTAGAGAAGTCGATGCTTCTGAATGAATCATGTAATGAAACTCCGTATTGTTTTGCAGAGGTGCTGAAAGAGGTGGATGAAGTATTTGAGAAATACAAAGAGGAGCAGGATGTGGCACAGAGGAAGCGCCTGCAGATCCAACTGCAGCGCGCCCTCATCCTCAGCCAGGAGCTGGGAGATGACAAGATTCATGTGGTGACCCAGATGACTGAGCTGGTAGAAAACCGCTCTCGCCAGATGGACTCCCACTCCCTGTGTCTGCAGGACCCTGGTAATGAAGCAGAGAGGGTCTCCGTAGAGAGACGCTCCAGTGTCCAGGAGGCCCAGGCCCCTGAACGCAGCTCAGCCCGCCGCCCGCGCAGACAGAGGAACAGCGAGAGTCGGGACTCCAGCCACCCCTCAGCCAATGGCTCTCTGGTAGACGACCCAGTGGAGGAGCTACCCATCCCTCCTCCAAGAGAGAAGAAGTCCAAGTCTGCCAAGAAGAAGAAGCGCAAGGCCAAACAGGAGCGTGACACTTCCCCGGTAGACTTCGCCATTGATCCCAATGAGCCTACCTACTGTCTGTGTGAGCAAGTGTCCTACGGCGAGATGATTGGCTGTGATAATGACCAGTGTCCCATTGAATGGTTTCACTTCTCATGTGTGGGGCTAACGTACAAACCCAAAGGCAAGTGGTACTGCCCCAAATGCAGAGGAGACAATGAAAAGACCATGGACAAAAGCTTAGACAAAAACAGAAAAGACCGTCGCTCCAGGTAGTACCACTCTTTGTGAACATTTGGTTAACAGCAGTTAACTTGTTGCAAGAGCACAATCCGCTCCATTATAAGCAGCGCTTAATCAAGGACACTCTGGGAACACTGCATCTTCATCCGCAAGGCTGAGGTCCCATCTGCACAAGAAGCTGATCTAACAATCACCAGGCTGTTCATTTAGAATTGGTTTCTTTTTTCAAGACTTTATTCATGGCTGGACAAAGAAAGTTTGAATGATTTTTTTTTTCAACTCCTGATTTATAATAACTTCTCAATTCCTCCAGTTCTCAAGCACATGTACTTCTTTATTACAGACCTCAGAAGAGTTCCAATATTTAAAATGGATGTCTGCTGCCTTTCTATAATGACTCTATAGACAATATCTCTAACACGTACAGTATGTTTACAATAAATGGGATATTTAATTCAGTTGATTGACACTGGAATAGGATGTCATGTCTGTGGACTTTGATTTCATTTGTAACTATCGTGTACATTTCTTTTTATAGTCATTAAAAGTATTATTCAGTTGTAGTCTTGACTCACACTATGTTGGACAGATGCTGAAAGCTAAGAGTTTCCCTCTTCTTCACTGCTGCTGGACTCTGAAAACAGGTCATCAGCTCGAGATCCCCACTCGGTGGCGCTGATGCTTCCAGAGGTGTAAGTGACGGTGACCAGGGCCGGGCTGTGGCTCAGGCCCAGCAGGACCCTCACGTGGCTCCTACTCAGGGGCCTCACACAACTGACAGTGGAGTCCAGAGACAGAGTGGAGAGGAAGTGACCCTCCTCCACATCCCACAGGCTCAAGTTTCCTACAAGGTCAACACGTTTTCAATTAGTACATATCATAAAAAGGTAGAAAAGTGTCATGCCCTCTACACTAGATGATATTTGCTTAAAGGGACAGGTCAGAATTTTGGACATATGGGTCTCATTTCCTGGTGAGCCAGAGTGTTGGAGACGTGTGGAGACACTTTTTTAAATATTCCATCCAGTCCTTGTATTTGCAGATGTTGCTGGTGCTAAGATAGTGCATGTCAATGGCCATAAGTTGCCACTAAAAACAGTCTTACCCACTCCACAAAGCACCCGAGGCAAAACTATTATAACTCCAGACTGTCCATGTAAATATGTGTGTTGATAGAATAATGTTGGAAATAAAACTAAACTTGCATCGCATGAATCGTCGCATGTTGAGGGACTATTTTCTCATATATCAGTCCGCCACTGCCAAACTTTCTATCAGGAAGTACAACTCGCTGCTGCTGCTCAGACATAAATCCTTCAAATGCAACGGTTGGTTTTACTTCTAATATTATTCTATCAACACAGACGTTCGCATCGACAATCTGGCGTAATACTAGTTTTACCTTGGGTGCACTGTGGAGTGGGTAAGACTGTTTTTAGTGGCAACTATGGACATAGACATGCATTAGCCTAGCATCAGCAACCTCTCCATATATAAGGACTGGATGGAATATTTTAAAAAGTGTCTCCACACGTTTCCAACACTCTGGCTCACTGGGAAATGAGGCCCTATGTTCACAATTCTGTCCCTTTAATTCACAGGCTAAAAGTTTGGTTGCAATTACATTAGGTGTTCAAAAATCTTAAGCCAAATAATAGACTAATTTTGTCAACATATTCAGAGTCCATCAACTGCTTTGGCCAGCTGAAGTTTTGCATAGTCCTCCTCACTTTGATTACTATTCCGATTATGTAAGCATTTTATGTGTGACCTGACCCTGTTCAGATATTGAATCAGTGTAAACATTTCTGAATAGAGTCAGAAGAATATACATGTTTTATGTATGTTTTCTCATCATGCTCATACCTGACATTAACATGGCTTTGGTTCCCCCTTCAGTCATGAAGAGAGCACTGGAGGCTTCTATCCTCAGGCCCTCACAGCCACAAATGCTTTTACAGCTTCTAGTGAAAGGCTCCCACACTTTAAGTCTAGATAAAAAAGAACAGAATAGTTAAGATAAATATGTAGCTTCATAAAGATGGTATTAAAAACATAACCGAACCTAAGGCATTTTAAGTGGACGTTTTAAATTAATAGGCGACACTAAACTATTTGTTATTAGCAGTTTTGCATTGCCAGAGCCTATAATAGACCGAGTGCTCATGGTAACCCGCTCTTGTGTGTCTCTGCAGTGACGTACTATTAACGCAGGGCAGATTTAAAATAGCACAGAAAAGAATGAGTTACTTGTTACTTCCTGTCGCACCAAAGACGACTCTTCTGGCATCATCTGTTAGCGCTACACAACAAACTCCAGCTTCATCCCGCAGTTCTTGATCCACCTGCGGTCATTAAGACACATTTAAGTAGATTTCACATGATTTCACAACAATCTAGAGCGTCCAATTAAAACTGAGCACAGGACAGGTCAGGATAATTTATACTGTCTATGGTCACACTGCAAATTTCTCTGATTTGGCCAAGATTTTAAAACTTATATCAGGTTATTCATCTTGTTTGCAGATTTATTATCTACTTACTTGCTCTGAAACTGCTTCATTCTAGTCTAGAGGTAGTTTATTTTAAGATAACTTGTCAAGTAAAATGATCTGTCCATGCAGCAAGATAATTTCACTACTTTTAAGTCATTTTCTGAGAGATTTAAGTGTTTATATCTTAAACTTGATGTTGCTGAATGGTTGATATCTCTATTACTGGACCTATCCATACCATGAAGTTTAATATCTTATTAGTATAAATAAGCAAAAGTAAATCAAAATCAAAAAGTTCAAAAGCATTTCAAGCCATTAGAATAATGTGAAATAATGATAAGGTTAAACAGTTAACAAAAAAGTACATTTCTCAAAGAGTTATTGAGTTACTGAGAAGTGTCATCATGCTTAGGATGATCAGACGTCCCTATTTACCCGGGACAGTCCCAGTTTTGAGCCCTGTGTCCCCTGTCCCAGCAGATTTATCCAAAATTATTAATTTGTCCAAGTTTTATACAAGAAATGATCCAGGTGTCCCTATTTTTGAACAATTTGATCCCTGCCAACAGTAAAGAGAGGCATACATTGACATTTGTTTCAGTAAAATATAGAAAAGCTGCTTAAAAATGACCAAAACACAAAGAAAATTTGACTATATTGATTCTCAGGTTATGAATAGGCCGAGTACAGAACATTTTTCCTTAATTACGCACTTGTTTCATTTCACAATTTTATTATTACCAACCACCAAAAAAACGGGGATGTCCCAGTTTTTATTTTGAAATACTGGTCACCCTAATCAAGCTGGGGGTGTTTATAATGCATTTCTATGGGGGGATTGTTCAGCAGTTTCCGTGGTGACATAAGGCACACATTAGCAAGAAAAAATACATAATGGATTCAAACGGCACATTTTCAGGAGCTCGTGATCAACAGGAGCATTCTTGGTCTTATTTAGGTGTTTGATTTTCAATAAAAAAGATGAGAAATGACTAGGCGGCTGTAATTTATGTGTGAGAGGCCTTTTTAAAAGCACAAATCATCGCACTTGTAGTTCCAACCATTCCTTCCAACCTTTCTGGTCAGATTGTGTTCCAATAAAGCTCAGATTAGAGCTTCTAACAGAGTAGTGCTTCCAGTTACCTTAGGGTGACCAGATTTTCAAAAACACTCACGGTTTGGAGTGGTTGGTAATAATAAAATTGCGAAAGGAGTGTGTAATTGAGGCATTCGGCCCATGTGAGTCAGTATAGTCACGTTTTCTTTGTGTTTTGGTCATTTTTAAGCAGTTTTTCTGGATTTTATGCAAACAAATGACAATTTATGCCTCTCTTTGCTGTTGGCAGGGATCAGATTGGTCAAAAATAGGGACGCCTGGGATATTTCTTATGTAAAACTGGGACAAATCACTGGTTTTACATAAATCTGCTGAGACAGGGGACACGGGGCTCAGAACTGGGACTGTCCCGGGTAAATAGGGACGTCACCCCCCAAAATTATGACCTCAATAAATTCTAGACAGTGAATGTAATCTATTCTGTGATTCCCGAGATGGTGATATTCTTTTATAGGTACATACTTTTCCACTTTGAAGGTCCCACAGTGTGAGACCAGGCGAGTGATCTTCCTGGTTGTAGTTGGTCAGGACTAAATGTGTACCGCTGTGTGTTAAAGCCGCTGTACGGAGGTTAAGAAGTGAATTTCTGTCCTCCAAAGTGTGAAGATGCTCTTGGGATGTGAGGTGGAAGACATCCAGTTGATTTGTAAAATAGGAACAAACCACCACCTATAAATAAATAAATGTTTTACTTGCGCCGGCCTATTTGCTTACAATAACTGCATTATAACTGGTTGGTTGTGTACTAAATATGGATGTAACGATATCAAAATCCCTCGATACGATATTTTCACGATATGCATCTTACGGTTCTATATTTTGTGGAGGCTTACAAAATTGTGAATATGCTACTTTTCCTTTTAAATGTCTTGGAAAAGCCTTTGGTACTGTTATAATATGAGGAAATGAGATATAAAAGTGCTTAATAATTTGTTACTTCATCAAACACCAAAGGATCATGGTCTATGTAGTTTCCTCTGTTTTTAGTGGTGCACCATGGCAAAGCAAGGCAAGTTTATTTGTATAGCACAATTCTTAAACTAATTCCAGGTGGTTTACAGATTAAGAAAGACTTTGGGATCACATAACTATTCATTTGAACAAAAAGATCTGTAATTCAATGGATTGTGATATTATTGTGAGACTTTTGACGATGATATCACGATATTTCGGTTCTTGTTACATCCCTAGTACTTTAAGTTATATACTTTACCTGTTCATCTCCACTGATCAAATACTGGTCAATGGCATTGTGTTTTTCTCTTTCAAGCTTTATTTTATCTTCCTGCTTTCTCTGTGCTGCCTGGTTTTCTGTTTGAATATCCCACGGCAGAACTAGGAAACAATAATGTTGCTGTTAATAATACTTACATATTTTTAACATAAACACTAAAATACCATAAAATAAGTAAATTAAAAGAGAGGTTTTTAATTGAATAGTTAACTTTACAGAGAAAACTGCTGTGGATAGGATTGGATGATTACATATTTGTGTTTCTGTTGCTGGAGGAGGCTGCAGGTCTTTGGATATTCTGTCCATTCGATGTTTGATGGAACCAGAATCCAGATCCCATAAGATTAAATGATCTCTGAAACAACATAAAACTGTGTCAGTCAACACAACATTCAATTATTTGTTAAAATCATGTTTGTATCTATGCTTGCAGTTATATACTTTTACATAGACAAACATATATATATATATATAAGGTGAAGGTAAAGTAATGTCGTGTATAAGCCAGGAGCCTCAAACCTGTAGCTCTCAACCCCTGTCCACTAAAAGCAATTATAGGTTTTGTGTTGAATAACTAAAATTTGGTTAATTAAATGCCCATTGCCATTGCCATTGTAAATAAATCATGATGCTTGATACTTAACTTTGTGTAGTAATAAATAAATAAAGGCTTAGTTAACTGTACCCCACCTAAGGCTTGCTGTGCTGCACTCAATTTCTTGTGAACGTTAAAATGAGTATTTCTCTGGCATTTTCATTTTGTAAAGGTAAAGGTTGGAGGTAAAGGTAAAGGTTGGAGACCCCTGGTATAAGCACTTTTAAAATTGTGTAAGCATGACTAAGCTATGGCTAAGAATAACTGCATAAAATAGTAATTGAATAATCAAAAAAGAACTAAAATGAAAAGATATATTGAGAATTAAAACTTAAAACAAAGTTTAACACACATGGTGCCCTGCTGCCAGTTAATGCAAAGTTAAGCTCAACTCTGTTTCTTTTGTATTTTAGTATATTTTCACCTTGACTCTGAGAGGCCCAGAAGTGTTTTTCCATTTTCCAGTAGCCGGTACTCGTGCTGAGGACAGGGGATAATTGCCAGCCCCGTCTGTCTCCTCGCGTAGCTCCTCTTGACCAGGTCAAACACCAACAGAGTCTGCCACAGAAAATCCACGGCTACTTCAAAGATATAATTACTCCTGATCACTCGTTAGGGTCACACGCGCACCAAAAATCTGATCATCTATTTGTTTAAGTTATCAGATAATTGAAATGTCATGTAAACAGCAACATTTGATGTGAGTAATTTAATTTATTTCTGATTGTTCGAGTGTGACAAAGCAAAAAATTGCTTTAAAATTCATTCTACTTCCAAATACAACAGTAAAAAAATAAGTTACTTTAATGTCAAATTTGATTTCTGTTGATCATATTTCTTTTCTGGCTATTTAAATGTGCCCACTGTTTACACTTACAGTTATACATCCCTTATGTCTACATGCACATCACAACACCTATGACCTACTTCAGTTATGTATATTTTATAATAACACATAACTTCACTGTAACTTGCGGTGACCTGAAAACACGGTGGGGCTTGTGTTGTGCTGGCGGAGCTCCTGTTGGTCAGTATGTAGAGCTTGAGCTGATGCACCAGGACCACATCTGTGCTGCTGAAGAGGCCGTGCTGTGCTCGCACAGGCCGACACCTGAAACGCCGCCTGCTCAAGTTCCACACAAACACTGTCCCGGGTCGCTCAGAGAAGCACACTGCATACCTGCCAGCAGAGGGAGACACACCCCAAGAGTTTAATCTGTGGTAATGCGCCCGATAGACAAAAAGTGAAGTCCAATACCACATAAAGATGGTGTTTTTCCTGAATTAAACAACTGAGGTAATCTTAAAGAAGGGATGTACTTTTTTCTGCTATTTAGTAATAAACCATAACAGAGATTGTTAGTTTACATTTTGTTAATTTGTAAACTGCCTTTTCATGTTGTTTTAAGGCGACCTTGGGTGTCCAGAAAGGTGCCTAACAAATAAAATGTATTATTTTATAGTGATATTTCACTGTAGCCAGCAGCGGACTTTAATTTTTATTAATTTTTTAAAAAAAAACTTATGAATAACTACATGTATGACCAGGAGTCAAGTAAGTATAGACAGTGGCCAGAGATAGAGGGCAGGCGAAAACTTTAAATTTCTGAGCTCTGATGTCTCAAATTAACATTACAGGATTACTCAAACATGCATGAATCAGTTGAAATACAACCCTGAGTAGGCTATTGGTGGAAGAATTATAAAAACAAATGAAAATACACAAAACAACTTTTACAAAACTTTGACTGTGGCCCTCTTCAGACCATGTGCCCCTCCCTGCTTTACCGAAGTTGCTTGCCCGTTGCGGTGAGCTCCTTGGTGCCGTCACTCCGGCTCTTGTGGACATTGTAAGTCAGAGTCTGATCTGTAATCCTGGAGGTGAGATCCCACAGGCGCACATATCTCTCTCCAATGCAGAGCCCCAGGCAGAGGTGCATATCGAAACACAGCCCTGGAGTAGAGCGTAAAATCAACATTACATTTTCAGACACCTGTTATCGTTGCCCTAATAAAACACCTTTCGCGAGGATTCCCGGGAAGTGTGTGATGTGTTTGTGGTCCTCTGTCTCCAGGTTCCAGGTGACCAGGCCAGTGACGCCCGTCCGCTGAGTGGAGCAGAAGGCCACGGCGTGAGTTCCGGCGTGGTTCACTGTGACCTGGGATATGAAGTCCTGACAGCAGCCCAGGATCGATCTCTCATACTGGAAGGACTCGGCACTGAACAGTTCAATGTGAATGATTTGACGGTCTTGCCTGTACGGATATCTACAATGGACAAAACACAGCAAAGGTAATTATTTTATCTCCCATGGTGCTTTTTTGTTTCATAGAAATTGTAATCGCAGTGTTTCCCATTTAAAAGCCTATAGCGGGGGTGGGCAATTATTTTTTCCATGGAGCCACATTAGAAAATATTGTGGAGGGCCGGGCCAAAATGCTTAACTCAATTCTGCATAATATTAATTGTATTTCTTTATAAAAAGCCGTAAATAGCATTGTTTAGACAAGCTGATAAGACTGCTAAGAGTATATGTTATGACTAAGCAATGAAAAAGTGAGGTTGCCTTACCAAAAATGACATTTAAAAAAAAAAACTTCTAAAATAAAAGCAACACAGCTTTAATGCATCATTGTAATTCCAAATGATCTTAAACAGGCCGGTCAGAGTCAACCTGAGGGCCGTATGTGGTCCTGGAGCTGCACAATGCCCTGGTCTGGCCTATAGTGTAGTGTATTGTCTTGTGGGGAAACACTAATGTGTGGCACCTGCAGAACAGCAGCAGGTAGTCCTCAGTCATGTCCACAGCCTGGATGGAGGCAGCACCGTGTTGAGCAAACAGCACTTTAAGCACCACGCCCTCTTTAGCACTGAACACACCTGCTTCACAGCCAGACCTGTACCAGGAAAACACAGCGCTGACTTTATACTGTCCAAGTATAAAGAGACGGCATAATGTTACAATCAATTATTATAAATTAATAATGATGTCTGCAAATAACAAAATACTTTTCTCTCAGGTGTGAATGCTGCTGTGCCTATTTAACATATTAACTAAATTATCAGTTTAAAACATAAAACGGACTAATAGCAATTGTAATACTGTGAAATAATAAAATGTATCAGAAAAAGGATAAAAATAGCAGATGTCAGAACATAGTGTACATGAGTCTGCCCCTGAGCTGCTACATGCTGTTTCCATGCTTGGTGCTTTACCTTACCAAGCATCACACTGACCTATATTATAATGTATGTGATCCCTGTCCATCGGGTGTGAAACTCTGTCATCCGTGCTGATTACTGTGAAAGCATTAGCCCACCGTCTTTGATACTGGGATAGACAGCTTGTGCGGGTATTAGCTCCCTATTATCCTTGCATAATAGCCTATCAGTTGCTTCTTGTTGGGAGGAGATGGATCTAAGGAACTGCGTTGTGGCCTTTCTTAATAATTCAGACAGTCTGTGGTGAGTTTTCTTGTAACAAAGAGGCCAGATTTCACAGCTTGTTAACAGAAACATGTGGCATTATTTAGGATGGTGGCTTGTTGGTGGCAGCTCTTGTTCTCCGTGATCTCACAACAGTCTTACTACGCATTTAGAAAATACTTAGATGAGAGATCAGACACACATTCTTGGACCTGTAGGCAAAAAGGACGTAGTCTTTGATGGAGTTGCTGGACAGGACGATTGAGCCGTTTCTGTGGATAGGTTCAGAATGCAGAGAAATGTTGACTGAGTGCAGCAGAGAACAGGATGCAGCCAAATCAAAAACCTAATGAAATCAAAATGAAGGTGTTAAGGTAAAATAAAGATTCACAACAACGCCAGTAATAAATAAAATAAGACGTAATTCCAGCTGCTACCTTCACGCGAGGAGTCCCATCATAAAACACCACAAGGAGCTGTCCATTCAAAGCTGTGGTCACAATCGGGACATCCACTGATCCACTGTCTGAATACACCACACGCCCGGATTCAACCTCCCGAACCTGAAATTTTCAAGAGTTCTCCACAAGTCGGTCTTGATTTTGCATCCAAAAATCGTACCTGTAAAGCTTGGCCCATGCGGATGATGAGCATTGTGTCATTCAAACCAAGATGGAGCAAATCTGCCACAAATTCTCCCACTGGATCCAAGCGACCGATGGTTCTCCTCTGCCCCGGGTCCCAGAACCTGATGCTTCCGTCCAGCTCACAGGTCACTGCGGTGGGGCTCTGCTGAGAACCTCCAAGTGCAGTCACACAGCTCAGAGGACCTGGTGGAGGAACTCAAAATTAGGAGTTGAGTAATCTAAAAATTCAAGGTTGAATGTCTATTACCTCAAATTTAACACTTTAATCTACTCTGTGAAGCCAATGGATCAAATCAAATCTTTAAAATAGCACAGTGAATGAGTAACCTGCTAATAGTGTGTGCTGTAGGCCTCCAGGTTGCAGCAGGCAGGTGGAGGAGGGCATCAGAACAGGCAGACACGAGCGGGAACACTGATCCAGTAAAGTGTGGAGGTACTGGAACTTCAGAAGATCACCTAGATGGCCACAAACACAGGACCTAAGTTTCTTTTCCAAAAGCGAAGAAAATATTGAGAATCTGAACGTGATACCCTTTGCAACAGGGCGGTCCTGCATGACCATTTCCCCCAGACGACCCACGAGCTGTGAGGCAAGCTGACAGGGGTCCTGGAGAAGCACTGAACGGGACAGGCCCAGAGCACCTGACAGCACCTCCACATCGATCAGTTCCCTGAGGAGACAAAAGCAAGTGGAATACACTTTTAATATCATCGTTACTGGCAAACTATGAATTCTGATCTGCTGTAACATTGTCTTATTACACCACTATGTTTAAATTGTACATCTTAGAATAAATATGAAGTACTTGCTGTAACGTACTTGTCTGGTAGCACTGCCTTCTTCAGGTCCTCCTCTATTTCCAGAACAGATGACCCCCAGGCCTTATGCAGGAGGAAGTCATAGTTAAACACACACTCCACTAAGAAGGGTATAATCTGCCCGGAGTGGACCAGGTGGAAGGGCAGCCCTCGCAGCTTCCTCAGATTAAACCAATAACTTTTCATCTTTTCATCTCCCTCGGTTTCCTCAAGGACCCACGCCGTAGGCTGGAATATGTGTGTATTTACGGATTTGTCTCTGTAGTAATCTGCAAAGTCTGCATGTACGGCCATACAGGACTCCTCATTCCTGAAGTAGCGTTGAAAACAAACTCGGCGCAGTTCAGAGTGAGTCCAGCAGTAAACCCACGTGTCGTCTGTCCTTACTTCTGTCAGGTGAAGGCCCAGCTCCTGTTTCAGACGCACCCACAGGATATAAGGCAGTTTACCGAGAAGAGGAGAGCTCTGAGCTGAAGACACTTCCTGGAGGACTTTTCCATCTTTGGAAAGTAGATGAAGTATTTCCTGGGGATAAGGAGATACAAATTAATTTCAAATCCCAGAAACCCTGAGCTTTTCTGTGCTGAGTTTGCATGTTTATCCCCCACAGTGGCACTGAAGGATGAGTTAAATACAGAGGAGAAATTTCCCTACAGGGACAATAAAGTATGCCTTTCCAGAATAATATACTTCATAATTTATTTTTCTGTATTGTTCCCTTTCTCATGGAATAGGTTTATATATTTAGTCCATCAATTTATTCGCGCCATCAGAAAACACCACAGAAAACACCACAGAAATTTCTATTAATAACATTAATATCTAGTGTCTTGTCTGGAAATTTCCAGATTCAGGGCTCTGTAAAAAATTGTTCTTGGTATTGGAAGGATTTTTTTCTCATCATTCCCCTCCAAGACAATTTCAAAATATTTACAATTACCACAGCAAGATCTCCGCCGAGGCAATACTGATCTGTGCTGTTTTTTCACTTCTGACAGTATTCAACCGCCTCTAGCAACAGACTTTAGCTTCAAAAGTGCTGGAGTTCCCCTTTAATAAATCTATTATATAGGCAGACATACATATTTAGGAAAGCAGTTGTACTGGTGAATGTTCATTCTCTAAATACCAACCTGTTCGGTCACTCCATGTCGAGAAATAGACACAAGCATCGCAGCCCGTCTGACCATCTGTCTTCCAATGTCCCTTTCCATACGGGACAACATGTTTAGGAACAGGCCCTGGAGGGTGGCAGGCAGCTTCAGGCTGGACTGGGGCGTGTAGGACGTCCAGTGTGAGCTCTCACTGTAGGCAGTTTGCAGGTACAGAGGGCAGGGGCAGGACTCACAAGCCTGCACCAGGGCCTTCCACTGCTCCGGCTGCAGGCGCCTTTGGTCACAGTGAAGTCTAGACTCTAATGCTGTAGTTATGTCGTCTGTGCTGAGCGGAGGAAGGGACAGGGGCGTGAACTGTCCAGACTGTTGAAACCAAGGAATGAAGTGTAAATGTATGAACCATAGTCAACATTTTCAGACATAGGACTCTAAATCAAGCATGATGTCCTGCATATGCACTATACCTTTTTACCACCTTTTTCCTCCGGTGAGCTACTTTTACAAAACGAAAATGTCAGAGAGCTACTAGTTTTAGCGGTCACAAGAAATGAGTATATTTAAGAGCCACGACGAACCTTAAATGATGTATAGTTAGATACCTATAAAACATAAACCATTATCCATTTATTAGTGTACAAATTAGGCAGCAAAATTATATTATGTACAAATTTTAATTATTCAGCACAATGCGTGTAATTTAGAAATCCCAGTAGTTCCTGAGCTACAGGTTGGAGACCCCTGCCTTATACCATCCGCCAGCAGTATCTTTTCTTAGTTTAATAAAAAAAACCACAACAAATGAAATCTAAATCTAAGGGAACTAGTAAGTCAACAGAATTAGAGGCTAATAGAATGACAATCAGAACATATTTGTAAAATAAAACACAACTTTGATTTGTTTAAACTAAATGTCTGAGCCCATCCTCTGGTATTTGAGCTCATAGAAGAATAAATATGTACTACAGCAGGGCATGACACACAAGAGATAACCGCTTTTACATGTCAAGTGATAGTGATTTAGTCATTTTTAAGATAAACTGGGACATTCATCTATTAGGGTGGCCCTGTGTATTGATTATGCTTTACTTAGTTTATTGCTTTCATCTATTTGTACTATTCTGTGGTTTGACAGTTGTTGTTTTAGGACTAGCGTGATTTGGTCTGAGCATATGGTTCTTGTTTTATTTTGCTGGTTTTACTGTGTGTGATCAAATCTGAGTGTTTATTCTTATTTTATTATTGTTGTCCTTGCTTTGTATCTGTGCAGCACTTTGGAAACTGTTTGTTTATGAAATGTGCTATAGAAATAAAGTGGATTGGATTAGATATTATTATTTACATCATTACACGAGTCGAGTTGTGTTAATGTAAAAGTTTTCAACAGCACTGACCAGTAAGATCTGAGTGCAGGGTGAATCGGTGGTCGCTGAGAGAATGAGGTAAACATTTTCTGGTAGAGCTGTTAAAATCCAGGAGAGCTGCGGGCCGTGTTCATCTGACAGTTCATCGAGCCCATCCAGCAGGACCACCGCGGGTCTGTCCGAGTCCACCAAGGCCAACAAGGAGTAAAACTCATTCACAAGCTGAGGAAGGCCCTAAATAAACAAACAATATTAAACTACAACAATATTTTAAACAAAGATGGCTTGATTTCAGTTTGCAATGACAGTACTTCTGATAGCTGTGTTTGAGGACGGTAAATTTCAGCCAGTTGGACGCATAGATTTTGTACAACCAAACGGATATTTCTGCTTTCTCCGGAAAAACCAATAAAGGCCATCAACACTGTCACAGTTCTGTAGCAAAAAAATAAATAAAAATACAGCTAAAGCAACAAAAAGAACTCAAATCATGCAGTGAACCTAAATGAGAGACAAAATTGGTTATGTCTTTTGGAAAAAATACATATTCTAAGAGTGATATATACACTTTAAAATGATTATTATAGTTTTCTTGCCCTGAAAACCAGTTTGGAGCTTTCTGAGCGATGGTGGCCATGACAGTGGTCTTTCCAAAGCCGGGGGGTCCCAACAGAAGAATTTGCCTGGAAGACGACTGCTTCAAAGCTTTTTCTACATCTTCCAGAAAGGCTTGTCTTAAAGTGAAGTTCTTTGCTCTGGATAAAACAAACTTTAGATGAGCACTGAGTAAACATGTGATTAAGATTACGAATAGTTTACAAATAGTTTACAGATTTAGACTGTGCTGTTTGTGACGCTGTATCTCCTCTTGTATCTGTACTCGTATTGCTTCTCTCCTCATCTTTTCAAATGTGCCATGTATTTCTCTTTTCTTTACAATTCTAAAGCAAAAATGATATAATCAGGACAGCACAAAGCACCTCACACGAGAGCGGTGGATAAAGGAAGTCGTACTTGTTGATGGAGTTGAGGACAGTGCGTTGGACATGGGAGCAGATGCGTTCGGTGTAGAAGTTGTGCGATTGGTTCTGTTTGGGGTCCAGACCTGTCCTTCCCCAGGCCACTTTACGCTCGTAGATATTTGTGTGACGCAACTGCAAGGAGAAGCCCCGTTAAGTGGAACGAAAGGAAAGAGATACTGAAGATGTACAGATGTATTATGTGTTACAAGATTTTTTTATAACATTTAAGAAAATACAATAATAAACATAAACAAAACACAAAAACATAAAACAGTACCTACAAAACAACAAAAATCCTCACCCGTTAACCCACCCATACCCCCAACACCCACACACACATTACTATTATTCATTTTTAATAAATTATCTTATTTTACTATAAATTATGAATTTTACTTATTTTAATTGTATGTAACCATATTTTATATGGATAAATACAAATATTAATATTAATAGATCTATTTGGTTTTAGTTTCAGAGTAACTTCATAGTAGCTCCTCCCTTCAGGCAGATTTAAGGCAGTGTCTTCTAGCATTTCTGACCAGAACTGAAGAAGCAGCTTGGATGAGCTGCAAAATGCATTTGACTAAATAAACTTTTGTCCAGTTGACAAATTGAATTTCTCCCTTTTGCTATTTGGTTTTAGTCATAATATAACTCATAATTACTACTACATTTGCATAAAACCGATTAGCATATAGATGCACAAAATGTATTTTCTCACAAGTATTTAAGAACTTCTCATCTCTTTTTATACTTTTTTCCTTGTTGTTCCTTGTTTCATTTGTATACCCTTCCTAGGTTAAATGTTGGTAGATATATTTTTAAAAATAATTAATATTAAGTAAGAATTGATTGATTGATTTTTAGCTTTGAAAGTTAAAATTTTTCCTAGGATAATAACTAAATTAACCAGTTAAGTTCTATTTTTAAAGTCTTCCAGTAAGGTAGAGACTAAATCTAACTTAAAAACCAAATCCAAGAAATAAAAATAAAATAAAATGTAACTGTGTGTGACTGTCCATCAGTTGTTTTTTAATTAAGAAATGTAGCCTGACAAGAGTGATTAGCTGTATACATTTCATATTGTCTCTGTAAAGGGAATATTACCTTCTTGTGTATCCTGTCCACACATTGCTGATGTTCTGTACTGAGGACTGGGTCTATCTCCGTCTGTCCTCGCACCAGGTCCACGTACAGAGCGGCATGTTTGTTCCTCAGGTTATAATATAAATCTGGAATTATCCTTTTGTAGCAGTGGCAGCGCTCTTCTGGTGCAGCTTGGCCCACAGTCCGCATCCCCTCCTCCACCTCCCAATCAAGAACTTCAACAGAAACAAAAAATACGATTACACATTTACCAAATTTAACAGAAATACAGTATGTAATAATGTAAAACCTGTTCTAAGCTGTACAGATGTCTGTTCTTTTCCTATGGCCTCTGCTCCTCTATAGTACAGCACCTTCCATAGTCTCTGTACAGTGCTGGTCCAGGCGGTTTTGGCCAGTTTCCTACGTTTCCTGTCCACGCTTAAAATGTCAGGGTGATATGTGCTGCGCCACAACAAAAGAAAGAGTGAATGTTAGACATGTGTTTTTATCAAATTAGCAAAGCAATGTTTAATTCAACCCTGGTTTCTCCTTTCACTTAATCTCTGTCAGGTATACCGCCTATTAAACTTGAACACGCGTAATGGTTCAGTGTTACAGCTGAGATACGGGTGTAAAGTTAGCAACGTTACACAAGCTTTCACTATGGACACAACAATTCTCTAACCAGGATCAAAGGATCAAATCTTTATGCAAAACAAGTCTAAGCCATTTCTCAGCATAGTTTAGTAAATTGTGTTACGTAAAAACACATTAAATATCCAGCCACAAGTTGTCGCCCATAAAGATTCATCAAATCTGATCAATAAGAACTGTTTTGGGATTATGTAATGCTTGATTTCTCTGACAGTAATGATACAATAATCTAAATTAGGGAGCTCATTATTTTGAGATGATCACGAATGGTCTATTTTAATAATAATAATAATAATAATAATAATAATAATAATAATAATAATAATAATAATAATAATAATAATAATGATCAGTTTTATATAGCACTTTTCTGGACGCTTTACAGAGCATTATTCATTCAGTGCTAAACTACTACTGTAGCCACAGCCGCCCTGGGGCAGACTGACGGAAATGAGGCTGCCAGTCTGTGCCCCTCCGACCACCACTAACACACACACACACACACACATCACTTTCATACTTGGAAATGTTGGTGAAGTGCCTTGCCTAAGGACACAATGACAGTTTTTGCCACTGGCGCCCCCCTGTGGCACCTGGAATTTCCAGTGGTCTCCCATCCAAGTACTAACCAGGCCCGGCCTTGCTTAGTTTGGTAATAGTTTATAGAAAAATATTAATATATTTATAAGCTGAAGTATTATTGCTATGCCTTGAATGTTCAGCACTATGACATTAAATACGCCTATCTTCCACATATTTAACTACAAGTTTTATTGCTAAAAAAATGAAAAACACGGTTTATTATTGCATGTCTGTGTTCGTCCTTATATAGACCTGACCTGTAACTTAGTCTGGCGCTGTCACCTGCTTGTCTTAATGCCCTATTATGGAACATTCCAGTCAAATCAATAACACCTCCATGGAGATTCTCTGGTGAGGGATGTTCAGTGGCTCATCCCTCACATGAAAAGTTGCATAGTGCATCTTTAAATTAGATTAGACACTTAATCTGTAATGATACGTGCAAAATCGTCTAATGAAAGAGTAAAAGAGATTCCAAACCCAACCCTGTTACCTGATAGGAAGCAGGCGGTACGTTGGCGGGATGCTGTTCGTATCAAGCTTGTACCACATGTGAAACTCTGACAGCTCCTTCTCCACATCCCCAACGCTTCTTTCTCTGACCGGGCTCAGTCTTCCCTCCTCCTCGTCTGAATATGGCTTGTCCGTCTTCTCGAGCTCCTCTGAATTTATTGCCTCATCTCCAAAACTCAGATAGTGTCCGTAAACGTATTCTTCAAAACTGGTCATGATGGTATCAGTGGTAATGCCAATTCTGGAAGATGGCCGAGTAAAATTAACTGTTTTTTTCTTGGATATGAGCTCTTTGTCTTTGTCTAGGAGCTGCATAATCGCTTCAAATTCTTCCTTTTGAATAGTAGCGGGAAGACTCCGAACCTCATATTTTTGACCAACAAACAACTAAAAATAAAAAAACATCCATTTTAATACCGAGTAATATTCAGTCAGATATTCTAACTTTAATTTATTCTTACAAAAAAGCCAAAGCATTGTGTTTCCTGGTATTTCTTGAGCGTCTCTAGGTGCAATCGTGCGGTGTCATGGTGTTCAGAAATAGGGTTTCCCACTCCACAGCGGAGATCAATCATTCTGAAGTCATAGCCTCTCTGTTTACAGTACAGATACAACCTGGGATACACGCTGTCCATGAGAGCACTTCTCTCTACCACCGAGTCTGAAACACAACACAGTATTAGTGATTTATGCTATTGTTTTATTTTACAGCTCCTATATTACACAGAATTTACTATTGTGAGTTTTAAATCGTGTTATAATGTTGTTAGCTCCCTAAAAACATACCCAGACTTGTGTTTTCTTTCATTCACACATATTTGCGTAATCCTTTATTATTACTCTTACCTACCAGGTTGTAGTTTTAAAGTTAACAGCTCCATTTACCTTTAGTTCAGCAGAGATGGGCAATTCCAGGTCTGAAATTATCCAAATGATTCTAGTTAAGGTGTATTGAGCTTTAAAACACTGGAGCACTTCCTGTATTACCACATGACTTTACAAGGTGGAACAAAGTATTTTCAGTTTGAGGAAAGCACTCTAAGCCTAAATAAGTAGTTTGTGTGTTAGTACAGCCAGAAAAACGATCCGTCGAAGGCTTTTTTGCCGAAATGTAATAATGACTAATAAAAAAAGCTTTTGGACATCGCCCATTTAAGTGTGCTATGTATTTTTCCACTTTTATTTTGCTATTCATGCATTTTTTCCACTTTTATTTCGCTGTTCCTTGCATTTGCACCTCTACAAGAACGTTGGTGTGTGTTTTCTGTTTCATTTGAGGCATGTGTGAATAAAACAAAACACAACTCTAGGTATGTTTGTGATGAGGAAATAACATTATAACGAGATCAGAAACTTGTGTAATACAGGACCTTTAAAGACATATTATATTTTCTGGGCATTTTGTTTATTGTAAACTGCAATGCTGATCTAAAACTGCAGATCCAATTCACTTTTTAATAAGTTATAATGAATTAGACACCACCCATGCCTAAAATATCCCTGTCTGGACAAAAATAAAATGTTTTACACACCTTTATAGCCTCCGCAAATGTAGACTGTGAACCTCCTTTCATTTTGAGAAGACCCCACTTTCACTCGCATGGGAGAATCTGACGCACTCTTTAAGGTTGTTTGTAGAAAATCATTATAGTCGTCCTTTTCATCATTATCTTTCAGGGTAGAACTATTAGGCCCATCTGTCTCGCTGTCCATATTGTCTCGTTTAACTTGCACATGATTAATAAATGAATCTGCGGATCCCTCATGACCGTTCCTTTCAGATCTTAACAGATCTTCCAAGCCAACTGTCTTTAAAGGCTTTACCTGTAAACAAATGCAGGCAAATTAAAAATTAAACAAGCTTGCATGGTAAAAACGGGCCAAACATGAGAAAAACCTTGTCTCTGTGTCTGTCACGAATCACTGGCAAATGCAGACTTTTATCCATATTCTAGGTGATTTATTACAGAGTTACACATTGTTCATAATAACATAGGAATAAATAATGAGTATCTAGCAAATGGCTTTATTGTGTAATTACATTTGCAGATGTCTCAGCAACACGCTTGTTAGGCTTGTCCTCCTAAAAGGGTGATATTAAGATGTTTATTTCATCATAATATCATGAAAATCACAATAATATCTTATAATACCTTAACTGACAGTGGTCCATTGCTTATTGCTGGAAACATGGACCCCTTGTTCTTCAAAAACACAAAGATTGCATCAGTTCAAATAAAGCTGGTCTTCTATAGCAAAACCACAGTGTTGATTCTCAGTGTTGTAAGAATATGTAAGGAAGATTTTTGCTAAAAGGCACACCAAGAAGCTATTAGTATTATGATTAATGAGAAAAGTCAAAAAAGCAGTTTCCAACAAGTTTTCATGCATGAAGACCAAAAGGAGTAAAGAAACGCAACACTTATCCTTACATTGTCCCTCTTTTTCTTTGTAAATGATGGTCTTTTGAGTTGAGTCCACATGGTTCATAAAGAGCGATGGAGATGAGGAGCGATGCGCACCGACGCACAGATCCGTGGCACAGTCGCACAGACTGACTCAGCTGTGATCTGAGGCATCAGGAAACACAGGGAAACTCTTCACAATAAAAGCCTGGGTCAAAAAAAACGATTCCTCTAGAGATTGGGTGACCAAATTTTCAAAGTCAAAAACTGGGACACTCCTGATTTGGGCTGGTTGGTAATAATACAATTGTGAAACGAGTGCGTAATTAAGGAACACTTTTCTGCACTTGGCCTATTCATGACTTAGTCAGGACTAACATGTGTCAGTATAGTCACATTTTTTTGTGTTTTGGTCATTTTTAAGCAGCTTTTCTGTATTTTACTTACTCTCTTTACTGTTGGCAGGGATCAAATTGGTCAAAAATAGAGACAACTAGGACATTTCTTATATATATATATATATATATATATAACTGGGACAAATCACTGGTTTTGGATACATCTGCTAGGACAGGGGACACAGGGCTCAAAACTGGGACTGTCCCGGGTAAATAGGGACATCTGGTCACCCTACCTAAAAATAACACGTAAACTAACATTTATTTTAGTCCATTGCTCCATGAAGAACTTACACTTAAATCTAAACAAGACGAGTAAAGTTTATTCAGTGTTTTTACATATTTTTACATTTTTATATTGTGTAGTAGACCCAATAATAATCATAATACAACACACAGTTATAGACCAAACATTTTATTTTGATGTAAAAAGTCTGTATTTAAGAAAAAATACATCAAGTAACATGAAGGGCATTTGATTATTTGTCATAAAAACGACCCGCAGCCTTCACAAAGTAACAGGATGATGTTTTTAAACTCACAGACTAACACGTATGAGCCCGATGTTTGGCTGGTGGATTTGATATCGAGAAACATGGCAGTGAATTGAAGTCGCCAATCCTATCCACCTGATGAAGACAGTGCAGGATACAGAGAATAGGCGTCCGTCTCTAAGTCTCTGGTCTTGCGGTAAATGTGGCATCTGAAAAGGGATGGGTTCATTGACCCAGCAGACTTTGGTTCTCAGGATGGTCTGAGCATCAGAGAAGAGGTGTCAAGGCATCAAAACAGCAACCACCACAGGCTGCTTCAAGTTCACAATTTACAGCAGAACAAATATCATTGAATCAACACTTTACACTTGAGTTACTTCAAGTTTAGTCATCGTCCTTTCCTCCTGTTTTGCTCAGCTGCAATAAGACAAAAAGCATACAGAGGCACGTTCAACTTTAAAATAGTAAGAGGGATATAAACTTTATACTCACATGCTGAAGAGCAGATCAGATCAAATGGAAACAAAAGGACAGTAAGTTTAGTTTATGATATTAGAAGGAATAGAAGTTGTTGTTAAAGTGCACCATCTAGTGGTAAACAAGGCACTTACTTTAATGACATCCACCCAGTTCCAACCTCTGGGAAGCTCTCCTTTGTTATCTGCAGATTACAGCAGCATTTATTACAAATATACTGTTATGGTGATACAAACAATATGACTATTCATACTGACCACACAGGAACACTGATAGTGAATTTTTCTCACTTACAATGTCGATAAAACACTTTCTGATTACATTATTTTCTATATTTAGTTCTTATACTTGAACAATGGCACAGATTTTCTTGCACAGTTTTGGCCAGGATTGTCCAACTAAAGGTACATGGAGTTCTTTCAGCTCTTTGTAAATAGACATTAGTAAGAGTAGATTCAGTGAAAGGGCAGATGACATTTAGTGCGTGGACCACAGCAGTTGTATTATCCATATTATTGTTTGTAGAATGTTGCTTCACAGAAGTATGCTGTTATTATGGCTGTGCATTAGAAAACTTGCTACACCTTAAAGAATAACAGATACCTGTCCTGCTGACCATCCTCCTCTTCTGTGCTTTAGTTAGTTGCTCCTTCTTTTCCTTCTTCTTGGCTGGAGTTGTAACTGCAGCTTCATTACTTGAGATCAGTGTCTGAAATATGTAAAACAGTAAGTGCTTGATCAGTATAATCCAGTATAATTAATATATTAGTACTTGAGTGACATTACTCACCACAGCTTGTACTACGGGTTTGTGATTCTCCATGAGGGATTCTTGATATTCCTTGGCCCATTCAAACAATGTGTACATCATTGCTGTGCCTAGATTGGCCTCTACTTGTTCCTCCAGTTTGGACAGAATATGCTGTTTAATTTCTGGAGAACTATAATAAATACAAAAAAGTGTTAAAAAGTTAAAGGGTTAGCTATCATTGTCCACACACATTTATTATTCTCAACAAATAGCTGTCATAGCAATAATATGCTTACATTTTGTTATTGAAAAATGCATCAAGGGACATTTGGGGCGCTGTTTCAGGATACGTGTCTGGCCAAGAGACATCTAAGATGAATGCTTTGGAGTCCTCCAGCTCTCCTATCTGATCACATTTAAAAATGAGGATAAAACACATTATTTAATGGATGGACAGTACTTGATGTTTATTTATGGCTTTAATAAAAGAGATGTAAAGGCAAAGCACTGACCCTGAACTGAAACGACACGGGGCTAATTTCCTTGAAGCACTCATCGCCCTCGTAGATGGAGCGCAGAGCCTCCAGCTCCATCTGAAAACACAAACAGATGAAGCACTGGTGAGAACACTTCCCGTGAGCAAATATAGACAAAACAGCAACAACAACAGAGAACAGTCTACAAGCACTAAAGCACCACCACAGTCTCCTGTAGCTCCAAACCAGCTGACTCTTCCACAGGCTCTGCTGATCAGAAAATAGCATAATATTGGAGCTTTAACATTTGATGCTAATGTAGTTTCTGTGTGCACCAGTGATGTTTTTTTACCATCTTGTCTGGGGATTCAACACACTTTTCACTTATCACTCATGCAACTTTATTAATAGGGACTTAGCAGGATTCCCCAATGACACCCAGTCTCTATTCTCTGCAAAAACAACCCAACAACATCTCCTCCTACCATCAGCTCGCAAACTTCCTGAAGAAAATCACAGTGAGGGAGATTTTTATTTGGATTAGCACATCTCTGGGAAAAAGCGCACTTCCACCCGCTAATTTAGAAACAAGCCCTATAGGCCAGACGTCTTCAGCAGAGTGTATAAGTTAATTAAGAGCAGTACAGAGGATGATAGCGGTCTAAAAGTGCTGGTATACCGAGAACAGGCTAAAGCAGTGAAGCACCACAGTGTATGGCACCAGCTGACTCTTCAGGAGCCTCTGTCAGAGCCCTGGAGCTCACATGCTAGCACGAATTTAGCATTACCTCTTGTTCCTCTTTCGCTGTCATAGTTTGTCTTGTCCTCCTTGTGGGGCTCCTTACTATGACAGATGTTAAAATGGTAAAGCTTCTGACTTAATACCCCATTTTAGTCTTTAAAACTTTAGTAAGGTAAAAACACACACTTCACCCACCGCCTCATCCACCATGATAACGTGCGCATGCGCAGTTGCGTCCTCAATACTCCATGAACTTTGAACTTCTTACAATAATAATTATTAAATGTATTTATTTTTATTCACACTAATCAGACCCACATGGCATCAAAACTATTTTCATGAGCTCAAAATAATTTTCCCCTAAACGTATGCTACAAATGTCAGGATACCGCATGTGATTTCCTCAGGTTAGCAGAAGGGGGCACTAGAAGCTTACTTTTTAAACTCATTGCTCCAAATCATATTCTTATTCTTTGTAGATATATGCTTGCAAGCAACTTGCACATTAAAGGCTGCTGTGTTACTGGAGGTAGGTTTGTTTTGGAGGCTTTGGTTGCAGAGGTAAGATGAATAATACGTTTTGTGTCATGCATATTGATATTGACAGACCTGTCCCACCTCAGTAAGCTTCAGTGTCTCTCTTTTTGTTAGTCAGCACTAACATATGCATGAGAGCAGCTCCAGGACTGCCTGTTTGTACTGTTCTGCTCCACAGGACAAAACAGAAAGGTAGCTTGATAGAAGAAGAAACATTTAGCGCTGAAGTATACAGAAGAGAAGTAGAGACAGTATTTGGTCTGCCTGTCCATTTCAGTGTTTATCTGCCAGAATCAATGGAAGTTTGAGCCACAGAACATGTTGATTTTCTATAATCAGATACATATCAATCCATATTGTGGCCTATGCTCAAGTACCCTAAACCTAATCCATATTTTGTAACATTCAACAGGTCTACGCCAGAGCTGACCTCCATTCAGCCATTTTCTCATCAATTTAATCCCTCGTTCTTCTATTATATCAAGGTTAATTTTGCTGCAAGTGGTTTGGCAAGACACATCACCCATGTGAATGTGCTCTGAGGTAGAAGAGGTCAAACAGGCACACAATAACAGCCGTCTGCCCCAGGGTAGCTGTGCATTCAGAAGTATAATGTCTATATGCTGTGTGACTGGGGATTTGAGAAATGTCAAGCATAGTATATTTACTGTCTCCAGATTTTTCATGGACAGTTTGTGAGGTTTAAAGGTTTTGTATTACACAAAATTGACTTGTGAGCTGCCATGTTAGAAAGTTCTTGCCTCATAAAAAAACATACCCAGACTTGTGTTTAGTTTCATTCATGCATTTTTGAATAATCCTTTATTATTAGTCTGTCTACGTCTCCAAAGCTCAAAATGCTCTGTTCCACCTTGTGATGTAATTTAGTGATAGTTTTCAGCTAGAGACGGGCTAGTTTTGTAGAACTAAAATTATCCTAATGATTCTAGTGAAGGTGTATAGAGTTTATGTGAATGAAACAAAACACAAGTGTTTTTGGTGAGGAAAACAGCATCATAACACAGATCAGAAAATAGCATAATGTGGGAGCTTTAACATTTAATGCTAATGAAGTTTCTGTGTGCTCCAGTCATTGTCACAGTATTTCCTTCACTAATGTTTTTCTTACTAGCTTGACTGAGAATTCTGATACACTTTTCACTTAACGCTCTTGCAATTTTATCAATAAGGACTTAGCAGGATTCCCCACTGACACCCAGTCTCTATTCTCTGCAAAAACAACCCAACAACATCTCCTCCTACCATCAGCTCGCAAACTTCCTCAAGAAAATCACAGTGAGGGAGATGTTTATTTGGATTAGCACATCTCTGGAGAAAGCGCACTTCCACCCGCCAATTTAGAAACAAGCCCTATAGGCCAGACGTCTTTGGCAGAGTGGATAAGTTAATTAAGAGCAGTACAGAGGATGATAGCGGTCTTGTCTTTTGTCTTCCATCTCCGCTGTACAATGATTGCTTTTCACACTTTTGTTGGCAGCATGTCATTATGTAGTGGCGGAGGAGATAAAACAAGAGTCCATTGTTCAAGGGCAGAGTGGACGCATCCGAACCATGACAGACAAACACAATGCAATGAGGAAGTGCTGTCTGTTGTAAGGGGAAAGCAGGGGTGGAGTTAGGGGATTGTAAACTGTAATAATTTGGATGAAGTACTCAATTTTGTAACATAAGGAGTAGTAAATACATTAACCAGAGCAAAGAAACACTAAAGTAAAAGTAAAACTATCACATGCACAAATCAACGTAAGTAAAAGTATTAACGTACTTGTTTAAAAATGTATTTCAAGAGTAAAAAGTCAAAGTATTTCGCACATATTTTGAGATCTAGCTTCAGATGTAGTGATTTTGTTACAGCTGAATTTTATTCAACGGACAGAATACAATCGATCGTTTTTTTTTTTTTCCTAGCTGTTTTTCTTTGTATGTTTCTGTTTTCTCAAACTACAAATGAGTAAAAAGTAAGCCCCTCGGCATTTTCAGCAGGTCTCAGGCAATAATAAAAAATGCATTTACTTTTCAGTCCTGTTTAAAAAATATAGTGGAGTGAAAAGGATAGATACCTGCTCTCAAATGTGGTGAAGTAAAAGTAAAAAGTGTCTACTTAAAAACCTACTTAAGCAAAGTACAAGTACATATATTTTATACTTAAATAGATAGATAGATAGATAGATATACTTTATTCATCCCCATGAGGAGAAATTCAAGTTGTCCAGTAGCATAAACATTAAACAAGACACACAAATCAAAGAACCAATTTAAAATTTAAAAACCTACATACATAAATACATTTGCAATAAAATAAGTTAATAGTTAAAAGCTACTAACGATAGTAATAAGGTGCCCATTAGCCAGAGCTGTTAAACAGTCTTATAGCAGCAGGAATAAACGATTTCCTGAACCTCTCAGTTCTACATCGCAGGGAGAGGAGCCTGTCACTGCGGCTACTTCTCTGAGCAGCCACAATCTGGTGGAGAGGATGCCTGCTGTTGTTGAGAATGGACTGGATCATGCTCCTCATCCTCCTCTCAACAATGCAACACTTGACTACTTTTACTTTGTTACATTCCACCACTGACTATAATCATTCAACTTATGCAGAATAAATTAAAGACAAGTAAGTGACAAACACTGTATTTAGTTTGTAAATACAGTAAAAACAGTAAAAAAAAAAAAAAAAAAAAAACAGTTGGTGAGATGAGTAAGTTTTCAATGTTGATTATATTATTTTATAGTCAAATCAACAAATTTTGTGACAGATAATTCGGCCACATCTCACAATAACACAAAAGTAAGTCTCCACATTATCATTATTAAAGGTTCACTGTGTAACTCATCAGGTTCTGCTTGTCTTATCATTGTTTTGCCTGGAATTTTCTACAGTATAGCATTAAACTAATCTATCTCTGGGAAAACAACAAGTTAAAGGGAAACTCCTGCACATTTGAAGCTAAAGTCCATTGCTAGAGGTGGTCGAATACTGTCAGAAGCCAAAAAACGACACAGATCAGTGTTGCTTAGGCAGAGATCTTACTGTGGCAGTGAGTCTGTCAAGGCAACAAACTAGTGTAGTGATTTGGACAAGTCCACATAAAATGGCAATTTGCTTCACATCACTTTCTAACCCATCTTACAACAGCCACGAGTCTAACAAACAAAACGCTCTGCCTGACTCACTCATTAGTGTCTGGAAACATTATAAAACAACTTTATAAGACTTTACACTTATCTCTATTGATTTCCCACTGTGCATGCCAAAGCTCAAAAGACTCGACTGCTGAATTCAGCAGCGGCAAGAGGCTCGAGCCGCCAGATGCAACAAGTGAAGATCGATTACTGACTGTGAAGAAGAATAGAAACTGAACCTGAATAGAACTGTTTTTCAAAAAATATAATTCACTCGTAAATAAATGGGATCAGAAACGTCATCAGCGATCAAATCTTTTGGGCTTTCACATGTGCAGTGGGAAATCAACAAGGTAAATCTACGGCTGCTTATAAAGTTGTTTTCTAACGTTTCCAGACACTAATGAGTGAACCAGGCAGAGCGTTTTGTTTGTTAGACTCGTGGCTGTTGTAAGATGGGTTAAAGTGGTGTTAAGCTTCTTCAGTGTGAAGCAAATTGGTGTTTTACGTGGAAGTTAAGAACTTGCCCCCATCACTACACTAGTTTGTTGCCTTGACAGACTCACTGCCACAGTGAGATCTCCGCCGAGGCAACACTGATTTGTGCCGTTTTTTGGCTTCTGAGAGTATTCGACCACCTCTAGCAACGGACTTTAGCTTCAAACGTGCCGGAGTTCCCCTTTAATGCCCGGCCAAGTACAGGTCAGATCTGTGTAGAGGCAAGCAGGCTTTCCGTGTAGTGGAGTTTTTGTTGAAGCATTTTAACAATTTAAACACCTGTAACTGAATACATGTCAGATATGTTTAATGCTGCTCTCGATAGCCCCAGGTAAAGCAATAGCATCGTCATGGAGATAAGCAGGTGGTGGACCCCAGAAAAGTTACACATTGCCCTTTTAATTGGACCGAGGCCTAAAACGTCCTGTTATCTGAGCATTCTGCGTAATGAGAAGTGATTTAAATGGTTTCCCACTTAAGGCTTGTTGATGCTTTAAAACACAAAACAATTAATCTGACAAATAAATGGATGGTACCTTTATTTCAGCTCTTAACCTGTGTCCCCAATGTTTTTCTAAACTGCTCGTATCTCATATATCTTCTTTATGCCTCAGCTGTTTAATTGGCTGCTTTTCTGCTTGGTCCACTTCTGTGCAAAGAGTACCGCCCCAACCCAAGCAGAGCTCTGACAGCTTTGTGAGTGACGCTGGCTCAAAGACACAGGCCCACAGTGGCATTACAGGGTCAAAACTGGTCTTTGACCCTATAAATAATTCCTTTGTTTTTTGGTTTATATAAAACTATTTTTGCTTTTTTTATCAGTTAGATGGAACAGCCAGTTGGTGTCAGGAGAGATACAAAAGGGCTTTATGTCTCTATAAAGTATATTTTATGATCTCCAAATTCGTAGCTCCTGTGGTCTGTCCTTGTCTGCAGAAGTCAGTATAAAACAATAAATAGTGAACCAATAGTGACAATAAAGCTAAACAAAGTTACTGCCAAGACACCACTTTGAATGGCATTGTGTTGGTGGGATGTTTAAAGGTACAACTTTTCTGGTGGAGGGTAAGCACCTACTAAGGGGATAAGATGTTTGACCGCTTGGTAATGGTTTATTTTTTCAGTAATGGTTTATTTTTTCGAGCGCAAAACACAAAACCATATGTACAGACATGTAAACTCCAAAAATAGGAAGCAAATATTTAAACATGGATGATCAAATATGTTTACATGCATACCAGAAAAAGAGTGGGTAAAGAGTGGTTTAATTTTTACAGTTGAGTTTTATTGAGCAAAAATTCTGTGGAAAACATGCGTTCTTACTGAGAGTGGGGTTTCCTCTTCACAGATCTGACATGTAACTTGGCGTAATGGCGTTATCTGCTTGTGTTAGTGTTAATGCCATACAGTGTGGAACATTAAGGGCAAAGTAAAGACATTTCCATGAAGCAGAGCAGAAAAGCGACACCCTTAAGTTATAGAAATATAAGATAGACTTTATCACACCCATTCAAAAACAACACCAAGGGAGCGGGGATTCACGTTTGAGGCTCTGCGGTTCCTCTGAGGCTAACCACTCACATTTTTTGGGATTGCACAATTCTGAAATCTTATTGGATCATATAAACCGTGTTTTTGTGTCTAAATTGATGTTTATTTTTGAGTTTTGTTTATACTTGGGAGATGTTAATGTCCAGAATTGGAGAAATCCTCCTTATACCAAGCAAAAAAGTCATTACAAGAAAATGGCTGAGGGCAGATCCTCCATCAGTAAGAGTGGATAGAAATAGTCTATGAAATCTATGTGATGGAAAAGCTGTCTTTCACCCTTTGGATACAAAGGGACTTGAAACATGGACAGAATGGACAGCGTGTGGGAAACCTGTTAGATCGGACTTTATCTGCAAACTAACACTGTAAACACATCTCGATTGATATTTCGATGAACGACTGTAACGGCACTTTTCTCCTCTGTGTTTTTTTTGTTTTGTTTTGTATAATTCTGTGTCCTATAATAACAATACATAAATTTCTGGTTTCTTAACCCAGATATGACCATATGATAAGAATCTGCACATCATTTTAACTCTTGAACCCAAACAGGCTGAACTTGAACTTGAATCTTAGCCGTAATTTTAATGATGTGTGTAAATAGCTGCGGAGGGCTTTTCTTTTGAACGTTGATGATAGCTGTTCATTAAAATACTTGCACATGTAAACGTTTATTTTAGCTCTGCGTCTTTGGTCAGCCGGTGCCGAGGAAGGGGCGTGGATGCTGGTTGGAGCGGGATATGTGTTGTTAAGTGAACACTGGGCTACATCAGTGGAGCAGCGAGGTAAACAGCTCCAGGCTCCGTTCTCCCTGTGTCCAACAACAACAAGCTGTTTTGGGCCGTGGCGGGGAGGATGTTTGCTTCAAAATCTGGAGCATACTTGAGTGATTTACAACACGGGACAAGCAGGTGAAATGGCGAACAGCGGGAAAAAACACAAAAACATCTAGCTGCAAAACAATTTAAAAACACCCAGTTGCAAATTCTCTGTCAATTAGACTTGCTACAATCCAGGGGCAAACCAACAGGACACACTACAAGAATCATACAATCAACATGCAGTATTTAGATGAGACCATAGACTGTATACTGCAAAAAACTAAATCTAGTCAAGCTAAAATGACTTGGATTAAGAAAGTTTTACCATGATTTGTATAAATTTCACTTAACAAGTAAAATTATCTGCCAGTGCAATAAGAGTTGTGCACTTAAAATATGAAAACACATCACTTAAAATAAGAAAAACAACAACTTTTGCTCTTAAAAATAAATCAAATCAAAAGTTGCTTGAAATAAGAAAAAAACACTTATTTCATTGGCAGATCATTTCACTTGTCAAGTTGAGTCTACTCAAATAAAATAAAATGTTCTTAATTTAAGTCATTTTAACTTACCTAGATATTGTTTTTTCCCGTGTATATATAAATGAACAAATAGGAAGTGAGCATGGGGGTGCTTCTGGCTCCAATTGACTTTTTCATTGAAATATTGTCGCCCGTCTCTCTGTAACTGCTGCTGTGAGCCTTGTCATTTTGGTTTTAACGTGTTCGCATTAAGCCACTCTAATAGTACATAATCCTGGTCTTTTTATTTCGCTGTTTTGTCAGAAAATAAATTCCTCAGCTCCAAAGTCGCTCCTATATAACCACTAGCCTCATGAGCTTCATTTGACTGGAGCTGAAGTCCACTTAGTCCACTTGATACTGAAAAATGAAAGAAAAGGACTGGAAATTATCTGAATTTATTTAATTTAATGATTTTAAATCCAGACTGAGTGCACTGGAAACAGTCTCCTCAATCTGTACTTATTTTAATTAATTTCTTGTAATTTTTATTTCATTCTAATTGTGTTTTAAATGTGTTTTTACCACCTCTTGGTCTGTTGAAAATGCAGTTTTTAATCTCAGTGGGACTTCCCTGGACAAATAAAGGTTAAATAAAAAAGTTTTAGTCTATGGGTGAGACTGGCTGATATGACAAAAACCTACTCACAATATTTTCCTCATATTGATCAGTCATAATTTGAGTTGGATTTTCTTTTGTCTTCATTTCAACTTTGTCTGTAACATGTACATATAAAAAAAAAAAAGTAATTTGTGAAAAAAAAATATATATATGTGAGAATATAACAGGGCTGGATAGGTCAATGTAATTACAAAAGGTTGCAGAACATATTAGTTCCAAGAAAAATAGATATTTTGATTTTTATGCATGGATTTTACACTTACTACTTAGCTTTACAAATCACACACTTTACAAACATTGCATTGTATAATAAATGAAACAAATCAAACCAATAAAACATAATAAGCTATATGTTTTTTCCAAAGAATCCGTTTTTATCTTGATTCAGGCTTGGAGAATTGAAGAATTCCACTCGTCTATTTGTCTGGGGAACATCATTTATCATATCCCTTTAGCATGGCTGTCATCTTAATTCATAATGTCATCAAAAGTCGCCGAAAACGATCTCCTAAAAAGAACGCTAACCCAGTTTCCACCATCCCACAGACCCGGTGTTGTTCTGCCTTCATCCTAGAGCCTTTCTGAAAACAAGCTTTTGCCAAGATGTCTGGTAATATATGCACATTTTTCTCATAAGTAAATAAACAAACGCCCCCTCTCCCTCTCTCTTTTCTCTCTCCCTCTCTCTTTCTCTCTCTTTTAGGCTCTTTTCACATTGTTGTCTTTGATAGCTCCTTTCTCTTGAACTACATGTGTTGTCAGTTGTTTGATGCGCAGCTCCAGGGCATTTTCTTTAACACCGTAGAACAAAGACTAAATGATTCAGACAAAGTTAAGAAGTTATAGAAACAAACTTTGAAACTTCTTTGTTGATGAGTAAAGACTTGAATGTCTCAGGGGCTCAAACTAAAGGATGCGTACGTATTTTAAGATTTTTTGGTATGTTTTTGGTCTATCACTGATCGGAGTACTGGCTGACGGCTTCTTCTATTCAATATACTGTACAATAACTACTATACTATGTTACTACGTATATTTGATTTAAATGTGACCTTTCTGTTTGAGAGCATTTCACCTCCTTGTTGTCGTGGGAATGCTAATATTTTGCCTGGGATGTTGCATATTATGGCATTAAAATTATCTAACTTCATGGAGACAAGCAGGTGCCACCGTATATTTTGTTTTTGAGCAATTATAACACACAAATACATGCAAGATAGATAAGTTTCAAGCCATGCCGTTAAACATTCAAAGCAAAGCAATAATCTCCTTAAGCCGGGTGTACATTGTGCAATTTTTGGTCCTTTTTGAGCTGATTTTTCACCTGTGCAACTGTTTTTGGGTTCGGGTAGAGTTTTGGTTTAATCGTGTGTCGTGCTTTGTGTAGTGCAGGGATGTCCAATCTATGACCCGGGGGCCAAATGTGGCCCTCAGACCACTTGTTTTGGCCCTCAGGCTTCCAGGTGAATTGGTCTATACTACAGCAAGTTGTACTTTTTACTGCATGTTTTTGAAATTTAGCTCAATCAAGCAAATTTAGTGTGTCCTTTTGAGGGTCTAAGCATGAACAAAGGTCTGGAGGGTCATTTAAACCTGTTATAAATGCACATATTTCAATTACTCAGTGTTTTGACCACCAGTCTATGACCCTCGATCGGCCCTCACGCTGGTTTGTGTGTTGATATGTGGCCCTTGATGAAAAAAATTCTGGACACCCTTGGTGTAGTGTATATGGGGTAACGAGAACCGATTAATACCTCACGACCAGCTCCTGATTGGTAATCGTTGGTCGTAAGAATATCAAATCTGTTTGAAATCCAATTGCCTCTCATTATTGCACTGTTGAAGTATAGTGTAAGAACATGAATCATGAGCTGTGAACTTTTAAACCCTGTGATTTGGTCGTACAGTTTGAGCTGGACCTGAGAGAAATGATTGAAAATATGGCACAGTTGTACACCTGGCATTATAAACAAGTATATGGCGGACTCTCCTCTAGAAAAGTTATGCAGTGCAGCTTTATTATTATTTATTTTATTCAGCTTGGTTAGACTCTGCAGCCCACCTACAGCCTGAGAACCTTCTTGCTGTGAGGTAAGAGTGGCAATCACCAAACCACTGTGCCCACCCAGCGATCGGCAAATTAAAATAAAACTGCAGCAGATCCCACTGTACCCGCTAAAGTAGGATAAGAGCATTTGAAGAGCTGGGGCAAGCTTATTTTTAGTCGTCTCTGATTCACCTCTAGATCCAGGTGCTAGCTCCAGTGCTAATGAGACTACAGCCCATTTACTGTGACCACCCTTGAGTTCACCATTCGAGAAGCACTGAAGTAAAACCTCTTATTCCCCAACAGCCAATGAAGGGACCGGCTTTATTATATTAGTCGCATAATTATCCGATCGAAATAGCAAGAGCTGAATAGACTCTGATAATGAAAAGTGCTGTGAGCAAATGAGAATAGTAAGAAGTCTCATAAAACCAGATGGTAAGTAAACTATTTCAGGAACGTGAGTGCTCTTATGCAAAAAGCAGCGGTTAAAGTTCAGCTAGGAATAGGCTAAGTGCAGTGGCCAAGCATAACAATACATGCACTCAGAGGCTAACGCTAATCTAATACAAGGCCATTGCATTAATAACGAACCAAAAACCATTAAGCACTTAACTACATAAAAGACTGACCCTTGGGATATGCATTGGTGTTCATTTATTCAAGTTATATCTCATATTTGACAAGGAATGTGAAAACGAAAAGGAGTAAAATATGCTCATTCAAATGTTAATAGTGCGTGGTCAAAAGTAAAGTCTGAGTAGAACAAAAAAGGCCTATTATTTGCTTTGATGGCGAAAATAATACAAAGTCAAAGGCTCTTATCGTGATTTCTAAATGGTGGTGTTTATTCAGGAATGTTGGATAGAGAATATTGGCAGGATTGGACATTGCTATGTAAAGAGAGGGGTGCGGTGTGGTAGGGTTTTAGTTTTGTTGTTTAATTTTTGTTGTTGTTTTGTGTGTTTTTGGCACGCCTTTAGCCAATTATCCCGAAATAATTTATGATAAATTACCTTTTTTTTTCAGATACCCACAATTCTGAAATCTGTCAAAGCCAAAATATAAGTGGTGCGCTTCCTGTGTGCAGAAATCAAAACAAATGCAGCGTACTGTTGGTTATCAAGCCATAGTTGCACAGAACGCACTGCCAGTATTCTTGTTATTTGAAAATGACTAAAAGTTGTTTCAAAGTTTTAATTATTTTGAAGTAACTGATGAAATGTATCACCGACACTGTAAATATTATAAATCACATTGTTTTATGCCTTATGTTCATTCCAACCTTCTTCTTTGTTAGCCTTACTTGTTACAAACATTGTCTGTAATGTTGCTTGTCTCAAGGACTGCAAAGGGAAATTAGCTGCAAGAGTCTGGTACAATGCATCTTTTCATTCTAATTACATAAATACATTACATAAATCAAATAAACTAAACTAAACTAAACTAAAAAATTAAAACGGTTCCTTTTTTAGTTAGATTTAGATTAGTTATTATTTATGTAATTTATATTAATTGTTATTGATATTATTTGTTATTTCAGTAGCTAATGGGGATCTTAATAAACTAAACTAATCCAACCATCACACTCGATGTTGTATCCGTGCACCATACGGAATTTCACAGGAAAGATCTTTGGAGAAAAAAATCTCGCACACCGTCTTACCTACAAAATGTGAGATTTATTAGGACCTGCAATGTTTCGGCTGTGTACCCAAAACAATAATCAAAACATTAATCGCGTAATATAAATCATCCATCCATTTTCTTCCACTTATCCAGGGCCGGGTTGCGGGGGCAGCAGTCTAAGCAGGGACTCCCAGACTTCTTTCACCCCAGACACTTCCTCTAGCTCCTCCCCCAAGGCGTTCCCAGGCCAGTCGAGAGACACAGTCACTCCAGCGTGTCCTGGGTCTTCCCCAGGGCCTCCTTTCAGTGGGACATGCCCAGAACACCTCCCGACGGAGGCGTCCAGGAGGCATCCGGAACAGATGCCCGAGCCTCTACTCTGAGCTCCTCCCGTGTGACCGAGCTCTTCACATCTCTAAGGGAGTCCCCGGCCACTCTGCAAAGGAAACTTATTTCGGCCGCTTGTATCCCAGTTCTTGTCCTTTCGGTCATTACAATAATAATAATAATAATAATAATAATAATAATAATAATAATAATAATAATAATAATAATAATAATAATAATAATAATAATAATAATAAATAAATAAATAAAAAACGGAAAGATCTTTGCTGTAATGAGTATGAGGTACAGAATAACAGCCACATTGCCATCAGTCTGCCTCAGGACAAACGTGGCCAATACCTCCCAAACTGTAAATGAGGAAACCAGCTTATGAAAGGCGCTATCCATAGGTTTCAGAATAATCAGAAAAAAATATTAGGACAGTTTCCATACTGATTAAGAATTTAAAACCAAATATTAGATCTTTTGAATGGGAAAAGTCTTTAAATATTTCAATAGGAGCCACATGGAGGAGCTGTCCTTGAAATCCTCTGTTGAACACAAAACAAAATGTAGAGCTTATATCGTTACAAAGCTATTAAATGCAGCAACTAAATAGCTGTAGAATGCTGTACTGAAACATTAACGTGTACAGGACATTGATATAAGTTTCTGGGAATAATCCGCTGTTCTGTTAAAGTAGTCGGAAGGCCAAGTGACCACACACTGAGCCTGCCCTTATAATAAGTCTTTGAGTTTGCATGGCTCACATTTTGGTTGCAGACACTTGTATAAATTGGAACACTTGGTACTGTGTGTTCCCTGTAATGGGTTTTATCAAGAGCTGCTCCACTCTAATACATTCTGCAACACAACACTGCATTTTTATACAGCATCCGTTTAATGATTGTTCCACTGTAGGCCATTGTGTGGTTAGTAATCGCCTGCACATTGTTATGGGTTTGCATGCTGCAATCTTTTGTGAGTGGATCTTTTCGGTGTGTTTGCACTGAATTTTTCTGATATAAACACTTAAATCAATCAGAAAATGACTTAAAAATAGTGAAATTATTGGTCCATACAGTTATATATTTTTACTTGACAAGTTATCTTGAAATAAATGACCTCTGGACTAGAATTAAGACGTTTCAGAACGAGTAAGTAGACCATAAATCTGAGCTCAAGATGAATAACCCAATATAAGTTTTAAAATCTTGGCCAGATCAGAAATTTGCAGTGTACCATAAATGTTGAGAACAAAAATCAGGGTTGAATTACTTTAAAGGTGTACTTTTCTGGTCAAGTGTCTCTATCTAGATGCCATTGCTTATCTTCCTCACATTCATTCAACTGTATTTTGAGAAATCATAATAGTATGACTGGGCTTGCCTCTCCACAGATCTGGCTTGTGACTTGGCCTGGTGTTGTCTCCTTCTTTTCTCCATATAACCTTCCAGGTAAGCTATAACTCCATGGATATATGGTGATATAGTGCACTTTAAAGGCCCTATATTATGCAAAATGTATTCTTGTGCTTGTTAAGCCATGTTATAATGTTGTTACCTCATAAAAACATACCTGGAGTGGAGTTATGCTTCATTTCATTCACACATTTTTGAGTAATCCTGCATAAACTAGAAAAAATGCTCTGTTCAAACTTATGGTGTCATGAAGTTGTTATTTTCAATTTAAGAGCTGCCTTTTACCTTTTAGAGCTGAATATCCAAATGATTCTACTGAAGGTGTATAGGCTGTATTCACACTTACATCACAAAACTGGCAGACGTTTGGAAACATCTGGATGACGACTTTCTTTGGGTTTTGTTGGTAATAGGAACTTTTCTTCATCTAGATGTCATTGTATTCCTTCTTGTTTTCCTTATATAAATTGTGTATTCATTTGTGTATTATAATTTGCCTAATTAAAAAAAGAAAAAAAAAAGATGTCATTTTCATTTCGTTATGTTTGGCAGATCAATAGTTAGAACCAGCTGTAAGTGACGCTGAAGACACAGAGTCCCATCCCTCATGGAAAGCTTTGACAGTTTGTGAAGCCCGCTGCTGCTAAAACCAGAACTAAACCAGGACTAAAACAGGATTTAACTAGGACTAAACTAAGCCACGTGTTCCACGTCTCCCCTGTACACCGCGTTGTTTGTTAATAACATGAGTCCTCATCATTTTGAGTAAAAAAACATAAAATATTACTGATTTTTACTGGGCTGGCGCATTTATGTTTATACTGAAAGCGATTTTTAAAAATATAAACAATCTATGTGACACCTGTGTGTATTTCGGCATGTACAGTTGAGTATATGGAGAATATGGATTCATCACATTGATGACGTCACGAATTGTGTAACTCCACATAAAAATCCCCACTACACCACTGCCAGTGTCGGTAACTACACCGGAAGTTGTCATCCGCATGTTTCCAACGTCTTCCAGTAAGTGTGACTAGAGCCTATTGAGTTTAAAAAACACAGTGGAGCACTTCCTGTATTACCACATGACATCACAAAGTGGAACGGAGAGAAGAACACAGCCTAAATATGCAGGGTTTGTGTGTTAAACACGTGGGAATGAAACAAAACACAACTCCAGGCATGTTTTTGAAGACGAAACAATATAACATGGATCAGAAAATAGAGTAATATGGGTCCTTTAAGTTACTCTCCAAATTCCAGACTTTAAACTACAAGCTATTCAATTCCTTATTATGGATGCAGTTCTTTGCCTTTAGTCAGTCGCCTTTTCCGTGTCTTTTGTACGAGTGCTTTGCCCCTCTTGAGAATAGGACGGTGGATTTGAATGTGTTCATCTTAAGCTTTTTGACCTTTGAGTGTAACGAGTAACAGTGACAATAGCTCCTGAAAACCCTCAAACCTTTTGTGCATCGGCTCAGTGACAGAGCCCAGTGTCCACTGTCCCCTCGGCTGGATAAGAGTCACTCGAGTGGTCCTATGGCAGACAGCCTTTTCCACATGAGGAGAAATAAATCTGCCCTTATCCCTGACGCCTCCCTGCCGGCTCACTCTAAATCCTCACCATAATTCCAAAGTCAATGACAGCGGGCATGAGAGCAGCGTGCAGCGGGAAAATGGGAATGAACAGACGATAATGCGGTCTTCATGCTTTCACTAACACTGTGGAGTAAGCAGATCCATGGTCCATATAGACAAAGTTCTCCAGAGCAAACACAGAGCTTTTAGATGGGAGGAGGCAAAGCTGCAGTGAATGCTGATGTCCACATAGGCTAGTAATCGATTCCAAGGTCACATAGACTCAGGATTGACATGCAACTAAATAACAGGCTATAAGAATGCTAAATAATCCTAATATTGGGCATTTTTACTGCTCTGAAGACCGTTTTCATTATTACTTAGGCCTGGATTTTCATTTTTGGCATATAGACCTGTGTGTGTACATGTTATTTGGTATGGTTTGCTCATAAGATGATCTTGCAAGCTCAGTTTATCTCACACTCACAAAATGTCATATACTGCTTGCACTTATAATGGGGTTTAATTGTTTGCACATACATTATTATAAAATTCAAATGCAATGTATGCATGGTCAGGATCATAAAAATATGCAAATTGATCCAAAAGCCGTTTAGATTTCAATCATGGTGTTATGAATATGCTATTTTGGTCGTCATTAAAAGGCAATTGAATGAATTATTTATGTTCATTATCAGGACTGAGTGATGTCCCGCCATGCCTCACACAGAAAGCCCTCTGGCTACACTTCATTAAATAGTTTTTCCTCTGAATATTCAACAACAGCATTACATTTCGATGCCATTACCATATTTAATTGCCATCACAAATCACACTAATAATGGATTTCTTATACATCATTCTTTCAATAATATCCAAAACCCAACTTTGGACTTTTTTCAAACAGCGCCTTTAAACAGGAACTTGGCCTACTTCAATGTCAAAATAAAAGGGTGTGTTATACAAATCCCAAATTCACTTGGGAACTAGAGTGTTAGTGGTAGAAAAGCTACTTCACCATAGTCCTAAAAGTTGTTTGAATGATTCGTGTTGGTATCGATCCTCAGTTGTGTCCAAGCGGAACCGAGGAGCAACAAACTGCTGAAATGTAACTGGATGATTAGCTCCCTCAGTGGGGTAATAGCCCAGGAAACAGGAGCTGATCCAAGACGTGGCTCAGGCCCCATCTGCGCATGGGATATAGCCAATAAATGGAGCTGCAGGGAACAAGAACTTAGGCGTTTGCAACACAAGAGAATGTTCCTCAATGTATAGACAAACTGCAGTAATTTTTTTTCTATTCTTAATTATGGCCAAGGGGATTAGATGTAGCAGCAGCATGTGTACTGCTGCATTCAGTCCTCATCCTCAGTGTTCAATTCACTGTTCTGATAATTTGTCTCTTCACACATTTCATGCTCCACCTATCAGCTGTCAATAAAAAAATTGATAATATAAATAAATGATTGAATAAAGAAATAAAGAAAGAAACTAAGAAATGAATATTAATGTGTACTTCTTGAAATCATGAATACGTTTCCCGAAAGCAAGGACAAAATGTGTGTTTTTACTTTATAAGGGCAAAGCGGAAACGCCCGTGGCGCCCCTGAGCGCGCGCAGCTTGTCGGAGGCAGCGCGCGGCGGAGGCAGAGTTGAGCAGCGCGAGGACAGGAGGAAAGGAGGACGGAGGCTCCGAGGGTCACAGGGATGTACAGTAAACACAGGCAGAAAAATGCCCACATTTCACCGGCGACATGCGGACGTTTCTTCATTTTTGTCTGTTTTCTTCTGCTCGGAGGAAGTGCGGGAGGAGCCGGCGGACTCAGCGGACAAGAAGGTAAAAGAAAGAGGCATGCGGGAAAAGTTCTGCAGCTTCACCAGTTGCGTGTGGACCGCACTTCGACCAGGGCAGGAGCTACTGTACAATGCTCAAATAATGCAAAAGAACTTTACTAAATACATATGCAAGTTAGCAAAGAAACTTGGCTTGAGAAAATGTGAATTGACACACAGAAAATCACGTAAAAATCACGGTATCAGTTATAAACCAGGACCAAGAGAAGACTATTGACTATTAGCAGCCTCTTTTTGCAGGACAGTGCTTATAGCTGTTAGATTGAGAGCTCTTACACAGCGTTTGTATGTCATATCCCACTGTTATAATGAGTCCTTGCGTTACCGCCACGCCTGCTCTTTACAGGAGGGACACTATGCAAAAAGTTGACCATTACAATAACGTGTCTTCTATTTATCAGCTGCTACCTGGATTTGCTGTGTATTTTCCCCTAATACTTAGTTTCTTTAAGGGTTTCCTGGCGTCCTTGGGCTGACTCATCTTTTAAACCCGACCTCTTTTCCCTTCGCGGTACAAGTTCAGCTAATTAGAAGTGTTTGCAGCACGCACACTGACGCCAGACGCATCTTAATAAGTTTGTGCCTTCTCTTTGGTTCAGAATCTGCCTTAGTTTACCGCTTACCTCTTTGCTTTTGTACAACGCATTGTTCCAACTCTTTACTACCAGCCAGGTCCTTTGTCTGCTTCCCATAAAAGGCAGAGAGTCAGTGAGGAGAAAAGCTGCCAGGGAGGGAACAGTGCTGCAAGATTACATGTAAGGGAAGGGACCAGCTTTGCAAATACGCGTTTATTTTTGACTTTTCCTATACGCTGCCATGAGATCTTAAGCGGACTTTTACTCCAGGCAGGCCACATAAAGGTCAGATTGTGTGAGGACTCAAGATACAACATCACCCTGGTCTGGTCATGTGAACTAAACTACCTCACAATACAGCCATTCACTCAAATATAGTGACTTAATACAGTTAAAGCGTGGATGATCTTAGCAGAGATGCCCAGGAGTTTGCGCTACTAGTGGCTTGTGACTTATGCATAACGTATGGTAGTCCTTCTGTTGGCTGTAAAAAGGTATAGGGCTTACATTAAGAGTGTCCATCTGTTTCCATTTATTATACTACATGACATTTCTCCTGCTGCTTAAGTACAGTTCTCTTGTGTGGTCAGGACCTTGGCAAATGCCGCAGAAAGTTTGAAAACAATGGGGCTCAGATTTTTGCTGCCTGTGCTGATTCGGCGCAAGAGAAAATCACTGCCCAATTAAAGTTGTAACACATTAGTCAGTTTTATTTTGTTTGTAAAATGAGCATTGAACTGTTATATTTGAGCACTTTGGCCAATTAAAGGTGGGGTAATAGGTAATTGTGTGTGGTTTTTTTGTAAAAGCAGCACAGTGAGACAAAATCAGACTGCTGTGTGCTGACTGCAGTGAATAACTCTGTGTTTTATTAAACGATACTAGGATTGCACACAACCGAAAAATAATGCATGTGAATACGATTTGTGAGAGCCTGGAACAAGTTAGATTAATCGAAAATCAAGTAACGCAGCTTTAATGTCTCTCTTTCTGCTAATTCTTGTTTAAAAAGTCAACTTTAACTATTTTATTATTATTGTATTGTATAGGAATGTTTGGCTTTGACGTAAATCTTTTAGACTATTAAATATTGTATTAAATGTGTTTTCCAGTCGAAGGCAGACATCTCTAAACATATAACTGAGCTTTTGGGGCGTGAATAGCACTCTTTGAAAACGTGTGCCAGCAAATGTTATTTTGGAAGTTTATTTTGGGTCAACAGAACTTGAAACGATAGGGACATTTCAGCTCAACAAACTGAATGCTATAATACAGATATCACACTAAATTAAAGGTCTGCTGAACCGTCTTCTTCTAACATCTCATACGTCTCTGTGGTGTTTTTAATGGAAGCTGCACACCTGTTGCTTTGTGCCTTTGTTTTCTCATGAAGCAAATGATTTTCACCTGATTCGCGGTCGCCTCCCCTCCCTGTATAAACGTGTCCGAGTGTGATCAGGAGCCCCACACTGGACGAGCTCTAGTTCAGTGCTCAAAACACACAGTTAAGACTTTTCTGTTTATTATGTGTATTTTTTCTGTTTGGTAAAACCGATGCACCAATCCAGCTTTTTCAATTCCAAAACCGATATTGATACTATGGCTTTACGTATCAGCTGACATTCAGTATTAATGCAAAAATACCCGATAACGATATCCAAGTCTCACGATACGATATAAACGTCGTATTGTGGGAAAGCTCACGATATTACGATATTGTACATAATAACAAGACTGACATAATAAAATGCTTTGACCAGTCATTTGGTACAACATTTATTGTCATTAGGGATGTAACGATATCCAAATCTCTCTGTCTGATATTTTCACCATATACATCTCACAGTACCATATTTATTGCAATTTTTGTGGAGGCAACAAAACTGTGAATATGCAACTTTTTCCTCTAAAAATGCCTTCACAAGACTTAATCCAAAGAAGGCCTATATCTAAAATTTCAAACTCAATTTACTACTCAGTGCAAATTCAGAAACACAAACACGATAATAAACACTTTTTATTTACACCATTTTCAACATAAAATCGTAGTACTTTCTTTTATATTACCATGTGGGCTTATATTTGTGTAATCCCTCAGTTGTTCAGATAGGTTCCATAGTGGTCCATGGTAGGGGTGTGCAAAAACATTGAAATATCGATATATCGTATCATTTAATGTGATGATACAGTGTCGATAATGTGGGCTGCCGTATCGATAAAGCTCCAAGAGTATTTTAAAGTATATTTTACTAAATTATTTTGTTACAGCGCTACAGTTTTGCTGTTTGTTCAGAGGAAGGAAACTCGTTTATGCAACATATTTGACACATTCACTTTTTTGATGATTAAACATGGGTGTGTTTCATATTCACTTTGCACAAGAAGTGGTTGAACAAAGACTTTTAGTATCACAGCCATGATTTAGCTTTTATTTTTATTGAACCATATTGAATTGGTTTGAAATACATCATATTGAATTGAGATATGTATCGTATTGGCAACTCCTTAATGGTACCCAGTCCATGAGCGTATACTCGTCTACGTGCTCTTATACTTGTTCTAATACAGCTCAAGATCACTTTAAAGCGATTGAGGAAAGGTTACTTGCTATGGGTTGGGCGGTATCCAAATTTTGATCCCGTTAAACCTTCTCAGCATTTTACCTGGGTATACGGCATTACTGTGACTAATTAAGATTTATTTTGTATCTTGCACCTAAACCATTCAGAAACAGAATAGCAGCATTATATTTGAAGATGAGGCACAAGTTCTGATCAAACCAAACTTCACCAGCGCATATCTCCCAACATTTACTAGTGATCCGGGACACGCCAAGACAAGAAGAGTGCAGAAGACGCAGATTCCAGATTAAAAAGTAAAAGGCGACAGTCCATGGCGTGTGATATTTCCCACTGCAGCATGTTGTATCTGACAGTCCCACACTCTCGGCACTCGGAGAAGTTCCCGTCTCCTCCGTGAAAGTCTGACTTCACCCTCAAGTGGGAACTTTCTCCTCTTCAGCGCCTCGTTCCCTCTCAACTCTCGGCATTCAATAAAACGTTGTCATTGCAAACTTTTCAGCTCAACATCACACACGAAGCATCAGTCAGATTTTTTTCTTCTTCCTCGCTGCGTGTGGATGGAAATCTCCGAGCGTAACGACATTTGAAGAGGAGACAAAGCAGAGGGGTCGGCGCTGTGCCCCGTGTCCGAAGCGACTGTGGTGGGATCTCTGGCTTGACGCAGGGTCGTAGCTCCGTCAACATTTGCATCTCTCCCGTCATTTGGCCTGAACCTAAAATGCTCCTAATATTATATTAGGACCTTATGCGCTGCAGATTTTTTAAATGATGGTAATGAAACTGATACCGTTGCTACTTTTTGATACCTCGGTATTACTGTATTACTGTATTATTGTACCCAACCCTAATCAGTACTTGCTCAAATCAATATCTAATTTCAATACAGGTTTTAATATTGATTAATATCTGATTTTTAATACTTTGATAACCCCAATAGTGTATGAAAAACTCCATTTGTGCGTGGAGTTTTGTATATTTGTGCATTAAACAACAAATCCATATATAATTTGTATAGAGTGACTGTTAATTCTACTATTTGCACGAGTTTGTTTTAGAGCACACACCACAGGGACCACTTTACTTGGCCGCCGCTGAGCGCTGGCATCGGCTCTTGCAAAAGTCAAGTGTGTTTTCTCCCTCTCCAGCCTTGCTCTTCTAACTTGCATTATGTCATTCGGAGCCAATATTGTTTTAATTTTGGGTCAGTGTTTACAGTTTATCACCGTTTTCACGCTCGCAGCGCGTTGACAACCAGTAATGTACCAGTTAATTGGCTATTAATCATTACCAGACCTAAATATCACGGCGCCACACACAACAGTGATAATTGGCTGTTCAAATACTCATTTAAATACGCGTAAAAGACCAACCAAAACAAAACACACACCAAAAAAATCCCCTCAAACCTCATCCATGTTTACTGCTAGTTAATGTGCAGCAGCCAGCATAAGCCAGTGTGTTTAATGCTGACTAACTGCGAGAACAGTGTGAACAATATGATGGTACTTTTGTTTCTGAGCCGTGCTAGAGTTTCCAGAAATATGGCGCGGATTTAATTTTTCATTCAAAGGTCACAGGAAGCAGGTGGTAACCGGATGCAGAGAGAGCTGTTGATGGGAGTTTGAAATGAGGTAAATTTGAAAATAGCGTGCAACATTTGGCCTACATTCTTCCCAACATGAGGCTGTTTATCACAAGAGGCTGTGGAGGAAAATGTTTTGTGTTTCCCCTGTTTTATTAATGCACTTGTCAGGATTCAAATAGAGCCACTTAGAGGAATGGGTCTTGGTTTTCCTAAAAGCTGGCCCTTGTGTGAGTGTTTAAATTGTGTACATTTTTTTCTTATTGTCACTTTAAGAATTAGAATTGACAAAAAATACTGAAAATATGAACTGACAATCACATAAAGGTCTAAACTACAAGGTGGGCCATTTTTATGAAGGAAGAAGATAGGATATTTCGTTTATATTTCGAGGAAATGATCGCACTTCAAAATTTGCAGCCTTTATGATTTGCTCCGTCCATTTCGCGATTTCTATTCAACTGCGATTCATTTTACAGCCCTATTGTAAAACACCATGGAGATGTTAGATTGTCAGTATGTGATTAGGTCTAAAATTCAGTCGAGCTTCTATTAGAGTATTCCCAAAGAGAACATTTGAATCATGTCCTAACACGAGTAATCTACGACCTTCAATAGGAAGAGAACCTAGAACATGCATATAGGTACAGGAGTAGTGCATGTTGTCAAACAAAATGTTTTTTACAGTTGCAGTCTTTTCTTTGTTAAAGGCTCAGTTGGCACATGCTCTGACTTCTGGGAGGGCTTGTCTGGCCTAATAAGTTCATAGTGACAGAATAAAAGTTTTCCATCCAAATAGAAGTTTAAAAAGTGTGAAGACGGGTTGTAGAATACAAATGCATGTCTCTGTGCTGCAGCAGCACGGTGTCCTGGGCATGTATGGCTCACAGACAGGATTTAGTCAAGGCCTTGTCTAAAATCATCCCTGTTCCCCTCACACATAAAGCTTTTGAAAACCCTCAGTGTGACACTGACACATGTGGCAGTGAGCCTCATGCCCATGGGTTTCCCACACATTTTCTGGGCATGTAAATATTGTGGCTCCCAGTGGTCCCAGCATCACTTCACTCCAACAGTGCGCTTAGTTCATTTGCTGTTTGTTTAATCCCACTTAGACAAATGTGTGGGTGCGCTGCTCTTTGTAGATGTGTCTGGATGCGTTCTACAGAACATTTATATCACTAATGGCACTCCAATAAAGGGGAAATATGGTGGGATGTCTTTACCCTTGTAGCTGACATAGACAATATGTGGAGAAACATTTTACCTGGATTGGGTTGTGCTATTTTAAATACTGCTGTTGTAAATGTTGCTATTGTGCATTGCTCCAAAATTGGTGCAGTAACTCTTTTTGCTGAAACTTGGGTATGTCCTTGTATGTACTTTTCATTAAGAAATTAATGTCCAAAAACACATGAGCACACTCAGTGAGGGAATATTTAAGTCAACAGTTTATAGACATAAGCAAGAGCTTAGATTGTATCTATTGTGTTTTCCATGAGCACAGTAAATAGCGGCGCTGTAGGTGGGGGTCATCTGGGTGCGAGGGTGTTGAGTTCAGCACCAGGTCTGCGTCAGACTGAGGCTGGCACTGGTACCAAAGCAGAACAGCAGCCTGTATAAAGCCTGTTATACCAGATACCTGCTCCATAAAACTCCTCATAAATGTTATTACATTGTATAGTAATGTTTTTCTATGCAATAATTTAAGAAAAAACATATAACTTACAATTATGCAGGAATTAGAAGTTGTGATACCTATGTAAGAGTAATAATTTTTTTTCACAATTTTTGTGCTCCTGAAGCAGTTCATAGGATTTTTTCAGAAAAACATTTTGTGAATGCCAAAAATGTTCATAAGAAGGCCTTAAGTACATATTGGTTCATAAGAATGCTTCATGAATGAGTCCCAATATATTTGCAGTAAAAGAGCTTAATGATATGTTTCCATTCTCAATGCAGCATGTTACATATGGAAGACTTGTCCATGACTCTGCATGCTGCTGTGTGAAGTGCAGCTTTGGATGTAAAAAGCAGTGGTGCTGTAGTAGTGAAGCCTTCGCCCTGCAGCCAGTGCTTAGTCTCTGACTGTTCTCTCCCATCTTCAGCATTAGATGTTGTTCAAAGGTTAAAATTGCCCCTAAACTCAAACTTTTGCTTTGCTCGAAGCCAAATGAAGTACTTTCTCAGCAGTTTGGTCCACAGTCTGCTTTGCACACAGGCCATTTGGCGGGCGTGGAGCATGGCCTGCTGAGCACAAGCAGCTTTTGCAGCGTACTGCGTGATGTGAGAGCCCAGAGGACTGTGCCCAGAGCGCTGAGCGGGACAGTGGGAGCGTTTGAGCAGGAGCGTGGGCTGTTTTTCCACAGGGAAAGTGAGGCGGACTGCACAGTCTGCACAAGTGTAGTGGCGTGACCTCTAAACAAGCTAACTTTCATTAGCACATGGGCCTCAGAGCTCTCACAAAAAGCCAGTGACAGGAGGTCACACCCTTGAAGAACATTTTGCTAGACAATCTAAAAAGATTGTTTGGATGTAACACCTCCACAAATCCTGTGCAAGGTCCTGAATTCTGGCTGTATTTTATTTTAGTCATTCATTTGGTAAAAATTGTGCTGTGTGGGGCTGAAGTTTGTTCAGTCTTTGGTTTACAGTTCCCAGCACCAGACTATATATATAACCTGATATCTTCTGAATACCAAGGCTAGGACGGCACATTGTTTAGATGGTATTTACACTTGGATTTTCAGACAAAGCAAGAGCAAACAACAAATCTGCCTCATACTTAAGTGTGTGTTTCATTGGACTAAAAGGTTATTGTTCATGTTAAACACATCCTTGTGATATTGTATATATTATTAGTATACATTTGGAATTGACTTGAATTTGTCAACTCAACTTGAACCTTCCCTTCAGAAAGTCCTTCAATTAGATCTGGTCCCGTACATAAGCAATATGATGGCACACTATAGGGAGGAAACCAACACTAAGCTGGTCTTAACTGTAGCTCTGCCTCAGTGAGATGGAGGGTTTGTAGCATCCAGCAGTGAAGTGCCATCAACACTGAGCAGCTAATCCACAAGGACTGGCACTCGCCCGGCTCTGGGAGAGGGACAGTTGGCAACAGGAGCTCTGAATGTGTTGTACAGTATGGGCATTGCAGAGAATTTGCATATGCTCTCTAAATGTAACTGACATACTTTGTAATAGGGAGTATTTTGTCAAACACCTTTCTCTAGATAATGAAGGATGAGTAATTAAGTTGAAGAATTGGAAAATGTTGGCAGTATTTATTATGTATCAAGACCCTTTGTATTGTATTGCATGAATTGTAATAAAAATCTGAAACAAAGCGAATCTCTACATATAAAATTGTACTATGAATATTGGTGTGTAGCACTTCTAGGTGGTGTGTACATGAAGAGCCCATGTAATTGGCAGCGTCATTGGTTTTGTGGTTATTACTCTGTCTTCTCTCTGAAAGGTGTGAGCCGAGCACTGCCTTATAACAATCATCAACGCTCCTCCCCAGTGAGAGCCCTCTGGTTTATCTCCCCCACTTGAGAAAAACTGTGGAGAAAAAGGAAAGTCTTCCAGTGTGGTGCTCATTAAGACCGGGACAGAGTGAGGAATCCTTGAACTGTGTGAGAAGGCGATAAAGTGTGAGGTAAGGAGCCTGGAGTCTGGGGATTCACACACAGAGGACATCAAGGAGGGAGCTGAATACGGAGGACTGAGTGCTGCCTTCATTTCTCACAAGTGCCCCTTTCGGCGAGATAATCTGCTCATGGTTTATGAGTCTTCTTAGTCCTTTGTGTCATTATATCTCATTTTGCTTTTGTATTGTTCGGTGATGTTATCAATAAATCCAAATATGTTCCCCCGTTTTTTTTTACACTAATTTGCTGTTGCTCTATGATTGAGCCTTGGGAGACAACTCAGATAACAATTAAAATCTTTTCCACCGTGTAGTTTCTTTAATAATCAGGAAAAGTTGAGAAGATGCAGTTCTGGTAAATTAAGTAAATAGCGTATTAAAATAAAAACAATCCCTGCAGGAATGTTCATTTTAATACAAAAAATGGTATTTCTAACTTTTAAAAAAACGTGTGAAAAAAACGTGTGAGCTTGAGCTTAGTTTTAATAGTCCATCTGCATGCTTGAAGTAATGCGCAGAAAGTGTAGTTTCTATGTGTCCCTGGGCTGTGTCCAGATGTGCTTCAGAAAGACGTATTGTTGGAGTTGTCATCGTGAATATAAAGCTTATAGATCCAAAGTATGAGGAGTCATTTTCTGCCTCATTTGCTGTTGTGCCTGCTCATTGTGCTGTGACTTTTCAGGTTACGAGCCCTGCATGCTGCATTCAAGCGCCAGCCTGATGCATTATTGATGATGTTAATTGAACTCCTGAAGTTTTTGTCAGTAATTGAGTCCATTAAAAGTAAATGTGGACTTTTTCAGAACACTGAACTTGTGCTCACACTGGCCACTACTATTAAAAGTTGATGCAGATGGGTGGAGACAGGAGGAATGGTTCTTGGAGTGTGTGGTTTTCTTTTTGCAGTCTCTTGGTTCCTCCTTCAAAGCAGAGATCTGTAAAATGAGCCACATTTTTTTAGTAGGACTTTTTTTTAATGAGGCTGCTGGCTGGTTGAGAGCCTTGTCCTTGATGCCCAGCATGGAATGTACACAGTGCAACGCTGCCAGCTTTTACTTGATGTTCCCCATCTCACTGTAGAATACATTTGCTCGAGTTTCTCACAAGAATCCATTTTCGGAGAAGGGCTACCACTGCTTCCTGTCCCAATCACTTTTATCACTCCTAGTTCCACAAAGTTCTTAAAGTAGGTTGAGAAAAAAGGGACTCATTATCCGTCCACGGTGACAGAGGCTGAGGTGTCACCCCAGCTGTCTGAATTTTCTCCCTCAGTATTAACCCTTGCAGGAGAAGTGAGCTTCAACTATTGGACTGTAGATGATATAAATAGTTAGGAGCGTATGATACAGATAGCCCACAAATATGGCCAAATATGTCTATTACAATTGGAATAGACATAAAGGAGAAATAACAAGTCATAAAGTATTTATTAGGCCTAGGACATTAATTAATTATGATAAATTAATTACAAAGAAAACAATGCATTAAAAATATCAATGCCTTTTTATCGCAGTTTGCATTACAAACAACATGGATCGTTTGTCAGTGCACCATGTTGTGGTGTGCAAATTATACTGATGCGCATGTCGTAACTGTTGTATGTATATTCTGAGCATGGCATGAAAGTGCTCTGGTAAATTTCTATTAAATAAACTACCCAATAAACATACTGACAAAGGCGTTGTTTATTGCAAACTGTGCAGAAAAGAGTTTGTATATCACAGAAGCACCTCAACCCTACGATACCAATTAAATGCAAAACACGTCACAGCGAGCACAGAAACTGCTGGAGCTGCTGGCGGGAATAATTCTGGTACAAACTGCATCTGCAGCCCAAACTCGAACAAATGACGGGCTTCAGGAAGAAAATGAGTAAATGAGTTAGGCAAATATTATGATTGTGCAAATATTATGTGATTAATTAATTACAAAGCCTGTAATTAATTAGTTTTTTTTTTTTTATCGTGTCCCATCCCTCGTATTTGTTATTGCTTAAGTAACAACAGTAAAAGGCTTCATATGAATAATGACATGAGTAATTATTAACCTGAAGCTGCCACTCAATACACACTTCTAAAGCCTGGTCAGAAGCCTGTATTCAATAGTAATGTGCTGTTTTACAGTGCAGTGATAATGGAGCATACAGGGGTGCAGTGTAACAGCTGATTGTTGCTCCCTTGAAATCATCCACTTTATCTGGTGTGTGTTTGTCTCCCCAGAGAGTCGCTGTGGTCTCTTTATAAACTGAGCCCTCATTTCTCAACAAGACGAAGTATTGGGCACTGATCATTCCTCTATTTTGGCCCCCCTCCTCTCCTCTTCGCTCTCTCTATCTTTCAGATGCTGGAGTAGCTGTCACTTCCAGATCACACCTCTTATTGTTCCTCCCCAGGACCCTGCAGTCAGAGCTGGATGGAGCGCTCCTTACCCGCTCACAAATGTGAATTCTCTGTCTTTTGGAGTCTGATGTTGGCTCAGAGTCTTTGGGAGTGACTGGCATGTAAATGAGTGAATGGATTTAGAGAGCCATGCGGATATTGTTGATGGGATGTTTTAAACTGAATTTACTGAAACTTAGTTTTGTTGCATTAACATTTGAGAGACGACTGAAATATGAACGAATAAACTTCCACAAGGATGAATATAGAGCTCTAAACTACAGGTACAACATTTAATTATAAAAAGAAGAGACAGAAGACATTGTATCGTGTAAATAATTGTCTTTGTGATTTGATAATTGCTCCAAATGAAATTGCAGTTTGGATTTAATTGCGATATAATGCACATCCTTGGCTCTGTTGTAATGGACTCTGTGCAGGGGCCTCACAGCAGCACACTCTGATCTGTACTGTCTGTTTGCCACTTGAGTGCAGCAGCAGATGAGCCGTACTCAGGTCATGGTCACCAGAGATCAACTTTACTTCACATGGCTGCCCTGCAGAATTCCCACTTTTTGTTCCCTCTACAGAGTAAAGATACTGTACATAAACTGGAAATGTGTCGTTCCAGCGTCAAAAATAGTGTCCCCTTTGAACCCCAGAATCCACTTTACAGTTCTCAAACTTTTGAACAAGGCTCTTTTTGAGCGCATAAACAATAGATTTCACATTAAGTGCAATGATTGGTTGTTGAAATCTATTGCACTTTTATGTTGTGATTAAATGAGAAAAAGGAAAGTTTTTAAAAAACACTGTGTAATTGGAAAAAAAAACTTAGCAAAAATCAACTTGCATTGTGCCTTCAGGAGATGCTATAGTCCTTAGTTACGAAATGTTTTCATTCATTTTGTAGGTACTTATTTTGCTTTCTGATGATAAATTTTGATACATTACGCTTGTATAGTTAAAAAAACATAGGACACTGCAAAAAACAAAATCTAGTCAAGCTAAAATGACTTGGATTAAGAAAGTTCTACAATGATTTAACTTGACAAGTAAAATAATCTGTCAGTGCAGTAGGATTTTTGTACATAAAATATGAAAATACATCTTCTTACACTTAAAATAAGAAAAACAACTCTTTGCACTTAAAATAAGAAACAAAATCAAATGTTGCTTGAATTAAGAAAAAAACACTTATTCCACTAGCAGATAAATTCACTTGTCAAGATGAATCTACTCAAATAAAATAAAATGGTCTTAATTTAAGTCATTTTAACTTACCTACATATTGTTTTTTTTTCCAGTGTGTGTTTTATCATGATACTGACTAAGCCCTGATGAAGGTTATGGGCCACATTTTTGTTGTTTCTGTGTTTTAACAGCTTGTAGATAAAACAGTCTTTAAATTATTCAAACAAAAAGTACAGCACTGAAGACTTACCTCACTCACTGAGTAAGATTTTCCCAAAGAAATATTACTTCCAGAACAAAAACAGTGAATTTTACATGTAAGAAATGAGCTGTTCTTGAACCCAGCCTGTGTGTGGTGTGCCTCTTGCCAAGTCCCTTTTGTTTTACTTGTTTAAATCTCTTCTCGTGTATACAGTATCTGGGGCTCTTTGCTGCGATGACCCCATTTCCTCCAGGGCGTCATTAAACTTTAATGTCATCCAATTTACAGCATATTCACACTGCTGTAGTTAAGAAACATGACTGCATGCATTATGTAGCGTGCATTTACACCAACTCTACTTTTCTATGGCTTTTAGAGAGCTGAATATGGCTCAACACATTATTGCTAAATGTTTAATTATAACACTGAGAGCGGATTAAATAACCAGCTCCCTCCACCTCACATTTATGGGAAAATGGAGTTTGGAGTTGAATGTTCCCCTGGGCTTTAAATTCATTTGTAAAGTGCATAATTAAAGTTGCCCACAGTAAATGAAGGAAAATTCCATGTTTCAAATTATATCCTTCTAATTCTAATCAATGCACCATTTGTGGCCAGACATATGCACAGAAGACATTATCCAGTCTGAATAAACACTGTATTTGTGTTTGCTCTGGTTAAAATGTTGAAAACTGAAATTGAAGTAAACAGACCCCATAAATAGTTGTTATCTGTTTATGGGGTCAGTTTACTTCAATTGCAGCTTTCAATTTTAATTATATATGTTGTATAATAATATGCTGTGCAAACTGAAGCTCCACCAGTGCAGTCATCACACTGTTTTTGGTGTTAAACGGGTCATGTTACTACAAAACCCAAATCTATTTCGCTTTCTAACCTTGCCACACAACTCCATTCCTTCCTCGATTGAGTTCACTGTCTTTGCACAGTTTGAAAGTAGAGAGACTTTTGCTAAGTTTTTCATCTGTCCATATTTGGGTCAAGTGGGATAATTGGAATACCATTGTCTCATCTGTGAGGCACTCACAGAATGCGCCTTGTGAGTCTATGGCTTTCTCAGACTCCAGAGTGGTTCCGAGACCAGCTCCATTTGCGAAGGCTGAGCCGAGGCCCCATGAGACACCCTCTCAGCTTCCCCTCTCAGCACTGCTCCATCAGCACGCTGTCAGTCTGCAGAGCCGTTTGCAGAGCATCTGACACTCTGATAGTGCGGACTCCAAGACCTTCTTAAACATGAATCGATTTTCCGCGGACCCAGGGGCAGGAGTTTTAGGAGTCATGCCGAGCTGCCTTCACAAAACTGGCTCACGCTCATCATTCTGCCGTAGCCTCTGCGGGCTTATCCAGGTCAAGATGCCGGGAGAAGTTTGTGAAGCTTCAATCAGACACTGCGCTACAGACACTAGTGCTGACTGAGCTGACAGAGATGGGAGAGAAACAAGCAATAAGATCTACTGTATTACATGTTTGGATTTCCTATAGTACATAAACAAATGTTCAACTTTACAATTCATTTGACAGTTCGGGTAACTCAATGGACTTAACAGATTCTTGCTACTAAAAAGGGTGTGTTGGTTTTCTGTCTCCTTAAACAGATATACGACAGTGACTTACAGAACCTTGCCAGAACTAAAAAAGCTATTTGGATGAGTGGTGAAACATATTTACTCTTAAATTCTGACAACAAGACAAAAGTTTTTAATTTTCGTTTGCTATGGAACCTGAACGACTGAGGGATTATACAGACATCTTTACAAACGTTTGAGGAATGACAGTGGATTTTTTTGTCATATGTTAGTGAAGCCTTCCTTGTTATTCAGTTTGGGAACATTTATATACGTTTTTTCCCAAACAATAAGTTGAAGCTGTTGTATGCAGACTAATTTGAAGTGCTATGTCTTGTACAAATTAGTCTCTCTCTCTCTGATTACCCATGCCCACCACATGAGTGCAGAATTCCAGGAGGACAATCCCATCTGACTGTGGCATTATGAAGTGTGCGCTCAGAGCATTGTTTTCTCAGGTCACAGAAAAGGTCACTATTAATCACCAATAACATCCAAAGAAATGCACCAAATGTCAGCAGCGTTTGGCCTGGAACCGCTTCTGACTCAGGTGGCTACATTTCACTGACATTTGAGGTCTGAACAGAGCTGCCATGTCATGAGCAGCCGACCTGGAAGGAAATAGTCTGTGCTTTGTACTTGTCGCCTATGGATGACTGTACACTCACGGTGATTCACTTTGGCCCAAACAGACAGCGAGGAAAGTGTGTTTATTTGTAAGTCACATGGCATTTCCTCAGATGTGTTATCGTTTTTATCTAGTTATGCATTCTCAATTGGATCTTAGATCAAAATAAGGTTTATGTTCTCTTGCCTTCATTATATCTCAGTGGATTTTTCAGATGGATAGATTTGTTTTGTAGGCAAAATACAATATATGATACAATACATAATATAATATGAATAATCTCATGGGTAAATAAAGAAAACAAAAAGAAACGTATTGGACAGAATATGTATTTGGCCATATAAGAGCGCATGTCACACTATTTCATCAGTATATTTAGCTTTATATTGTTCAATCTTGTAAGGTAAGCAGATGTTCTTTCCAGCTGCATGGGCGATATAACTAAATTATGTGCAGTAGTTGTGACCGCGACCTGACCCACTGATGATCTGCCACAGAGTGACCGTAGGGGTGAGGGGGAAATCATATTTTAATCTAAGGTCTACTGGCTAATGGATCAACCTCCAACATGCTGGGATTGAGAGACAAGCAGACAGTCACATTGAAGTGTGTGAAGCATTTATCTTACATGCATAATACTTACCTTAATATTGATTCATATTTGAGTGCTTTGCTCTTCATCGTGTGCCATTTGCTCCGAGTGCTCATATCCTCTCGTGACCATTCAGATTCATATAAGACATAGTTCATATAGTGTCATATAAAGCTATAGCCTCAGTGCCGCTTTGATGTCAGAGTGCTTCCATTCGACAGACATGTTTTATAATGGTTCATATTAAGTTGATTTCCCATTCAACAGGTGCTGCTCCAGAAGGTGTTGACTTAGTCACAGAGATTAGCAGCTCATGCTAAATCCTGTTTCAATAAAAGGCTTTTCCCCTGGCTTTTAAAAGCAAACATACCACACATGTTCACTCAGTTTTTTTGTACATGTCCTGTTGATTTGATGTGGTGGCAAGCAAGAGCCATATGTCAACTCAGATATAACTGCATGTCCGCATATTATAGAGTAAAGGTTAAATGGAAATTTGGCATTTTGGGCTAAAATCAAATACGGGTTTTGCTGTTTATTTATTTGTTATGTTTATTTATTTGTTATATTGTTATTCACAGATTTCAGCCAAGAGATGAACTATTGGTATTGCATGTAAACTTACACACAATTTTCTTGAAAGGAGGTCAGGGCAGTGTTTGCTTTAGCAGTGGGAGAATGGCCCTGAAACATGAGCATTCAATATCCATTCTGTGCCAAAATCAACAAATGACAGCGGCGTGGAGGGAGCGGCGCGATGAGCTCCCTTCAGCAGACTGCATTAAGGCAGGCTAATAGCTTCAGCAGACATTAGCTTGGAGAGGATGAGGCCTTCCATCACTCCTTCAAATGATGGACTACGGTTTGCCAAAGCTCCAGGATTCTTAATAAACACTATAGCCAACATCAGTCACAGTTGCACCCTTTCCTCACTCCAGTCAGGCTTTTCAATTACACCATCATTTTGTGCGACAGTGGGGCGACACGTGTGCACTGTAATCTGCTGTGCCCCATTCTGCGCGGGGAGAAAGAAGTCGTGGGGGGGTGTGGATGGATGGGTGGATGGATGGAGTGAGCATTCTTTACATGGTTACCCACTTTAGCGCACAGTAGAGCCGCGTCTTATCCATGCGCTCGAACACACACTCCGGGGCATGTATGCGCAGTGGGAGAGCCGCGTACAGCTGGCTACGGTAAATGGTCTTTTAAATACAGCCTTTCATGTTCCACTTACATCTCTGCAGCTCATTTCACACAAGTACGTGAGAATACATTATAGTGTGCCGCGTTACATCACCTAGGACGATCAGAATTAATTGCATTCTTAGCCTGTAAAGTGGTGTAACATTCCAAACCCTACACGTACTGTTTTAAACATTGGATTTATTACATTTAGTGATTACATTTACGACAAACATGTCAGAATTACCACCCCAGATAAAGGTGCACTGCAACATTTCCAGCATTTCTTGGAGACAAACAGACAGAGTCACTAGGCCAAGTTACAAATCAAGTCAGAACTGTGAAGAACCAACCCTGCTCACAGAAAGAATCCAGTGTTGTACAAGCTATTTTTCGCATTAACGCTCTTGTACATGAATGAATACAAAATAGATTAATGCCATATAGTGGAAGTCTAAAATCCATTCTAAAGGTCGCCACACACTACAGGAGAATCTGCTTAATTTTGGCTGCGATTTTTTTCTCCCCAAGTTCGTGGAGGTGTGACCTGACTTTTTGTCTTCGTGTGAGATTTCGAAGCTGCTGCTCTGCTCGTGTGTGTGGTGTCAGTGTCAGATCGTAACCATGAAACATCAGCAACGACACGGTAACAGCCGATAAAACAGAGCAGGCGAAGAGGATTGACTGACACAGAGACGCAAGATACAAATTCGTGATATAGCAAAAATAAAGACTTTATTACTCACCTCTCGTAAAGTGGTAAATTTTAAGTGCAGCGTCTCATCTACATTATCCATAGAAATTGTCCTCCGCAAATAATGACATCAGTCCACAAAACCATGCTATTAATCCAGTTTGAGGCGTTTTTTTGGAAGTGAAGAGGCGAGATAATTCCTCACTTGTGTCTGTTTACATCCACACAGCGCACGGATCGAGGTGAAGCTGCAGATTAGTGATAGTGACTACTTCCTGTGGACTTTATCTCCAATCTTTTATGCTTTAAACATCCTGTATCTGAAGTATTGTACCACATTTCACAAATAAAACTAAACTCGAAGCTCTAATCTTTTGAACACTTCAGAGTCTCAGAGCGAGTGGTTTTACTGTAGACAGGAAACAGCTGACGCGATCGCGCTCACAGCTTTATATCCTGTGGTCCGCAGACGTATCCCGCTGCAGTCTTTGCGATCTGAGCTTTTAAGTCTCATCAGATTCTCCTCATGTCTGTGATGTGCGCTTTTTGTCGCACGCTTTAAAACCGCTTAAGACTAAAAAATCCTGTAGTGTGTGGTGGGCTTTAGTATCTTATCTCTGTTGAGCAAGACATTTCTCTCACTCTCACTGTCATTGTGTTGTGATGTGTGATTATTGGTCATGGCTCCACAGTGACCACAGTGACAGCCTTTTTCCAGCAGCCTGCCCCTGGACAGCTGTGGCCACATATCTCCTTACATACTGGAAACTGAATAACAGTGAGTTAAAGTTTGCCCATTTAGCAGCCCAAACATAATGGGTTTGTGTGATGTGCGCACTGGAACAGAATGAGCTGTGCAAGCTTTTAGAGCGTGCGGTACATGAAGAGACAGAGGGGAGTGGATGGTCCGTGCTGGGGCCTATTGTTGAACCCCTCGCTGGGCTCTGATCCCACTGGGACGCCTGAAGAGAAGTTAATGGACAAGAGCCAGTAAGGCCTCAGTGCCTCCAAATGTCACGGCCCGCTGCGACAAGGATTCTTATGAGAGCAAAGTGACTCTATGCAAGATATTAATGCAGTGGCCATTTGGGCTTTTGTCAGGGACTGTGTGTGGTACCTCTAGTTAAAAGCCTTGAGTCGTATTTAGACTTTTTCAATGATTATTACTGGAAACTTTTATAGTAACGCTGCTAGATTAAGCGCATTTTGAATGGACACAAAGGCTGCATGTCTTTTTGTGGATAAAAACTGCTAACGCTCTCATTAGATATATTAAAATGTTATGAAAGATTATTCTTCAATTAGGTTTTCAGTTCATAATTCATATTATAAGTCATCTTTGTCAATTCTTCTGGACTCAAATCTACCGTAATTGTAATTGCAATGGTTTTAGTGATCATTACGCTTTATGAATGACTGTATAATGAAAAGATTTTTGACTTAACTACTTTGAATGGGATGAAATTCAAGGCCTAAACTGTGAGTTTTCTCAGTTTGCCTACAAAAACTTGAGTTGCCACTTGGGAAATTATCAACACAAATCTGCAGGGTGTTCATTCTTGAGTCTTCTGTACTGGCAGGAAGTATGGTCTGTTTAGCTTTTCCAATAAAATAAAGCAGAACTTACCAAGCCAACCACTGCACACTGATAACACACCACCACCAGTTATTTGCTTGCATCTTACAAAAGTAATTCTTAACTATTATATTTCGGTCAACTGCCTTTTGCCACATAGTTTTTCTAATAAATCGTCTACTTTGATTTGACTGGTGGATCATTAGTTCCCTGCTTCTGTGATCAAGAATGTCTAGGAAGAAAATAATTGAGACACATACACCACTGCCCAAGTCATACCACTGAGCTCGTCCCCATGTTGAGCCTATTATCGATTCTGCTCATTGGTTTTGACAAAATAAAGGCAGCCAACGCGTCCCCCCATTCCCCCGTGCGTCGTGTCTGGTGGTTTGAATAGCTCTTCTGTTATTAACTTGGTAAACATGTCGGCACACATCATTACTAGAGAATGTCTTGTCTAAATGAGACACTGAGGTCTTTTAGATGTAGTCAGAGTGAGACCCGATATGCATCTTGTTGAGTTTAGTGGGTAATGAGATCTAAACATTCCCTGGAGTGGATATGAGCGTCCCTCTAGGTGCTTTGGTGCGATGTTATTCAATTCAGTCTTATCTGTCGTCATTTCAGAGGGATGAGAGAAAATGACCACTGCCATAGCGCTTATCACTTTACAATTTAAACCAAAATATATCTTCTGAATGGGAAAAAATCCTCAAAATGTTGCATATTGAAACTTTGCATTGACATATCACTATGGGTGTTCTGCATGTATGTTTATGTTGAAATGTCTACTGTATATCTAAAACTACTTGGGTGATGCTGTGTATGTGCTCGGTTAGTAAGAGAGTGAAAGTGTGAGGCTTTTATTGGTGCAGACTGTTGTAAATTTTATCCATGTAATCAGGGCCTGCGGATGGAAATGAGCTTTTTACCGATAATCTGATGCAGAACATCTCTGTCTTTGTACTTAATGTCTCTGTGCATTGTCCCTTCAAATAAAGACTAAACTAAACTAAAACTGCCTGATATGTTTTGGTGGAGTATTGGCAATTGTCTAAAAACTCAGTAAAAATACAAAATTCACGTAAACGACACATTTTCAGGAACCTGTGATCGGTACAAGCATTCATGGCTCCATTTATGTGTTTGATTTTTAACAAAAAGGTGAAAGTCACTGAAAAACTGTTAATGCTGCGTAGCTTGTGACTGTAATGTTAATTTGAGAGAGACTTGTTTAACAGCACAAGTCCACTCACCTTTTCTACTAATGTTCTTTATTTTCAGATTGTGTTAACCCCTTAATGCCTGAATTTATATAGATGTGTATAAAAATGTGTTTTTGTGCGTGTTTTTGCCTTTAAGTAGATGGTAAATTAAACATTTTACAGATATTCATTTGACTATAGCAAAAAAAAAAAAAAAAACTAGAAACAAGTGCTTGCTGAAGGTTCCCAGGAAGTTTCTGCATCTGCACTAATCGGCATTGGGGGAATGCAGCCGCTATCTCAGCTTGCATCTTGATCCAAACGGTTTGTCACATATATGTGACACTCTGAGTTAAGGGTTAAAACAAAATTCAGATTAAAGTCTAATTTAGGGTGACCAGACGTCCCTGTATACATTGGGACAGTCCCAGTTTTGAGCCTGGCGTCCCCTGTCCCAGCAGATTTATCCAAAATGAGTGATTGGTCCCAGTTTTATACAAGAAATGTTCCAGTTGTCCCTATTTTTGACCTATCTGATCCCTGCCAACAGTAAAGAGAGGCATACATTGTCATTTGTTTTGGTAAAATACAGAAAAGCTGCTTAAAAATTACAAAAATACAAAGAAAATGTGACTATACTGACTATACAGAATGCATAACAATTTTTCTTAATCACTCATTTCACAATTTTATTATTACCAACACAAACCAGGGACGTTCCAGTTTTTATTTTGAAAATCTGGTCACCCTAGTCTAACGTGAGTAACAGAGCTCAGACAGAGCTGAGTCTGTAGTTATTATCTCCCCCCAAGGAAATGTGGATGACATCTGCTGCAGTATCAATAACAGGAAGCTGATATCCATGAAGAGGATAATGGGATGTTAACTTATTCCTTTAAAAATGCAGTTATATTTTTTTGTTCCAATTATTCCAGAGCAGGTCCCAGCGGAGAACAAGCCCCACACAAGTTATTCATGCCCTGACTTTCTTTTGTTCATGCTCCAGGGCTGCCCGTGGGACGGACGGTGACAGTGCAGTGGCTCTCCCAAAGCCGGACCAAGAGAGATGCTGAGCCCTCCACACAGGTCAGTTCAGTCACGCAGCTCATAGTGTGACATCCGCTTGGGAATAGGACCCTTGAGCAATGCTGCTGCAAGCCTCATGTGTTCTATAAGCTTATATGGAGCCTGTTGTAGTCCATTTCCCCCGATTCTGTCATAGATTTTGTCCTTATATGGTAGAAGGTTTGTTTTAATCCCTAATATGTCTGAATGCATTACGTGTTGCCACACCGCTGGGACCTTTTATGATGGACTGGGTGATGTGACAATAAAAATCTAATAGTGAGCTCATCCTTTTGCTATTTCGGTGATATCACTTTGTTCTATTTAATGCAGCTCTTGGCTCAAAAACTGACATTTTTTCTAACCCACTTTGTTCTATTGGTCAGTGTACTATGTAGGGCTGCAGCTATCAATTATTACAGTTATATGATTATTCTGTCGATTATTTTGTTCGAATAATCGAGTAATCGTTTGCTAATGTCGCGTCTACTTTGCACAGGTTAAGTACACACCACGTGCATTGACAGATACACGTGTTTTGGACATGAAAAACGTAATTATCGCTAGGCTAAGGTTGACTTACCTCGTGGTTTCTTTTCCACTTGATGTAATGTACATGTGCTTTCTGTTTAGATTTTGTAGCATCAGTGTTGAGAAGGCGACTTTTAAAATGTAATCCCCTACAGATTACAGATTACAGACCCCAAAATGTAGTTTGTAACGTAATCCATTAAATTACTTAAAGTGAGTGAATACTTTGGATTACTTGATATTGTCATGATTGCTATATTTGCTACATGAATGTAGCAACCACCTCCTGCAAATTCTTGTTTGGTTTTAGACCTGGGTTAGACCTGGTTTAGACCTGTTTTAGACCTGGTTTAGACCTGGTTTTAGTCCTGGTGTTAGTTCTGGTTTAGAGGCGCACAGGAGGAAGCGCGGTCCACGCAGCGTACGCGAGTGTGCGGTGTACCGGAGGAGATGAGGTGTACGCGGCGTATGGGAGGAGATGCGATGTACACTATTATTATACATCCATGGGGCCGCGCTGTTTTGTGTACAGTGAAGTGCAGTGGTCGTGCGAAAACTTTACCTCTACCGCAGAAGGTTCAGGCCATCGCTGAGCGTATGAAAATAAAACTAAGCATTGAGGCAAAAAATAATAATCGATGCATTTTTCTAATCGATTTACTCGATGAATCGTTTCAACCCTAGTACTGTGTGAGTGAGAGGTGGGTTTAAACAAGCACACTGCAGAATGAACTCTATAAAGCAGAAGATGACTTGAGTTAACTCTAACTAAGGGCCCGACCGATATATCAGTTGGCCAATATTATCGGCAGAAATAGGATCTTAGAGATATATCGGCTGTCAATCTAAATCTTGCTGATATGGGCCGATAATCCATGTGTTATACCTCAGTATAAGGCGTAAACTCTCTATATTATGTCCATTTAATCGAATTTACAAACAGATAAATGTTCTAATATGTGACACCACATCAATATGTATCTGCGGAGTCATTTGTGTGTGTCTATGACGCCATACTGCCCCTGAACGCACCCTCAGCATCACTCGTGGACTTGTTTACACCCTCAGCCTTAGATCCATGTGCGAAACACTGAGATTTTATTCTTTTTATTGGACGATTGCAAATGTGTCGGCTTTTAAGATAGTTTTGGTTCTTTCTTATTGGTTAGCGATTAGCTGCTGTAGCTACCACAAATAAACAGCCTGTTTTCTCTTCTATTAGCGACTGTAAAGTGGCTATAGTGGCTGTACACACGTTACTGGACCTGCTTTGGTATGTAAATGAGCTTTAAATTATTGGCATTTATGCATATAATTAATTACCGCGGCGTGCACGCATTTACCACTAATGGCGGTAGTTAATTTACTTTCTTTACTGTCTAGAGTAGCATAAAAAAATGCCATTAGGCCGACCTGCTGTCTTTAAATATGAGGCAGAATAACAATAACTGTCGCCTAAACAAACCCAATTTAAAATCCAAGAGAGCCAAACCTAAGTTTTATAATCAGCTCATTTACAGTGAATTTTTACATACTAAATATATCGGCACCTCCACCTCCCGTTTTATCGGTATCATATCAGTTGCAAAAAAAAAGAAAATTGTGCTTTTTGTTAACATATCACCCACATCTACTTTTACCTGTTCTATAAAGTTTTTAGTATTGGCCCCATAACTAAAGCGAGAGGAACTGGAATCTGGGGACACAATTTTTACAGGACTATTTTTGCTTTTGCTTTGAACTTTTCAGGCGCACAGGAAGCTTTTGGTGAAGAGGATACATAGTAAACGACATAATAGAAGTAAGCACTATCATGCCCTCCAGCAATTACTTTTAAATATTACATTTTACCACACAATCCAGCCAGCTAGACTCTAAATGCATATTTTCTATTGGCAGTGTGCTTCACTAAACTTTTGATGCTTAACGTTTTTGTGGTAAGCTGTTCTGACAGTGTTGGAAGATAAAATACTTCTACTCTCAATGGTGCTTCCGGGCTCAGACTTTTGTAGTTTGTTTAAATGTCACTGGAGGTACTCTTGTGGTTTATATGCATCTCATGTTGATATCTTCTTGTGAAATGGACGTTAAGGAAAAGTTCAAATGTCTTCTCTGTATTGAACAAGCTTGTAAAAAGAGCGTAAACAGTGTTATGTGTGGCTCATGGGTGACTTCTGACTGGAGCGTCCCAGGTCATGCTCTGCACTTGGCCTTGTGCTCTGGGGCCTGAGGGAGCCTAGACTGGAGGCTGCGGTTATTGATATACAGTGTGGTACTGGCCCCAGCCTGAACCCACAGCCTCCTCTGCTGCGGCGCACTGACTGGAGGAAGAGTGTGCCCTTTACACAGATGATGAGGAGGGAAATGGCTCTTCATAGCTACTGCTAATATTGCTCACAGATTAACAGTGCGGCCAATGGAAATGCCCTCCTTAAGCTACTTTCTACTGCAAGCCTTATTTAACATCAAACATGTATCAAGATAATATTCATCAGTTTAATATCCTTTAATGGAATGAGGAAGAGGAGCTGAATTGCTAGAAAGCTGACAGGCTTTCGTTCTAGCAACCCTGAGGTGATGTGGGCTGGGGTCGACCCTGTGACAATTTGTAAGGTTGGTATAAAAAATTCTCATGGCCAGACAGTGTGGCATTCAGAAACACTTAACATATTACAACAAGCCATTGCTTTAGTGAATAATGACAATAAAAAACCCTCCTACGGGCCACTTTGATAGACTTTACTGCAATTACAAACTAGTGCATGTAACACAGTTTGTCAGCACCAGACCAGGCTCCTAATGACAAATGTAGTGACTTTGAAAGTATTAGTGATGCATGAGTTTGAGCTGAGTGGACTGAGTGGCAGATCGCTGTGTGGGTGCTCTCTGCAGCGCCGAGTGCAGTTGGCCGGGGGAGGCGGGGGGAGGCTGGGGCAGGCCGAGGGAGCATGGCAGTGTGGCTCTGTGCCTTGCTGTACAGATGTCCGCGCTTGGATAGCTCTGATGGTGGTTTGGCAGGAGCAGAGGAGCTGGGCCGGGCTTAGAGGCAGTGACAGGGAAACAGGAGCAGAGCCAAAGCCTTGCTCCTCAGAGCAGCCATCCCTCTTATCTAGCAGCTCCAGTCAACAAGAACAACCACAACACAGAACACAGCGCATGGCAGCAGTGTGAGATGAGAATCTGACCTCTGTACAGTCACAGCTTCCTCCATCTCCATGTTCACTGCAGCGCTGTTCTCCCAATGAAACACTGTAAGATTTAAATGGCGCAGCGTAAGCACTCTCTAAAATGCAGATGTTACATATATAGCACAATTCACAGGATATCTGCAGTGTGCTGACTGATGATAGTTTTGAAATATATTGGAGTTTTCAGGTGGAAATATAATTGACACTCTATAGTGTATATTCTGATATCTTACAGTTTTTCAATATGAAGTAGTCAGATATAACAGTTTGGTGTGAAAAACCTGGTAATAGCCTATTGTATACTCTTAAGTTCCTAATATCTGGAATGAATTGCTGTGAAGATGTGCTGCCTCCACTACAAACCTTCGGTGATATTTCGAATGCTCCCTGAAGCCTGAGTGTAGTGGGAGCTGTCAGGCTGGTCATCCTCAGGCTGATGATGTGCTGACAGGTGGGGGTGGCTCCCCCACCGCTGCGCTGTAATTGACGGTGATCACTTGAGGCACTAGCTGTCTCCTGTGCATCTTAATGCTGATGCTAATGGAAGAGGAGCCCTGCTGAGCAACAGGAGTGTGTGTTTATCTGCGCTAACGGACATGCTAACGAGTGGATATTGATGCTGGCACGGCCGCTGTCAGCAGCACAGGAAATGAAGCGGGTCAGCCTCAGAGCAGCACAGATCACTGGGGTTATGGAGCAATGAGAAGGAAAAGTGAGGATTACAGATGTCTTACACAGCACCACTGACCTCTGGCTCCACATGCACCACAGATCTGAGTCTAAAGAGGATGTCTCACAGTTGACCCTGCGCCCTCTCTGCTCCTCTCTGTCCCTGTCCCTGTCTGTCCCTCTCTGCCCCTCTCTGTCCCTGTCTGCCCCTGTCTGTCCCTCTCTGCCCCATTCTGTTCCTCCTTGTCCCTCTCCCTGTCCTTCTCTGCCCCATTCTGCCCCTCTCTGCCCCTCTCTGCCCCATTCTGTCCCTCTCTGTCCCTCTCTGTCCCTCTCTCTGTCCTTTCTGGGGGGTGGCTTTGGAAACGCTGCTGTCACCATCTTACCCTGTCCTCTAAACACTGCTGTTTATCGGCCAAACCAGGTTAACCTTGACTCGGTCCTGAAGGGCTGTAGAGCTGTGCTTGTATGTACGTGATGATTGATGAGAGGAGAGCGTGGAGAAGAGGTCCTACACTGCCCACACTGTGAAGTGTTTAGCATTTTGACAGTGCTGGGGACATGTCTATACTTAAAGTTGATTATATTGGCCACTTTGTATTCATGAGCCTATTTAGAATATGCATGAGAGGATGTGCACTTGATGCTGCAATGATTGTCTACTCTAAAGATCATTTCTTTTTACTCATTTAGATAATAGTATAATTACTCTTTTTCACTGACTTCAAATGACTCCCATATCCATGAGCCATAATTTAGCACTATAGAAAGTCATTTCTATTTTGTCATTTCTTCTTGTTTCTTTAAAAATCTATTAACAGAAGGTTAAAGTGTAGGAAGACGTACTGACCCATGTTCTTAGTATTGACAAAATGTATTGATCAAATATATTGGAATCATTATATGAAGAGTGAGTGTCTAATGTACTACTACTACTACTATTAATTCCACAGAATAGCCTTGATTACTCTGCAGAGAATGAAATAAACCTGAGTGAATCTTCACTTTCAACTCACTGCGCTCTCTGTGTGCGGCTCCATGTGCTTTGTCCTTTTAATAACACACATTTATGAAAGAGCTTTGCGTGTGGAGAGAAGCCTTGACCAGAAGACCTCTCAAAGCAGCGTACACAAAGGCATCACCCTGACCCGCCACGACCCCATGTGGTATTAATTAAATATTGTGTAAAATAATGTGCCTCAGTCCCCTGTGTTATTGTGCGGCTCACCTTAGCAACATGCGACGAGGAGGGTCAGTGTCGCCTGCTTCATCTGTCACCATTGGCATTGCCCACTTCACCGCTTCTCCCGCTGGGCGTCCTTCAAACATTTGTCAGTTCAAAGCTCTCTCCGCGGGTATGAGATTATCTTTCTGCTCACTAGAGATGGCAATGACAGTAAGCGCACGCTTGATATATTTGCGTTTTTTACATATAGAATGATTCTCACTCACTTGGATGTGTGGTAAGTATGTTTTACTGTTTTTCTGTAGTGCAGACTGAGTAGCTGCAGATTTTAGCGTGAAAACTAAATATGACACTATATTCTAACTAATCTAACATGCTAATCCAGTTATCCTAATAAAAGGTACCAGTGACAAGATAGATAACACATGAGCTGCAAGTACAAAGCTGAATTAAAGAGACGTTGCTAGTACAGTATAAATGTAAAATGTTGAAGCGACGGTACTCAAAATACTCTGGACTGATGCCAAATCCTCTTTCCTCCTTTACAATCGTAGCCCCATTTCATGGTCTAGGTTTATTTTTAGGAAAGCTTGGGCACTTTGTTTATTTTTGTATGTATTTATTTAGGACATATATAACATAACAATAAAAAAAACACACTAGATAAAAAAGTAAGTGCGGGAAAAGGCAAAAAACCCGAAAGGGTGAAATATTAAAGCCTCCACCTTATGAATACAATAAGATTGAACTTTATATCTCTGCATTAATAAAAAATATACATTTATACACTTTAGATTAGATCCAAACATGGATTAAAACACAATGAAACATCCACAGTTGAAAGATTATCAAACATTCTCATGAAATACCAAACATTTCCTCAAACTCTTTTTAAACGACATTTCTGATCTGCTGTCGCTAACCAGATGTGAAAACTGGCTCCACAATTTCCCGCCTCTGTATCGTAGGCAGAACTGAGCTCTTGATGTGACACATTTTGGAACATGAAAACCATGATTTTGACAAGTATTATGTCTATGAATCTCTGTGTTGAGGTTTCCTAAAGAAACCTGAACCTGTGTTGGTTTTAAAGTAAAATGTGAAAGTAGCAGTAGGCATTTTGATTTGGTTCTCTTTGTTGACAAGCAGTTATGAATTTACATTGACATGGTATTTAGCCTGCTACGGTCCAAAAAAGCTTTCACTTTGTTGTTTCCTCCATGCACAGAAACACAACCTTCCCTTGTACTGACATTTTCAACAGATTCAAGCATAACTGGCGGGAAGATACAAACTCTACATTGCAATTTACAATATTTTGTACAAAAAACTAAATATTGGGTCTTCTTATAGAAATATCCAGCTGCACCTGTAGTTTACACCTCCACAAAACTCTTCTGAAATATGTGGATTAGTTTATCAGTTCATTATTCAGTCCTGTACGTTAATGCTGCTGGAGTTGTACTCGCAAATCCAATTGCAATACTTCCTGTAATACTGTTTTTTCCTAAATTGTGCAGCCCTACTCTGTCACAACATTGGGACATACAAATGTGTATCATTTTGAAAAGAGCATTTGCCCCTTAACCTTTTTTTTTGTATTTTTTTTTTTTACCAACTTTGTCTCCATTTCTGGGTGGTACTTTTTTAGTGTATGTCACAAAACAAGCAAAGTGAGCTGTGCAAATTGAGCTCTGTGGTAAAAATGTTTGACGAAGGAAAAAAGTAAAAAGACAGCCATGGTTTTCCTTGCAGCTCTCTCTCCTCAGCCTTCAGCAGCAGCAGGAGCAGCGATCAGAGAGGGAACAGTCTCCCCTCTGTGCGGCTTTAATACTGGACTCTGCCCCTGAGTGAGGAGCCCCCCGCACAGACCTGTCATGACTGCCGGCAAAGGTCCAAGATGCTACTGAGAGAAAATGCCAGACACTGAGTAAACCGACTCTGTAAAAAAACAAACAAGGATTTTTAAAAGTCAAATGCCACTGAACGACTAAGATTAACATAGTAATTGTCTCCAGTGGTTCAGTGGATGTAAATTTGGAATGCTTGAAGTCTCCGGGAAGTGAAAACACATTGGTGAGTCATTGGAGCGGTATTTTTTAATATTCACAATGTTTATTTTATAGCAAACACCAGACAAGCCAATATAAAACTGCAGCAGAAATGATAAAGTGCTTCAGGTTCAGGGGTAAATGCTTTGCCAATTTGAAAACATGATACAAATAGTACTAGCATAAAGTATGAAACCAAATTAGGGCTGGGCGATATGACCTAAAAATAGATTTTTTCCATGTACTGATCAAGAGTTTGGATCATTGTCATTTAACACAAAAAATAGTCTAAGTCTGAACTCTGCTCCAAACAAGACATTGGCTGAGGATAGGCTGCAGCTCTCCTGGCTAAAACTAATGAAAAATGTCATCAAATATAGTAAATATTCACTGGTAATTGGTAAAAAACATCAATTGAACATCCAACTCATATCTTGAAGAAAAATAAAGCCCTTTTATGAGTTGGCAATGAAAGAATGTCTGTGGACAGTTACAAGAACATCAGACTATAAACGAGAGGACTGGATCTGTCTCTGACAGGTTTGCTTGTTCTGGACATGATTTGTCCTGCTCCCCTGGACCCACACTGACAGGAAGGAGCTGCTCTCCACTCTCCACTGCTTTGTTTGCTCCATCTCTGTCTCCCATCTGCACGTGTGACTGTACAGACTCATGCACTGTGCACAGTCAGCAATAAAACTATACTGAAGTCAACCCCAGTCCCACTGCTGTCAAAGACATTTGTGTTTCAGCTGTGACATGTCTGAAATATGTAGTGGAAATATGTTATTGATCACAACAACGGCGGCTCACATTCACTATAAATCATTCTATTGTATTTTTATGACCCGGTCAAACCGCTGGAGCAGATCTGACATCCACATGCACACGCCACCGATTTTATGGAATATTTCTGTCTATAAAGTCATTGGTTCACATTTAAACAAGAATCAAGAATCACATTTTAAAAAAAACTTTATCATTTTAAGAAAAACAGACTGATGGACCATTAAAAAGCAGACTGATGGACTGTTATTTTTACTTTAGCGGGGTTTTTGTTACTTGATAATGTAGCATCATCTTTCCATCCAAACCTGCTGATAATCTAAAAATATTACAATACCTAATTCCTTTGATGTGGGGAAGAAACAGTCTGCAAATATCATGGTGTCACTTAAACTGCACATGACTTGTCCAGATGTTTATGGCTTTCACAGTGCAGCGTGGCAGTGGCTGCTGAGAAACAGAGTGGAGGTATCTAAGGACAAATGCTTTGTAGCTTTCGTCGCCGTCTCCCCTTGAGCTCAGGTCACTCACAGGGGCGTACTTCACTCTTAAAAGCTGCCTGCCTGCATCTTTTCAACTTTTTGTATTTTTAGTTTCTTAATCTGCATATCGCCTTTGTATTCGACACAAGCACAACAGGCAAACATCCATTCCTAACACTGTCACTCTTAATTTGCACTGTAGCTGTTGGAATAATGGCAACTGCGTGAAGGCGGGCCGAGGGACTGGAAAATATTCAGGAGCGGGAATGAGATTAGCGGAGAAAGTAGTGCACTTGAAAGCACCAGATTGTGTTATACAAATCTAAATTCATTTGCTGCTTATGTCAGTGATAGTGGACTGGGGCCTTTCCAAGAGATTAACATGGTAACAACAATAGCAGAGGAGTGATTCAAAACGGCACGTTGCCCAGTCCGATTCAGGGCAGAAATCAGGCATTTAGATGAATATGGATAATTGATTAAAGCTCATATTCACGCCTGATCTGGAGTCCAATATATTCAAAAGAAAAGGCTGGGTTTTATTACATTCAGATAAATAGAGTTAGGCTAAGAGAGCTAAATTAAAGCTTCATAAAATATTCATCTTATTCCAATATCACTGTTAAAAATGCATGCTCAGGGAGTGCTTCATGTTCTATTGAGCTCCACTCCTGAAATGATGTATTGTGGTGGAGAGTCGAGCTTTATACTGAAGAACAAATTGGTTTGGGTCACTGTAGGCAGATGCCTGAAGGGGCACTACAATTTTTTACATGTAATATATTGTAAAAGCAGCTCTTTATAAAGTGTTATAAAGTGTTTTTATCCTCAGGAATTGCTTTGTTAGCATTAGTGTGATGGCAAAATTCTGGCCTTTGAAAGATGCAAAAAGTGCTTATAAACTCATTGCGGCAAATAATTAGGATGGTAGGAATACATTTGGGATGCTGCAAACATGTAAAATTAACCTGCTCTGTTTTTCACATTTCAAGATAGTTAAATCAGGTGCAGTGCCTTTAACTCATGAGTGTTTCGGTGTTTATGTTTCTTTACAATCCTCAACCAACTATTATAATTCTGTATGTTGTTTTGTACGCAAGTAGCTACTATTTTTGAAACTGTTCAGAAGCTGTTCTCGGAAAATCTCGGAAAATCAATAAGCCATGTTACTGTTGAAGAATGCTATATTCTGACTTAAAATACCAGCACTAAAAGCACATTTCCTGAGACTCTTTGACAAAATATTGCAGTGGTTGGATTGAAACAGATTTTAGTTTCTGTTCACTTTGAGAGGTATTTTCAGAACAGACAAAAGGCTGTACATTGACCATTGTAATCTCGCTTGCTGTCCAGCAAACTAATCTTAAATCAAAAATACATGCCCTGCCTGAAGCAAGTAATTATTAATGTTCTAATGAGTTTTCACATCAATCAGTGCGTTCTGTCCACCACAGAGATGGATAAAGACGAGCCGGAGTTCATTAAGTGCTTTAATCTCACAGCTATGTCAACTCAATAGAATTGCTGCCTCCTATATGCACCAGACATGTGCAGTACAAGCTACGTGACCACTCATTTAAACCTACGAACAAAGACTTACTCATTACGTTAGGTTTCTATGTCTTTTCAGAAACATACAAATACATTTGATCTTGTGCAATATATTATTTAGAGTATTTATCCCTGAACTGCCTGACGGTGTTTTCAAGAAGTTAGGGTCTTGTCTGAGGTCTGCATCCTCTCATTGCTTCTACTTTCCATATTTGTTATGGATGGCTGATTGTCTAATGACCACAAGCAGTAAAACTCCAATGTCTTACTTTATTTCTTTTTACTGCTTATCCTTTATGGATCATTGCGGGCTGTAGTCTAGAGTGTATCCCTACTTGACATTCTTTGGTCGTGGGAGGAAGGCAGGTGTAGCAGCAGTTTGGTCAAAAAAGGATATTATCACATTCACAGTTGTAGAATTTGTTGCCGTCTAAAGCACAGGTAGAAATAGCAATGATTTTTCCCAGGTATTGACAGTAAACATCTAAATATTTTTTCCCACCGCAGGGCCACAGCTGTTAGGACTGCAGTGTTGGCTGATTGACAATGACATGTTAAGCAATCCTCCATTCGGCATCTGCTTCCTTCCCTGTTCAGCTACATTGAGCAATAACCATATCAACATCCCATCTGCACACAAGTGTGACATCAAGACCCTACAGAACAAATGACTGCGAGATTCCATTAGGCTTGACTTTACTTCACCCATTGTCAGTAAAGAAAATGTTCGCTGATATATGAAAATTCTTCTCTGAATGGAGGAGGCAGCTGGACAGTCATTAGCAAAAGACAAAAAGCCCCATCACGGGAAATCAAAGCTAGACAAAGACTCCAAAGATGAAAATGTTGTTTGGCTGTGGGGAAGCGATTGTTGTTGAATGAATTACGAGGCAAACCCCAGGCTTCCCTTTTGTCTCTTACAGCATACGTTATAATGCCTGTGCCCCGAGTGATATTTTAATTGTTCATTGTGCCGTACGCGTTTTGTACCACGTTTGAAAACCTGTAGGGAATGGATTGAACTTGGAATTGTTCGATTCAAATTCTTCGCAAGCAAAGCAATATGACGTCTTCAGTGATAGGATTTCCGATCTAAAAGCTATCAGCATGTTTCTGTGGTTCAAGAGCCGTTCAAGAATTATTGCACAAGTGAGTCCGTAAAAACAACTTCGAATGCCGTCACGTTAGATCAGTCAGGTGCGATGCCGGGGGGGAGGTGACCTCGGGGAATGTGCTTTTATGCTGTATTAGAATAAAGTGTAACTGCACATCCAATGCAGTAGTTGGCTTTGGCATTGTCAAAGTGTGCAGGGAGTATTAACGCTGTAGTGTGAGTTTTTTTCAGGGGTCTATTAGGAGATATGAAGTGCAGTGAACAAACTGTACGTAGTGTATGTAGTCGCTTCACTGTGACTATGATGGACCTCTGGAAACGAGGAAAGACCGCTGTGTTTACTGTGTCTAAAACTGCAGCGGACAGCATGAAGCCAAATAAATTACGGCGTCGCTTAAAGACATTACACCCCAATCACGCTGATAAGCCGCTTGAATTTTTTCAGTGAAAACATGCCGAATATCGGCAACAATCATCCTGCTTTGTGAATGCTGCTTCAGTAAACCAGCGAGCACCGTGAGCATCATAGAAGGTGGAGGACCAAACAGCAGAGGAGCTGATCCTGGATTCTGTGACGCTCGATGAAGCAAAATCCCCAAACTATAACATGAACATCATCTTTAAAAACGAGGAGGACCACCTCATGACGCAGGAATATGCACGGACACAGGCTGGTTCTGGTTAATCCCTGGTTTAGTCCAGGTTTAGTCCTAATTCAGTCCAGGTTCAGTCCTGGTTTAGTCCCTGGTTCAGCTCTGGTTTAGTCCCTGGTTTAGTCCAGGTTTAGTCCTAATTCAGTCTTGGTTCAGTCGTGGTTCAGTCCCTAGTTCAGCTCTGGTTTAGTCCTTGGTTTAGTCCAGGTTTAGTCCTAATTCAGTCCTGGTTCAGTCCTGGTGTAGTCCAGGTTTAGCCCTAATTCAGCCCTGGTTTAGTCCCTAGTTCAGTCCTTATTCAGTTCTGGTTTAGTCCCTGGTTCAGTCCTTGTTCAGTCCTGATTTAGTCCAGGTTTAGTCCTAATTCAGTCCTGGTTCAGTCCTGGTTTAGTCCAGGCTTAGCTCTAATTCAGTCCTGGTTTAGTCCCTGGTTCAGCTTTGGTTTAGTCCAGGTTTAGTCCTAATTCATTCCCGGTTCAGCTCTGGTTTAGTCCTAATTCAGTCTTGGTTCAGTTCTAGTTTAGTTCCTGGTTTAGTCGCTGGGGTTTAGTCCCGGGGGGGACGAGAAATGTTTTCTTTTTCCTAGGGGGAGCGTGACAGAAAATAATTGAAAAGCACTGCATTATTCTTCATCATTTTTAGCTCACTTGGATCCTATCGTGACTCTAAAGGGTTTGGGCATCACACTGATACCGAAACTCCAACTCTGTACTCTACTTTTGAATTGATCAATGCTTCCATTACCTTTAACTGAATGTTTGCAGCAGACCCTATAAACGAAGTCCATAGTCTAACACGACATGAGTAAATTGTTTTCATCGCCAGAGTCCACATATTCTCAGCGGCAATAGATTGTTTCCACTTCTATCAATCCATTCTGTGTCCTATAAGACTTCTAACATTGTCAGTTATTTCTATCTTCACTTGTGTGTGCACAGAAATCCATGTGTAGGAAGAGCCCTAAACAAAGCCTGTATAGATTGTGCTCCTGCTCTTGTCTGGCGCTAACAGTGACAATGTGGCCAGCGCTTATCTCAGAGCGAAAGGGATAGATAAGCGCTGTCCGATGGAAAGCTGTCATTCTCTCGTGTTCTATCCTCTGAACACATGTGAATCCGTGTTGTATTGAAGCCGCACTACTGGTGAAGCCGCACTACCTGCACCTTTAAGTGTTCTCCTAAAAGCTTTGTCCCATTGTGCTCATCGCAAAGGTGTCTGTAGGCACTGTGATCAGACGTCTGGGCTCGGCTTGACGGCGTTCTGAGAGCCCTTCCCACTGGGATCAAAACCACGCTCCAAACGGATCCGCAAGCCGCCTCCAGTGTGCCGCTACATCTGTTCTGTCTCTGCCACTTCAGCCCAAAACACTTGATTACACATTGTCGGGAAAGCTCTTTATCCCCAAAGCAGACTTACATTGACTTTGACTGGCAACAAAGTAAGCTGATGCAAAGAATAGCTCTGATCGAAAGCTTAGTTTAAGTCTTTGTTGTTAACACACACCAACGCAGGCTTTTGATTGGTAGGGTCGATGTTATAGATAAATTTAGATACAACTAAATAGCAGATTGTGATGCTGTGAACAGAAAGCAAATCCTTAATGGTCACTGCACACAAACACTTCAGAGACTTGTAGTAGATGTAGAACCACATTTACAGACATTACAATATATTCATACTTCTTAGACTGGGCTAAAAAGCTTGAATACGCAGCCTCTCATAGAATATTCTCCACATGCACGAGGGAGAACCAGCCGGAGGCCCCAGGGGCAGACTCAGGACATGCTGGAAGGACTGTCTTGGCTCGTATGGGAATGTAGTGAATTTCCCTAGTGTAAGTGCCCCTGGGGTAATCATGCAGCCAGGAACGTAACTTTGCTTGCGTTTTATATTTGACCAAGTTTCCGAACATATTAGATTTTACCAAGTTTCCAGTACAACATTTAGGTATTATACTTGTATTTGGTAAAGTTCTTTATTTGTAATTATATGGCGGACGAGAATTCTCATGCTGACTTGCGTGCATCTATTCGCAACTGTACAAAGTGTCTGGCAGCAATTAGTAAGACTTTAATAGGGCGGGGGAAAATTAAATCAAGTTTTTATTGTGATATAAAAAAGAATAAGGTTATAATTGACGATAAAACTAAGACTGCTTAACAATGACTTTTATAATATTGTTTGAGCTATTTATGTTATAGCTGCAAGTTCTTCACAGTAAGTGCTGAAGTTGCCCTAGGTTTAAGCTGTAATAATTAGCCACAATCTCTGACTAACTTGCAAAAAATTTTCACAGGAGCCTTGAGCACCCGAGCAGTAGAAGGCCCAGATCTACCACGACAAGACCCGCGGTGTAGGTTGTGCAAAGAGACGCCTGAGACAGTCCAGCACATAACTGCAGGGTGTAAGATGCGGCAGGGAAAGCAAACACGGAGAGACATAACCAAGCAGGCAGGCAGAGTGTACAGAAACATTTGTGCAGAGTATGGGCTGGAAACCCCAAGGTCAAGGTGGGGAACGCCTCCAAAGGTTGTCGAGAATGACCGAGCCAAGATCCTGTGGGACTTCCAGATATAGACTGAACCTACCAGACATAGTGGTGGTGGATAAGCAACAGAACAAAGCTGTGGTGGTGGACACTGCAATACCGAGCGATGGCAATAGTGGGAAAAAGGAACACGAGAAACTAGAGAAATACAAGGGGCTCAAGGAAGAGCTGGAGAAGGCCTGAAAGATGAAGGTATATGTAGTGTCTGTGGTGATCAGAGCACTCGGGGCTGTATACCCCAAACTGGAGGAGTGGTTACAGCAGATCCCAGGAAAAACATCAGACATTTCAGTTCAGAAAAGTGCAGTACAAGAACAGCAAAGATCACCATTGGTACGATATGACTCAACCCTAGACCTTAAACGAATGTAGCCTATAGTTGTTTCTCTTGAAATAGATAGCTTTAATCTCTACCGTCAAACACTCTAATCAAAGCAATGGACCCTCCACCAAAAGTATTGAGCAGTGCACCTTTAATAATCAGATTCTTTCATGTAGCGATATAGTAGAGATGATAAAAAGAACAGGTTCTGCACAGGTTCATAGTGCACTGGAGGATGACACTGCTCTGTATTTGTGCTCTTCAGTCACTCTAAGTGCAATGACAGCACAGGAACACGTCTCTACTGCTGCACGTCGAAAACAAACCATCAAAGCCACTGCTGCTGACTCCACTTTTGTTTATCTATTAATTTTTTCCAGTCCTCTCAGAGTTGGACCACTAGAGTCTCTCTTTGAAACTCTCCTTAGCTCTGTCGAGTGAGCAACATTTGGAGTGCACATGAATCCACAGACCATCCTGATAATCCTGTCATCCACATGCGGGAGCCATTATCAAGCCGGCACAGAGTCCAGGAAGAAATCAGCCACATGTTCAGGGAGCAGATGTACAAACATTTTGACCCCTGGTAAATGTCTTGTTAGCATTTCTGCCAAAAACACTGGACAGAAATGGGGGAAGTTTTTCGAATTTGTGTTAATTCTCCAGAGGGTGCAACAATTTCCAGTGAGTTATCCAAGTGATATTCTTGGCTTGCATTGCTTGTTGTGATGGGAAATTGATCAGTGTTGCTATGACATGGCTTGTGTTCAACTGTCATTAGATTCTTGGACAAAGCAAAAACATGAAGTGATGCTGTGTTGTTCATTAGCACAAAACAAGTTGGACCTAATTACAACTGACCTCTCCTTGCTTCGAATGGATTAGCTAAAGATGGATAATGTAATAGCTCTTTCATTTCAATTTCATTTTCAGTCTTGGTGTGCACGGTTGCCTCTCTCTTGTTTGTTTGAAAGTGATTTTGTGTTTGAATTGTCAGCATATGGATTGTGTGAATCAGTAAATGGAGAGCATCAGAAATCCATCATGACGATGAAATGAGGTGCAGAGAGAGACAAAGGCAGAGCGTTTGGCTGGAGGTCTGTGAGCTCTGGGAGAGACTACAGAGTCGGGTTTGATCTGTGGAGGGTGCTCTGTCAGAACTGGACTCAGGCAAAGTCTATGCAGAGACGAACAGTCAAATGAGGCTGTATCATGGTTCTAGTGTTTTAAAAAAGACCCTTTGACTTACAAAAATGCCACAAAAGTAGTTAAACACTATGTGGAAAAATAAACCTATTGCCGAAGTGAGAAGAACTATTATTTTGTGCATCCAGATAAAACTATCTGTTCACATAAAATTGAAGTGTCAGATTGAAAAGCAGGGCAGTTAAACTTAAACTGCTCCCATTTGGCCACTGAATTTGCTCTTGGCCCTAATGCTGCAATGGTCTCCACAATGGGTTATGACGCAAATGTTTATCTCATACCACAATTTCACTCCTAGTACAAAGTTTGTAAAATGCAGTGTGTAAATTAGCATCGCAGATCTACCTGAGAAAATGTAAATTGGTAAATGGTTTCTGCAAGGCTTAAGTAAATGTTTCTGCAAGGCTTCCGCATGAATAAAATAGCAGGAAGTGAAACTGGAGGGGACATTTCAGCTAATGCCACTTTGCAGTTTGCCTGTAGACTAATGGCCCCGTGCAGCCCCCAGCAGCCTGGCTGACTAATGCCCCATCGCCTCACACTAAGCCAGACTTGTAAATACGCTGCCTCGGTCCGCTGTAAAACTCAACAACTGTATTTTTACCACCATGGGAGATGACGATCTTTCCCACAGTTTCTAATGTCCCTGAAGGGCTGCTCTTAAAAGGAGATAACCAAATAGGCAGAGAACTGAGTCATGTCCCAAAGAGCTGGCCAAAAGTGTCCGGCTGTGGTTAGTGTAGGCCGGGGAATGAATAATCACGTACAACTAAGAACAGGATGCACTCGCTGTAATGGTGATGGATGAGTATCAGAGACACTCATCGACACTCTACAATTTTACACACTTTTCCAAACTTTTTTTAACCGCCTGTACTAGTTTCAAAGGTCCTTTCGAGTCTCACTTTTTGGCACAGTTCGCTGTAGCATTCGTCATATTGTCAAAATTGCTGTGTAAAAATAAAAACCTAACTTCAGGTTCCAAATTCCTACTTTAGACCAACCCTTTTAAGCCATTTACTGCTTTTTACTGCTTTTCATGTACCGTGTGTAAAAATATAAATATATTGCACCTAAATGGACTTTGGAGATGATGAGTGCATTGCGCGCTAATCTCTGCCGAGCTGCTAACTCCGGCCCCCGTCCCAGCTGAAGGTTAATGAGCTGTTACATATTTAACAACTGCCATGATTAGCCATGTGTGGAGGCACAATGGTTCACAAAATCCCAAGCAATTTGCCAAATGGTTGTAAAATATGCCCACAAATCATGCATAGCAGCCCACGGTACCAGGTTCAGAGCGATGTGTTTTACTGTAGTTCGAGTCAAATGATCTAGTCAAACAGAGTCAATAAACGACTTGTGGAGAAATATAAATACTTTGTTCACCTTCTTTCAGTCTGTTACATTTGTACAGGTAAAATGCTGTTTTTTTTTTACTATCTTAAAAGAACAAACTAAAAAAAACAAAATCATATTACATATCACATCCAACTTATAATTATATATGATATTTTTGGGCTATTAAACATATATTAATATTGCCTGGAATTCTCCACATTATGGCATTGAACGTATCCTTGTATTTATTTCATTCTGTGTTTTTATTGCTCAAAAGTACCTTGAAAAACCTACATTCTGACCAGTAAATTGGCATGGTGTCACTGCCTGCTTTCCCCAGGTAGATTAATGCCCTACTGTGGACCATTTCAGACAATCTTCATGGAAACTAGCAGTTGGCAGACACTGCTGAGAAGTTACGCAGTGTACCTTTAACGTAGGTGTTATAAATAGGGTGACCAGACGACCCTATTTACCCGGGACAGTCCCAGTTTTGAGCCCTGTGTCCCCTGTCCCAGCAGATTTAACCAAAACCAGTGATTTGTCCCATTTTTATACAAGAAATCGCTCAGATGTCTCTATTTTTGACTAATTTGATACCCACCAACAATAAAGAGAAGCATAAATTGTCACTTGTTTTGGTAAAATACAGAAAAGCTGCTTAAAAATGACCAAAACAAAAAGAAAATGTGGCTATACTGAGTCACATTTTCGTCATGAATGGACCATGTGCGTAACAATTTTCCTTAATTACACACCCATTTCACAATTTTATTTTTACCAACCACTCCGTCCGTGTTTTTTATGCTGAAAATCCGGTCACGCCAGTTATAAAGCTCACGTTAACTGTACTTAGAAATGCCCTTCCACAAACAGGTCCTTTGTCCTTTCTGACTTAACATTGTTTTTCTCGTTGTTGTCTCCTAGTGGTAATAGCCGCCGCACCGCCACAAGCTGCTGTTCAAGAGATGTGCTTCATTGGATAAGACACATTGTAAAAGTCGAATAAACCAACCAAAAATACAACAGCACAACTCCACGGCCCCTTCCAGTACACTGCGATGTGGAAACTGAGTCTAATAACCTGCCTTAAGCAACTGGGCACTATTTTCATTTTTCGAGTCAACTTAACAATTCCAGTGGGACAAATGGTTTTAATAAGCAGCTTTATTTAAGAGAATTTGATCCACATCCCAACTGAATATGAGTCTGACTGCTTTCATTCCCCCCGTTATCATTTATTATCCCGCATTACCACTTATTACAATCATTTAATGGATGTTGATTTTTACCACCTGCATCTGTAGTTTATTAGTCCCTCAGAGACAAAGCAATTTCAGAGTTTATTGTTCAGGACATTGTTTGTGTTATGCCTGTAATATGATTCATTTTCTTCACACTTTTTTAGCAAATTAGCATTGCCGACATGGTGGAATTAATCTCATTTGATCCATAAAATGTACTAAACTTTTTCAGTAACATCACGGTTTGACCCCTTTGCAAGCATTTCACAAACAAAGCACAGATTTTCATAACTTGGCCTAATAAAAATAAAGATTTCACTCCTGTATGTTATGGGCCAGACATTCGACACTGTACTGTCAAGCGGCAACCTGAGCTGTATGATTTGCATTGTTACCTTAAAACGTCTGTCTCCGCTATATATTTTCCCCTGTGATATTTTTAAACATCTTAAGACAAGTGCTATTCTGGTGGTGCTGCTGTCTGAGAGCACCACAGAGGGGGTCCTGGGGAAGGGGGGGGGGGTTGTGACAGGCTGTCAGACTATAGGACCGCCTCACAAAGACAAACACAGGAAGCAGTGAAAAAGGGATTATAGAAAGAACTTTACTTTACAATGAGGAGTCAATGGGTTGTGACTGAGCCTGGGTATTGTGCTGAGCATAGGTTCTGCACATTTTAAAGCTGGAGAAGTAGGTTAACTAGTTTGTGTCATGAAATGTCCATTAACTCAACTTATATATAAGTTCAGTTCAGTTCATCTTTATTCATTCACTCATTTTTAAAACAGACAAGGACAATGACAAGACAAAACAAACATTTATGTTATTAAAAAAACGCCATACCAGTGTCTCCACATATCGGACTGATGTCGTATTGCTCTGAATCTTTGTGAGTGACATTATCATTTCATTGTCCGATTTGTTCAGCCTGAAAATAAAACTGCACAATAAAGTTCTTAGTAGAGCTTGCAATGTGTTCACTCGTGCAGTAACAAACATCTCCGTCGCATTCATCCATCGTGGCCTCCTCAAAAGCACCAATGTGGCTCTGAGACCAGTTCTTTTGGCTCTCAGGCTTCCAGGTGAATTGGCCCATACTTTCACAAGTCGTACTTTTTACTGCATGTTTTTGAAATCTACCTTGATCAGACAAATTTACTGTGTCCTTTTGAGGATCTAAGCATGAACAAAGGTCTTTTCATTCAACCATATTCATTCAAACCTGTTATAAATGCACATATTTGAATTACTCACTGTTTTGACCATCAGTCTATGGCCCTCGATCGGTCCTCACGCTGGTCTGTGTTGTAGGCCACTTGTAGTCTTTGCAAACTGTCTTTTTTAAATTAATCCAAACGTGGGCAGTGTACCACGGTGTACAATATGATTCAAACAAGAACAACTTTACATCATTTGTACAAGAGCCAAGAATACGCAGGAATATGTCAATAATAATAATAATAAAAACAACATTGTAAACCTAATGACCCAACTACGCAACACAAAAAACACTGATGTATTTTTATTAAGGCCACAGAATGATGAAGTAAAGTCTCTGTAAATGTAGCTTCTCCTGTAATGTTAACTGGCAAATTAATAATAAAGTACCTAGTGACATTTTTACATGGTATCATTTGGCTTTATACATTCAACCTTGTCAGGAGTAATTAGCGCCTTGTCCTCAGACAGTGATAAACGACATGTCTGTGGGCCGTGTGGTTGGCCTTTACTTTACACTGGTGGCATTTAATGGACCCAATCCTAATTAGATTATTCAAAGTGATTTAAGAATGACATTAATGTTTGGCTACCGACCAATGACAGTAAATAAGAGTGAACTGTGATGGCTGAGGCTCGCTTTGGGGATTATGGTTCCAGTTAAGGATTGCCCCAAGAAACATCAACATCAACTCGAATGACATTGCAAGGTACATGTGTAAAAACAAACAATGTATTTATTTATTTATACGGGTTTCAACACGTGGACGTTGGCCACAGGAAGAATCATTTGTTATTTTTGCGGATGTTTGTTCCGCGGTAATGACAGGTCAGAAGAACCTCAATTATAGTCACTAACATGTTTCAGAGGCCTCTATACTTAGACCAGGGGTCGGCAACCTTAAATACTCAAGGAGCCATTTGGAGCAGGTCCCACAGAAAAGAAAACACCCGCGGAGGATAACACTGCATATAAATGAGGATAACACTGCATATGATTATTATTCTGTCTGCTCTGTATAAAAGACTATAGTGTGTTGCATTTATGAAATCAATAAGAATACAACACAAATAATCCACTGAGTTGTGTGTTTTAGTCCGACAGAAGCTGAAGCGTCAGCACCGAGCTGTTTTCAGCGCAGTTTATGCAAATCAGGCCATGCGGTTTTAAGTTTCATTTTTCTAAAATGGAAACAAATGTGCGCAAAGCTGCATTAAACATTAATATTATTTTCTATTGTTTATTTGAGTCCTGCTTGTAGGAAATAAAAATCCAAGCTTAAATTATCCACCTGCAGCGAACCAAAAATGCGTCTGCTTCTGTTCCGTCATCATTTTATCTCGTGTACTGGAGCGTGAATGAATCTAACCACGTAGCATTAAACGTGCTGTTTTCTTCAGAAACTTTTTTTTCTTGGATTTGTCCATCATTTACCTACCAGGGGTCGAAAAGCTCAATAAATCCTGCTGCTGGTGTAGGTGCCGGTAAGTCCGGGCGGGATACCTGTCGGGTGTCGCACATCGCGGCTTTGACGCATATTTTGAGCAACAAAAATATTAAAAACGTTTTATTTGAATGTTACAAAATTACCATTATCTACAAATTTAGAATAACATTTAAAAATGAACTAACTAAAATAAAAATACTATGTAATTAAATACTCATTATTTACTTTCCAGAGTCACAGGGGCTACAACAGAAGGAGGAAAGAGCCGCGGGTCGCCAACCCCTGACTTAGACCTTACACTGACCTGGGAACATTTTCATCTTAAATAAACAACACATTAAGTCACTGTAAGTCTGAAAATATACAAAAAGTGAACCAAAATTAAAATTGGTCACTTCCTACTAAATATATTTTAAAATGTACATGATTAAAGTTTTCTAATGGCAGGCAGCTTGCTTGACAAACAAAGCTGTAGTAAGAATTTAGGGAGAAAAAAAGACCAAAATGACTGTATTTTAGAACATCTGGGGGCTAATTATAAGTCACTGTGCCCTCTGCAGAGAACTAACTGTAACCTCTAACTCTGCATGTATCCTTGAAACTTTCTGTATGTGTCAAGTGATAATAATAACATGTAATGGAAGAAAAGATTCGGTATGTAAAGAAACTATATGACGGCATCCACAGGCAACACACGGCACCTAAAGCGTGACATGTCGAGCAGTTGTAACATGATAGTGGTTATTATTACATTATCCACGGTTGGGACCTTTTCGTGTTTTCCTTCGCTTGGCTGCGTGTGGTGGTGCGCCCAGGGGATTAGCAGGTTTTTGGGGAGCACAGCACTAGCTCGGGGCGAGGCAACAAATCACCACGCAATCCTGCAAAAACACACAGAGGACATATTTTAATTTGTCACCTCAGTGCCTCTCCAAGTCACTTTGAAAAACTCCCAGTTCCATTTCAGCGGATTTTATGTTCTAATCCACCAACATCTGATCCGGCCCGTGGTTTAGGCCTACAGTGCTACAAATGTCCCCGTAAGGAGGCAGTGACGGAGCAATCGTGTTCCTGATAATTAGTCCTGGATTAGGTCTGTCAGGATTTGGTTCGGTACAAGCGCAGGATTAAATAGAAGATCCCACATGCAGGAGTCATGTTTCAGCTCACAAATGCATTTTACGGTGACAAAATTTGAGCTGAGGTGAATTTGTTCACGGTCAGATTTGGTGTCTGGGAGCAGTCAGCACAATTATAATGGAGTTCACTAGAGACTAATAGAAGAGTGCTTTACAGGCCTCTGCATCCGCTCTGCTCAACCCTCAGGGCGCCATTAGAAAATGAATTTATCATTTAGAAGTTACAACAACAAGACTATCAATATCTTTATATTACCTGGTCATAAGATTTTTTTTATGATGAGATAAAAGAGTTGTTTATATGCAACAAATATGACAATTCATGGTGGATTTTTTTAGCGCACTTAAAGGGGAACTCCGGCACTTTTGAAGTTAAAGTCCATTGCTAGAGGTGGTTAAATACTGTCAGAAGCCAAAAAACAGCACAGATCAGCGTTGCCTCGGTGGAGATCTCACTATTGCAGTGAGTCTGTCAAGGCAACAAACTAGATAGCGATGGGGGCAAGTTCTCAGCTTCCACGTAAAATGCTTAACACCACTTTCTAACCCATCTTACAACAGCCATGAGTCTAACAAACAAAACGCTTTGCCTGGCTCACTCATTATTATAAAACAACTTTATAAGCAGCCTTACCTTGCTGATTTCCCACTGCACATGTGAAAGCCCAAAAGACTCTATCTAATCCCATTTATTTACGAGTGAATTATATTTTTTGAAAATACTAAAAAAATACAGTCCCGAACCATTTTCTTTCAACAACTCTCAGTTTCTATTGTTCTTCATCATCAGTAGTCGATCCTCACTTGTTGCTTCTGGCGGCTACTAGTTGCCTGTCGCCACTGGAGTCGGCAATCGAGTCTTTTGGACTTTCGCAAAGTGCAGTGGGAAATCAACAAGGTAAGGCTAAGGCTGCTCATAAAGTTGTTTTATAATGTCACTAATGAGTGAGCCAGGCAGAGCGTTTTGTTTGTTAGACTCGTGGCTCCGGGCACTCCGGTTTCCCCCATCAACCCAAAACATGCTACATAGGTCCAGGGAGAATAGCTGATAACTAATTGTAAGTCAATTAAATACAATCAGTCAATTCAAATACTGTCTAATACATTCTTAAATACTAATAAAATACAACACTAAATGCAATACTAAATACAATCAATCAATTAAATGTTGTCCCACTTTAACTATGGCTTTTCACTGTATGTTTTAATCTGATTTAATTTGTTTATGCAACCTTGGGTGTCTAGAAAGGCGCCTAATAAATAAAATGTATTATTATTATTATTATTATTAAAGTTCCTGAGGTGCTCCCATTAGACATACTGGTATGAAATTAAAAATATTTTAATCCACAATCCTGAGTAGTAGCGTTAGTATTTAAATGTTTCATATTAAATTCAGAATGTGGGCTGTGAGTAGCTGATCTATGTGTAACCAGAGAAGGATTTTCAATATTCTCCTGAACTATTTTAACTGCAGTACGGTGTAGCTCTAGATTTTTATGGATCACTTTTATGTACCATTAAACTTAGAGGCTTTAAGTAAAACCCTGCAGAGTTAGTGCTGGGAGTTATATCCCATATTACTCTATATAATGTAATGTATAAGCACTGATTCTTTCTGTTACAATGCGCTGGGAGTCTATTTCTAAAAAGGTCAGGAAGGGCAGGTTGAGAAAGGACTCAGAAGTGCTTCTATGTGAATCTATACAGAGCTTCCGCCACCTGTCCCATCCTTATGTAGGGAGTTGTGTATTAATGCCAGCGCTGCTCTCTCCTCTCCATATTTTGTTAATACTTCTCCTTTCCCTGTCCTCAGCTATGTTCTGGCCTCCATGAGTTTTGTAGGTTTCGGTCTGATTTCAAAAGGAACACCTGCAGGGCTCCAGCACAGTGAAAAGGAGGATGAATGGAGTTTGTCGAGAGGGTCCCAGCGTGTGGTGAAAAACTGTGCCATAAATCACAAAAAGAAAATGAGTGTAACTGGCAGAGGTGCAAAATCACATTCAAGTCATTAATTCTACCTACTTTGTTGTACTTTGTTTTGACACTGTCCTTGAGTGATATTTTAACAGATCTTGTTGCTTAGCAATTATACTTTTTAAAGACATCTGCAAACACAAGACTATTTAACACAAAAAACAAAAAAGCCACCCTTATAATCCCCTGTAATAGAGGTTAATATTGTGGATATATTTGGAAAAACACACAGAGAAAAGTTTTATATTTGCACGACTGCCACGAAGCCTTCTGTCCATCCAGTGCACACGTATTGTATTCTTCATTCACTTTCTATTGTGTTTCATTCCCCGTCTCTGTCATGCAATTGAAAGCACAGCGCACCGCCAATCAGGGGGCTCTCGGCATGTTCCCAGTCCACCCTGGCTCATCTATTATTGCTAGCATGAGCCAAGCAGCAGGATGGATGTAGCCGCCCTGTCTACACCAACCACCTACGGTACATTCATGGACAAATATACCCATTTCCTCTCCTCACTTTTTATTTGGAAAAATAGCTTCACCGAGAAGTATGTTGTTTTCTTGGTCCTGTTTGGCTCTTCCATCTCATGGCAGCGGGACGTGGAAGGACAAAACAGCATGAGCAGTGTTCTTTCTTATATTTGACTGTCAGTCCTGTCCGATGAAATGAAATGATGGGACTGCTATTCTCTCACCACACATCGGAAATGAATGAAGTTTGATTCTCCCTTCCGAACTAGTTAAATCTTTACCCTGGACTATCTACAGTTTCTTTCTGGTGTTTTGGGAAGAGAGCTCATCCCAAACTTTTTTAATCTGCTAAAGTTTTCAAACAAAGTCTTCAACATTTCAGCAAGTACTGTGATTCTTTGAAAAGTTCCCTGCACTTTTGATTATAGTTAGTTTTGTTCAAACCCCTCCCCTAAAGTCTTCAAGTTAGTTGAAACTAAATTACATTAAAGTTAAGGTGCACTTTATTGTCCCCGTGGGCTCATCTTCTTGATCTTGTTGCTAAGCTTGATCAGGACTAACTGGAGTATTTTACAAACTGTGCATGTTTTGGGTTGATTGGGGGAAACTGGAGTGCCCAGAGGAAACCTACAGACATGTGAAGAAATGTGCAAACTCCACACATAACAGAACCTCAGTCACCGAGTCGCCTAAATAACAAGGCCAGATATTTCTTACTAGGCAACATTCCTCTTACACACACATATACAGTATATATTTTAAACAAACGTCCATTGATGCATCATTAATGTTAACATAAACATGGTTTTGAAGATGGGCAATTGTTATATTTCCATTATATTTCTTTTTTTCAGCATATGTTCCAATTGTCCACCATATATCTATTATTTTGCCTTTGTTACATTTCTGCCCTTCTCCACACAATGACCCACTCTGAAACTAGTCACTTTGTTCGGATGTGAGTGTGTGGTGGAGAGGTTTGGCTCTTTTATTGTCCTGCGCCTCAAGCCATTGGAAGGTGTTTACAAGTGTCTTTTTGTGAGCGGTGATAATAGTCATTTTGACCCCATCCGTCACATAGTGCAGCACCTTTAGCAAACGCCTCAAACCCTCATCCAAGCCGACATTCAGCGTGCCCTCAAAATGCTACTTTTTGCCTTTACCTTGTGGTGAATGACTGTAATTTCACATCCAGAGCCCCGAGCAGAATTTTTGATGGCCCTCGGGGGGAGCTGGGGGAGGGGAGAACAGAGAGAGGCCGGGGATTGAGACAGAGGGGTAAAGCCGAGCCCTGACCTAAATGTGGCTCTCATTAGGATGGCCCGCGCACTCCCTCATGTTCTGCGCTGCTTTTGTGCTCCCAGCCTGGATTTCCTCATCCCTCTGCCCACATCCATTCATTCATGTGGCCGTTTCATCGGATTCCCTTTACATGCTACTCGGGACATTTAAAATTATAATTTCATTTCCGATATTGCTGTAGAGATATGCCATGACCCACAAGCTGGGATATATTGTATATTTGATGTTCATTTATTCCATAAATTGAATTTCTAAAATAACTGCTGTGAGCAAAAATTGCACCGGAAAATCTGAATAGGTGCAATAAAAATGTGTTTTAAGATCTGATCAAAAATCCCTAATCTGAGTTATACTATTATTTAGTTGTAGAATACTGTAAAATTACTTCTTTGATCAAATTATTACACTAAAGGAAACATATCATGCTAATTTCTGGAGCTTTAAACATTTTTTTTTCTTTCATCATTAATAAAATAATAATAATGCCTTACATTTGTTATGTCATTATTCATTCACTCTGTACTCAGTGATTTAAGATACTATTATACCCACAGCTGACTGGGCAGACTGACAGAAGAGAGGCTGAAATCGGCTGTTTTTCCTGCATGCTTTAGTAATCCTGTGTGGTCCTGCACTGACATTAGTGTTCATAAAATTCACATTTGCACCTATATCTGCTCATGGCTCTACTTATTCGTGATCCTTTGAAAAATGTAAACCCATAGTCGTGCACATAAGCTTCAAAATCTTTTTTCACAAATAAAAACACCAGAAGTCATTATACCAGTTTCCTTAATCAAGTCGTTTTAGATCTGCTTAGATTGTTATAGAGTTTACATTTAACAAAATATGAAATACTTCTACATACATATGTGATATACTGTACTACTAAGTATCAGTAAAAAGCATTATACAGTTGTGCTCATAAGTTTACATACCCTGGCAGAATTTGATTTCTTGGTCTAGAAGCTGCACATGGGACGTACTTGGATATTCCAACATGATAATGATCCAAAACACAAAGGCAAGTGGACCTGTCACTGGCTCCAGCAGAATAAAGTGAAGGTTCTGGAGTGTTCGTCTCTTCTGACCTCAGTATCACTGAGCCTCTGGGGAGATTCTCAAGCTGCAGTTCATACAAGAGCCCAAGAATTTACAGGAACTGGAGCCTTTTGCCAAAAAGAACGGGCAGCTTTACCATCAGAGAAAATAAAGAGCCTCATCCACAAGACTCCAGGCTGTCATTGGGTAATTTGTGTAGTTTCTGTTTTAAAAAAGTAGTAGTTTATGATTTAAAAAGAGGAAACACAGTTGTTTGATAATAAATGGCTAAACCCAAGCACTCACCATGAGTGAAAGAAAAGTTTTTGTGTTATCATTCATATTCTCTGAAACATGGCCAAGAAATCATAAATTCTGTTAGAGTATGTAAACTTATGAGCACAACTGTATGTCCTCTTAAAGAATCAAATTATTTTCTGTAAAATTGCTGTTTAACTTGTGACCTTCCTGTACAGACTTTTCCTATGTTCGCCTCAGCTCCTTTTTCTCCACTCTGTTTTTCATGGCACACTGCTTGTGTCTCTGAATTACATCCAGCTGCGGAGGAAAACAACATTATGACAAAATAATATACGAATTCCCCTTTGAAGCCACTGTAGATTGCTATACATCATGTTCTTTCCCATTCTTTCTGTGTTGGCGAAGAAATTGAGGTTGTAACTTTTTTATATTGCTCTACCTGCTCTCGGAGTGGAATATGATTTACTATTAACATGAATATTAAAGGCCTGACCTAGTTTTTTTTTTCAGTTGTAGCAAAATCTATACAAAACAACCACAAAGTAATAAAAGCAGAGATACTGTGGTCCCCCGCCTCATGAACATAGAATGAGGACTTATTAATGTCGGGCTCGGTGTTTGAGACAGCAGCACATTTCTGAATTCACGCACGTCCTAGAAATCTTCGGAAAACTTATTCTTGTAATCTTGTCAAGTGAATAGCGCTGTGATATCAAAGCAGACAACAAAAATATTAATAATTTTGCATTGCCCCATTTATCCCCGAGCACAATTCTTGTTTTGATGATACAAGTGTAGTTTTAAAATGGGCAAACTTTCATTTCAAAATACAAGCATTTATTGGAGTTTATGAGGTTGTCATAGAAATTGAAACTCCAGAAACTTATCTTATACAAAACATTTACAAAAGCAGTATATTGGAGCCTACTCAAACCGCACTTCAGTGCATAAATAACAACATTCCCCATAGCAAACAATTCCAAAGTTGTGTCCTCAGCCTGAATTTCCTGAATGCAAGTCCACCTAAAGTTCCCCTGTATTAAAAAGTATAACTAACCACAACAGTTGCATTCAACCACAAACATAATCCAATAAAAAAAAAAATGTTTGTGCGTTTGGCATTACGATTCCTGTTGGATTGGCATACTTTTACTGTCTCTTCTACTGTACTTGTGTTTGCAACCTACGAAAATAAAAACAGTTTGTTTTAAATGATCACTAACTGCATTTATATTCACATCTTGGGGCAAATTAGAAATGCATTAGCGCTATTATTATGGGAAATTATGAAGCCCATCTGCTTTCCTTTCCTTCCTTGTGACTGACATAAAGTATAGATCCTGAATATTCATTATAGGGAAATTACTGTACAGGCCAGGCACCACAGAAAATGATATTGTAGTATATAATGTATATTATATAATGTGGATTTTAAAAGGAACCTTGCATTTGCAGTGTTTATTGAGATTTATTTGCTGTAATCTTGTTTTCTGAAAGAAAAAAAATTGATGAGGATCGACCTTTACTTCAAATTGATGCAATTTGCTGCCCAAAGGTCACTCGCTGAAGTGATGCTCCTGGATGTTGATTGAATGGATCCATTCTTTATTAAAGGTTGGATCTGTGGTACCAAAAGGTCTGTTCTGTCTCAAAGCTTGGTTATCTTGGTTGAGTTTAGTGTATCAGTTTGGATACTTTGAATCTGATACTTGAAGATGTCATCTAGTCTTTACTTTTATTGAGTGATTGATTAAATTACATAATATGCTTTGGCCTTTTGGTTCCGTACCTAAATTGAGACTTATGTTGGTCTTATCATCTTTCAGCCTCCACATCAGTGTCATTCACATTAACTATACATTCCTAGGCTACAGTATTTGTACATTATAGCACATATACCAGTTAGTTGGGTTGATAAACTCTCCAGAACTGTAAGTATAACTAAAAAAAATAGCTTTTCATTGAAGACGTTTGAATTGCAGCCATTGAGGCAGTCTCCACAGTGCCCTCCCCTCTCCTTCCACTCGTCTTTGCTGTCAGTGATTTCATGCCAGAAACGACATGACGGATGCTAATTCCCTTTTAATGGTTTCAGACTGTATTAAGCCGTGGCCACTTGAATTTTGATGGGCCCATTTAAGCGTGCCCATGTGTGAGTTCTGTCAGGTTGGACGCTGTAGCTGCTGCCTGTTGGACGTCAGGCACAATTAGGGCTAAAGGCCTAGTGCGCTCCATCCATTTGGCCGCGCTACAGTGTGACCTCTCCAGCACACCCCCAGCGCATGAGAGGGGAGCCTGCCACTCGCCGATAAGGGACGCTTCACCACGCCAGCGCTCATTACCTCCCGCCCTACACCCACCAGCACCCCACCCAAGAGCCCAGACACCAAACCTGCTTCCGGACACTCATTTGGAGGGGGGAGAGTGGACGGCTCACCTGTGGACTGATGGAGGAGAGCAGGTGGACAGGAGACGCCAACCATTTCTCAGTAGTCTGGACGCAAAGGGGAGTTTGAATCATGTCCTCAGTGCATATACGCTATCAGCCATTCGTTTTCTCCTAATTAGACATGTGCATCTGGATAGCACAGTAATCAATGCGACATAATAGGTGCCAACAAAATGCAAGTTGAAGTATTTGTACTATCGTTACCCGTTTGACAAGCTCACGAACAAACAATTACCTCGTGCTGCAGTCAGCCACCAAAAATCGCATTGGATGACAAGAAGAAAAATGGAAAGAAAGGACTGTCTGAAATGGAAAAACTAGGCCACCATTCATCCATGTTCCATTTATTAACACAATTACTCCACTTATGAAACGGCCAGTACAAAGAATTTAAATCGTAAGACATACCAAGACATTTGTTGCATAGTATTATATTAAAATGTGATAACTTTTACACTTTGCAACATTACAGCTGTGAAGATGAAGGATTTGACAATGCTCTGTGACTGGTTGGTCATGTATTTTGTTGATTTTACCTTTCTACATTTTGAGTTTGCTTCTGGTAATAGATTTCCCAGAATTAAATTTGTTTCACTCCCGTGCCAATTACGTGCTTTTAGCTTCTGCGCCACACTCATATTTAATGGGAATAATAGCTGTAGTAAGGTGACATGTTTAATAGTGTTTTGGGTTAATAGAGAGTCAGACTGCCCCAGACATGCCTGTCCTTTCTCGGGTCAGAGTCATTGATTCATTAAAATAAGACATGTCATTTCTGCGGAGGGCATCTTGGTCTAGGGAAATATGAATAGATTATGCAAATTCGGTAATATATTTAGTTGACCAGACATTGTTTGATTGTCCTTGGGAAAAAAGGAGTTGAAAATTGACGTTATGATTACTTGATTGGATATGGTTAAGGCCTGTCACGATAATCACTAACTCCACTGTTCAAAATAAGAAAGTTATAATATATTTTGCGGTTCAATATTTATCACGTGTATATTTTCTTCGTAATAGAGGGAAGATTTTTGGCCTTTTTTCCCCGAAAACCTTATTTAATAACAATTTCCAAATTTATCAGCATTGTCAGGATGAAAAACTTAAACTAGAGCAAAAAGCCGAATAAAACACACACAAAAAAATTAACAACAACCAGGTCACATAGTCACAATAAACATGTACCAGATTTTAAAAAGAGAGTGAAATAGAGATCGATCGAATGACAAGAGTTTTATAACATCATTTTGGAACAGAGGGAAAATTAACAAACTCAAGAAACTGAAAGAATGAATCCCACGTTTTCCCACGTTTTCCCACGTTTTCTTAGTTTTTCCATGTTGACAAAATATGTGGATTGTGGGTGGAGCAGGAGACTTCCATTTAAGAAGAAGGCGTCGAGCAATAAGCGTAACAACAGCAATGACATTTTTTTTATACTTTGGGATAGAGGGTTCAAGTGTAACACCAAACAGAGCAGTAATCACAGAAAGACCAATTTTAACTAACAATTTGTGACAGAATATTACATACATCCATGCAGAAGTTCAAGATTTTGCCATTTTTATGCAACTTTTGCTCCACGTCAATACGGTATACCCCCCCTCAGGTCCACAATTTAGCTGGCACAGTAAGTCACCCTCTCCCGGTCACCACCTTGACTAACCAATTTTCTGCTGGAAACACTGTTTAATGATACTGTCTATTTAAAAAACTGGTTTACTGGAATGATCCTTTTTTGTGTAAGTGGCATAATGTTGTTTCGATATTATTTTTATCACAATATTTCCCTGTAGCGATATATCATGCTTCAAAATTTGTTATTGTGACAGGCATAGGTATGGTGACAGAGTAGTTGGTTGGCCATATGATGTAGAAAGTACATATTTTAGGTACTTAGGTTTAGTTGGGTAAACTAGATAGTGTCATGTTTTGAGTGTGATAGAGGACCCCAAAAGCAGAGACAAAGGTGCAGGTAGGTGTTAAACAGGTTTAGTGAAGGGGAATGCAGGATGTGGTGACAGGAGCTGGCTGGAGACATGGACCGGCAGGAAGACACTGGGGGTAGACTCACGGGTCATGGACAGGCTGGAAGATGTGGACAGGCTGGAAGACGACAAGGAGCAGGTAGACAGAGGGCGGCAGGGAATGATGAGGACGTAGACAAGGACGATGTGGACAGGCAGGACGACATGGACAACAGGGAATAGACAAGGAATGAACTGACACAGAACAAAGGACAAGGAGAAGACTTGGGGCCAATCCCATTTCTAATTTTTACCCCTACCCTTTGCCCTTTGAACTGAGAAACAAGGGGTAGAGGTGGAAAGTCGACCCCTACAAATTGGGACACCCCTTCAACAATCACATACGTCATCAGAAGTGTCCGCCAGCTTTTACGTAAACTTACTTTCAGAGCGGAATGACACGCATACTGTTCAGAAGAACTTTGTCTGAGCTTCTCTGAAGGTTAAACCAGTGATATTACATGATATATAATATCGTTTTCAGTTACTTGGGTTACAATATCCAAATAACAACTGTGTAGCATGGATGCTCGCAATTTGTTCACAACTTTATTTCCATGCATCAACCAATCACTCAAGTCACAAATAACGTGACACTAGTGATTTTTTTGTATGGATTTTATTAAGAAAATGACCGTTAGGCATTGGAACAGCATTAAACTTAAGACAATACAGTGGTTATCATAAATTTGAAACCATAAATAATGCAGAAAATACATTTGTGAACTTCTTTGGTCTCTTTGGTCCTGGCAGCAGCGATCTTGCTGGTGATTTGCAAGGCATTCTGTGAAATTGCTGAAAAATCTTGGTTTGGAAGGGTATATAGCCCTGCCACTTTCCCCCTACCCCTACATGCGAACATGCAAAACAGAGGGGTAGGGGAATGTGGTAAGGCCAAGGGGTGTAATGGGATTCAGCCGAAGTAGTGGGGCTGATCGGGCGATGAGCTGCAGGTGAACCACACTGCAGCTTTAGCCCAGCCACACCCCTGGAGAAGTGCAGCTTCAGACACAGAAGGGACACATAACAAACACCAATATACCCTCACAGATAACTTCTATTGATTGATTCCGTTGTGCGTTAAAAAAGGAAATTTCCAATCAAAGTAAGTGTTAAACCTTGACAGGCATAGGTAGGGTGGTAGTAGTTAGTTGGCTGTTACGTGACGTCTTAAGTCTAGGGGTGAAAACTGTCACGAAGAGATGTTATCGGGTCACCGGTAGGAAGCAGAAAGGAAATAAAAATGGGTGAGAACGTTAGCGTGTTAACAAAAACGTTATTTATTTACAAAAAGAAGATTCCGACAAACAAAAATAGATATATAATGAACTAAGGCGAAAACAAGTGCTCCAGCGAGGACCACGGCCCCTCGTCAGGCGCCAGCCCCGGTCTTATATACTCCAGCTAATTACCAGCTGGGCAGGTGCTCCTGATTCTGGGCGGGAGCTGGAAGAGGAGGAGGCAAGGAAGATGCACTCAAACATGGCCCAGCCCATAACATTGGCCATATGATGTAGAGAGTACACGTTTTTTCCAAAGTTTAGTTGAGTAAACTAAATAGCTTCTATTGATTGATTCTGTTGTGAATTAAAAAGGAAATTACCAATCAAACTAAGTGTTCGACCTTGAATTTATAGCCAGAATAAGCAGTATAGATGACAGATGACTGAAATGAAGGGCTCTAATATTTCATTTAGACAATTCTTGCTTTAACAATATTACTTGGATAAAACTTTGTATGCCAGCTGCCGTGTCCATCTGTTTCCCAGCTATTTTCCATCAGGTATAAGAGAAGAAAAAGAGAAGATTTCAATATTTGCTTTGAGATGTTTGGTCAGAGAAATAGAGAAGTGTAAAATTGTTCAGAAGAAGACACCGTATAATTTTGAAGAGAAAATAATGGAATTTTAGAAGGAATCAAATATTTATTGCTATAATTACTACCTTGTCAAATCCAAACTAAACTTTAAAGAATGAAGTGAGGGATGATGAAATGCCAAAAAAACACCACACACATTATTCGTACAACCACAGCCCAGTTTTGCTTTTATTACAGCCTATACTTAATAAATAATAGTAACTTGAATCGTCTGCTTCCTCTGAGAGTTCATTCTGTACTTTACTGTGATTGTTAAAATCGACTTGGCTCTTTCTCTGAGCATGGCAGAGGTTAGGGTTTGGCGGTAATACGGTATCCCGTGGTATCAAAAAGTAGCAACGGTATCCGTTTCATTACCATCATTAAAAAAAATCTGCATAAGGACCTAAAACAACAGCGTGGACTTTCTCCCCTCCGCTCTCTCTCCTCTTCAAACGTCATTACGCTCTGAGATTTCCATCCACACACAGCGTGGAATAAGAAAAATATGTGACTGATGCTTCGTGTGTGATGTTGAGCCGAAAACTTTGCGATGGAGACGTTTTATTGAACGGCGAGAGTCAAGAGGGGATGCGCTGCAGAGGAGAAAGTTCCCACTTGAGGGCATCAGAAAACCAGCCTTTCACGGAGGAGACGGTAAAGCCACACAGCGTCTGCGTTGACCACTGTGCACCTCCGAAACTTTCTAACTACGTGTCAAAACGACAGACAATAAGGGCTATGATTGGTCCTCTCCACCGCTCTACCTTTCCGGTGCTCCGCTCATTATAGACTTTGAGTAATAATGTGTTTAATGCAGTTTTGCGCACATTTGTTTACGTTTTACAGAAACAACACTTAAAACTGCATGGCTCATTTGCATACAGTATAAGTGCTGATAAAAACAGCTCGAGCGCTGACACTCATGCGATCGAATGCGCTGGAAGAGTTTGGTTTGATTAGAACTTGCGCTTTATCTTCGAACATATTGTTGCTATTCTGTTTCTGAATGCTACAAAATAATTCCTAATTAGTCACGGTAATACCATATACCCCGGTAAAATTTTACGGTATAAAAATTTGGATAGCACCCAACCCTAGTAGTAAGAGTGAGTAGTAAAAAGTGCCTATTTTTGCATAGATTTGCATCACATATGGCCCTTACTGTAGTTTGCAAATAAGCCACAAGAGCGGGTAAGTGTAAATATTGCTTTGAACACCACCTTTCTTAAAACCTCAAAGGAAAAATGTCTATTAAATGCAAAAAGCTAATATTTGCAAGTTACCACTATTACCGAAACGGGCGGTATGTCATATTGTACAATGCAATGCTCTTTTCCAATTTCTCCCAATAAACCGCCATCCTAATACTGTTAAGTCATTCTAAAGCAACTCCAGCTAAGTGTTTGAGTGTACTCAGACCACACTGCACTATCGACCCTGCAGGTGAGATGGATTACAACGCACCATACTCATATTTATATTATTGTGAATGCGCAAAGCTGCTGAGCCCATCGCTGACACTTATTTCTCCTAACAGCCTTTTTATCTGAGCGCGGCAGTGGCAGAGACACTGTTTACGGCGCTGGCTCGCAGGTGAATATTAAAGAGGCAAACAGAGGCGAGATAAAACAGCACGAGTTACAAACCACAGCTCCATTCGTCACATCAGCATTCAACCAGCCACCCACGTCCGCTCCCCAAAACACAGCCAGCTCCGGTGAGGACTGATAAATGAGCCTTAAGAAGAGGAATACAGCAAGTGTGAGACTAGTGCGGAGTCAGGTGAGCACCCAGTCAGAAATACAATTTAATTCTCGAACAATACGTTGTATATGAACTGGAAATGAGTTTTTAATACAATGCCACTGCGGTAACTACTTTTAGTTAGTACACTGTTATATTGTGGCAATGGATGGTCTGCAGTATAAGCGACCTTGTCTCAAATGGAAGTTCAGAGCTATTGCTGTGCAGCCTGCACCGCAGTGTATGGCTGTTGTTATTTGTCGGAGCATTTCAGTAACTGGATTCATGACCTCACATTGAACTTTCCAGGCAGACGTAGGCAGGTAACACCATATAGCTACAGTACATACTTTTATTAGTGAAGTGGATGAATATGCTCTGACATTCAAACCGAACACAACATCCTATCAGTCGAGCTTTGGTTCATTTCATATGGATTTGATGGACAATGCTTTTTATTTATTTAACCAGGAAAAAAATCCCACTGAGATTAAAAAACTCTTTTTCAAGGGAGTCCTGGCCAAGAGGCAGCAGTTTAGTACATACATGGGCAAATTTTGAAATATAAAAAATACTATTTTCTATTGAGCAAATATTTACAGTTTCAGGTGCATAAATCTATGTTTAACATTTATATTAAGCAATTTTGTGTAAAATGTCATGTGGTGCGACTGTTTCACTAACAAGGACCACGCCAGCAACATATTGCTGAAGCAAGAGTTTATTGTAAAGAGACGTGGAGGGCGGGTCGGCTGGGTTGAGACTCAGGGTGGGGGTACAGTCTCAATCTTCACATGGCCTAGCAGGACCGGGGACCCACTCATGGGCATCTTATATTTGAAATACAAACAGGTAGGAGTTGGGAGGGTGGGGTCGAGTTATTCGGGGCAAACTGGATTGTCGGGATAGGCTGCAACAAATAGGCTTCTGGGAAATTGAGGTGTGGTAGAAGTGAGCTGTGATTTGCTGAAGAGGAGGCGAGGGCGTTTGAGGAGTGGCCCTGCTCCTGAACCTAAGTTAATCATATTAACTACATTTTATTTTCTAAAACAAGGTTGGGATATTAATCTAAGTTCTAAGTAATATGAAGTGTATAGAAACAAACTGTCGGTATTTCTTTAGATTTTTAATTCATTGATATTTTCTTTTGCTGTTCAAAATGACAGTCACCTGCTTGTGTTTGATGAACAAACTACTGCCCTGGAAAATGCATCAAATGAAGAAAAATGCCTAAAGAACCATTCACCCAAGTCAACTTTTCTGTTATTAAAACTCTAGCCATAGAATCACTGCTGTTATTAGTCACACCACATGAGATTAGAACACTTTAAGAACACTAAAGAAGAAATAATGATTTCTGAAAAAATGACTTGGTTCCATGGAGGTCAGAGGTACTACAGAAATGTGGTGAACTATTATGAAATTTGAACCCTTTTAACTGAGGAAATTGCAACTGGACAGCATCATGTCATTGACCCACATAACAAACAACAATAAAATGACATGATTGCAGGTTAGGAACAACAAGTGTAAATTACTGAGACAGTCTCTGATGCTTTCACCTGAGATTTAAAAGCATTTAAGGACACGAGCTCAGTCAGTTTCCAGTGTTTGTGCAACATGTTCAGGGTGGACAAAAGCTTTCTTCCCCAGCTCTCTGCGGGCATACGGACTAGAAAGCAACAGCTGATCAGTAGATTGCAAGAAGTACGAGTCAACACTTCTCTGCGTGATTAAAGTACAAATATAGTGAGGCAGAAGTCCAAGCACAGCCTTGTAAAGAAAAGTATACCAATGTCCCTGCCTCCTAGTTGACAGAAGCCACATTAACAGCAAACATCTGTTGCCGTAAAGCTGAGAAAATGCTGTATACAAAGGACTTTATATCCAAATTAAAACTACTTTGTAAGTTTGAAGATCTCACACTTCTGTCCCCAGACGACTGTGTTTGTTTTGCTTGTGAACTTAAGTAACTTTTCATCTTCATAAAGAGGTTACACGCTCTGATTTTACCTAATGAACTATAGCATGCTGAGATACTGACAGACTGGAATATCCACTGGGAAAGCTCCAGTAGAGTTGACTGATGGATTATTATTCTCAATTGTGTGAATGTAAAAATATTTGAAATGCAAATGTCAATTCTGTTTATAAAGCGTGCTGTTTAGTTTGCACCAACAATTCTGAGGCCATTGTAAATCGGCACATTTTATCTTTTTCGCTGCTGTTATTCTTCATGTTTTTCTTTTGATCGGATTGTTCTGTTCCTCGCCACGTTTCATCCTTCTCCAGTGTTTAGATTTGATGGTCTCCCGGCATTTCTTTTTATTTTTGACGCCATTGTCTGTTGTGGTTTTCAGCTGCATTCTGAACTTGACGCTCTTGTGTGAAAGCATTTGAATAACAAGGTCGAGATAACAGCTTTTCAAGAAATGTGGAAGGAGCTATCAAAGTGAAGCTCCATACCATTGTTTACTTGCATGTTTTATTTGGAAATGTCTTAACCTTGTATCCTTTCTTTACAAAATGGCTGTATTTTCTCTCTAAGGAGCATGTCTGTTGGAGGTTTAAAGAAATTATTTAACAAACCTCATTGTGCCCCTCAAAAAGTCAGTTTTCATTTTGATCAGATTTTCTGTGGACATCACAATTTCAGAAATGCGTGCAGAACATTTGCAAAGTATTCCAATTCTTTTGATTGCTCTAAATCTGCTGAACCATGTTTCAGTCTAGTTTTGTTATTTCTAAAGTGTACTTAACAAACTTGAGTTCATTTAATAGTTTCTAAGGCCAGCCTTGACCAATAGACCCTTTATATTTCCTGATGTAATGCAATGTACATTTTTCCGCTGTGTTACTAAATAATACTCGCACTGTATGCAATGGCATGTCCGTGACCCTTCCATCCTTCATTTTCTTCCTGACTTCTTATTTCTTGGTTTCGTTCGCTGTCTAACTCAAAAGAAGGCAAGAAAAGTTGGCTACATGAATATCCAATCCCCAAAGCTCCAGAGACATTTCATTAGACAAAGATTCAAACAGATAATTGCTCAAACTCCCAACAAAGCTTCAACAAAGCATCTTTGAAGTAAATCAACACAGGCTTTATTGTCGTTATTGTCATGACATTCCTCCATTTCTTATAAACAAGGGATCAGTGGCAATTAAACGGGCCATTAGTCGTCTTGGGGCAAACTGTGGTAGGACTGATGCATGTGATCAGCCTGGACGGCGTGCCTGTCTCAGTGTGAGGGGCCATTATAGGGCCAGTATCAAGACAGGCCGGAGTCAGCTGTGCATAATGAAGCACGCCTTTTGGATGGTGTTTGAGCTTTTCAAGAGAATTGTAGCCCAAAGGTATAGTGTTAATGTTGACGATAAGCGACTGTATGGAGAGAGTTATTAACATTAATTAGCTCATTACCATAGCAACTGTCAGTGTGTGAGATGTGATCGATGGGTACGTTTGTTCAACAGTCTTGGTTCATTGAAAAGGCGATGAAATGTATCAGCTGTCTAAAGTCTGAGGTGAATCAGGGCTAGGAGATGTGACAAAAAATGGATCAGAATTCCCAGTGATTTTGATTTTTGTCTTAAAAATTGCATTAATACTATGGGTGTAACAGTACACAAAAATCACGGTCGGTACATATCTCGGTTTTGAGGTCATGGTTCGGTTTGTTTTCAGTACAGTATGGGAACAAAATGCAAAAATGTCACATGTTTGAATGATAAAATGCAGAACTTTTTTACCCCAAAAGGCCCCTCACCTTGTGTATGGTTCGGTTCGGTCCTGGTTTAGACCTGGTTCATTCCTGGTTCAGTCCTGGTTTAGACCTGATTCAGATGTAGTATTATATGTCTGCCATGTAGTGCAGGGGAGCTCGAATGAAATTTGACTCCCTATTTGACAAAATCATGCATTTTATTCGGCATCTTGTCGACTTAAGTCAACACAACCCTGCACCAAACGGTTTGGTATGAATGCCGTTACACCCCTAATTAATTATGTCATGTTCATAAACAATAAAATAAATGTGCAAAACAACATCATTACATTTATTAACTGAAATCTAAAACTAAAAAACTCTTCTTCTAAAGTCTAAACTCTCCTCCAGCCTACTTTCTTTGTTGACCTATCAAATAAAAAGACTTTCTTCGTTAATATTCCAACTACTCTGTGAATGTGTGTTTAATTGTACGTGTCCTTATATTGTGAAAAAAAGGTTGTTGTGTCTGAGTACAACAATTAAATAGTAGAGCGTGGGGTGCCTCAAGCTCCCTGCTGTGTGATGCGCTATTATAAATCAACTGTCACTGTGAAAAGTTTCTCGACTATATATCTTTCTTTTGCAACGAAGTTTAGTCAATTTCGTCTAAACCTAAACCTACTGTGCCCCATTACTGACCTGAAACTGAATTTTATACAATCATTTTTTTTCTTCTTTTCTTTTTGACAGACTAAAAGCACAGAACGGAAGCTATGATGGATTTGTTTTAGAAAATGAAGAGGAGACTGAGAGGCTGATGGGGATGGTGGTTATACTGCTACGGTAGAGTCGGGGGGGATTGTTGTAGAATGATGTTGGGTAGGAAGTAGGCCCGGGCAAAACATCGATTTAAAATAAAAATCGAGTTGGCAAGTCAAATCGATTAGTTTTTTCAGTCGTTTTGTACATTTTGGATTTGCCAAGACTTCCTTTCTTTAGTCACTTCCTGCAGTGCGTCTCTCACTTTTCCCCCGAGAACGGCACAAGTCATCACATCACTGTCACAGAAAGAACGCTCATTTAATCCACTGAGTCGTGTCCTTTAGTCTGACAGAAGCTGACCACATCAGTGCACAAGGAAATAGCTGCTTTTTCCCCCAGCGTTTACAGTTTATGCAAATTAGCCATTCGGATTTAAGTTTTGTTTCTGTAAAACGTAAACAAATGTGCTAAAGCTGCATTAAACACATTATTATCTCAAATGGGCTGATGTGGCTCTATAGTGGTTATGGTTTATATGTTGTAGAGTTGAGTTTATTTATGCAGATTAGTAATAATAGTAATAATAATGATGACAATTTTAATATAAAAACGTTAATGATTAATTGATAATAGTTTGTTTATTCTCCGTTTATTCTCCTGACAATCGATAAAGAAAATAATCAAATGCCCATCCCTACTGTGTACCATATGAAATGCTTCCACTTTATTCAGTGGAGAAGAGAGGTTTTCACAGCACGGTGAAAGTTTTGGATGCTGCTGTACGGTTGAATCAAATCGTGAATTGAGTTTTTTAGGGAAGAAAATCACCCAGCTCTAGTAGGAAACCAAAATGAAACAAAGCTGGCATAATGTCCAATTTACCTTCAGTATACCTTATGTTTTTATAGATACTCACTAGTCACAATTACTGCCCCATCACTTCTCACTCTTGCAGGCAAGCTATATTTTTTATTTTTTATACTGCACGTTAGTTCGATATGACACTGAATAATGCACTTTCCTGTAACGCAGAAGCTTTATCCAGGTCACCTCTTTGTTCAGGCGTCAGATGGACCTGATCTTCAGCCTCTCCCTGCCCCTTTTCGCCCAGTACTCCACAGACCCCCTCGGCTCTTTTAGACATGATTGCCTGTTCCACTGAAGCCCCATCCACTCACACCTTTCCCGAGCCCTTATCCACGCTGCTTGACTGATCGCCAGGAAATTGCACCGGAGACGACAGTAGCTCCTTTAACAATTTCATGGCCTACTTTGGCTCAGATAAGAAAAATGCTCCGGACACAGATGGAGAGTGAATGCACCAGTCAGCCAGCCCCCTGCTTTAGAAGATATTTTTAGGAGATATTTGTGTTTACTTTTCGCCTCAGAAACTTTTCTTGCAGGTAAAGTCTCTTATTGTGTCATCTTTTTTATTTAATATTCCTTTAAAATTGTGCCTGCTGGTGCTGGGGTGGTTTAAGGCGTTGCACATATGTGGTTTTTACCGCCTTGAAGTTATAGTTTCTCTCCTCCAGTTTTTCTCTTCCACAATTTTACACTATAATTGTCATATCCAATAAAGCGTTTGTCTAGAAAAACCTCCTTTAAAATCTGCAAATTTGCAGTAACCTACTAATTGAGTAAGCACAGTTTATAGGGTGTCTGACGATACGATACATATCATGATATGCATGTCACGATTCAATACATCATGATATATATCCTGATACTAAAACAATGGATGATATATTACAATTTATTAATAATTACTTCTAATAATATTGTCAACTACACCTTCACGAGAACAAAACTGGATGAAATATGATTTATCACCTTTTTTATCACCTCATGAGAACAGTGATGCAACTAATGAACTTTAGTGAAAAATATTATTTAAAAAATTGATTCAGATGCATTCTGAGTAGATCTGAGAACTGTGCCATGAAGTATCACGATATATATCACTGAATCGATTTTTCTTACACCTCTAATAGTTTGGCAATCGTCATTCAGTCATGAATTTCTATGCCTGAATTAGAAAAACGGTTAAATTGACTTCATAGTGCTGTTTCTCTTGTCTGGGATCTAAAATATATACAAGATGTGAGTCTGGTCACATCTTGGTAAATCTCCCCATTTTCAAATTGCTGTGACTCACCGGTGGATTAGCCAATGGAGACACACATGGTTCATCCGTACGGGAAAAAATAAATGAAAAAAACACCACGAGGCTGAAAAACATCGCGGATTTCTGTAGAATCAATGGGCCAAGACTAAACTGTTGATCGGAGGGAAGTTAAATTTGATTTTGTTTGTAAATCGTAGGTGACCAATGAGCACTTTCGTTTAACACACGTCACAAAAAAAAAATAATAATCTGACTGCGTGATCACGTTTGACTGAGCTTGAGACACAAAAAAGGGAGTGGGGATCAGACTGATAGTAAAAAAGTAGTAAAAATACTGTAAACATGTTTAAAAGCTACAGAAGAACAAACTTAATCTCAGTGGAACTTTGTCATCTTGGATCCACTGAGCTAATGTTCAAATATTGCAGCCTGTAATGAGGTCCAATTAGAATTTCCTTCCAAAGAGTTCTCCAGAGACAGCTAATGCTACTTTTTTTCCAACATGTTTGATCATCTTTGTGCTCGACTGGGACAAAATTACGTTTTTCTAAAATTCAGGCCTTGGTTGTAATAAAACACAATGAGCCCGCGTCTTCCTGTGCCATTGTGAGGCTAAATTGCAGTTTGTGACCATTTCTTTGAGCGCGTTGAACACATAACTGTCATTGGGCCACATCAAAGTCCTGTAGTGTGTTTTTGTATGCTTGTGCTCATTGCCCTGTGTGGAAATGAAGGATGGTGAGGGCTCTCGTCATATTCTTACATGCAGATTAGACAGGCTTTGATCCCATAATGAGGGCAGTGTACAAATTGCAGCTCCGTCTAATGTGGGGATCAACTGAGTCCCATTCACTCCTCTGCAGGTGTAAGCCTCACTTCCCAGATGTAAACACTGACTTTTATAGAAAATACATGAGCGAAAAAAGATTTGACGTACTGCTCTTTGTGTGGTGAAGCTGATTTTCTTATTCATGCATAGAGCTTGTTTAGTATTGTGACTTTTTGTACTCGTTTTTTGGAGTTCTCGGTAGAAAAGGTTTCACAGATTTCTCAGCACAATCTTTTTGAAACTAAGATATTTTAGCTGCCATCCGGAAGTTATTATCAATCTGAGGAGCTAGAATTTTGTAGTTATTTTGTTTACCCAGTGTGCTGCTCCCTGAATTGTCTTCATTTCATTCAGCACACCACATTGCATTTTGTCCTTGGTATAAACTTGTTTCTGTCTTAAAGTGTTGACTGTTTTAAGTACACAGGAATGTCAGTACTGAATGATAATGGCTTCTGGGTGGCAGTCGAAACATCTCAATTTTCAATATTTCTGACAACCTGTCAAACCTTTTCTACCATGAACATCTCCTTGACAAATGAAGGACTACACTGACTAGACTTGACAAAATTAGTAGTTTTCGTTGTAGCAAGAAAGCAGGGCATCAATACTGGTATCATTACTGTCAGCATTTGCATATTCACCCAGGCCTCTGCTGTTATGTCTGATTCATATCTCAGTTCTTTTACATGCTGGTGTAAAAAGCCAAAGACTGTGGTTATCATTATTTTATAGGTACTAATACAATCTAAGATCAGGCGAATTGCTCTGCTCTGATGTGTTCTTGTGGGGGACTGGACTGTGAGCTCGTTTGATCTGAACAGGAGCACGGTCTGGGAGCTCTGGCTCTGAAGCTCTCATTTGCACGTTTGACCTTTAACTGCATTAGCCTTCAGCGCTTAAGACAGTCCGTCGTGTGGATATTAGAATTCTTCTCTGCAGACAGTTGTAGATACATGCAATAAATGGTTTGACAAGGTAATCCACGGCGATTTAATGTCACTGGTTTCAAGGAAGGTGTTTTAGTTCAGCTGCTGTAATGATGCGAAGGTTTTACTTTGAACAAAAACTCCCAAAAAAGCTGTTTTAACTATAGCATCAAGCAAAACACACTATCACAACAGCTTATTTCTCTTTGGAAGAAATACGATGTTAAATGATTGAAGATTTAATGTTTTCTGTTGCAACTTTAAAGACCAACCCAAGGAGAAAGCTCTGATTCACTGCCAAACAAAAGCATGAATGTGCACCTTGAAAAGTAGTTTTGTGAAGAGAAAATCCATTGCTATCTTTGAAATAAAAAAGTGTTCCAAGCTGGAGTGCTGCGTCCTCCTGCAATAACAAATTAAATGAACTTCACGTTGAATCTGTGTTATAGCCACACTCTAGTTTCATTTACAGAAATATAAAGCACAGATTCCTTCATAGTTGAGCATGAACATACTTATATTTACACATTGGACAATCTTAAGGTCAGCGCCGCAGACAACAGTTTGGTCACCTATTAATATTCGTACAATGTTTGGCCTTCTCAAAAAGCAATCATGCTTAGAAAAGAATGCCTCAAGTCTTAGCAACCATTTTAATGAACACGTACAAGCACTAACACGTCTAATGAGAGCCAGGAAGAGCCGGTTGTTTTTAGAAAGTCTCTGGGTGAAAAGAGGCAACAAACCTCCAGCCTACATTCTGCACATGTCTAAGGTCAAAAGCCCTTGACATAAAGACCCAATAGTGAATTACTGAGTCGGAATTATTTTCTGCATACGCTGTAAAAGTTAGACCACCAAGTGAATAATTATTGTATGACGGATTACCTCGTCTCAGACCCAAACCACAGAAGATCTAAAAAGCCTTAATTGTCTTTAGTGTTCGCTGGTGGTTTAGTGGTTTAAGTCTGTGCTCATGTGGTGCACTTTGCAACTTTTATGGTGGAAGGTCCGTCAAATGGAGATGTAATTGCTCTGCCTGAAATGTTCCACAGTGTGACATTAATCCTAGGGTAGGGTAATTCTAGGGTAAAGGTCCTTAATTCCTGAGGGTTTTTGAAGAATTTTGATTTTGTTTATGAAGTCCTTAATATCTCAGCCTCTGAAGCACAAAAAACATTAAAATTAATATTAAATTAAATGAAATTAAAACATTAAATCAATTGCATTTAAAAGGCAAGACTGCATCATGAAATTTGATGAAATAAAAATGAAATTTGCATCACGAAAATGAGGACAAATCAACAACAATGCTGCGCTACACAGCAACCAGCACAAGGTGCAATTTTGCACTGCGCAGCATCCGGCATAAATGGGTTACCAGCTCTACATTACATTTATTAAATTATAGGTTGTGTTGTAACTCAGAAATACTTAGAAAATCAGGCATTCTGACTGTGAGCGGAGTTGCTTTCCACTGGTCTGGTTTGGTCTCCATGAAGAGAGAAATGCCATACTGTGGAACATTCCAGAGAGAGCAATAACATCTCCACGGAAAAAAGCATTTGACAGAGCCTCCAGAAAAGTTACACAATGCACGTTTAATGCCTCTATCCTCTCTTTCCCAATTTGGCATTGTTGCTGTCCATTTATACTATATATTAAATTTATACCTTTTTTACTTCTTCAACTTTTTAGATGTACCAAAATCACCAAAATTGACTGCACTAAAAACACCTTCCTGTAGTAAAATGCAATAAATTGAATCAGTGTGCCGTTACGAGTACAGTCAGTATAATCCAACCTTGACAACACAAAATAGCACGAACGGCAAAAACTGCATAACATAAAAACTTAGGACTGGGCATGTTCTCAAACTCTGTAACTTTAACACCGCTTTAAGACAGGTGTTTAAGCGTTACAGACGTGGACAGTCTTTTTGCATCACTCCCACAAACTGCGGCGCTCCCTTCTGTCTTCTCTGCGTCTGTTTTTCCCTTGTGACAAATGTAATGATCACTCCTATCTGCTGCGGGTGAGTTTGCTGTGTCAGGCGGTGTCTCGCTGCAGTTTTGTGACATGAGAAAACCTTGGCACATTTCACCTGAAGATACAGAGTCAACAGCTCCAAGAGTGCGAGCTGTTCCATCAGTTACTCTTTGGATCATCGTCCGCATCATTTCAGATCGGAGCGGAGCAGCGCTGGAATCAATGCGAACATTGATTGTACCTGAATGTTTCAGCGCCTCGGGGAGTGCGCCGTGTAGGAGTTAATAGATCAGCAGAACAGCAGTGCAAATACATGGACAAGAACTATTGAAATCTTTATTTACCGTTGCTTTACTCTAGGCTGCCCAGTATATCAAACCAAGCATTGTGGTCGATACTTGGGCTCTGCAAATGTATAGATATTAATTAGATTGGGAGAGGGCCCGGCAGTTGCTTGTTTCCATGTAGATGTTATTGCTCTGGCTGCAGTGATCCAAAGTATGGCATTAAACTCCTATGTCAGTGTCCATAGAGACGAGCAGGAGACAAAACCAGGCCATTTTAAAGGTGAGATCTATGAAAAGGCGACACCACTCACAGTCAGAATAAAAACACCCATAATTGAGTAAATGCATCTTAGAGAGCATTTACACTGAAACGAATCACTGTATCACTGTATCAGCGTATTGGAAACGATTTGCATCCACACACGTCGTGTCTGGATCGCCAGAAACGATAGTCACAGGACTAGGCTGACGTCACGTCGTCACAACACCACGACACCACGTGGGCGGTAAAAACAAGGAGCATCGTATCTGAAGTTGCAGCAGCTGATTTCGAGCCGAGGAAGATGGAAAGCGTGAAAACAGTCTTTTCGTGGACCGACGCTGTTTTGTGTTTGTCTTGGATTTGTTTAAACTTTTCCGCAATAGCATCACATGACCGATGCCACAAACCCAGCGAATCAGGACCTCCTCGACCCTTTGATAACGTTTTCGGAAACAATGTTGAACAACGATATGCACACACGATTTAATGTTAGATGCACGAGCAGGAAATTGTAATGGTTTTGAGACAGCACCAAACTTGAGGCAGGGTTTTTCCGAATAACCAGTTTTATCGAATGAGCACATACAACGGAGATAACAGCAGTAACCTCACAGCTCACATAACCTCCTGGGAAAATCTAACACACACACGGCGTGGGAGCCTAGTCCTCTACATAGACCGTATATGGTAATAAAATTAATAAAATGAACACATGAAAATTGCAACCACTTGATTTTTTGTGTGGAAAATTAGTCGTTTAGATTAGTAGACTAATGGAAAAATAAGTCGAGAGATTAGTCCACATTGACCCCTGATACACTTAGCATAATACTGGTCTCCTTTCCACTGCGGCACAGCACGGTATCTTTGTGATCTGCTAATAAGGACATTACCTGCCGGACAACGGCTAATTAACGCCCCATGTAAAATTTGCTGACTTCAGTAAATCTTGCATACGGATTTCCTTTCAATTAGGTGTGCATGTGCTTGTGTGGCTGTCTCCTCGAGCCCTGCCCAGAATGCAGCAAATAAAGAGCATTTGAATGTGCCATTGTCAAAACATATCCTAATTAGCGTTCAGCATTGTCATTTTTCATCACCTTTTTGACTTGTGTGTTGCTAAGTCTTCATTAGCCACACTTTTTTATGACAGATTTGACCTGACTTTTATTGCTGCGCTTGTGAACTCCTAATTGACCCTTTCGCATTCTGGTTTCTGAGCAACCAATGTTTTTAACACCTAAAGCTTTTGATTCAGCTGTGGTAGAACGTAGACCTCCAAAATCAATTATTCTCCAAGAAGTTTTCACACTTTCTATAATAACTCATTTCAATGCCGCATCAGAATGTTAAAAAGAAACTCTTGGTCTATAAATTTCACACAGATATTCACATTTTCTCTATTTTGTTAGCCAAAGAAAATGGTCTACACACATAAAAAGTAAAAATGCATTTGGTTTTGATCGCTTTTCAATTGAACTGAGAAGTGGGGGAACCAGTAAGTCAGAGCAAATTTCCTTTTACTTTGAGTTTGTGCACCACTAACATGAATAATAATAAGTAGCAGTTTTCTTTTGACTACTACCATAGCATTTAACAATCGCTCTTGCATCGAAATACTTCATGCACGAGAGTTTGGGGCAGACACTGTGTTGATTTTGTAGGTTTTTGCTAAATCGTACACTCATAAACAAGTCTCACCCTAAATGCAGATTCTGTTAACACGAGCAAGTTAATTCTCGTCACATTTTATTGTCAAGTGTCATCGGGAAGACAAATGACCTTGGCTGGATGCCCATAAAACCAGTGTTCTTTTGTTCCTCTTTGGAGTGATTGTTCCTGTCTAAGAACCCTTACCTTATCTGTGTGTCTTCACAGGAGGAGCACCCGGCCGCGGGGGAGATTGTCCTCTCATCTGACCACCTCCGTATGGTACTACAAGTGGAACACAATCAGTAAGTGTTCTCCGTCTGCCATCGCCGCTGTGCTCCAAACCTCCTCTTTGTCTCACCTCGGGAGGAGAGGAATTAATTGGGAGAAGTGAAAGTGGAGTGAAGGGATAATAAGGGCATATTCATTTATTTCCACGGTACTCGTGTCTAGATTTGGGGCAGCGCCGCAGAGGGGTCCCGGAGCAGGAATGAAGGGTAATGCTAATCTGAAAGTCAGAGGTGTCTCATTTGAACAGGAAATGTGTTTGGAGAGGTCACAAGGTCGGCTCATGGGGTTTCAACAATTGCTAGCAGCACAGGCTAATGTTGAACAAGTACAGGACACGGCGAGCGGGTAGTTGACCATATGATAATGTGCATTGGGTTTTCGTACCAGAAGTTTTGTATCCTTGGTTATTTTTATGTTTGTAAGAATTGTTTTTTGACCCCTGACACTTGTTATACGAAATAGATTTCAGGAAATTGGAATCAACATTTATACTAGCAGTACCCTTGCAGAGTCAGCGCAGCAGATTAATCAGGCCAGATGCCCTCCCCTTACCGTGACTAGAGTTTAAGATTGTGTGAGTAATGTCAAGGACACAGTAATGGTAAACAGTTGGTCAGCTAAGTAATCAAACCAGGTCCAACCTTGTGAACTACTATTAGCCATTAATAGTAAGAGTCTACAGTAATAGTCTACTTTTTATATTTATATAAACACTGCTTTTCCATTTAAAACCCAAGACAACATGAAATAAAACTGCATTACTTTACTTATCATTTCACTTTGCTGTTTTGTATTTGTTTTTAATGACTTCTTTCGTTTGAAATAAGCCTGGATGTAATCAAAAGAAACCATAAAGTCATCTATCTGAATTTGTTTATCGAAAAGTGTTTTGAAAAGTGTTTTATTTTGCTTTTTGCACCTTTTCATATTTCTATTCCTGTAAACTTGATCAGTGTAATTATCCTGTCAAAGATGTGCATGTGGTTGATGTTGTTATTGCTAATGGAATGTGTCTCTTTGTGAAGCAGTAGGTATTTTAATAAGACGGCAGACATATTTGAGGCACATTTGTTGTTATAGTGGCCACATTTGCAGTAATAGGCTCGGAGCGCTGTTGTGTGACCTGCTTGTTATGGCATTACGCTCGGTGCAGATACAGAGATATAGACGGGGCGAGCGATCCTATGGGACACAGTGAAGCGGGGTTCAAGGATGTAGGGGTTACACTGTCCCTGTGATAACATCAGGAGCTGCGCATTCAGACCTCATATACGTGCTCCGACTCCTAGAGCACCTCATTCTACATGCCCATGGAAATGCACATCGGGGGGCCAGGCGTGTCAGAACAACCCCCTCCGGGATCCAACGGCCTTGCATTAACACGCCAAATGGATAATGTCTCCGAGAGCGATATGCGGACAGTTAGATTGGAATTTGTTTGTGATGAGCTGATTAAAGAAGACAGGTTCAAAGCGGACGTTTTAATAGAGACGAAGAGCCATTTAGCCATCTTATAGATATAGATTATATGCTTGCTGTGTGTCGCAGTGAATGCAAACCTGTTTCCATGACGATGTCTAAAAAGTGCATTAAGTCAAATTGATGGACTTTAAGAGTGCGCTGCAAACTTTTCTCGTGGAGCGTTATTGACGTTAAACACGTCCATCAGCCATTTATTCATTACATGTGTTTCTATTGCCTGAAAATAAGATAATTCCTTCTGTGAATAGGGCCGACTCTCCACAGATCTGAAATGTAATGTAGCGTAGTGCTGTAATCTGCCTGCCTTCCTTGTAATAGATAAATTTAATATATACTAGTGGTTCTTAACCTTGTTGGAGGTACTGAACCCCACTAGTTTCATATGCGCATTCACTGAACCCTTCTTAATTGGAAAAATAAAATGTTTTTTTCAAATTCAAACATAGGTATATATTAGGGGTGGGCGATATCTCGATATTTAAAATATATCGAGATATATTTTTTGGTCCATATCGCCCAGCCCTAGTATATATATTTTATTGGTGCACACGTGAATCCATATTGCACATATTCGTCCGACCACCTTTTTTGCTCGACATAGTAGGAAGGGAAAATATAAAGAAAGAAATTACACGACACCATCACGACAGTCACAAGATTATTGCACGTACAAGATTTCCTGCAGCCAATAACGGCCAAACGGGGCGTGTCATCACCAATCATATGAGTTGAATGTGTGTCTGACCCCTGCCGAACCCCTGAGATTGACTCACCGAACCCTTGGGTTTCGATTGAACCCCGGTTAAGAACCACTGATCTATACTGTGGAACATTCTGGACAAAGCAATAACATTTCCATGGAGACAAGCGTGTGGCGGATCCTCCACTAGAAATATTACGCTGTGCTCTTTTAAAATTCATATTACAGTGTTACAATACTAACATTTGAAACACAATTTCAATACTAAGAAAAATATTTGATACTTGATACTGATTTGATACTGCAATAATTAGTAAGTTGTTTCTTTAATGTTACGATGTGGAGCCTGAAGTAACCCAAATCCGATTTTTTTGCCTCTATGCGACCTGTATCTGATCTTTTAATGACAGTCTGAATAACACAGATCCAATTTTTACAAATGCAACCCAGGCCACTTGGATACGTGCTCCTAAAACCGATACATATCCAATCTTTTGCCATGAGACTTCAGTCTGAACAGTCAAGTCGCATTCATTTGACCTACATCCAATCTACAGGTCATCAGCAAACGAGAGGTCGGCTATTGCGCGGTAACAAGCACCTGTTGCACGCCAATACTGCCCAACGCCGACGCATTTGCTCACTGAAATAGGTCGAGGACGTGTTTCCTCCCGTGAAAGTGGTACGACAGCAACTTTAAAATCTCGTCGTGTCCTCCAATGCGCATGCAAGACACTTCAGGGGCGTTTAAAGTTCACACTGGAGATCACGTACAAGTCACATTTAATTGGAAATGTGAACGACCTCGCCAAAAAATCAGATTTCACAAAAAAATCTGAATTGAGCATTAAGCCCTGCAGTCTGAACGCAGTCGTACTTACACTAATTCTGATAACAACACCATTCTTAAGATCAAGAAAGGTCAGACTTTTTCCTATTTGTGTGATTTTTGCAGTATTCAAAGGGATGCAACGATACAGTTTTCCCACAATTCGACTTGTGTCTTGATACAGGGGTCATGATATCGATTCAATTTTGATTTTGATTTTGAATTTTGAAGTTTTAAGATGCGAAAAAGAAAAATCACATGCCATTTTTTTCTGCTAATGAGTATAATATAATAACACTATGATCTTAATGAAACAAGACATACATTACACACAATACAATACAGCTCAACTACTGTAAAATAGTTAAATCAGAATTTTTATTCAGTGAAAATAAGAACAGAGCTTTCTCAGGCTATTTAATATTTTATATTATAGCTGGTCTACTCTTAATATAGACTGTAGGGGAGCTACACTATCAGACTTTTCCTTTTTTGATGATGAGTTGATGATTTCTTTTTGTCCTGAGTGTGTCTCTCCTCTCTCTGCGTTCACACAGACTCCTGTGTCGGTGCTGCTCGGCCTCTTCTTCAGCAGCAGCAGAGACTGACAGTAGCTCCTCCCACACTGCCCTGCTACAGTCTGTGACACAAAGTGCTCTCTCATCTTCTTTCTGAACACTAAAACTATTATATTACACAGAAATGTCTCAGCAAACCATTTTCTGAAAAAGATCACATATATCACAAGTTGTGTCACAGGTGCATATACGAGCGCATTTGATTAAAGCTGATTTAAAGCCATAAGCGATTCTAAAATATTGAAAAGTTAATATGTTAACATATCTTAATATCTGTCATTAGTTGATCTATCAACGTAAAATAAAAAGTGACTGAAAGATAAAACCCTCCCCTGTTAGAATATTTCAGCTGTAAGTCCCTATGGAGCGGTTTTCTTGCTGCATTTGAGGAAGACGCTGCAATAACGGTTTCTCTTTCAGACCAAAATAAATGACATGACAGAGTGCATCAGGGGACACGTGCGTATCGACCGAACACGTGTATGAATCGTGACACCAGTATTGAACAGTTTGATATTATATCCAATATCGTTGCATCCCTAGTATTCAGTATTTGCTCAAATTAGTATATAGTTTCGACAAATAGTATCTAGGTATCGCTTTCTGGACAAACCTATATACAATTAATGAACTAATCTGTCAGAACATTTTAAGAAAGTTTAGACAATTTCACAGAACTTATCCCGTCTTGTATCCTGTACTCTCCTCAGATTGAATTTCAAAGACAGTGTTAAGAAGTGGCAATCACGTATGTATGAAAGGGTCCTTCTGTAGATCAGTGCTCTTTAAGATGAGGTCTCTGACACATAAAAGACCAATCGTCTGCCACTCGGGCCACGAGGAGGTTGATTTGGTGACATGATTGACAGTCTGCTCTGGGGGCATAATACTTGGCGAACTTCTTTCATAATGAAGATAGATGTCTCCTCTCAGCCGTATTACATAAGCTACATAAGGTCAACTGTGACTTAAGCATTGCATCAGTGGTTATAAAGAGGAGAAGTTTGGTTGGTACTTGGACTTATTGTAAAAAAGTTGGTGAACAAACTTAGAAAGAAAAAAAATCTCTCCTTTTCAATCATGATTCTTCTTCAGGTAGAAAGGTTAAAATAAATTTTCAGAATTTGTGTTTTTTTTGTTTTTTTTTTTACTTTAGGCATATTACGGCTGGGCAATTAATCAAAGTAATTTGATTAATTTGGGTTTTTAATAATTGAGACTGTGAAAAATTGCAAAATAGTGAATTTGAGGATTACTATGAAACACTCCTGACTTTCTTACTTGCAAAGCAGGGTTATTGTGCAGTTATATTTAAATATCTGTACAAATGTAATGGAAGGCAGTTTCTTAAATAGTAATGAAAATGTAAATGTATTCCCTGTTTGAAAGGCTACCAGTCCCTGCTCTGACTTCAATTAAAAGAGTTTACAGTCAATAATAATTGTTTAAAATCGACTAAATTCAATTAAAATGTATTAAAAAGGTAATCGTCCAGGGTGTACAAAAAAATCTAGATGAATCAATTGGACTACAAATACTGATTGTTTTCTTCTTTTAAATGTCACACCGTCAGTACAAATGAGTTCTTACCTGATTATTTTTGAGCATTTGCATACAACCTTTAAAAATTTAACTAATTAAATTTGAGGAATTTCCCACTATAATAAATTTCTCTTTGTTCTCGTGCCACATCCAGTGACTTACTCGACTAAGGAATGCCAAGCCACTCTAAACAACTGAATAAATCAAACTGGATGAATCATATGACCAAAGCCAGGAATGCTTTTCTATACCCATTAACGACTATTGAGTCCAGGGCGGCGTTGTATTGGTTTGATAGGGTTTCAGTTGCTTGGAGACTGATGGATGAGTCGGAGGCAGCAGCAGAGGAATGGAGGAGCTGTCACAGACTGTTAGGTAAGCCGACAGAAAGAGAGGAGCTCTGAGACAACAGTGATGAATGAGCTCAGAGCAGATGAGACTGTACAGAATAGACCTGTGACGGAACGCTGGCTCCAGGCTGCACATAACTCCAGCTATGGACACAACATACATTTTCATTTTTCAAACAAAACTTTACCTGTCTAAGCTGTTTGGACTTTTAAGCCCAGGGTTACAGTCTGGAGAAATTGGAGTGAGCTGAGGGCTAAATATAAGCCATGTTGTAATTGAAAGCAAGCAAAAAAGTACAAAGGTGCAGAGGTTATCTATCCAATCACTTTTTTTTTTACACTTTCAGGGTTAGCTTGCTTGCAGTGAGTTGGCATTTTCTCTGCCCGATGCCCTACCTGATGCCCCCGCAAACTGCCACATGTCATGAGCAAAGTAGGAAATGTGGGTGAAGGAGAGGACACAACATTGTGAACTTGGGTGAGGTTTGAAATCACCCCAGTCCAGCTCACAAACGTCTTCTTATCTCAGCTGGTGGTTTGCTGATGCTTGAATGTGATGAGGTCATACTCGGAGAGGGGGGCTGATTGCACTGTAGATTTCAGAAGAAAAATCAGAAATGAATATATTTCTATTAGTAATTTTTAAAAACAATTTTAAGAATAATTATTTTAGCTGCCGCCTGTCTGTATTAAATGTTATTGGCCTATAAAATGTTGTGGTGCATTCTGACAGCTATCAATACAAAAACTTTTGATACTGAGAAAAAGGTTTGATACTCAGTACTGATTTTGATATGTATATCTGTGATGATGTGTATATCCATAATTTAAACGAGTTTCACTTGGTTAATATCTGAACCATAGATATATATGAGTGGACATAGCTAGCCCCTTAGCTGCCACGTGCCAAACAGGAAGTGCTCCAGGAGGCTCTTCCGGCTCCTTCTCCTCCTTTTTCCATTGATTTATACTGAGATCTTATCGCCCCTCTCTCCGTAACTGCTGCACTGAGCCTTGTCACTTTGGTCTTAAATTGTTCATATGAACCCGCTCTACGCGATCCTGAATTTTTCATTTCACTGTTTTTTTGCTAAATCAAGATATGAACATAAATACCGGACCAATCAGACGCCTTCATTCCTCGAGGTCGCTGCCGCTGACCATCATAGGTGCGTTGCTAAGGAAGTTCCCTTCGCACTTTCCTGCCCCGATCGACAAAATATCTCAAACAATTACAATAGCTAACATTACTAGAATCTTAACAAGTATAATTTAACTAGCATAAAGTTAATTGAATTTCATTAAATTGCCAACTCTGTTGTTCGCACTTAACAGAACATACAACATAAATCAATGACTTAAACTTACTATTTAAAGTTTGATGATAAAAGCTAAAAGTTTCCTTATTATTCTCAAGAATCAACGAAATACAGCGGTCTGTGCAGAGTATCGCATCGCCGCTCCCCGGTGACTTGGGCGGGCACATTTAACAACCTCAATCATGATTGGCGTTTGTGGTTGCCATGATACTCATGGTTGGATTTCCAAATATGGACCTGACTCCAAATTCGCTCCTGTAACCTGTAATCCTGTAACATCGGGAGCTTCATTTGAGCGGCACTGAACACTGGGTAACGTCACACTCACTTAGTCCACTCATATATACGGTCTAGACATTAAGCTAGAATACTAGTATATCAGCGTATTCTTTTGACAATACTATGAAGTTGTGTGTAGTTATTATTCTGCTATTATTATATATTATTTTAGGATTGTATTTAGGATTGTATTTTGCATTTATATATGAGAATGGAATGATCCTTTGGTTCAGGCTGTGTTTGTTTTAAGGCAGCCCACTGCAGCTCGGGTTAGCCTGGAGGCTGCAGCAGTGAATGTAGGTCACCCGCTGGATCTGGGCAAACAGGAGGGGCTTACTGAGAACCTTACTGGAAACTCTGCTCCTTCCACTGGGAACACAAGCAGAGACCACCAGACTTCACACAATACATTTCCATTTCGAGAGAACATTGCAGTGCAGGATGAAATTACCAATGGCTTTATTTGTTCAGCACATTCCAGTCAAAATCTTTAGTCTGATATGGGTGTGTTTGGATCCCTGGAATTCATAAATGACTCCATCACCAGCCAACGAAAGCTAATTCAAAATCTGAAGTAGCTGGATTGTACAATGTGAAGCCTTTGTCTTATGTAAAAGACACTAGTTTTTACAAATCTAAAACAGATGGTGAAATGGTAAATGGTTCTAGTAACACAAATGGGAGTGAAGTCGTTAATCCAGTTATAAAAGCAACAGCTGGAGTGTTCAGAGAGTGACAGAGTGCGGCGCTGTTTACTTACACTCACCAAATCATTTCACACTTTATAAGAACTAAACTATATTCCAACTGTTTAGGGGTAACCAGACAACTACATGATCAGATTATTATATTGACAGTAAGCCAGCACAGATGTGAAATACACATATAAAGTTTATACAGCTTCGATGAGCTTTACTGGTGAGTAGTGCTCTGTTCTGTATCACTTTAGTAACCTTGAAAAAAAAGGAGAACGAGGATGTACAAAAGCAGTGATAAGAAACCCTTGTTGTTATCAGTCACTTTACAAAAAGTCGGAGAACAAAATTTTGCACGTCCTTTGCAAAATAAGTTTTGTTGCACCAACTGTTTTGAGTTTTGTTTTTTTGTAAAGTTAGCACAAAATGGCTTGTACTTTGTGAACAAAAACATTGCAATCCCTGCGTACATTAAACAGAATGTCTTTATAATTTACCCATGTCGGGTGATGGTGGCTCAGTGATTAGAGCAGCCAGAGGATTGTTTCCTGCTTGGACCAAGTTCTGTCGTTGTGTCCTTAGGCAAGACACTCCACCCACATTCCCTAGCATGAGAGTGGTGTGTGGGTGATTGGTGGTGGTCGGAGGGGCTGTTACTGCAAATTGTAGCTTTGCTTCCGTTGTCGGTCTGCTAGAGCAGCTGTGACTACAATCACTGAGTGTAGTGAATGAATAATAACTATAGTCAGACAGTTACAACTGTTGACAGTTGATCAGCTACTGCCAGTCCCTTCTACATTCTGATCAAATCCAGAAGGGACTGGAACCAGAGTGTGAAAAACTCATCCAAACTTGAGACGGTCTAACCACATCTGCTAATTTGAAGCATTTGCCTCTGAAATGTATATAAATATAAAAAGGGGGACCGGAGGGTGTGTTCCAACTACAGGGGAATCACACTCCACAGCCTCCCCGGTAAAGTCTATGCCAGGGTGCTGGAGAGGAGAGTTCGGCCGATAGTCGAACCTCGGATTCAAGAGGAGCAGTGTGGTTTTCGGCCTGGTCGTGGAACACTGGACCAGCTCTACACCCTCCATCGGGTGCTCGAGGGTTCATGGGAGTTTGCCCAACCAGTCCACATGTGTTTTGTGGACTTGGAGAAGGCATTCGACCGTGTCCCTCGTGGTGCCCTGTGGGGGGTGCTCCGGGAGTATGGGGTCCGGGGCCCTTTGCTAAGGGCTGTCCGGTCCCTGTATGACCAGAGCAGGAGCTGTGTTCGCATTGCCGGCAGTAAGTCAGACCTGTTCCCGGTGCATGTTGGACTCCGGCCAGGTCTGCCCTTTGTCACCGGTTCTGTTCATTGTATTTATGGACAGAATTTCTAGGCGCAGCCAGGGGCCGGAGGGGTCCAGTTCGGGACCACAGGATTTCATCGCTGCTTTGCGGATGATGTTGTCCTGTTGGCTCCATCGAACCAGGACCTGCAGCGCACACTGGGCGGTTTGCAGCCGAGTGTGAAGCGGCTGGGATGAGAATCAGCTGTTCCAAATCCGAGGCCATGGTTCTCGACCGGAAAAAGGTGGATTGCCCTCTCCGGGTGGGTGGGGAGTCTCTGCCTCAAGTGGAGGAGTTCAAGTATCTCGGGTCTTGTTCACGAGTGAGGGAGGATGGAGCGCGAGATTGACAGGGCGGATCGGTGCGGCGTCGGCAGTGATGCAGTCGCTGTATCGGACCGTTGTGGTGAAGAGGAGCTGAGCCGAAGGCGAAGCTCTCGATTTACCGGTCAATCTACGTTCCTACCCTCACCTATGGTCATGAGCTCTGGGTAATGACCGAAAGAACGAGATCGCTGGATACAAGCGGCCGAAATGAGTTTCCTCCGCAGAGTGGCCGGGCGCTCCTTAGAGATAGGGTGAGGAGCTCGGTCACACGGGAGGAGCTCGGAGTAGAGTCGCTGCTCCTCCACGTCGAGAGGAGCCAGCTGAGGTGGTTCGGGCATCTGGTCCGGATGCCTCCTGGACGCCTCCCTCGGGAGGTGTTCCGGGCATGTCCCACCGGTAGGAGGCCCCGGGGAAGACCCAGGACACGCTGGAGGGACTATGTCTCTCGGCTGGCCTGGGAACGCCTCGGGGTCCATCCGGAGGAGCTGGAGGAAGTGGCTGGGGAGAAGGAAGCTTGGGAGCCCCTGCTTAGACTGCTGCCCCCGCGACCCGGCCCCGGATAAGCGGAAGAAGATGGATGGATGGATGGCCTCTGAAATGTGAAAGATCTCTGCTCTCCAAAATTCTCTCTTATAACTTCTTTTACCTGTGATAAGTAATACTTTGGTGCTTCGATTGTTGATTCTATAAAAATCCATGCTGTTTCTCAGTTTTTTATGTTGTTATGTTTGTTTTTGATGTGAACTGAACAAGCGTCTTTGATTGGCAAAAGGAGAAATTCAATTTGTCAACTGGACAAAAGTTTATTTTGGTCGAATACGTTTTGCAGCTCATCCAAGCTTCAATGACCCCACACTCAGGGGAAGTTCAAAAGGCCGAGCTAAGAACAGAAACTGTAAACATGTAAGTGTGTTAGTTTCAGAGTAATTTCATAGTCCTTCCTCGCTTCAGGCAGATATATGGCAGTGTCCTCCAGGATTCTGACCAGAACTGAAGAAGCAGCTTGGATGAGCTGTGAAAAAATATAAGACAGAAATAAACTTTTGTCCAGTTGACAAATTGAATTTGTCCTTGTGCCGTGGATTCTACCTGGACGACTGAGGGATTTTACACGCGTCTCTGATTGGTTAATTTGCCTGTCAATCATGTCCTCTGAAATCAGGGAGACAAATACAGCTCCAAATCCACTTGCCTTTGTAAAGTTTTGTCAAAGCGTGTGGTTCTGGCTGCCCAAGTAAGCATTACAAATGTAAGGCATTATTATTTTTATTAATTTGATTTCTTTAAATCAATTACACAGAGTAAGTAACTTGATCATAATTTGTAAATTATTGTAAAATGTGCATGACAAGGTTACAACTACGGTGTTAAAATAATAACCAGCAACATTTTAGTTTAATATAGGCTGGAACTAGTTTCTGCAATTGACACTGATTTGTGGAGGGGCACCTCATGGTTAGTCAAAAATTGTGAACTTCTATGACTGTAATTTTACATACAGCATCTTTGTGTTTTGAAAGAAATAGCTTCTTGTCTTGTTAACTGGTTTATGCCAAGACAAAAACAAGTAGAAATGTAGCAAAGAAGATTCATTGTCTTCCTCTGACTCCAGTTCCCCTCCACAGCACTGGGGCAGTGTTCAGACACGTCGTTGAGGTTAAGTTCCCAGTCAATGAATGTGAGTCTAAACATAAACATGGCCCTGAGCCCCCGAGTGTGGAATGTATGACGTAAGGCTGGACATGCCTCTGCTGGCCAGAATAACCATGACACACAGAGATAAGCGGGGACTAGTCAATCACAATTACATGTTAGGAGATTGCGAGTGTGTGATAATGTCAAGAAGCGTCTAGTGGACATTGGGGTCACAGGGTTAAAACTACAGATATTTAAGTAACAGTATTTCTAATGAATTTATTGTGCCTTTGGGGCCTTGACATCCACTGGCCTAGTCATTTATTCATACTTTATGCAGCCATTTTCTCACAAATGGGGTAAAGAATGCTGCATACATTTGGAAGTGAGGGTTGCACTGGTAATACCCCAGAGATAATATCTTCAATCTGTTATGCCAGACCTGGACTGTACCCTCAGTCCTTATAGAGTGTGAGATGACATTTAAATGCTCCACTCCTATAGGTCAGCTGCTATATGGGTCCACATTTTCTGTCTTCGAATTCCACCGATGAAAAGCTCTGGGTAAATCCTTGAGGGCAGACGTAATCACCAGAAAGAGAATTTAATCTGCCATCTCATTAGAATTTTACATTAGACAATCTCTCGGCTTTGCTTTATGGCTCCTCAATTCTGAGTTTAGACTGACCTTTCTGCAACCAATTATCCAAGTAGAATACAAGGCATATATGCATTTTACCAGCCAATTAGATACAGTAGGTACTGGTGCCTTGATGTACATAAAAGTGCTGTGTGACCATTTACTTTTTGTCATCCATTTAACTTATTAAAACAATACTGATCAATAGAACTTCCAGCCATGTTAAGGGATTGCAAAAATAAGATAAGATAAGATATCCTTTATTTGTCCCACAGTGGGGAAATTTCAGTGTTGCAATGCACAGTTAAGAGAACAACAAGGAAACAGTAGCAGCAAAAGAAGTACAGAATTACTTAAAAATAGACTCTATAAACGATATAAAGGTCTATAAAGATAAGGATTATAAAATTCTATATACAATAATTTGCTATTTTAAGACTGAATACAGTGGCTACAGTTTGTACAGTATAAATAACGTTATATCTTTAAAGTGGCTACAGTATCTTACAGTAATAAAGAAATTTGTAATGGGTAAAGTGCAAGTGAAAATACAATCCCTGCATTATTTGCTTCTATTAGTTTAACATATTATCTGATCAAATGTATTAAATACATAAATACTTTTAGCTATAATTGGTGTATCACAGATTTTTTTTCTGCTATGTTAGAACTTTGCACATATTCTCAGTCAGAAGCATTAAGAACAAATATCTAAGACCCATGCATCAATCTCCACACAATATTTTATTTAGAAAGTGATTACAGAATAATAATAATGTAATGGAGATCATTGTCTGTTTGTCATGGATGCACTATAAACTACATTAACAAACTGCATTAATGAACGGCAGCCACTGGGGTTATCAAGCAAAATTAAATATTAATAACATCAACAAAATCAGCTACACTGCTCAATTTGTTTTTAGGCTGAGACTGAGAAGCCTTATCTTCACCTCTCCGTATCTTGGTAATGCATTAAAGAGCACATTTAATTGAATTTTTGTTGAGTGTTGGCAGATTAAAGTGGATGCTTAATGAAATTGGTGATAAAGCGCATGATGAAACCAAGTGGAATGAACAAAGTGTGCCACTGATTGTGTAAATAGTTTATGAAGCAGGTTTTGCATAATGTAGGCCTATTTTTATATGTTAAATTGCACATTAATTCTTATCTCTGAGTGGACTAGCTGGGGCTGGGATATATACGATATATGTCCCGATATCTGTACAATAAAAATAACCCCCCATAAACAAATATGCCAAATGCCACAAGGCTTTTTTATTGAAGTGCAAAGAGGCCGTTCATGTAGGAACAATTTCATATTTTGAGTTTCTTTTCATTCAAAAATAAAACAGCTCAACTCAAGCTCATGTTTGCATTAACTCTGAACCACTCAATAACCAGAACCCTGAGCTCCTTTAGCCGAGGAAACTCAGGAGGTTCCTTATTTTAACAGATCCATGTTCCTACCCAGCGATAAGGAGCTCTGAGGTATCCCACAAACCACTGCACAGAACAAACTGAACGTTTCCAAACATGATTATACAAGTTCAACACTACAGCAGATTTTTCACTCAAATCTTCTGCACAAATACACTTTACATTTATAAACTTTACAACATATAAACCATAACTACGACAGCACGGCTCATTTGCATAAACTATAAATGCTGAAAAAAACCCAGCTCTTTCGCCTTGATGTGGTCAGCTTCTGTCGGACTAAAGGACACGACTCAGTGGAATATGAATGTTCTCTCTGTGATAGAGGTGCTGCTGATGGCCTTGTCTGTAAATGGTGGAAAAGAAGCTTTGGTTGGTACTTTCACAGGCTGTTGTGGCACCGCTGTGTTGAATGAGACAAGAGGGAAGGGCAGGGAGGCCAAACAAGTGAAGCGGCAAAATCAGAAGTAAATATAAGCATTATATCGACATAAACAATGTGTCAAAATCCATGTCAAGTTTAAAAAATATCACAATATATTTTAAATATCGAGATATCGCCCACTCCTAGGACTAGCATTGATTTGAATTCTTAATTGTGCAAAATAAAGTAATAAAAAAGGTATCAAGTAGTACACCTGTTTATCAGATGGCAGATGGTGGCACACATTCATGCCCATAATGGCTTTTGCTAGGTTGCCATGGTTACTTGACGTTATTTAGTCTTTTTTGTTTAATTTAGCAGAGTTTAGCTTTAGCTTTTAGCACTGCAACTACTGCTAAGCACAAAGACCATGTGAAAAACAAAATAAGCAACATTAACAGCTCAAGCCAAATCTATTACTGTTCTCAGGCGCCCAAGTTGACAAGGTGTTAATTAGCACTATGCTCACAACAAGACATTTTGAGTAGTCCATTGGCAGCCAAAGTTAGTGCCCCCACTTCCCCATCGATCCTCGCAGTCACTGTCAGTTTGAAGTGACTCCATTTTAAAAGTGATTAAAATCAATAACAAGCTTTGTTCTATTAATCGACACTAATCTATTACATTGGCTCAGCGTCAGCTCTGACAATGACGAGCATTTTCAAGACAGCTGCTGTGTGCCGCATCTCCCCGACAACAAACATCCAGGGAAAGCGCTGGTGTTTTGGCTGACAGGATAAAGGCAAAGAAAGGAAGAAGCAAGAGAAGAGAGTGGAGAAATAGTTTAGAGATGTGTGTGTCAGATGCTCTTCAGCCACTATCTTTTGAGACACATTGAATTTTTGCAAACCCAACAAAAGGTCTCGATAAGGGCTGACTCATCGGTCGTTCTGTGACAAGCAATTAAAATATGTGTGAAGGCTTGAACAACGTGGTCAAAAACAGCGTGAACCACCGAGGACTGCAGTCAGATAGCCAGCATAATAATAAAACAAATGTGGAGCATAAGTAATGAGCTGCAGCCAGTGGCAGAGCTAATGTTTGGATGAGGCAGAGAGCCTCCAAAACAAGAGGCAGCCCTCACCAATGGCAAAAATGTTTAGATACCCACTTGACAATTTGCAACACTGGATGTTTCGCTATTCGCTATTCAGTTTGCACAATAATAGTAGAATTTTTAGAGGATGGAAACAAACTAGATGCACAATGAGCTTCATCGGAAAACAACATTTGAACAAATCAGAAGCCTTGTTCCTTGTTACATCTAACAGTTTATATTTTTCAAAGCAATGTAGGAACAAAGATTTTAAAAAAAAACTGTTTTACTTACATAAAGCTACCATCTGTAATTAGATCTTATCCGACCTGGCCTGGCCTTGTTGTGTTCTCACATAACCACTAGATGCTATCTACATTCCTGCTGCAGCCTGACAGAAGAAGATCAGAGACCACAGGTGAGACTGAACAGACTTCTGGCTTTTTATTGTTCAAATTTCCCCAAAGCAAATGACATAGAAATGAGAAGAAACATCCAGGTAATTTTGGTTTATAACATTGCTTAGTTGCACACTGATTTGTGGCCATATTTACGTACACCTATTGGTAAGATAAGACAAGAGATTACCATGCTGACTTTACCAGCAGATCACTCCCCACTCCTAACAGCTGCTGACATTCACTTCTGGTTTGCTTCAAGTGTAAATGGGAGAGGAAACAGGTGACAGTTTAAGCCCGTAGCCTTCACTCTGCAGTACTTCCTGTTTGGCATGCGCACAGGAAGTCCTACTAAAGCAGCTGTTCTGGCTTGTAACCCTGTTCCTGCTCTGCTTTTCTGCCCAGCAACACAACTCACTGCAGATGACCTCTTCACTGCAGTTTTAGAATAACAGTAATATTCGTATTAGATTATTTTTAGTGTTTAAAAAAAAAAAAGTTAGTCCTAAAAAGTTAGTGTTGAATTATTAGGAGTTTCAAGGCTGGTGTGTTGCCTGCGCTCCCCATAGACACAGTAGCCTCATCTGTCAGGCTATGACCTTCTCCACCGTCTGGACTGGTGTGGACGGAGAGGTGCTCGCAGGTCTTCCATTTCACTTCACGCCTCCTCCAGCCTCGTCTCCTCTCGTCCAGCCCGACTGATGGACAAGCGAATATACACAACACGTACGCTGTCCAGGTCAAAACACATCAACTTCACAGCTCCTGATAGACAGTAATAAGTGCTCTGTGAAAAGCAGTTTGTATTTGCAGTTTATGGGTCATAGGTTCTTTAGATATTGAAAGTCCTTTTGTCGAGAAACCCCACAAGTTTATACTTATTTTTGGGGAATCACAGTTAAAATACTGACTTTTCACTGGATAAAGTTGCAAAGTTATAAAGAATGATGCACTGTTTGACCTTAAGCCACTGTGCTTTCTGCATGCAAGTCTTGTTTACTTCAGGACATGGCTCTTTCTCAAACATGCACCATTAATATGCTAATTACAGCCTTCTTGAAAACAACACAAATGGAAATTGTGGTACGAGGCATCCAAATATTCCCTGTAAAAATGCTATTTTTTCTAAGCTCTTTTTGAGGGCACAAATAATCTTTTCCACTTGTTCTTTGTGATAGAAAGAGAGAAAATATGTGTATGGCAACAGTCTGTGAGAATTCTGTGAGACTTTCATTAAAAGTAGTCAATGATCTACAGTCTGAAGACTCACCTAAGTGGCAGTGGTGATAACTCTAGATTTCCTCTGCACTTTCTCTCAGTCCACTTCAGGGCTTTATAACTGGCTGTCTCTCCACATTTTTGATCCTCAAAATGCTATTCTTTCACATTACGTTCTCATCCCAGTCAGTACAAAAGAAAAAAAGGGGGGAAAAGCCGAACGAAATTGCTTGCCCTCAAACTAGACCATAAACCATTGAGCACACAAAATCCACACACAAGATACTTAACCGTTTTTCATGACCTTGTTTATAAATCTAATATTCAGAACGATCAGAACACGCAAACACTTCTCCATCAGTGACCTTGAAACATTTTTATTTTTTTCTCTTGTGCTTAGTGTAACCCTGATGAGAAAGAAGGAAGGACGCGCCCTCCAGCACAGCACTTTTTAGTTTAATGGAGGGATTAGTGCTATCATAAATCTTTGACTTGAATGTGGAAACACCTGCCCACTCGCTTAAAACTAAGGAAGTCCCCGAAGGCTTTAGTGTTGAGGTGAGGTCTATCGTCAAAGTAATCAAGCAGCATTATCAAATTCAACTTTTGATTTATATTTACTTCAAACATGTACATTGATCATTCTATTGTCTTTAGTCCTAATGTATAAATAGTGAAGATATTTAAGTGTATTTTCTCAATACAAAAAACAGTCACACATCGACCTGTTTTTCCCAAACTGCAATTGTTGAAGATTTATTGTCAAAATAGTCACTAAAAGGAACTGTTGAAAGTCTAACTCCGTATATCCAGATTGATTTGTTTCTTTTCACTGAGTGGTTCAAATGATCACGATGACAGATTTTAAATCAGTCTCTACCAAGTTTGTAAATCTTTCTTCTAAATATTTAGAACAGTAAATAGTAAAATGGCTTTTCCCAAAGCAGAATTACGATTTATTATTTTCTATTTTGGTTCTTTTCGATAATGTCAAATATAGTTTCAGAACAATAAAGTGGCATACCAGGCCTGTGCAACATTTGGGAATATGCAATATAACTGAATTTTATGATGTTATTATATTTGTAATAATGACTGCTCTGTAATATATTCCAGCCTTCTCACACACTGCACTGCAGAAGCCTGTTACTCCACTGATATCAAGATATTAATGCTGCATATTGTTAGTCAAATGGATTCACAAGAAAACTACGTAAATAGCCAAGAAGGCAATATCTCCCATAATGCATATATACCACAATACTGCAGAAGGAGAATAACAAGAGTTTCTAAAAGTTTCCTATATATTGTAGTAAAGTCCTTTGTGTGTCCGTGTATGTACATGACCTTGCAGTTTGGCCTTGCTCTTCACACTCGGCTGAGTGTCCATGACGAGGCGCTGGGGCCAATTAGAAGCACAGCGACAAAACAGTCAGAGTGCAGAGGAAACGTGTGACACAGAGCGTTTAGGACACAACTAAAGTGTGAAGAGTGTTTGACAGCAGCGTCCAACACTGTCGCTCAAGCAAAACCGTCACTGCACCGCTTGCATATTGAGACTAAAATGTACACAAGTTTTGTAAAAGCAGCAAAACTTTTTAACACATTTTATTATAGATTTTTGCTCTATATTCTTCAAAATGGGGTTAAGCACATTCTTAGTAATCCCAGTACTGCACTAGTGTCTGGAGACTGGTGTCTGGATATTCTCTGTATATTTTGCTAATGTATAGTGGACCTTGGCCTTAAATGGTTTTCCAGATGTCCAGAACACACCACCTGCTGGCTCTGGTTTGGATGTTTCTCCTGAGTCTCCACACTCCACCTGGCTGCTCCTTGGTGGTTACCTGCTTTCCATTTGTTATGGCGTCCTGCTAAAACTGTTTGTCCATTGCTATGGAAACCTGTGGCCCTTGCTCCCTTTTGTTTCCCGTCTTATCAGTGCGTCCTGTTCAGTGCGTCCATCCTGCTGCATGATAAATGTCCTCCTCAGCTCTTCTACACAATATGCACGATTCTCCACCGTTCTTCAATTATCTCTCTCTTCGCCTGCGCTCTCGAGCTCGTTAGGCACGCGGCCATTTTTCTTTTGATAAGGAGGCCTGCTTACCGACGCTCTCAGCTCCATAAAGCAAAACACAATCTATTGTTGGCCTTAATTTCATTTAGGTCATGGTAGATATGCTATACTTGGTATAATCCATTCTAATATGATTATACCAGCTTGCAAAAAGCAGTAATGAGGGTAGCAAGAGTATGTTTTTCCTGCAAAATGAAGGGGACTACTGTAAATCACTATCTGCGGCTGTCACAGGTTTATCTCGCTGACTACACTGAGCTGTAATGGGCTGAAACCTCAAAGATGGATCACGCAAAGTAGGTTCATATCTAAACTTTCACTTTCTGAAATAACACTCTACATGTTTCAGCAGTAGTGACATGACTGAAGAATGACTTCAGAAAAGAGCCTCTTGTATAGAGCAGAGATTTTTTTATTACTTATTTTTCTATTTTATTTTGACTTGTACATATACATTTATATAATTATGCCTTATTTCACGCTCATTACTCTTTGTTATTACATTATATTGTAACGAGTGAGCTGCTATATCCAAATAATTTCCCTTGTGGATCAGTAAATTTTGTTTAAGTCTAAGAGAATCAGGTTTCCTCTCTTTATCGTGGACAGGGCCCTCTATTATGTAAACAATTATGTCACATAAGTGTATTTGGAATATTGTCAAATGTACCTTGGTGTTGTTAACATCTTTATAAAATAAATTCAAACTTTTTGCTGATGACATATTGTATATCTTCCCTTTCAAAGTTCCATGTGCTCATTGATGTTGTCAGCACTTGGCAGAGTGAATGTCCATATTTTAGAAAGCAGCTGACACTCTTGGCAAAACTTCCCCCAGATGGTATCGTCTAACCGTCATTTTATGTAAGCCCTGGACACACTTTTCTCTCACATTTGTTTCATTAAGTGCTTGTTTAAAGGTGCTCTACTTGATTTTTAAAAACACAAACAAGATTAGTTCCTTTTTTCACAGTTTGCAGGAGGGCTGTATTCTAAAATATGATTATAAAACTTTATTTTATTTCTTTAACGTTAGGCAGTGCCGCCAAAAATGTAACTTTCCTTTGCTTAACCCTTACCTCTACCACCACTGTAGTCCAAAAGTAATCGTGCCAAAGAAATAACGACCAGAATACGAGACCAGTCTCTCCCTCTGCCTCTGTGTGTGTGTGTCTTTCTGATCATTATAATAGAAGTTTCAGAAAGTAAACGATTATTTTCTCACCATTTATGAGTAAAACTTCTGATCTAATTTAGCGTTTAGCTATCGCACGTGTTTCTGCGATAGCTACAGCACATACCAAAGTTATTGCTCACTTTCCTAACGCATTCCTAATATCCTAATTATTCACTGCATGTTTCACAACTTTTAGAGGCAATGCGAGCTACGGCTATTGTGTCCTGGTTTGTGAACAATAAAAACACTTTATAATTAGATGCACACAACTGCTTTTATAATATATCTGGACTGGGGCATGACTCATTTTAATCTGTTACTTGAAAAAGGTTTGGGTACAGCCCCGTAAACTATTTGACCAAGAGTTGTGTGTGAAAGACCATCTGGCAAGTCAAGTTGGTAAGCTCCTCATCTAAACCGAACAATACCAGAGGTCAAATAACAAAAGTAGGACATAGCCTTGAGAGCTGCTATTATTCTCTCAGCTACTAGTGTTTTCTGTGTCGGTCGGCCTCACAAAAACATCTCCACAGGTCAAAAGTCAAACCTGCTTGATAGAGTTCTCAGAGACCCCTGACGTCACCTGGACCTTCTAGTAAAAACATTGAAAGGAGCAGGTAAGAGCAGCTGCTAGCACTTACAGTCAGAGGTATGTCAATAGGTCGTGCGTACATGCACTGGGACTCTTCGCCGGGCCTCCGAGCGTGGCGTCAGCTCACACAGAGACAGCTGCGTGCACTCCCAGCCCGTTGTTTGCGTTTCAATGTTGGCAACTTGGCTCTAATGGCTCCACCAACTTGTAACTCAGAGCGCTACTATTGGTTTACGGTCGTGACTGAAGTGTGAGTTACAAGCTTTACGATAAATCACAAGGCCTGTCATTACCTCATGCATCATTCTATAGCTCGGATTACGCTGGAGAAAGTGGGTGAATTGTTGCTAAAAAGTGTAGTTTAAATTGACAGAATTTAGGTGGTAGAAAGTGTGCACATTTTCACTGGATTTTTAAAGATATTTTAGTTTAGTTTCTTTACTGCTAATGCTTCCGATATTTGATTTTTTTCTATATTTCTTATTATAGGGTGGCCTAGTGGTTAGGTCACATCGCACACGTATAGGAATTTACAGAACCATCTCATAAAAAACATAATACTCAATTTGATATCTGGATTAAAGGGAACTATTAGAAAAGGAACTCAAACTGAAAAATAGACATGCAACTTCCTGTTTTCAAGTTTGAAAAACAAGTGTCACATTGAGTAAAAGACCTGTTTCATAACCAGTTCACTTAACTTTTTGCCACTATTTTTCAGCAAACATGTGCAATAACAGAGGCTGTACAGAGGTGACACAGTGGCACTCTGTAAACAGTTTGAAAAATGATGTTCTTGGGAACTAATTCAGTTCAAATCCCTATGTTTGCTCAGGTCAACAGTGTGGCCAAGGTTTTCAGTACATTTATCTGCACACATGCTTCAAGTGTTGTGCTGCAGTTGCCACATGCTTCTCTGAACAGGATAAAGTTAGGACACAGACTTGCTCCAACTATAAACAGCATTCTGTAAACATTTGTGCAGCCTGTTTAGACCGATTTATTATACATGTTTTCCACTATCAAGTACAATATAGCTGCGTATCAACTAAAACCTCATTCCAACATCAACTTGTGTTTTTGAATTAAGATGAGGCACAGCTGTCTGGCACTATTTTGTGTATGCTAAAAAAAAGATTCAAAGGATAATAATAAAGAAATACAAACATTTGTAGCATTGACTTGGTGCTGCCATCCAGTGGCCAGTGCACGTACAATAAACTGAACAGTAAAACTGAACATAGGGCAGTAAACATACAATATTTTAGCTGAATTTAAGCAAAGCTTTGGGCCGTGATATTAGGTATGTGCTTCTCAATTATTTTCTGTCACCCCCCCAGGAAGAAGAAAACATTTCGCGCTCCCCCACTTCACAGAACCACTACAAACGTGGACAAATCGCACCCTCGCCTTCAGTAGCCGACATACGAGAGCAAACGGTTTAGTCGCGTCTCCAAAGCGACTCCTGGGACACTCGCAGCCTGTGTCCGTGCGTATTCGCGCTGTGCTCACCTGCGTCATGAGGCTCCTGTGTTCTCCTCGTTTTTAAAGATGATGTTCGTGTTATAGTTCGGGGCACTTGCTTCATCCAGCGTGACAGAAACCATGTCTAATGCTACAGCAGTATCAGCTCCTCTGCTGTTTGGTCCTTCTATGATGCTCACCGTGCTCGCTCCTTTCCTGAAGCAGCATTCACAAAGCAGGATGATTGTTGACAATATTTGGCATGTTTTCACTGAAAAAACACAAGCAGCTTATCAGCGTGATTGGGGTGTAATGTCTTTAAGCGACGCCGTAATTTATTTGGCTTCATGCTGTCCGCTGCCAACATTTTTAGACACAGTAAACACAGTGGTCTTTCCTTGTTTCTCACCGTAGTTACAGTGTAGCCGAGCGACTACATACGCAGTTCGTTCTCTGCACTCTGCTCTGTGCTGTGTGCGTTTGCTCAGTGCCAAAAACCTGACGCTATAGTTCTAATACTCTCTGCGCGCACTCTGATAATGAGATCATCACTGCCATCTACTGTAGTGGAAGTGCAATTACACTTTATTCTAGTACAGAAAAACCATGTTCCCCGAGGTCACACATTCTCCCTCCAGCATCGCACCCCAATATTTGAGAAGGACCGAGGTATGTAGAAGAAATGTTTTTAAGTGCATGTTGGCATAGTATTCCAGTAACACCTTTATAAAATGTTTAGGTATTTGATACTTTGTTCTCCAGGTCACTCCAAACTTGACCAAGACATATTAAAAACCTCAGGTCCAAAATGCTAAATATTGGTGCAAACTAGGGCTGTACGATTTGGGAAGAATATCTCATTGTGATTTTTCTGATGAGCATTGTGAGTGCTATAAGATTTATGATTTATATTTGAATAATAATGTTGTATTCATCATTCACATTTAAATGCATTCAGATGAATTGACAGAAAGATTAAAATGACATGTCAGGACATGTTTGTGCAGATCTAAGCTGCAGGGTTAGGGGTTTTACGCATAGTAAGACATTTTGTTGTTTGCGGAAGGAATATTTCATACTTCAGAAATCGCAGCCTTTGTAATTTTGTAATTGCATCAAACTTCGACTGGATTGCGATTATTCCTGCAGCCCTGTGCATCGGCATGACAAAGCAGAATTTGTGAAGCTCTGGAATAAACTGAGGACTTTTGAAATGAAACAGCCCACACTGGCAGCTGAAAACAACTAAAGTGAACAGAGTGGGAGAAAGGTTGTATTTCTTTGTGCTCGTGTCCCTTCTGTCAGAGTGCAGATTAACAGGACTGTGTAAAGCCAACAGACGACAGCATTGGTTTTGTGCCACATGTCCTTGTCTATGTGTTTTGTTTTTTATCGATCGCTTGGACCACAGAGGTGCACTTTCCTTTTAGAAGGCAGCAGATTTTAAGATCCACATGAGACTTTTGAAGGACCCCCAAGATTATATTCTCTAGACTGAACAGAGTCTGTAAAATCTAGCTCTGGTAATAAAACTGCTTTCCGACTATGTTCCATATTATGTTTTTACACCAAATCTCAAGATTAGCGCTGCATTGCACACCTCAAAATACTGATACTTTGGTGGTAAGTCTTATTTTTCACACAATTACACAACTTAACCCTGCACAAACACGACCTGCTGTGATGGATTGCCTTTCAGTAAACAAATTAATTTCTTCTTTTGCTTAATGCATTTGTCAACAACAACACCGCACAACATGGTGGTTGCTCAGAAACCACATGTCTGCATTTCATGTATTCGTTTGTTTATTTCGAGTTTGGTTTTACAGTGGTTTGTGGCAGTTCGGGGTGACTCCGGGTTAACCGCTCAAACGTGAACCACAGCGCTGTGTTTCAGAGAATGAAGGTGGGTCTGTTCTCAGAAAACAGTGTATGAAACTAAGCTGCTAATAATATCACGGATGACAGTTTAGGCGTAAATCCATTTTGAAAAGGCAAATTCAGCTTTCGTTTCTCGATTTTAGCATTTGAATGAATCACACATCATTTTAAAACATGTCGGTAACAGAAGTGGTTGTAGTGTAGTCATGGCAGTCATTTTAATTTAGTGTTTCAGCAGATAATATGTTGGTGTATTTCACTTTGCCTGCCATCTTGATCCTTTTCTACTTCTACTCAAAGAAAACACCCGAGTTCAGCCATTTAAATGACACTTTCGCAGACTCTGTGGTGGCACGATTATAAATAATAATCAAAGTACCGCCTGAGAGTTTTTGCCCTTTAATGACAATTATACTGAAGTAATTAATTAACAAGTTCTTGAAATGGCTCCCTTAGACAATTGCTACCTAAAAGTCACAGCTCTTCTGAATAATGAAAGGAGTGACTTCAATTTAATAATAACAGTAAAAAATAAAAAAGTAAATGTCATCTTTTTATAGCCACAGATCACTTCCTGTAGATTACGCTTCAGGCCAGCGGAGTGTGAATGTTAGACTGATGGTTTGCCAGTGAACCAGCAAATATGCTCTGATCCCAAAGGATATCTATACGCATACTGCCAAACACATTCTACTTTTTTATCCCTCCAAATCCTTCGTCTATTGAGCTGGGAATGAGCCTCCCACACCTGAGAAAATCATCTGAAAAATTAGCTATAACTTGAGAACTTCTTGAGAACGTGACTTGCTCAATTGTTTGTGTTTTAATTTTTGCAATTTCATTTTTCATTTTACTTTCTTTATTATATTAACTTCTAATCTTGACACGCATAAAGAGATTTACTTGTGTTATTTACTTGTTATTTAGTTTTTAGTATTATTAAGGGTGCAACAGTAGTTTAGTCAGTAGTGTGTTTGTCCACTGCTCCGAAGGTTGAGTGGCGTAAATCACTTTGAGTGCCTTGAAAGTGGAAAAGCGTTATATAAAAATGTGACCGTGAGCATTTACTGTTTATTTACTATTTATTACCGTCACTGAAATGATTAAATAAAGCAGGACATTGCTTTAAGTGCACATTTCAACTTGACTCAAGGTGTATGAGTTGAGTCCAGTTCGAGATTATGTCAGGACTAAAACATTTAACCAAAGCAGCGCAGGGTCCTGTTAAATCTCAGTCGTTCTCTGTTTTGATGAGCCCTCGTGTCACAGGACAAATGATAATGAAATGAAATAAATGAATCTGTTGAGTGGTCTGGGACATTCTCTGTGTTACACTGTGCAGCCCTGAGGCACAGCTGCTCAACAAGACCATCTCTCTCAATGGGTTTTAGTCATCGTCTTGTCATGTGTTTGGGCAGCTATAGCACACAATGGCCCTGTTTTTCTAATGCGCTCTGCTGCTGTAAACACGCTGTTTACTGCTCAGTGCAGTGGACAGGGCCCAGGACAGCCTGATCTGGAGAAACAAGATTGTCCACATCAACAATGTTTATTACTTTTGATATGTCTTCTCTTACAAAATAACAGGCAGTCGATCCTACCATGGAATTACAGGCTCTTAAAAACAAGGACAAGAGACAACTTGGACTCGCTGTAGCCCGTGGTATGACCAGACTCAATTATTTTGCATTTGCAGGATGATGTGTCCTCAGATGCCTCACGCTGTGGTTTACCATAGAACCAAAAGATCAGTTTGAAATTGGACTTCCTCAGTAATGCTAGTGGCAAAAACACACTGTATATTGTATATCATATTCATAATAGCACTTGACTATATTTTTAAGCATTAGAATTAGCATTAGCATTATAAAGATGTGTAATTGAATACATATGTATACCGTACTCTGGAATAGGGATTAAACAATTAAACGTTTGACCAAATACCGAAACTGAAAATCAAATGCAGTTGTTAAGTTTTTCACAATTTTTTTGCATTGCATAAATAGCCTAGAATACATTTTTCATTATGTTAAGTAAATTTAATATTCTTTAAATATTCCAGTAGCCTTTCCAGTAAGTATACCGGTAAGTTTTTCATTCATATTAGGCTAACCCTTCAAACAAAACAACCTACAACAAATGAATTATTGTCCTTTTGGCACAAGTCTGCTTAGGCACAGCAGATAGGCCAATGATGTCAACAGAAGGGTCGAGTAAATCTCAATAAGTGTGTGCAATACGTGTGTGTGTGTGCAATTTTCCTCCCTGTCGCTATGATATCCACAATACTGCGCTGACTTAACACACCCTCGTTGACCGCTGTCTGTAAAGTGTGGGCCATGCACCGTTTTCCTTTCAGGTCACTGTCTTCCTTTGCTTTGGCCATTTTGCGAGCTTTATCAGTGACTAGTGTATGCACTTAACCCGGTCGATGTGCCAAGTTTCAAACATCCTGGTGAATGCATCAGTGATGGCTACTGCTGTATGTGATCCTCTGAACTCCTGTGAGAGAGTGAATCTTTTGTAACTTGAAATCCACATTGACTCATTGCACAGTTAAACATCTGAGCTCCATATGTCGATCGTGAAGCTGAGGTAAGCATCATTATCTTTAACAAAGAGCTCATGGACGCAAGTTGCAACAGTTTCATATACCTCGGTACGCACACATCCGAGAGATACCGTCTGCTGTTTGATTGCGTCATTCTGTCACACGCAACTATTGGGCCTTACTTTGAACTCCACCGAAAGCTGAATGTGGCTTTTCTTGCAATATTCAGCTGAATATATTTGGTTGCTCTGGTTGAATATTCGGTGCATCCCTACTCTGGAATATTTCAGACAAAGCAATATCATTTCCTTGAACTGAAGCTGTGGAGGATTCCCCAGAGAAGTTCCTTTGTGCAGCCGTGAAGAGTAAAGGCAGCTTGTATTATGGTTTTCTAGCATATATCGTCAAACCATCTTTACTGTTACCTGATTTTTATTTTGTCTCCTCAATGAAACTTTTTTATCAGTCTGTTCCTAGAAACGTTCAAACAACTAAGACGCAGCAGCTGAATTTGACCTGCGAATGATCCAACGGAGAATGCCTTTGATATTGTTATTACTGTAATGTTGCACTTGCAGCTCCCTTCTCTCCAGAGCTGTGAGTAAAAACACAGCATCCACCCACCCACCCTGATCCCAGCTGTTTATCCCCACCTCATTAGTTAGTGTTTCATCAGAGGACCACGGCGGAGCCACCCACTATTCTTTATCCTGATGGAAATTGAAGTTTGACCCTGGCTTCACGGACGGCGCTCCTGGGGTGAGGGAGAGAGGTCTGGGTGTGTTTGTCTAATTATTCACTATCAGAGCAGCTGATGAGCCTCAGCAGACGATCCATGGCACTTTCTAAATGAGCGCACGTCCTGCAGTACAATGCTGCATGTGGCAAGAAACTGTCTTATTCCACTTAGTGCACAAAGATCAAGACAGATCTATAGTAGACACATGTAAGATCTAAGCGATATGTATAAAAACATTTATAGTTTATTTATATGGATCCCATTAGCTGAAAGCAATGCCATCAGTTAGTCTTCTTCGGTAAAAACATCTTGTATCCAGGGCTGCAGCTGATGAAAGAAATTATTGGTTGACTAATGACATGTCCTGCTGATCAATTAGTCTAAAAACTAAAAAGCGTCTGGCTGCATGGGAATTCATGCAAAAAGTACCAAGAATCAATGTATTTATATAAAAATAGACAGTGAATCATGATCATGTAATCTGCGTTTTTACCAAATCTTCAGCTAAAACATTCACTAACTTCTCTTTTTATGCTGTTTTCTAATAGCTATAAATCCTTATAATCTAAATAAAATGGTAAGTTGACTTAAGAGCCTTATTTGTAGCATGGAAAATGTTCTTTTACATCATTGAATTGTTTGGTCTGGTGCTACTTTTCCGTAAACTCTACACATCCAGTCAATAAACCTTCCATGTCCATGTGTTTTCCTAAACATGTGAAAATAGTTTCCATTTTGTACCATAATGGCCACATAGCAAAAGCAAAACGGTTTTATTTTTTTGCTATGTTCAGAAGAGCACTAGAGAGCTGCTCTCTGTTAATGACCTTGTTCAGTATTCTGTTGGTTCCGTAATCCAGTTTAGCATGTATTGAAATTATTAAAGCTCATATATTACACAAAAAGGGATTCTTATGAGCTTTCATGCTGTTACCTTATTAAAAACATACCCAAAGCTGTATTTTGTTTAATTTCACACATGTTTGAGGAATCCTTTATTATTCGTCTGTCTTCATCTGTTCAGTGAATATGTATGAAGTGGAAAAACACAGTGGAGCACGTCTTGTTTTGGCTGGAATTCTCGTGTGCATGAAATCACAAGGTGGAACAGAGTGTTTTCTGTTTGAGAGAAGAACTATGCTGGTTTGGTGTGTTATGTGTGAATGAAACAAAAGAAAAATCCAAATATGTTTGATGAGAAAACATTATAACAGACCAGAAAATAGCGCAATAAACAGACTCTTTAATCAAAATAAAATGGTCCAAGTCAGCAGTTGTTATAGTATAAGAATATGCAATATTTCATACTTTTGGAGTCGAGCATTTCCATTCTGCTTCTGCTGCCGCTCCCACCATTTGTTACGTTCCAAATGTACCCGACAAAATGAGTGGAGCTGTGAGATGGTAAACACACAACACAAATCAATTGTCTCCCATTTCCAACTCTCTGACCTGATTTCAGCAGAGTGTGCGCTGACAGTGTCAACAATAGGCCTTTGCTCCGAAATGATCCAGACTATGAAGTCATGGCGCTTGTCAAATCAGCAGTCATGTTTGCCTAGTCTTTAAAAATGTAAACATAACCTTCTGTTTTTGATTCACTGGCTTCATCTGTACACTCCGATAACTGACTTTAATATGGCAGGGAAATATTTAAAAGGTCAAATGTAGTTATAAATGTGTTGGTATGTTAAGAGATGAACACCTAATTACGACTTCTAGCCTCTGCGGTATAATTGGCCAGAAATTGAACTTGGTTGTATGGGTTCTTGGATCCCTATTTTGAGCTGTACTTTGGCTGCTGAAGGTTGAAAAATGATCCTCGTCGTTACTGGTTTAATTTCTTTAGTCTGTAAGAGGGTTCTGAATCATATTTATAGTCAAGACACACCCGGTTTGTGAATCTATCTCGTAAGAGCAGTAAAAAAAGGTGAGAAAGCTAGATTATGTTCTATAGGTATTATGATTTAGCTCAGTGAATAATACAATAGAGCCCCCGGGACCAGATGGAGATTGGGTGCTTGTGCCTGGTTTGCTGTTTGAGTGGTGTCTGGCCACTTTTCACTCAGCTACAGTATGATTGAAGGTAGTGTCCCCGTGGCACCCCACTGTGCAGCTGTAAGTCCGGTGGTCATGCAGGGACATCCTGGCATTTGGTGATTTGGCGATTGCTCCGGCCCCAGAAAAGATGAATGCCGCCTTTCATTTCAGCAGGCTACAATAGATCCGACATGTGTGTCTTATACTGTGACCTTTTTAGGACAGTTAATGGAAATGTACTTTTCCTATTCTGGCACTTTTTGTCCTTATATGTAGAGATTGACCTATATGTTATGTTACTTGATGTAAATAATCTTTGAGAGAGAACTATTTTTATCTTTTATCTTATTGTATTTTATCTTATCTTAAAATTTCCCCTTGGGGATGAATAAAAGTAATTCTGATTCTGATTCTGATATGTTTTTTTTAATGGTCAGTGCCGATACGGATTGCTTAACATCCAGAGAAACCGATGGCCAGTAAGCTCTGCCGATAATTTTGGGCTGATTATGTAGTTACAATTTTGATTATTTTCCCCAAAACTGTGTTATTTAAATGAACTCCAACCTTACCCACAGTCTTGTTTTACCAAAAGCCTATAAGAGAGCTGTGTAGTCACGTTTTGTGCACTTAACGTTTTGTAGTGAAGTGTTTGAATAAAGCTTTATGTGTTTTCTTTAGGCGCCAAAACAACATATCGGCTTATGCTGGAGATTTAAGGCTGATAGCAGATTAACTTAAAAGAGAAAATATCGGCCAAACAATCCATGGAATGATATCGGCCTACAGTTGTGTGGATTTAACCTGATTGAGACCACTTGCTTTTGGTCAGGACATTGGGTGGAGTTTTGGCTGTTACACGATGCCATCAGCCAATTAGACAGAAGTATATTTTGGCCCGTAATAAAGTAGTAGCACTGTATCTAGATATTGAGATGCAATTGTTGTATTTTCAACCTGGACGCACTTTCTTGGAGGGAAAAAAACAGAAGATTGTGAATGTTAAACGTGTCTGCACCTTGCATACGATGACCTTTGGGTGACAACAAATCTATTCCTTCTACTTTGCAGTCTGTTTGCGCAGAACAGGGGACACAAGTGTAGACGCAAGTTTGCATGGCCGCGATAAGAATTAGCATAAGATAAGGAAAGTGCCGATGAATCCAAGGAAAGTGGTGATGAATCTAGCTAAATGCCATCACAACAGAGACTTAGAAGTTTGCTCCTTCTTTCTCTCTCGCTCTTATCAAAGTCCAGCTCCATCAACTTGAAAGAGGCATGGCCGCTGCTGATCCAACATTTCATTTGGAGGAGATTATGCTTTTTGCAAGCGAGCTCAGCAATGTCGGAAAATGATACAGGCCTTGACAGAAAGCAATAGGAAGCTATGCATATTACCCAAGCTTTGTCTGACTTAGCATTTCTTTAAAGTTAACTGATATAACAAGGTCTCGCACACACACACCCACTTACTGCTGTTCTGTCAGCTGTGGCAAAAACACGAGGCATCAGAGTCACAGACCAGTAGTCGCCAACAAGTTTTACTTTATTATTTATTTGTCAGGGTCGGACTGTACAAAGACATTAATCTTATAAAATGAGAAGATGCTTTGTGACAGATTCAGCAAAGAGCTACTTTCCATCTGCAGTCCCTAGGCAGCACAAAAAGAAAACATAACAAATACACTACAAAATGTTATTTATAAAATCTTTCTGTTATTTCGTAGACAGCTCCTAATGTTGCATCATGAAATGTTAAGATATTTACAAAGCTGCATCAATCTGCGACTGCAATATCGCTCAGGTTATCAATTTTAAAGGTCCTGTGTTACACAAAATTGAGTTGTGACATGTTACAGTGTTTTTGCCTCATTGAAAACAGACCTGGAGTTGTGTTTTGTTTCATTCACACTACATTATTAGTCTGTCTACATCTCCAAAGCTCAAAATGCTCTGTTCCACCTTGATGGTGATGTTATGAAGCTTTTCAAGTTTTGCCTTTAGGTCAGTAGAGACGGGCAATTCCCGGGGTAAAATGATCCAAATGAGTCTAGTGAAGGTGTGTGGGGTTAAAAACACTTTGGAGCACTTCCTGTATTACCACATGACATCACAAGGTGGAATAGAGTTTTTTCTATTGGAGAGAAAAGCACAGCCTAAATATGCAGAATTTTTGTGTTAAACATGTGAATAAAACACACAACTCCAGGTCTGTTTGTGATGAGGGAAGAACACAGGCATGAAAATCTCTCACCTCTAACCTTGATGCCAAAACAGGTGACCTACATGAATCGTAGTTTGTTTTTCTTTTGTTTTGGGAGGGGGTCTTGGTCTTGTCTCGGACTTGAACGGCAACATGTCAGCAGCCACTTCTCGCTACTCCCTGCATGTAGCGAACATCGGGTCGGTCCTTTGTTTGCGCTGATTAGAAGGGCAAGACGAAACGCGAAGCAAAAACAATCTAAATTTCTGTTACAGTGTCGGCACAGCAGGCCTACTGCAACATGTCGGCTGAAGTTTGCCTAATGCCAAATATATCTGTATATTTGGTACACACACACATACACCAGAGGCCACGTTGCCCCTCGTGCACCCTTCTCACCCTTTTCACTTCTGACCTGTTTTCATGCCTGGAAGAACATAAAAGAGCGTAATACACAGTAGACCCTTAAAATGACAATGGACTTTGGGTCAGCACATGAAAAGGTTTGTCTACAAAAACTGGACCTAAAATGTAGAGATAGAGTAGATTCACCCTTGGACTAGAGATGTGCTGAGTTTACAGAATGAAGCTACATCAAAGACCCCAATATCTGCTGACAAAGCTGTACGCTGGTTTGAAAGTGGTCGACAAAGAGCACTAAGGCTACGTCAAGAAGACTGTGTGAAGACAGTGGAGGCCCCGGGCACAGTTACCTCTGGGCTTCAAACTAGACATGTAAGAGCATTTGTAATATCATGAAACTGTCAGTCCCTGCTGTGGAGACTTTATTCTTTCTACCACTCTTATTCTAAGTGCTTTTACTTTCTACTTAAATACTACTTAAAGAAACCGCCTTTAACTGGGACAAGCTGGAAAACCTGCTGATATGGACCCAAAGTTCAACCCAGCTCCTCATCGTGTATTCCAGTCTCACAGAAGTCCTTAGCACTACTAAAGTTACTCTTGTGCTTGTCTTGGTGGATGTTGGAAGATCAATAGGATGATTAGGGACTGGTCAGAGAGTTGGCTCATTGTGTGATCAGTACAGAAAACAAAGACTATTCATTCTAGTGTTGCTATAGATTGGCTGCACATTACGCAGCTATTGATGTCTCATTCCTAACTTAATGAACACTTTAGGGTGGTGATACAACCTCTAGTGAAATGCACTTTCACTTTCACAGACTCTTTTTCAGGCTGTTTGAGCTATAAAGCCTCAGAACTGCTTGTATTTTTGCAGTACTCCTGGCAGTGTTGTTTATTGTGTAAGCAGGAAGTACTCATTGTTATCATGGGCCGCTGCAGGGTCATCTGCTGTCCATCACTTGTCTCGCTAATGGGATTAGCTAATGTTATCAGCTAATGCTATTAGCTTAGCGACATGGCAACAATGTTCTGGCCAAGGTTCTTCTGGGCAATCTATTGTATCATTGCATTATCTGTGGATGATGCAAGCCAGAGACATAAAATAATTATAGAGAGACAGAGTAACTATGCTACAAGCATTCAAAATGAAAAATATCATCCATTTTGTTTGGAATTGAGAAGCAAAAACGAGTGCTTTTAAGAATCGTTAATACTCAGGTACATTTGAAATGATTTTAAAACTATGGCCTTTGTCACGGGGTCCTCTTCAAGACACAATGCTCGTTTTAGGGTTTTTATTCCACAGTGCAAAACAGGAAAAACAGGACCAAAAATGTGTGCAGGAAATATTTATAGTGGTACCGTGAAAAAAGGTCTATTTACAAGCATGTACAAAAAAAGTACAGAATAGTGTTAATTTACTTATATGAGCCATGCATTTCATTTAACACGGTCAGCCTCGGTATACATTTTGCGTAGATGTTAGACCACACAGTTTAAGGTACTTTCATCCTTTTAATATTTCAGGAGTGAAGATTTTTCATTATACTGCAGCAGTATTATGAATCACTGACATTACAGTAATAACATATAATGCAGCTCCACTATGTCGCCTTCTTTCTCGGCACATTGCATTGAGGTAATTTCCTTACAGCAACAAATGGCCTTGCCTGAAGCCATTTTGTCAATTATAGCCTTAACTGTCATTTTCTTCTTTCAGTCCATTTCTACCTGCTGCTCAGACACCATTTTACCACCATCCTTTGTGTTAACTCTCCTCTAATCACTCCTGTCTCTTGTCTCTGCAGGGAGCTCCTCAGTCCAGACTTCACAGAGACCTACTACACAGAGGAGGGCCAGCTGGTGACACTGGCCAACCACAATGTCACTGTAAGTACTTAGGAGAAGACATTTACTATCTGCTTCCCTCAACTCACACATCAAGTAGTGATGCTCTGTGATTTGATTTCACAACTTAATCAAGGGTTTAATAGAACAAATATGTGCGTTGGCTTAAATATGCAGTTTAATATAATTCTGGATTAAGTTTTAAGTCTGAATCATGTCTTTACCAAATTGCAGATGTTTGTATTTTTAAACAGTAGAGGTGTAATAATATCCAAGTCTCACAATACGATATCGTCACAGTATGAACATCACAGTTCGATATTTATTGCAATATCGTGGGAAAGCTCACGATATGGTGGGGAGGCTCACAATATACATAATAACAAGACTGACATCATAAAATGTTTTGACCAGTCATTTGGTACAACATTTAGTGTCATTAGAGATGTAACAATATCAACATCTCTATGTACGATAATTTCACGATATAGACCCTTTTAGTGTTTGTAAACATGATGACGTAGGCTCGGTTGCGCATTTTGGCAACAGAAGTACGGCTGAACTCAGCAGTTTGTTGAGCTTTGCGAAAGGATTATCATCAAAGGATCGAGAATATTCTCCTCAATAAGACGACTTTGACAAATGGGGTCCGACTGCCAGGTCCTTGTGCGATCAGTGAGTAAAACTTTAAAACTTAAGTCCACCGGTAGAATATCAATTCTGACAGCCACATGCATAATAACGAGACATTTTGGTGCTGGAAATGTTTTTATCTCCGTCTTCTTCTGTCCGTGTTCAGGCTGAATGAATCGGAATGAATGGGGAACAATGCCACTTCTGTTGCCAAAACGCACGTGCATCTTTTTTTTAATCACATCCGCCCTAAAAGGGTCTATACATCTCTTGCTGTGATATTTATTGCAATATTTTGTGGAGGTTCACAAAACTGTGAATATGCTACTTTTTCCTCTAAAAATGCCTTCACAAGACTTAATCCAAAGAATGAAGATTTCAAAGTGCTTAGAACAGTTATTTCTTCATGTATCTGCACTGAAATGGAGCAAAGGATCATGGTCTATGTAGTTCCCTCTGTTGTTTTAGCTATTTCTGCATCATAACTATTCATTTAAGTAAAGAGACTTGTGATTCGATATATTGTGATGGTTCCACGATATTGTTGTGAGACCTTTGATGATACAATATCATGATATTTCGGTTATTGTTACATCCCTGTTAAACAGTAATATTAAGTATTGGCGTGTACATGACATGCAGAATATGGAATACACTCAAAGGAAAATGTAAGCCTTAATTCTGATTGATGCTTGCAATTCTTTATACAATATTTAAACAGTTTTGAGTGCTTTCAGTTTTTGTATGAAGGGACATGATGTATGCAAACAGCTGCTTTGACCTTACTTTATTTATTTAAAGTAATTACTCAGGTAAGTGAACTGCTGTGAACTAAGTTTGTGATGGATACAGTTGCCAAAACAGGAAGCTTTCAGGGACCAAAGAAGAGGAAGATATAAGTGCTTTTCCTGTAACCAGATTTTTATCCTCTTAAAAGTATAAGAGTATCCTAATTATTCAGCGCTCTCAGAGACCAGTGCGAAGTTTTACCGTGATGGTAAAACTAACAACAACTAGCATGCTTACACGCACTTTCTAATTATGAGCCAATTAAAAGTTTTATAATTAGATTCAGGCAGTATTTTGACCTCAAGACCTGCTTTTACAATAGCTGCCTGTACAAATGGCAGTTTATTACATGCTCAAAATTAGGGGGAACAAATTGGGAACCCAGATACAGTGTTCAAAAGGATTATAATTTATTCCACATCAATTTCAGAAAGGAACTTAATAAATCCGTGTGTTTCTCTTATTGGGGTCTTGGTTATAGAAGCAGTAATCTAACTGCACAAACCCACACTTTGCAGTGGTAATTCATTTTGGTCAAAAGTAAAAAAAAAAATGACATACTTTCTTATCTATTCTAGTCCACAATCACCAAACCTAGTATTTTAGTGAGCAGTGTTGTGGATAATATAATGTTTCAAATGGTAGAGTAGGAGTGTTGACAGCAATTCTCAATATTGTCTGAATTTTAAAGTCCGAAGACTACACCACTGACAGTAAATGACAGGTTTGGCTCTGGCTCCATGGATCCTGGCTCTTATCGTCTCAATTCAAACGTGCCCAGTTTAGTGGTGGCGGAGGACTGATGTTTAAATGAGCGCCGTGGGCTGCGTGTCACCATGTGTTGGCCTGTTCTGAGTGGGCAGGTGGAGTGGAGTCTGTTCCATCATCGCATAAACAGGCATCAACAATCACATCTCTGCAGGGAAACAAGTTGCACAAGTTTAAACACTGGACCTGGGCCTACTTTATGCTGTGGATGTAGACAAACTTTCAAAATATGGTTAGGAAAATCTTTTAACACAAAAATCATCTGTTAAATATCTTATCTTTAATTATTACAGTGTTTCCTATATTTACGAACCTGTCATTTTATTCTCTGCATAAAGGTACATATTGTTCGTACAATCAAAACAGATGTACAAAAGTGGCAATTAGATATAAATAGAAGTCTGAAAGTTTTAATTATTCTATTTTCTGCAACAGATACTGAAATTTAAAACAAAAATTGTCATAGTTGTTTTGCTGCTATGTCAAGTCAGCTTAACATGCTAGTCAAACTGTCTTGCTTTAGATAGTAATTATTTCTTCCTGCCACTATTCCTGGTTTCAGATGAAATCACAGCGTTCATTCATTCATATAGGACAGTAATATTAAATACAAATGGGGCTAGCTCAAATTAATTGAAATTTGAATTTATTTGTTTGGAGAATATCCCCCTTGAAATAATAATAATAATAATGCATTTTATTTCTTTGGCACCTTTCTGGACACCGAAGGTCGCCTTACAACAACAGCTATAGCGCTTTTCACAGACACATGTCCTCAAAGACGCTTTACGGAGCATTATTAACAGAGCATTGTTCATTCACTCCATACCCGATGGTAATAAGTTACCACCAACACTCACACACACAACACTTTCACACCTACAGTGCATGTTTTGAGATGTCTCGCCATTTCGTTTTCGAGGGGGTCCTCAGTCACACTGCTAAAATGCAGATTTTTGTTGTATAATACCAAACTCCAGGGTCTAGTCACTAGGACAAGTTAGATTCAACACTTGTTAATTTACTTTTAGATTTTTTCTTCTGAGAATACAAAGTAATTCATAGGAAAAAGGGTCTTGCCCCTTATCTGTGAGCACGACACCAGCACATTATAGAAAGCACCTTTAAGTTTGTATCTAAATTCTCATGTTGACAAATTACAATGAAATGTGAGATTTATATTTATCTGAAAAAACATGAGGTTAAATGTTTTATTTTTCCCAAATTTTTAACAATACTAGCTAAAAGCTAAAAGTTCTGTGCCTCTCTAAAGTCCAGTGATCTTTAGTCCCACCTGCACCTGTCCATTAGACAGACTTTCAAAGTGAACTGAGAGCTTCTGCACTAATTGTGGCCTGAAAAGTGCTCTCTCATTGCCAGGATATTAATTTGATCTGAATCCAGTCGGCCACTTCGGACCAATTTTTCTCATTTAGAGGAAGAGGCGGTGACACCAGCCTCCAGACAAAGTACAGGGAAGGTGTTTTAAAGCTACATCTTCTAAAAGTTTAATCCAGTCAATGAGAAACTATGAACTCTGGAGTGATTTATGAAGTTACCTTGAACTGATAGATCTGTTTTCCTCAAAGCAGGCGTCAGTAATGTTTTCCTAAAGCCGTTCTGCACAGGACTGTGCAATCAATCAGTTTGAATTAAGTTAGAGATTCATTTCAGTCATTTATAATCGCCAGTTTGGGTTTTTTTTAATCGAGAGGTCTACCGCCAATCCATACCAGTAAAACAGGTGGTTAGATGTCTGCATTGTTTTAAAAATAAAATTGAATTGAAATGGGATCAATCAATATGGGGTAAAAATCATTAAAAGTTCAGAGTTGTCCATGCCATCTCTAAAGGAGCCCCAACAGCAAGTCTTTCCTCTTTCCAACATTCACAAACATCGCTGTAACATCTAATTGTATTTTTTCTATTCATTTCTACCATCACAAGACACTGGAGAAGCCATTTTTGTCAAAGAGAAGATTGTTCCTCATTCTTTTTCCATACAAGTTTTAAATAGTCGAGATTATTTTAAATCCCATGAAGACACTTTTTTTTCACTCTTCTACATCTTGGAAGCTATTACTACTTAGTTTAATGGCATGTAATTGGTCTCATGTGCTCTTCACAAGTCCTGAGAAGACTGAACTCATCAGACTGTTCTGCCAATGACAATCGTCAACAGCAGGGAGCGCTAATTATTTAATGTCTTTCCTTTATGCCGCTTCATAATTGAATAATGATACTTGAAAAGCTCTATTATGTTCTATTGTTCAGTGCTTTGAGTCAGTTTGGTAGAAGGCCTCAGGTTACAATACAAATGAGATACAATTGCACAGTGGAGAAAATTAGCACTTCATTTTAGCATCATTTATTGCCAAAGTGTTTTCTAATAAATCTCCTTGCTCAGGCCATTCGTCTCTGTCTAACTGCCTGAGTCTTTCCTGGAGATAGTTTGTCAAAATGTTCTGTTCAGAAGCTGTTTCATGGCAAACTAGATAAACGGCACCATTTTTGGCACCATTCTCCCTCAGCTGCACGTGCCATTGTGCTTTTGGGCAAGACTATGAAACCAACATGCCTAAGATGAAGCGGATGTATAAATGTTGTTCAGTATACTTTATTTTGAGGACTGAGAAAGAGGTCACTGTCGCTTTATTGCACTAGGTAATATTTTTAGTGAGGGGTCTGCCACCTGCTGGTCTCATTTATCAACTATATATTATTTAACTGCTCAAAAGTACCTAACAAACGTGCTTTCTATACTGTGAGCAGAGTCGCCTCTCCACAGATCTCACCTGTAGCTTGGCTTTACATGTCGTCCTGGAAATGGAGAAGTTTAACACTGTACTATGAAATATTCTTGGCAAACAATAACTTGCTGATAATGGACCCTCCACCAAAAGTGTCACATAGCGCCCCTTTAAATGTTTATCTCAGTGTTAAAGGTGCACAGCGTAACATTTCCAGTGGAGGGTCCGCCACCTGCTTGTGTCCATGTAAATAGTTTTGCTTTGTATAGCTATATATACAGCATAGACTAAACCTATTTATCGTGAGGGAGACAAGCAGGTTACAGCACTATGCACTGAGTCAGATCTGTGGGGAGTTGTCTCTATTAACAGAAGGAATTATGGTATTTTTGAGCACAAGAAACACTGCAAACTGCCAGATGTATACATTAGGGGTGGGACATTAATGTGTTAAATCCGATTTAATAATTAATTACAAATAAAATAATGCATAAAAAATATTAACACATTTTATCACAGTTTGCCAAACAACGCAGATGTTTGTGAGTGCAGCATGTCGTGTTACGCCAATTATACTGACGAACACAGTTCTGAGTACAACAATGGAGCAGGAAAGCGCTCTGGGTCTGCTGGACGATAAATTTCTATTAAAAAACTACCCGATAAACGTATTGACAAAGGCGTCATTGATTGCAAACTGTGCAGAGAAAAGTTTGCATATCAAAGAAGAACCTCAACCCTACAATACCATTTCACTAGCAAGGACCACGCCAACAACAACACTGTGCGAAGAAGAAGTTGATTGATAAGTGTACGAGGAGGGGCGGAGATGGCTGGATTGAGACTCATGGGTGGGAGCTCCGTCTCAATCGTCATTTGGCCCAGCTGGAACTTGCAGGCGTCTTATGTCTGAAAGCAGAAAAAACAGATAGGGGTTGGGAGGATGGGGTCGAGTTAGCCGAGACAAACTGGGAAGATGGGAAAAGCTGCTACAAATAGGCTTCTGGGAAATTGAAGTGTGGTCAAAGTGAGCTGTGATTCGCTGGTGAGGAGGCGAGGGCGGTTCCAGTTGATCATATTAACTCTATTTAAATGCAAAACAGGTCACAGCCATAGACCGTATATATGAGTGGACTAAGTGAGTGTGACGTCACCCCCTAGTGTTCAGCTCCGCGCAAATGAGGCTCCCGATGCCACGGTTACAGGAGCGAATTTGGAGCCAGGCTTTGTGTTATAAAGAGGATTTTTTTGACGGACAAAATAGCGAGAAGAAAAAAAATTCAGGATCATGTAGAGCGGGTTAATACAAACATTTTCAGACCAAAATGACGAGGCTCACTGCAGGAGTTACAGAGAGAGGAACGATAAGATCTCAACGTAAGTCAAGGGGAAAAAGGGAGAGAAGGAGCCGGAAGAGCCTCTTGGAGCACTTCCTGTTTGGCACGCGGCCGCTAACGGGTTAGCTATGTCCACTCATATATATGGTCTAAGGTCACAGCGAGCACAGAACCTGCTGGAGCTGTTGGCAGGAGCAGTTCTGGTCCGAGTACAAATAAGATCATCAGCAGCCCAAACTCGAACAAATGACGGGCTTCAGGAAGAAAATTAGTCCACTAAAATTCATTTACATAAGATAAATGTTGCTTTTAGGGAAAATATTGTTACATGATTAATCGAGATTAATTCATTACAAAGCCTGTAATTAATTTGATAATTTTTTAATCAAGTCCCACCCCTTTATAACATATAACACCTCCATGGGGACAAGTACTTAGCGGACCCTCCACCAGAAAAGTTGCGCCTTTAATGAATGAATGTTCCTAGAGCTGGATTTCTGACTTCAGTTAACATCTGATTGAGGCTTGAGAACAATTGCATCTATTTATTCCATCCTTTTCTCACAGCCTAGTGGACCCTTGGACACGGGACTGGGCTAATTGCTGGTTTGAGCCGTAGAGTGAGGAGTTAGTGTAGGGAGGGGGCCTGTCTGACAGCTGATGTTGGCACCGCTGATGCTGCTGCTGTTCACTGAATGAGCTTATTACACGCTCGGCTAAGCTGACAGAGACACGGAGCCACTATCACTGGACCAGGCTATACGCTGAAGCAGGTTTAATTGAATTTGGGGATAAATAATAACGCTATGTAGATGAGTTCATAATGAAATCAAACAGAATTGAACGTGGCTAATAAAATACTGTTTACGTGCTATTGTTCAAGGTGAAAATATAACTTGAATTCGCATAGAGGTAATTGGGGAAGTAAATTGAATATTTTTTAAAGGGTCTATGTTAGATGCTATTTTCTGGCAAACATACCTGCAGTACTTCTCTCAAATTGAAAACACTGTTCCACCTTGTGAAGTGATAATACAAGACGTGCTCCACTGTGATTTTAAACTCCATGCGCCTTCACGAAAGGAATTTTGATCATTTTAACCCTGAAATTTATGATCTCTACTGAATTTACGGTAAAAGGTAGCTGTTAACTTGAAAACTACCGCTTCATGGCATCACAAGGTGGAACAATAAAGAGTTACTCAAAGGTTTGTGAAGAATACCGACTTGAACGTCCCCCTGGCTTGAAAGTCCCAGCTTGAGCTTCCCATTCTTTCGGTGGGAACGTCCCCCTCGTCTCTCCAGGCACCTTCTTCTTCTTTGCCAGCATTCTATATCACAATAAAATGAAATATGAATGTAGCGAGACCAAATGTCAGGCCTTGTTTATGTCATTTTATCGATCTTTCCAAAGCTGCACACATTTTTCCAGTATGTAATATCAATATAATCCTCATTTGCTTGCAGAAGTTTACTATGAAATCGTATTTTAAATATTTTTTCTTGTTCCTCGTGTCCTATAGCATCTGTAACTGTTGATTTGGAAGGAAATATTAATTATTTCCTTACCTGCTTGCCATGAACATACAGTCATTTGTAAGCAGCGCAACACAAGCACAACACACATAAAGGGTACAATTCGGTGGGACCTTCCAGCCAGGGGGACTTTAGAGCTGATTTCCATTGTGAAAGAACAAAGATTACATTTTAAATATAAAATTTGGACCTTGCAAACAGTTTTTTGTTTATTTTTTATCTCGTTTAGCATCTGCAGCGTACTGTGTCAGCTGCTCTTCCTGTGATCCTAAATTTTAGTTTCTGTTCCCAGTCACAGGATATATTGAAAAATGGATAATATCTCGGTTTTTGTTTTTTGGAGATCTGCAAAATTTGAATATTACGATCACCGTCTATAATTATATTGTTTGTTGTAATGTTCCAATATCTCAAAAGGAGATATTTCTACCGTTTTGTGGTTATTTTTATGATCCATTCAAATTTGGTGAGATACTTGAACCTCAAGCATTTTTGTCTGAAAGATAAACAAAACAAAAACGATGTATTCATTTTTGTCAGTATCTCTCCATCCAACGTGTTGAATAATGACGGGTTTAACCTACTCTAGTTTAACCGTGTTTGTGAAAGGGTGTGAAAATGAATCTAGTCCACCATTGTGAGAGAAATTTACATAAGGATTGTTGAGAAATACTGTATGCAAATAGCTAGAAATGTCAGCCCTTTGAATTTATGTGTGAGCCATAAAAAGTGTAAATCTGTTTGCTCCTGTTTGAATATGTATAGACATCTGCTCGCCAAACGACACACATGTGTATATAGAGGCTGCTAAGAGTTTAACTACTGAACATGCGCATCTATTCTGGCAATGCCTCCTCACTTATGTTTTAAAGCTTCTGTCAATGGTATTCTAAGCCCAACTTTGTCCAAAAACTAAAAAGTACACACGAAAAAAACTGTTACAAGTTACATTTGCATCCAATTTTAGTAGCATTTTAGATCACTTTTTTAAATTATACTGTTATACTGAATTAAATTATTTTCTCTGGCCAGTCAGAGCCGGTGATGCAGTGCTGTTATTATAGACCCATAACGTGCAGCTGCAGTCAAATGAAGCTCATCAAGGCCAGCACTTATAGGGATGACTTCGGAGCATATTGTATTTTTACATATTTGTAATTTCGACCAATCCGAAGCGAGGCTCTTAAAGGTAACAATGCTGAAGTAGAAGAAGATCTCGATACATAGGCAATGATACGATACACATCTCGATACAGTGCACTTTCGATCCAATATATTTCAAATCGATTCAGTATAGTTAAGGGGGGGTGGGACTTGGTAAAAAAAAAAAGATCTACTTAATTACAGGTTTTGTAATTAATTAATCTCAGTTAATCGCATAACAATATTTGCCACAAAAGCAACATTTATCTTATGTAAATGACTTTAGTGGACATATTTTCTTCCTGAAGCCCGTCATTTGTTCGAGTTTGGGCGCTGACACCTCTTATTTGTACCAGAACAGCTCCCACCAACAGCTCCAGCGGTTTCTGTGCTTGCGGTGACGTGTTTTGCATTTAAATTGTCTTGTAGGGTTGAGGTGCTTCTGTGATATTCAAACTCTTCTCTGCACAATTTGCAAGAAATAATGCCTTTGTCAATTCGTCTATCATGTCGTTCTTTTCAATAGAAATGTTCCGTCCAGCAGATCCAGAGCGCTTCATGCTCCATTGTTGTACTCGTAACTGTGTGCGTCAGTGTAATTGGCGTCACACGACATGCTGCACTGACAAACGTTCCACATTGTTTGGAAAAATGTGATAAAATGTGTTCACTAGCAAGGACCACACCAACAACACATGTGCGAAGCAAAAAGAGTTTATTATAGGGAGACGAGGTGGGTCGGCGGGTTGAGACTCAGGGTGGGGGTTCAATCTCAATCCTCACATGGCCCAACAGGAACGGGACCCCCATCGTAGGCGTCTTATGTCCGGAAACGAACAGATCAGGGTTGGGAGGGTTGGGTTGAGTTATTCGAGACAAACCGGGATAGGCTGCTACAAATAGGCTTCTGGGAAATTGAGGTGTGGTAGAAGTGAGCTGTGATTTGTTGGAGAAGAGGCGAGGGTGGTTGAGGCGTGGTCGTGCTCCTGAAGTTAATCATATTAACTACATTTAATATTTTTAATGCATTATTTTCTTTATAATTAATTCATCATAAGTAATGTGTTAATGTCCCACCCCTAGTAAAAAAATAAAATAATGTCAAAATCATGGCTGTGATACTAAAAGTCTTTGTTAAACCACTTCTTGTGCAAATTGAATACGAAACACACCCTTTTTTTCCCTCTAAACAAGCAACAAAACTGTAGTAACAAAATAATCTAGTAAAATATACCCCAAAATACTCTTGGAGATATATCAATACAGCAGTCCACAATACTGATACTGTATCATCACATTAAATTATACGATATATTGATATTTTGATATTTTTGCACACCCTACTGTTAGTCAAACCTGTTGGTAACACTAGTGGGATCAAGCTCAGGAAAAGGGAAGGCTTGTCTGCTAGCTGCATTTCAAATAGGCTGTTGGGAATGCAGCGGCTTGTGGGTTTGTCCATTTATATACACAGTCTATACAAGCATTTAAGAGGAGCAGAAACAGCAGGAAGACAACAGTGGACAAAACAGGGATTTATAATTTTAAGCAGTCTACTTAAAAAATGCCAAAAATCTACTGAATTATAATAAGTTAAGTATTTAAGTGTGTCTTCAATCAGACTTTCGCTGGAACACATGGAGGTCCAAATGTTTTGTCTAATGAGGCTTTCTTCCATGTTTCTCAGAAGATGCAGTGACACTGACATTGCTGTGACTGTCTGCTTTTATAAACACTCAGACGGCTGAATTGACTGAGCACATTGATCGGTTATGGGCTGCAGCCTTTGCACGTCTCTGTAAATATTATCATGACACCAGTTTGGGCTGTGGAGGCTTCCTGCAGGTGGAGATGGACTATTGATTCTGTGAATGTTGTGTTTCAGGACCACTGCTTCTACCACGGCCGTGTGAAGGGGCATTCCGACTCCTGGGTGGCTCTCAGCACATGCACGGGAGTCAGGTATGGCACAAGTACACTATATTATTGATGACTAAAATCCATACAATAAAATATAACTTACAACTTTTAAAACTTTGGAAATTATCAACATATGCTCTCAAAAACACAAGTTACAGATAAAATACACTGTAGTTTGTTCATGTGAGCTTTTCCAATACAAATTTACAATGAAGATTGAGACTTTTCATTTGTGCTTTCATCACTTATTATCTAGAGACTCTTCAAGTCATTTGATTCTCTTGAAAGAGCCTTTGTTTGTGTCCTAAGGCAAATAGTTTGCTCCAAGTGTTAGACCATGTGTTTTTTCAACAGTAAAAGTATGATATTTACTTAAAGGGGAACTCCGGCACGTTTGAAGCTAAAGTCCATTGCCAAAGGTGGTCGAATACTGTCAGAAGCCAAAAAACGGCACAGATCAGTGTTTTCTAAGCGGAGATCTCACTGTGGTAGTGAGTCTGTCAAGACAACAAATTAGTGCAGTGATGGGGGCAAGTTCTTAACTTCCATGTAAAACGCCAATTTGCTTCACACTGAAGAATCTTAACATCACTTTAACCCATCTTACAACAGCCACGAGTCTAACAAAGAAAACGCTCTGCCTGGTTCACTCATTAGTGTCTGGAAACATTATAAAATAACTTTATAATCAGCTTTACACTTACCTTTGTCGATTTTCCAATCGAGTTATGAAGTTATTTTATAACGTTTCCAGACACTAATGAGTGAGCCGGGCAGAGCGTTTTGTTTGTTAGACTCGTGGCTGTTGTAAGATGGGTTAGAAAGTGGTATTAAGCTTCTTCTGTGCAAATTGGTGTTTTAGTTGGAAACTAAGAACTTGCCCCCATCATTACACTAGTTTGTTGCCTTGACAGACTCACTGCCACAGCGAGATCTCCGCTGAGGCAACACTGATCTGTGCCGTTTTTTGGCTTCTGACAGTATTCCACAACCTCTAGCAATGGACTTTAGCTTCAAATGTGCCGGAGTTCCCCTTTAATAAATACATTACCCTTTTTTCTGGAGTTGGTACCACCTCTGCTTCTGGGCAATCATGGGTAGATAAGTCAAACCATCTACCATCAAAGTAAGTTGTATTTTATTTTGTGGATGATATTTGCTAAGAAGAGCAGGCCACCCTTTTTTGGGAAAAATTAATTGTGAGTGAGATTAGATTTGATGTTAAAAAGCACGGGTCTGTTCAGAGTGCACCTTGTTAACATTTAGAGAAGAGTGAAATATGAACTGATATTACAAAAATCCTTTGCATTTCAGAACATGTTTGTAGGGGTCTACTTAACTACAGATACAATAAGATTTTTCTATAAAAGACAGGATATTTTGTTCTTTGCAGAGTACATTCTGTAATCAAAATAATTGTAGGAATCTTTGCACAATATAACCCCAGTGGAAAGAAGCTCTCTCTAGGAGTATGATTCTGCATTGATCAAAGCTGTACGGGTTCATGAGTGTCAGAGTTCACTTAGATATTGAAGGGCTTTATTACACTCATCACATTTATATTCCCTTTCTTCCCTATGGACAGTTACTAGTAATAACGGGCACATGATATTGTTCTTTTACTCGACCCACAGTCTACCTACATTTATACACCGACCATAGACCATATATATGAGTGGACTAAGTGAGTGTGATGTCACCCACAGTGTAAATGCGCAAATGAGGCTCCCGATGCCACAGTTACAGGGCCAAATTTGGAGCCAGGTTCCATATTTGGAAATCCGGCCGCGAGTATCATAGCAACCACAAGAGCCAATCATGAGTGAGGTCGTTAAATGTGCTGCCCTCCTCATGGCAGAGCGGCGATACTCTGCACCATTCTGCACAGGCCGCTCTATTTCGTTGATTTTTGAGAATAATAAGGAAACTTTTAGCTTTTATCATCAAACTTTAAATAGTAAGTTTAAGTCATTGATTTATGTTGTATGTTCTGTTATGTACGAACAACAATTTAGACGCAATTTAGCGAAATTCACTTTACTTTGTTAGTTAAGTTATGTTAGTTAAGATTCTAGTAACATTAGCTATTGTAATAGTTTGATTTATTTTGTAATTTTATTTCAAAAATAGTCAATCGGGTCAGGAAAGCGGGCAGCGGACTTACTTAGCAGTGAAACGCACTAGCTGTCAATCAAACCTGCTGTTAACGCTAGGGGGAGGGACCTCGGGGAATGAAGGCATCTGATTGGTCTGTTATTTATGTTCATATTTTGATTTAGGAACAAAACAGCGAAATGAAAAATTCAGGATTAAGGGGAAAAAGGAGAGAAGGAGCCGGAAGAGCCTCCTGGAGCACTTCCTCTTTGCCACGTGGCGGCTAACGCTTTAGCTATGTCCACTTATACGATCTATGACACCGACAGACACCCAATAAAATCTTAACAATTGTCATTTTGCCTGTCACATTTGAACATTTACTGATTTATCTAGAAAATCCACTCAACCTCAGAACTGTCCATTTGATTCTCTGCTGTTGGCTCAACTTCTTCACAGTCGAATTCAAGTGTAACCAGTATTTTTGAGAAATGGCTAATATTTGTATGACCCAGAGTCAGATTTTTTCAAATACTCACAAACAAGTGAATAAAAGTTGATTTTTAAAATAAATCTCCCATTATCTATTCCCGCTCTGCTGAATGAGTCAGCATCTTAACTCCTTCCTCTGCCTCAATCCATTAGCTCAAATTGCACTTAAATATTATACAAGAAGGAGCTGTACTTTTCAATTATACTTCAAGTACATAAAATCTGGTTAAAAACTAGTCCAGAGGCTTACATCTTTATTATTGCAAGTCAAGTATTTCTGCAGATCTTGGTTTTGCCATTGATCATCTGTAGATTTCTATAGAAACACCTCTCTTATGCAAGTTGTCTTGAGGGCCTCCTCCATTCTCACATTTTTCTTTGTTCTCTAGTTTTCAAATAATTGTGTCAAATAAGCATCAATAAATGAAATCAAACAGAAAATGGCTGTGCGTTGTTAGCGTGTCGGCGTGTGCGGGAGGTAATACAAACAGTCATGAAGAGACGCTAATGTGGAGCCATGTCAATAAAAGCATAAAGTCAATTTCAAGCAAGACTGACTTTCCCAGTGACAAGCGCTCAGGGCCTTGTACAGCAATTATTGTGTTGTCCTTGGGTTATTCACCACAGTGTTTGCTAATGTGCACAATTAGCTTCGCACTCTAGTGTATTTGAATGAGAAAATAGTGGTTTTTTTGGTTGTCAAAAAATGTCAGAAATGTGTTTGATTTGATGGATCAGAGCCACGATTATTGTAAGAGTAGGAGTAAATATGAAAGAAAGTGCTTAACAGGGTAATTAACTAATATGTTTAGTCATATTTTTTATGATTTTTTTTTACTCTGAACTCTGAATTTAAGACTAGAACTAGAAGAGTGAAGAGGTTTCAGTTTTCATTGCATCAGGATAAAATGACCGATTCTAACTCTCTCCACAAGGTGAGAGCAAATGGTCCAACTCTATCTGTTATTTTGTATTAATTTTTTGTTTATTTGTTTGTTTTTTTGTCATTGAACTTCTTCTTCAATTCAAATACTGTCTAATACATTACTAAATACTAAATACTAATAAAATACAACACTAAATACAACACTAAACACAATCAATCAATTAAATACTGTCCTACTTTAACTGTGGCTTTTAACTGTATGTTTTAATTGTACTTAATGTGTTTATGTTGTTGCAAGGTGACCTTGTGTGTCCAGAAAGGCACCTAATAAATTCAATGCATTATTATTATTATTATTATTATGATTATGATTATGATGATGATGATGATGATGATGATTATTATTATTATTATTATTATTATTATTATTATTATTATTATTATTATTATTATTATTATTATTATTATAGAAGTTCTAGTTTATCTGTCGTGCAGGGTAAAGGGTGCAAAATGGCACTTCTACTTGATTAACTGGTTGAAAAACTGTTGAAAAGCATTGACTTTTAGATCTATGTCTTTTTAAATAAATCATATTTTTTGCTTCAAAGACCAAAAGTCTTGTGTTTATGTTTTGCTACTGATTGGAAACTCATTTTGGAGCTGGAAGTCTGAAAGAGTCTGTTTCATGTTCATTTCAGCACAACTGATTGAGTTGGACTCCAGTAGAAAATAATTTATGAAACAGATCAAAAGAGAAAAGCTTGCATTTAATTTTGAGAATGAGAATATCCTGTTTTGTTTTGTTCTTGTTAGCCCAGAGTAGAGACTTCACATATTTATTTGTAACAATACACATTGGAATCCATTTCATTTCATTTTCATTTGACACTGACATACGCAAATGAAGCCAAACACATCTATCTATTGTTACAAAGTACCTTGAAAAACATGCATTCACCCTGTGATCCTCCTCACCGCTCCGCAGATCTGACCTGTAACTTGGCGCCACCCGCTTGTGTTTTAAGTTAAATGTTACTACTGAGGAACTTTCCACACTAAGAAGGGATTTATACTGTGACTCTTATCCTCTGTAATCTAACATTTTGATTCAAATAGTGTTGCACAGTAAAACTCAGGGGATGTGAGTGCTAAAATGTTTATGAGTTGGATGTAATAACAGAGATATCAAGTGTGCTCTGCAGGGCTCCAGCAGCACTTAATCTGAAATGAGAACTCCTGTGTGATAAGTGTGTGTGTGGACCGATTTTTATCACATTTACACACTCACTTTATGGGGACCTGCCTCCCATATGGGGCCAAAAATCAGGTCCCCATAACCTGAATCGTTTATTATTAGATCAAAAACATGACGTAAAGTACATATATTGATCCAAATAAGTGAAGATTAGAGGTTAGACAAAGGTTACGCAAGTTCTGACTATCGTTATGGTCTCCAGGAAATAAATGCAAGTCAAAAAGCATGGAAATCCAGCGCGCGCGTGTGTGTGAGGGGCTCTGTCCGTGGTGCTGATCTGGACCGCAGCCAAATGCACAGACAGTGTTGACAGCAGATCAGAGGGAACATGGAGGGGAGACAGAGAGGAGGGAAAGCCTGTCACTACAAGACATGTCCAAACCAAGGCTAAATAGAGTTCAGTGGGACATTTGCTAGAGACAAAATTAGGGGATTATAAGCCATGACTAGTGAACATTTTAAACCACAAATATATAGCCTTTTATATTCAATTTGCCACTGAATTATGTCATATTATGTATTTGTCATTTGTTTTCTTGTCTACTGACTAAACTTCATAATTGCCTTGTCCTAGTTCATTTAAACAATGGGTACATACAAATGAATACTTACGTTGACAGTAATTGTTGAAGCATTAGAGAAAAAATGGGACATTGCATTTTACTTATTAACAGATGAAAAAGCCCACAGTTGGCACCTGCTTTGAGCTTGTTAATATCACAGTGTATACGCACAGAAGTCTTTTGACTGCATTTAATGCCATGTTAGCAGCAGCTGTTGTTGTCCATGCACATATGTCCATCCTTATGGTCAGCTTGTGTGGCCAGCGCACCACTATCGCTCTGATGTTTTATTATATCTCAACTGTCAGTGGACACATGTGCAATAATATAACATTCATCCAGAGAGATCATTTTTCTTACTGCTCTTCTGTTCGATGCTGCAGGCACAAACAGATGCTACCTACTCCTACACTCCCACTCCTCCTATTGGTCAGTCATTTCTCTGAGGGCGTGACAGCTGGATTTAAAGGGAATATATTACACAAAATTGACTTCTCTGAGCTTTAAGCCATCTGGAAATGTTGTTCCCTCATCAAAACATACCTGGAGTCGTGTTTTGTTTCATTCACACATGTTTAGATAAGATGATAGATGTTTAGATGAGGCACAAGTTCTGATCAAACCAAACTTCACCAGCGCGTATCTCCCTCTACTTAATGATCCTGGTCACGCCAAGACAAGAAAAGTGCAGAAGAGGCAGATTCTGGAATAAAAAATAAAAGGCGACGTCTACGGCGTGTGATATTTCCCACTGCAGCATGTTGTATCTGACAGACTCTCGGCACTCGGAAAAGTTACCGTCTCCTCCGTGAAAGTCTGACTTCCCCCTCAAGCGGGAACTTTCTCCTCTTCAGTGCCGCGTCCCATCTCGACTCTCGGCCCAAACTTTTCAGCTCAACATCACACACAAAGCGTTAGTCAGGTATTTTCCTTCTCACTCGCTGCGTGTGGATGGAAATCTCCGAGTGTAACAACGTTTGAAGAGGAGAGAGAGCGGAGGGGAGAAAGTCCAGCTGTACCCTGTGTCTGAAGCGACTGTGGTGGGATCTCTGGCCTGACGCAGGGTTGTAGCTCCGTCAAAATTAGCTGTCTCTCCTCTGTCATTCGGCCTGAACCCAAAATGCTCCTAATATTATATTAGGTCCTTATGCGCTGCAGATTTTTTTAATGACCATAATGAAACTCGTACTGTTGCTACTTTTTGATACCTCAGTATTACTGTATTACCGTATTACCGCCCAACCCTAGTATGGAGTTAAAAAATACAGTGGAGAAAAGTGTGTTTTCCATTTGACAGAAGAACTCAGCCTAAATATGGAGGGTTTGTGTGTTAAACATGTATGAATGAAACAAAATACAACTCCAGAATTGTTTGTGATGAGGAAACATTATAAAATAGCTCAGAAAATAACGTGATATGGGCCCTTTAAACAATCACCGTCAAAGTGTTAAGAGTTTCTTTTTCTTCTTTTTTGTTTTCATGCTGTACGTCATTTATAATCGCAAGTATAAAGAGAGTGTTAAAAAAAAAAACTTCATGCATTGTGTTAAGGCTGAGAAATTCAACAGGAATGTAAAAGCAAAATAATTGTGTGAATGCTTGCTTGTGTTGTTGTGTGAATAGAAACTTGCGTGAGCCATTCTTGCTCAAGGCTAGAGAGGAGATAGAATTTATGAAGTTGTCCTGGGCTCAACTGCTTTCCAATACAGAAGCCTCCAGAACCGCTCTGAATTCAGATGTGTGCCTGTTGTGATTTTGCAGGGGCCTGATTTCCTTGAACTCCAGTCACAATTTCTACCTGGAACCTGTGAGCGGAGACGACCACTCCCTGCTCAGCGCTGACCAGCTGTCCATCACCCACGGGAACTGCGGACATGGACACGCCCACAGCGCGCTACTGTCCAATCAGATCTCCTCTTTTCACTCCAGGGTAAGACAACACTCGCTTTAGCAATTTAATTATTCTTCGTAATGCCGGGTTAGTTTAGGAAAGTAAAGGGAAAAAAGAAAGTCCTTAATAAACATTGACATAGTGAGAAAGTATTGATTTGTCTGTGTGTGACAGCAGTAAGGAGCAAACTCTTTCTTCCAACAACTTAATAATCAGTTGTTTTTCTCTCGCCTAAATGTTTTGTATCTCGTGTGAATCGTGACTCCAGCAGCTTCAGGAACTTTCCACCAAACACCCGAGCCCTGTGATGCAGAACAGTTTACGGCTAAAGAAAAGCATTAACTCAGGACAAAACTATATATATCTACTCAAAAATCTTGTTATTAAAAATATTTGAAGTTGACATGACATGGATAATAAGGAACTGTAGTGTGGTAATCTTGAAATGGTGGATTAATTCCATGTAGTATGTCAAAGATGGAGTATGTACTGTATTTTTCAGACTATAAGTGGTTTGGGTGGCCCTGTGACTTATATATAAAATATGTAATTTCACATGTTGGTTATTTTCATTCTGACAGCCATGAGAGGGCGCTCTAGGCTTGTGTGCCAGTATCTGCTGCGCTTCATGCTTCATGCTCCTGCACCACTGTCACTTCTCGCTCTACTGCACATGCCTCCTGCAGAAAGAGCCGCTGTCCTGCTGCACGTCCTGAAATATGCAGCTGAAAACAGTAATCGAGCAGCAGAAAGAAAGTTTGGAGTGAGCGAGAAACTTGTGTTTGACTAAGAAAAGTGGAGGAAACTCAAACTCCAACGAAGAAAACAAAAAAGCTAATTGCGGGCTAAAAGATGGATTTAGCTGGATTTGAATGGATTTCAGTGATTTGGAGTGAGATGGAGAGTTTGGTAAACTTGTTCTGTTGTTTCTGTAGTTTTCTGAATAACTGTTCATATGTGACGTGAACACGCCAGACACATGTTCCGCCTGTTGTTCTCTGTTCTATTGTTATTACTATAATTTGCCTTTCAAGATGAAATGTCTGTTCCTGGTTTCCCCCATGAAAAATGCGACTTAATGTCCAGTGCAATTTATATGTTTTTTTTTCTTCTTCATTTTGCATTTTTTGGCTGGTGCGACTTATACTTCAGAGCCACTTATAGTCCGGAAAATACGTTACTTTTTTAACCATGTTTTTAACAGCATTGTAACATATAACACCCAGAGTTGCATTTAGTTTTCAACTTTATTTACCCTTCAGTATCAAACATCAATAATCCATAATATTTGTTCTTTAAAGAAGTTCAGTTATTAACCTTAATGTTCTTCTGGTTAAAATCATCGTCTTTCATTCTCATAATTCTGTCATCAATAATTTATTTCTCAAGCCTATATATACAGTTTATAAATGTTTCAACTTGAGCCTTTTTCTGTCCCAAAATCCAATAGTCGTCACTCCAGCAGAGGAGATTCTTTTAGTCATATGCAAACTCAGTGCTGAAACGCCAGAGGTGCCATTTTGGGCCATAAAGTGCAGCGGCTGCAGTGGAAATGACTGAATTATGGAGCGACTGGGCTCCGGAGCAGGTTTCCATCTGACTACACACTGAGAGCAGTTTGCACACGCTCACTTTCCTCACAGCAGGAGTTTATAAGACTTATTTCATACTTTTGTTTCACTTACATTTGAAACATATTTTTCCATTTGGAGCCAAAGATGTCAGAACTACTTACAGTCAAGAACCAATTTAAAACATGACCAAGAACGGAAAGAAAGTGGATTTAAACAAGTTAATGTGTGAGATGACGCCATAATCAGAAATGAGGCAGAAATCAATATCATAATAATAGACATGAGAGAAAACCATTAAAACAGTTCATTCATCACATTTTATGGAACTCCATCAAGTCCATGAGATATAATATAACACAATCTTTTCTACAGCCAAACTGGACCCATACCTTCTGTAGAGTTAAACCTGGAGAAGTCGTATTATCCCAGAAGATGCTGGCTTAATGTCATCTTTCTTTTCCCAAAGGGCTGTATCTGTATCACATTAATAGCATTCAGAAAATTGGAAGATTCTAGGCTAGTTTATACATTCAGATGCAGTGTACACCCATGCCTGTATCAGTTTCAGTCCTAAGTTACTGTATTAAGCCAAATACAGTCACAAAATAATAAATAAAAAATAAAATAAAATAAAAAAATAAAAACCTTTAGCAGCCAGATCCAGTATGCCAGTGTCAGTTTTGTTCCTTCTAAGTAGCTGTAATGTAGATGTATTTTCTTGACACAAATGCCTCCTTTGTGCTAATCGTGCTTGTGCTTCTATAGACGTGAACACTTTAAACCGGGCCTGTTGTTCTTGGAGACCTTGCAGGTGCAGGTAGTAAGGCCACATGGCTCCACACCTGCAGAGCTCTCATTATAAATCACATGAACGAGAAATGAGCGCGGCGCATTCATCACCACAAAGCCCGACTTCTGTTCGTGCAGGAATAGACTCTGTTTGTGTGTTAGTAGGGCACAAGAGCTCAGGTCACATGATCACAATTAACTGGAAATGTTAATGTCGTGGTGATAATGGGCTTTTATCCTAAGACAAAAATCTAATTTATGTGTAACTACAGTCATTTTCAGTCGTAATTTCAGCAAAAAAATATGGCGTGTACTTTAAGGTGCACTGGCTAACTGGCTAAGGAGGAGGGTCCGCTACTTGCTTGTCTCCATGGAGATGTTATTTCTTTGCCTGGAATGTCCCACAGTAGGGCATTAAAAAATCTTCCTCCCAATTGTTCAATTACAGGTGTTTTATAGTTCAAAAATCCCTTAAAAATATGAATTCTTTTCATTTGCAGGCTGGCTTCTCCATAGAGCTGACCATTAACTTGTCTCCAGTGTGATTAACAAGTTCATTTCCATACCGTGGAATAGTATGGAAATGCTTTGATTATGCCACAGTATGGAAATGAACTTGTTAATCACAATAGAGACAAGTTAATGGTCAGCTCTATGGAGAAGCAAGCCTGCATATGGAAAGAATTCATGTTTTTAAGGTATTGTTGAGACCATGGAGACCAGCAGTTGGTGGAAACTCCACCAGAAAAGTTACACAGTGCACCTTTAATTTATTAAAGGTGTAATTTAATTGATCATATTATTAGCAGCACGGTGGCTGAGTGGCTAGTGGTCATGCCTCACAGGAAGAAGGTTCCGGGTTTGATCCCCAGGCCTTTCTGTGCGTTCTCCCCGTATCTGGATGGGTTTCCTTCGGGCGCTCTGGTTTCCCCCATCAACTTAAAACATGCCAACACCCCTATGAACTGAAATCAAGGACCATGATGTCGCCCGGTCCGAAAGGCCGTCGTGGTGAGGGTGCACAGAGGACTGGGCGCTGAACTGCTGCCCCTGCGACCCAGCCCGATAAAGTGGAAGAAGATGGATGGATATTATTACATTAATTACTGGCCAGTTCCTCTTCTACTGCACACACCGATGATAATGATCTGATAACAATGAATTTTAGTCATAAATAACTGCAATTAAAATTACCATTTTCATAAAAGCTGAGCAGGATCCAAGAATGTTTATTTTATCAGTTACAAAGAATCAAGGTAACATGAGTCATATATTTCAATAATACTGTAGCAAACCAACCTTCAGTTCAAGAAAAAACAAGAAAATAAGATTCTAAACAAAACAATACCTCTATAAGCTATTAAAAAAAATAGAATGATTGGCTCTCAGCTAGTACATCAAGCATCAAGGGAGTACTGTGAACATCCTATTGGATTCAAGCACTACTCGAAAACATTTCCTAGCCATAAAATCCCACACGCAGAAAAAGCAGCCATTATAAATTCAGACCTTTATTCAGAGCAGATCTATGGAAATGCCTCTCCGTGGAAAACAAACTCTCGACTCACAAATGAATAGATCTGAACTGTAATTTGAAGCGAGCGGGAGAGCCACGGTTTTATTACACGCAATCTTCTTTCCCCTGTGAGACTTTGAAGACGGCAGTGGCACTGAGGAGCCCCGTAACTAGATCATGGCCAGTTCTCGGGGTCAGAGTTCACCTTAATAAAGCCCCCTGCCTCTCGGTATTAGCGCTCGGGGGTTAGCTCATTTTATTTAAGAGCCGTGGGGGTCACATGGAGCAGGGAGAAGATGACATGAGTCTTCAGATGCCACAGCTTCATATGAGGGCAGAAAAACTCATCACAACATCACTACACATCTCTGGGGGAAAGGCATGGCTCTCATAGCATTGAGTCTGAATGGGGCTTGGTCATTGCAGTGGAATGTAACCTACAGCTATTGCAAGGTGCTGTCCAATTCTTTTCAGTGGTGAAAAGGGTTCAAAATGGCAGCTATAACCAAAAGCTGAAACCCATAAATATTGGGATACCGATTACGTGTTTATGTGTACAAATTAAGGATCTGTTTGAATTATGTTTGATTCAAATTAGGGTTGAGCAGTATCCAAATTTTGATCCCGTTAAACCTTCTCAGCGTTTGACGGGGTATACGGTATTACTGTGACTAATTAAGAATTATTTTGTAGCTTTTTAGCTTGCACCTAAACCATTCAGAAACAGAATAGCAGCATTATATTTGAAGATGAGGCACAAGTTCTGATCAAACCAAACTTCGCCAGCGCGTATCTCCCTCCATTTAATGATCTGGGACACGCCAAGACAAGCAAAGCGCAGAAGAGGCAGATTCAGAATAAAAAGTAAAAGGCGACAGTCCATGGCGTGTGATATTTCCCACTGCAGCATGTTGTATCTGACAGACCTGCACTCTCGGCACTCGGAGAAGTTCCCGTCTCCTCCGTGAAAGTCTGACTTCACCCTCAAGCGGGAACTTTCTCCTCTTCAGCACCTCGTCCCCTCTCGACTCTCGGCATTCAATAAAACGTGTCCATTGTAAATTTTTCGGCTCAACATCACACACGGAGCGTCAGGTTTTTTCCTTCTCACTCGCGTGTGTGTGGATGGAAATCTCTGAGCGTAACGACGTTTGAAGAGGAAAGAGCAGAGGGGAGAAAGTCCGTACTGTTCCCCGTGTCCGAAGTGACTGTGGTGGGATCTTTGGCCTGACGCAGGGTTGTAGCTCCGTCAACATTTGCTGTTCTACTCCCGTCATTCAGCCTGAAGCCAAAATGCTCCTATTAGGTCCTTATGCACTGCAGGTTTTATTAATGACGGTAATGAAATTGATACCGTTGCTACTTTTTGATACCTTATTACTGTATTACTGCCCAACCCTATCTCAAAGATGTCTATGTTTTGGACATTTGAAGGCAGAAGACTGGCCACTCACACATCCTTTATTATTAGTCTATCTACATCTCCAAAGCTCCAAACTCCAGGTATGTTTTTGATGAGGAAACAGCATTATAACACACATCAGAAAACAGTGAAATAGCCCCTTTAACTAATACTTAATCCGGAACAAAACCTGCACTAGACCAGGACTAAACCAGGTCTAGAACAAGGCCAAACTAGACCGCATCTTGGCTCAAACCAGGATTAAACCAAACTAGCACAAGATGCGAATAATTACTCCAAAAAAGCAAATATTAAAAGGTCCCAAATCAAAACGCGATTCACCACATTCAGTATTTAAAGAAGCTTAAATGTCTAAATGAAATCTGTAAGTCAAACCACTGTATTTCCTACTTCTCGCCGCCTGCCGATTGCTGTCAGTCAGTCACAACGACCCGAAAATCCAACTATCAAGCCATTCACATACTGTACATACTAGTATATTCTCTCTGTATAAACTGTCAAACTCCTCATCCTCTCCATAGTCTCCTGAGTGGAATCCATCATATTTTGCGTCACTGACTTTTTTATTATATAGTCTGTGTGTATGTGTGGTCTGGAAATTATGCTGTTGGCTACATAGTACAGATATTCTTCAACATCTCTGCCATATACGCTCAAGCTGAATTTGACTGATGTGAAAATAACATTTATCTACATTACATCTATACACGCTGGTTGACACGCGAAGTTTGTATCAACTCAGGAAAAATACTTGAAAGTCAATATTCTGCTTGTCCAACTTGTCAAATACTTACCACCTTTCGTAGCCTCTCGTGTGTTCATTTGCTCCCTGATAGATGCGGTGTTTCTAGTCAGAACTTTAATAGCATCAGGAGCCAAGCCACTCTGCCAGCACAGGGGCTATTACCGGGATAATTACAACATCGTTTGGAGTTAATAGAAAGTTAAGAGATAATTTTCAGAGCGCTGCTTCTTATCGCGCTAATACTCTGGGATACCATGGTTTCAAACTGCTTTTTTAAAATCTTTTTGCAGGTGAAGAGGAACACCTGGGGGACCACCAAATACATGGAGCTGTACATAGTGGCAGACAATACGCTGGTAAAAATACTTTTCTGTATATTAGTAAAACAGATCATTCACTTACCGGCGTTTCTTGGCAGATGTTAAAATGTTAATGAGTTAGCTGTACAATGCTTTACAAATGTATTCGATCACCACCCAGTATAAGATGTTTGCCGCTGCTGCCATAATTTAACAGTATTTCTGTTTACAAAAACAATTTTTTTATGTTTCTATAATGATTAATCACCAGTATATGCAAAGTCTCATCCAAAGCGAGTCTCTGGGAACAGCTAGAAACTATTTGGAACTTAATAACAAAAGAGACTTTGCAAAATTACATAAAAACAATGTTATCTGTGCCAAAGGTGCTCACACAAAATATTTTTGGTTATTATTTGCTAACAAGGACTATTTTGGATGGGAGACCACTGGGAATTCCAGGTGCCACAGTGGGGCGCCAGTGGCAAAAAACTGTCGTACTGTCCTTAGGCAAGGCACATCACCCACATTGCCTAGTATGAAAGTGGTGTGTGCGTGAGTGTTGGTGGTGGTCGGAGGGGCCGATGGCGCAGATTGGCAGCCTCGCTTCCGTCAGTCTGCCCCAGGGCAGCTGTGGCTACAATAGTAGTTTACCACCACCGGGTCTGGAGTGAATGAATAATGCTCTGTAAAAGCGTCTTTGAGTGTCCAGAAAAGCGCTATATAAAACTGATGCATTATTATTATTATTATTATTTTGTTATTATCACAATGGCAGGAAGTGTCTAGGATGTTGAGTCGCGCAACTTCTGGTCACTGCTTTTCTCTGGCAAAATACCTGTGGGAAAGTGTCACATATATTTGAGCAGCTTCATAAATCTGCCCCAACACCAAATCTTCATCCAACAAGGTCACCAAAGAACATATTCTGTCCATGAAGAATTTATCCACAACTATCAAGGGAAGAAAGACGAAAACTTAAAGGAAACAACGACGAGCATTAGTACTACTGAGCAAAACTAACGTTATAGTCATGAATAAAACATAAATAACTTGTTCACTCAGACTGATTCAACAATTAAAATTAAAAATCGATTTTGTGATGTCGATATTAGCACAGATTTGTACAGTTTAAATGCTATAGATATTCACAGATTAAATATCGACCATTTAAGTAGTTGTGGTTAGATTCTTCATGGACAGAATATGTTCTTGGTCGACCTTGTTGGATGAAGATTTGGTGTCGGGGCAGATTTATGAAGCTGGTCAAAAATATGCGACACTTTTCCACAGGTATTTTGCCAGAGAAAAGCACTGACCGGAAGTTGATAATCGCCTATTGGTCATTTTCTTAATAAATACCATTGAAATTGTTAAAAGTTATTTGTTGTTTTCTTGTTTGGTGGTCTAATAAATTTGTTAAGCACTCCACACACAGCTGCTCAACTGCACAATCTGCCCCCTAGACAATGTGGGTGAAATGTGTTGCATAAGGACACAGAGATGAGTTTTTGTTTCCGTACGGTACAGCATTAAACTCCTCTAACAATCATTTATATTGCTCAAAAATACCCCCTCTCCGCAGATCTGACCTGACACTGAGTGACATGGTGCCGTCTACTCCTCGTCTTTGTGGAGAAAGATACGTTTAATGCCAAACTGTGGGTCATTTCGGGCAAAGCAACAAAATCTCCAGGCAGACAAGCTGGTATAGCAGGCCCTCCACCCAAAAAGTTACATAGGGCTCCATTAAAAATCCACATAAAACACTATATGCATTTTTCGGAGGCTGGTGGACAATGGCCTCTAAAAAAGATTGGCCTATTGTAAAAAGGGATTTAGTGTTGCGTGTTGTGATTGCTCCTTGGGGCATGCAACAGAATGGGTGATTTGATTGGTACTTGTGTTTTGTGTTGGCAGCAGCGCATCATCTAAAAGGAACCACTTAACTTGTGCCCCAAATTTTTTCGCTGTGTTGTTTTTTGAGGCTGATTGCTGAGATACAATTGTGAAAAGAAAGCAAAATTGTGCATCTAAATAATCTATTTATTTCTAATTAGTTTTGGACAAGTGGTGTGCTTGAGGGTTCACTAAAAAATTGCGATTTCTACCTTCTCCTTCAATAAATCGTCACAAGTATCGTTTTTCAATTGAATTTCAAGTTCTGTTGGATGTGAAGCACTTTCAGAGTTGTGTTTCTAAAAGGGCTCCTCACTACAATATGCATTAGCCTGCTCGTCCATCACAACGCCTATTACCAACCCTATATTTGAAATCTCATGTACAGTTCACCCATCTCACTGACGTCTACCTGTCATGCTTCATTTGCCATTGGACTGAAATAAACCACATCTCCGTCACCAGCATAAACGCCATGGTAACAGTCCACAGAAGCCATAAAGAGCGGCCTTATGTAATTGGTGTAATTGCATTGATGGACTAAAGACATAATGGGGTTATGGGTAATTCATCTCCTGTAGAAATAAACTTTGAAAAGATTTTACTCTTTTGTTTATCAATAATGCTTTCTTCTCTCTCTTTTCGCAGTTTAAGCGTCAGAATAAGGACTACGAGAAAACCAAGACCAGGATAATGGAAATTGCCAATTACGTGGATAAGGTGAGGCTGATGGTTTCACCGCTACTGCAAATGGCCAAAGTCAACAAGATAATGGGCAATGCCGGGCGGGATCACACGTCTCAATGCGGTCCATTACTGATCTGCTCTGCTTTGTGTTTCAAACAAGTGATTAGTGCCTGAGACCGAGGCTGGCAAACTCGCCCGCACGATACAAGAGTGAAACACCACCAAGGATAATTGGAATTCTCTCTTTCTATAGCTTTCAGTACAGTTTTCTAGGTCATTTAGGACTCTAACTCGACTTCATTGAAAGCTTACACGCCAACAACTCGGAATGATTTTATATTTTCATTGTTGTTATTTTTAATGTTGCTTGATTATTATTTTTTCAAATCCAAATCTGTGTGTTTGCTGCTCAGTTCTACAGAGCTCTGAACATCCGGGTGCCTCTGATCGGGCTGGAGGTGTGGACAGACAGAGACCAGTGCATCGTGAATGAGGAGCCCAACGCCACATTGTGGTCCTTCCTCCAGTGGAGACAGAAGCTCAAGTCCCGCAAGAAACACGACAACGCACAGCTGCTCACGTAAGGACAGCCTGCTCTGCATGCTCATCAGACACACCACCATTAGTCTGCTGTGGCTCCTAAACCAGCTTTAGCTCTGTGTTGGTATGAATCATTTGGAATATAATGACAACAATGCCCTTGTGCTATGAGACTTTGTTTAGCTTATTTTTCACACAATATTCTTCTCCAGGAGAACATAAATCCCTTTCACACAGGCTTTTATCCCGAGGAGTAAATATCCCTGTGGCAGGTGTGACCTTGGTCTCACTTCAAAGAAGTCCTTCTCAAAAGGGCTGTTTAGACACTACCACTAGACATTTGCATGCTCTTTTCTTCAAAGTGTGCATTAGGACATTTGTTTGACAAGTTATCTTTTGTACCGCTTTGTTTTTTAGTTACTCTGGTGTATTTTTAACATAAGAAAGATTTGGTGCTATATTAGACATTAGCCTGTGTGTCCTGTAGTGAGATGCTGCATTATTAAGACATAGACCCAACACATGCTTTTGTTTAAAAAGGTTACATTGGATTTCAGAAAATGCTTACAAGAACAGTTTTATAAGCAAAAATGTTTTTCTTTATACTCATGGTTTTGTGGTTTTTGAACTCTGTATAGTTCAATATTCAAGGTCTCAGACAAAGCATATACAAAACACTGCTAAATCTATCCATCCATATCTCCAGAAGTGGTGCTGTTTTATACAAATATTACTCAAAGTTGCTTTTGTTTATTTGAGTCAATTTTCTAAAAGTGTCAATCTTCATTAACGCACCCACTCAGATCCTATTTAGGCAATTAACAAGAAAATATTGATTTGATTTGGCATAATTGTGTTTGGAGAAACCCAAGTGAGCACCCACCTGTGTGATGAATTGCTCCTTTTATAGTTCTTAGTGAGTTTGACATGATCGTGACATTTATACCTTTACGTGCTCCTGCTGCGGCACCTTTTAGCCTGGGTTGTGACTCCCAATTATAGAATTCCCCTGAGATGTACAATCCTCTGAAATCATTTTCATAACTCTTTGCACAGAGATGTTACTGAGGTAAAGATGCACTTTTAGCTCGTCCTAATTGGGCCCGACACAGCTGGACTTCAGCGCACACAGACATCCAGGCATCCGCTGCAGTCAATTGGTGGTCCCTGATGTTCTCTAATTAGCCCTGCTGATCCAAAATGGCCCGGATAATTTAACATGTATGGAAACAGAAATGATTTGGTAGCAGGATCTGTGATTATTGTGCTCAGAAATATATAATTTATCATTTGAGGCCATAGTTAGTCACCGAAACTATTCAGAGAACATTATTTAAATCACCTATTTTTATTTTTATTTAGCACGGTTAGGCGTAACTTTGTCATGTTCCAAATAATTTCTTTTTAGTGGGGTGATCTTCAAAGGTACGACTATTGGAATGGCGCCGCTGGAGGGAATGTGCAGCCTGGAAAACTCGGGAGGCATCAATGTGGTATGTGGACCATCTATCACTTGTACTGCCAAATCAATTCACAGGCAAAGTCTCCAAAGGACTTTTCTGCAGCCTGTCCTCTGAGATGCGCTGATGGAGCTTCTGATTTAAGCCCGAAAGTAGCTCCAATAGCCAATCTCAACTGGCTCAATTTAAAGTTTGTACTCCTAAATGCATATATGTGTACAACTATGGGAAAAGGCACTGCAGTATGAGACATTGTGAAGATAGACGCTAAACAGAAGCCACTGCGACTATGTAATGACAGGAAAAATAACACCAATTACATTATTAGATGTTTTTAGGCAATTTTATCTGTTTGACCTTGATGTCATGTGGTAATAAGGGAAGTGCTGCACTGTGTTTTTAAACTTCATACACTTTCACTACAATCATTTGGATAATTTCAGCCCAATCTCTGCTGAACAAAAGGTAAAAGGGTAGATGTTAACTTGAGAAATGCCGCTTCGTATCATCATAAGGTCGAACAGATCATTTCAGCTTGGGAAATGCAGACAGACTAATAATAAAGGATTTTTCAAATGTGTGAATGTAATAAAACACAACTCTGGCCATGTTTTTGATGAGGTTACAGCGTTCAAACGTGGCTAAAAGCTCACAAGAGGCCGCTTTGTGAAATATAGGAGCTTTAACAGTGGGTAAAACCGAGATGTAAAGAGATGTGAATGAAATTGCTTAGGCACATTATGAATTTTTTTCTGGAAGTGGGTTCACTATCTGCTTTGTCTCCTTCGCGATCTTATTGCTTTGCCTGTAATTTCCAACACACAAGTTACAGATCAGATCGGTGGAGACGCGAGCCCGCTCACAGTAAGACTGCACGTTCTTCAAACTGTTCCCGAGAGATAAAGGAGAAGCGTGTAGACTCCAAACGCACGTCGTTATTTTGCCAAAACCGCCGCACATACCAGTCTCTTCTTTATAAATCCCCATCGCAGTGACACAAACTAACTCTTTAGCTGTTTAGTCTAACTTTAGTGGAACATCTTTTCGGCAGCCGCTTATCAGGAGAGCGGTGTTCCAGTGCCTGAATGAAAGTGTGCTGGCTCTTATCCGCGGTGCACAGTGTTTGAAGAGTATGAATGGTGTCAAATGGGTGTTTAAGGTGAGGCAGAGGAGAGCAGCTGGCGTCCCTGTTCTGGAGGTGCTACTCACATCGCTACAGTACGCACGGCTCGGCTTTGATCCGCGGAGGGCTGTCAGTCACTCACATCGCTGAATTATGCATGTGCGCTGCAAATATCTGAAGTGCCTCCAAAATCTTCAAATGTGTGCAGGGATGTGGGCTGTACGGAGAGGCAGCAGTTAAAATTAGAGGTGAGGTGTTTATGCAGTGAATGGAAATGAATGAGAGTTCGAGAGGTTTGAGGTATTTCTGGTATAATCGAAGTTAAACCGCAGTTGGATCCACCAGATTTTGCCTTGTTTGATTCATTTGATCTGTGAAGTCTTGTGAATTATAGGTTTTAGTGCTTCTTTTGATAGTTCGCCGAATTTTAGATAGGGTTTGGTTCTGTTTTTAGTGCCCTAAATATCTGATTTTTTTATTTACCGTATTTTTCTGACCATAAAGTGGCGGGTTATAAGGCGCTAGATCAATGAACGGGTGTTTTTTCATACCTAAACCGCACCGCATTATAAGGTGCATTACGCAAGACTGATACGTTAGCCCAGGCATCCACGATCCATTGGCAAATCGTGGCGTAACTCGCCCGGCGTTCGCCTTCTGTCGTCCAGCGCTCCCACACATCTCGCAGTTTAACTTTAAACGACTTTTGACACCAATATCTGTCGGTTGCAGTTCTTTGGTTAATCCACCCGGAATGATCCCAAGCACTGAGTTAGTTTGCTTCTCTCGGGTACATAAGGCAGCATGTCTCTGAACAGGGGCCATTTATATCCTTACACACACCGTAATATGATGTTGAAGCACAGTACGTATCACTCCACCAGGCTCCGGACTACGGTCGCCATGATGCTCCGACAGTGTGGAGCACGAAGTCTTTCAGAGGTGTTCATGTGCCTGGGGTGGAGATCTGTGCGTGTTTGATTCTGGTTGAGCATAAGATGGGCAAATCCGTAAACTCTCAAATGAATTAGCCTCGTTTGTGCGAAAGGACAGGACTCAGTCCTGGTTTAGACCTGGTTTAGACGTGGTTTAGTCCTGGATTAGTCCTGGTTTAATCCCGGTTTGGACCTGGAGTGGTCCTGGTTTAGTCCTTGTTTAGTCCCAGTTTAGTCTCGGTTAAGACCTGGTTTAGTTCTGTTGTAGTCCTCGTAAACGCTGCAGTAATCGTACAGTAATACGCACAGATTTCTGTCCTATGTGTGCAAGAGTTTCTGAGAGCTTTCGTGAGACAATACATCAAGTGGTGCAGCTTTGTAGCTTACAAAAGTACTAAAACATTTTGATAAATTTTTGAGTGCCATGGACTACATAAAATTGGTTCGAAGTCAGTAACCACAGCCAGAATTAATACATACATAAAGCACGTCGTCTTATAAGGCGCACTGACAATTTTTGAGGAAAATAGAGGATTTTAAGTGCACCTTATGGTCCGAAAAATACAGTATATATATTATATTATATTTTGAACATAAATGTATATATAAATGGCTATACTGCTAGCCATGGGGGTACTTCTGAATCCATCAGCTCCAGTTGACTTCGTATTATAAATATTCTGCCCCTCTCTCCGTAACTGCTGCTGCATATTAACGCGCTCTACATCATCCTGGTGTTTTTATTTTACAGTTTTGCCCATAAGTCAATTCCTATTCCTAATATAGAACTTGGCTCCAAAACTGCTGACCTCGGGTGACGTTACATTCCCTTTGTCATTTCTTCATATGATTTTAAACATTTTCTTGGCTTTGTATTAGAGGTTAGGGTTCGGTTAAGAAGACAAGCCCTTCTCCAGGCCAGGTTAGAGTCAGATTTGTGTAGCTCAGGAGTTTCAAATTCAATTGGGGCATGGGCCAAAGTTCTAAAATCATTGTCGGTCGGGGGCCGCATATTATATTTATGACATATATGTGACCACCAAACTAATAAAACCTGAATAAACTTGAATGCAATGTGTAGTCTGATACATTTTATAAGGACCGCATGATATGAGATAAAGATATTGAATAATTGAGGAGTTTGGTTCCAAAACGCAATAAGCGCCATTTTTAAAAAAAACGAGTTAGCGCCAAAATCAGAATTGTATTGATCACTATTGATAAGCCGTTAATAGTTTTTTCGCAAATCGCCACATCCGCCGTGTTATTCAGGCTTTGCTTTCTCCCTTTCTTTCCGAAAAGCCATAAACGCCAGCCCTGTAACTCCGCAGAACGCAACAAGTCCACTCAACACACTACGAATGTAACAATATGAATGACAAAGATTAATGCAATCTGGGAAGTTTAATGTGAGAGAAAATACTGTGGTCTAATATATTTGATATTGTTTTACATGTTGTTTGTTATGAAATTTTGCACTTTTTTTTAAATGCAGCAATACTTTTATTTATGGTTGTTTTAACGCCCAATGGCCAAATAATAGATAGGTTGTTAAACTTCAGATGCTGTCATATGTAGATCAATTTACTGTGTTGCTTGATATTGTATTTTGCTGTGTCAATCCAAAAAAAAAAAGCTTTTATATTAATGTCATGGATTTATAGCTTTTTGTGAAAAAGCGAGTCATGGATTTATTGCGTTTTGCAAAAAAAATAATCTGTTTTTAAAATAAATCTTTAAAAATTAAAATCTGGATTTGAATTTTTTTTATTATTATAATCTTGAGATGTGATATGACAATTTGGGACAGAAAATAGGGATTTTCATCATACCACTTTTTTGTTACAGAAAACACATTTTTACTCAAATTAATCAAAATGGATTTATAGCGTTTTGGAACCAAACTCTTCAATTATATGTTGTATTGCAAATGTTATCGTTGCAATATTATAATTTTTTAACACAATAAGTTAAGCAAAATGAATACATAAACATATACCAAGACCAAACTGGGTTAAAGGAGTATCCAAAAAGGAAACTGCGAGTAAAATCCGCCATTTTTGCATCTACTTAAAAATCAAACAATCTCTAATTTCTTTTCCTATGGAGAACTTTGTTTTGTATCTTTATTTTTGCGATTATAGATTATTTGCAATATCAATATGTTTAAGATGTATAGTTCAGTCCTACCCCTCTCTCTTTCTCTCTAAAAGTATAGAATATTTGATTCCAACAGGCAGCGGGTGAGGAGCCAAGTAGTACTTTTTACTGCATGTTTTTGAACTCTACCTTGAACAAGCAAATGTAGTGTGTCCTTTTGAGGGTGTAAGCATGAACAAAGGTCTGGAGGGTCATTCAAACCTGTTATAAATGCACAGATTTGAATTAGTCACTGTTTTGACCATCAGTCTATGACCCTCGATGGGCCCTCACACTGCTCTGTGTTTTAATATGTGGCCCTTGATGAAAATAGTTTGGACACCCCTGCTTTATGGGAACTGTAGTTTAAATTGTCTTTTATTGTGGGGCCACTATTAGTAGAAATTAGAAATCGTCTCGTGGGCTGGTAGAAATTATCTCGGGAGCCGCATTTGGCCCACGATGGCGCAAGTTTGAGACCCCTGGTGTAGATGCAAGCCCGCTCACAGTAGGGACGCATGTTTTAAGTTCAATAATAAAAAATACACGCTTTTAGTTTTACCTTACACGTTCGGCAGTGGGGCTTCGAATTCTGATTTGGTCTTGGCTTTCATCACCGTATTAGAGGTGTCCCTTGTGGTGTAGCCCCTCAGAACAGTGCAGCAGCGGTGGAGGAGGGGTTAAACCACAGACGCTTTAGATTCAAGGAGCCTCTTCTGTCCAGCCGCGCTCACTATCGGGAGCTAATCAGGCCTGGATAAACTATCGATCTTTGTGGTCACCTCCATCCACACCTGTCCTGCTCTCACAGCCTCCAAACCACTCTTTACTCTGCAATACTGCAACTCGGCTATGCCTGGCTTATATCATCTTTTTATCTGTGTGAGTCTATATTGTAATAACATTTTTGCTCTGAATGTCAACATAATATTATATTGTAAAAGTCAGTATTATTCTGAGAAATGGAAAATGGCACTCTGCAGATATGCCAAAATAAATAATATGTTTAAAATGGCAAGGAAATATGGATAAATAAACTAAAAACTGTTTTCCATCAAGGCTCTGGTATTATGTTGCTACAAAAGAGTAAACAGGCTCTGCAGTTTTCCCTTTCATTACATTCACAATGAAACCATCAACTACATTTGACTGTTTTTTAAAATACTGCAGATTCAAATATTTTGCATAAACATGTTTTGCTATTTTCACAGACGCCATATGTGTAGGAAAATTACATAAATAACCAATTTTCCAGATAAAACGATTGAGAATAGCTTTTTTCCTCTTTGTAGCCTTGTTTTTTTATTTAAATCTTACTACAGACGCAACCAAGACCCCTTAGATTTACATGACAGTCACGTCAAGTCACAAAACTGGGGTTAAAAACAATACGGTCTTTTATATTACTATGGCATATATTAGAATTATTTAACCTTTTACGGACCTGTTGTAGCTGAATGACCATAGATCTTGTGTGTTTCACTATTAAAACATATGGAAAGTGGAGACAATACACACTTGTACCTGGCAAAAAGACATATTTTGCATAACAATAATAATGGCTTTTAGTTTAGCACTTGTAGACATTGTGAGCAGCTCCGAGACCAGAATATATTACACTGGATAAGCCTCTTCTCATACACAGTGCAGTGCAGCCGACATAAACCAAAATAGCTCTTTAAAGACACTTTCCGCAGACAAACATCGGTTGTTTTGATGCTTCAGCTGCCCCAGATTCCACACTCCATTACAACAGACAATGACTCATCAATCACTATTCTCGTTTGGTTTATCTTATTATTTTTATTCCATGTTTCCGTAGGATCACTCGGAGGTGTCCATCGGAGCGGCTGCCACTATGGCCCACGAGATCGGACACAACTTTGGGATGAGCCACGACCACGACGGCTGCTGCGTGGAGGCTACGGCCGAGCAGGGCGGCTGCGTCATGGCGGCGGCGACGGGGTGAGAAAGCTAAACTACACAAACAGCTAACAAACGTGCTCAGGGGACAGCAGAGAAAAAATGCAATCACGATTTTCTTCCTCATATTAAATTAATCAATGTGACTAGATTTTGTCTAATTAAAAACAAATAAAATGGCGTTCAATGTTAATTTCCTGAACAGAAACAATACAGCCTTAGAATCGCAGTCATTTAACACAAAAAACAGTCTAATTTCTGAACTATACTATTCTGTATCTCTGTGATTTGTCTACAGCTGCGTGGAAGCTACTGTAAAACTATTTATGTAGAAAAAAGTAAAAGGAAACTACCGGTAGTACCAGTGTCCTGTCGATTTGAGCTACCCGTCGATTTGAGCTCCCTAGTGCTACTGCACACAACCCACAAGCGCTGTTACGGCTTAAATGCCGTCGATTTCAGCTCCCAGTGCAGTAACATTTTAAAAGGGTATTGATTTTATTGTATGTTCTGATGAGTTAAGAATATAAGCAACGACAAGTGCATGTTGCAGCAGAATACCTATGGTAGATGATTGACTAGTTTGGATTTAATATTTGATTTTGTCGTTATCATTTTCATTGCATCGTGTTTTATTTTGTTTCTGTGTAGAAAATGCTGTAACTTTTTAAAAAAAGGTGCTGCATAAATAAAATATCACAATATTACAATAGGAAATTCACACTGTAGCCTATGACATTAGCGTTAAATATTATATATTTAATATAAAGATTTCAGTGTTTCCAGTCATTTCTTTCTCTTATATAGCGGGAGCCTTATTTGATAGAGGATATAGGCCTGTCAAAATTAGCTACCTCGACACTGCTGCCAACTTCACTGCTAATGTTTTTACTGACAGAGGATTGGCTGTAGCTCTCTCCATTAAAAAGACCCAAGATGATCACTGACGATTAGAAACGACTGAAATTCTGATTAAAATTAGATTAACTGCACAGTCCTAGTCCCTTCCTCTCTAGTACCAAACAGCATTTGCCAAAAAGTCATAAAATAAAAATTGGTTCAAAACAAAATGTATTACTCAATTTTAAGATGCTTAATCATTTGGTTTCTGTTTGGGAAAAACTGAGACTGGAGACAACTCGAGTCTTATGAGAGATAAGAAAGTTTTATACAATAAATAACATTTTTGAAGTGTTATGTTACACAGTTTATCATCAGTACCACCATAACGGCTTGACTTATGAATAATCTGTGAAAAGTACACACTCCATGTATTATTAATGTAAGCAAGAACTGACTGTGTTTTGACAACTCTTTTTCCTCTTTTCATTTCCCCTGACTATAAAATCTTAAAAGTGTGTCTCATACTGGAGGCATAAGTCAGAATGACAAATCGCTCCTAACAGTTCCCTGTAGTGTATGGATCTGTATGCCTCGCTGTGTTTCATCAAAGTATAAACTAACAGCACAAGTTACTGAGGATGGTCTGAGAAAAGTGAACATGTCTTCTCCTCAGGCACCCCTTCCCCCGAGTGTTCAGCCGCTGCAGCAAGAGAGACCTGGACAGCTACTTCCAGAAGGGCGGAGGAATGTGTCTCTACAACATGCCCAACATGAAGGACCTGGTGGGGGGCAAGAAGTGCGGCAATGGCTTTGTGGAGGAGGGAGAGGAGTGTGACTGTGGGGAGCCCGATGTGAGTGAAACAGCAGAATACTTGTATACTTAGTGCTGAGACTGGTTACAGCAAACAGCTAGAGGGTCCCAGTAGAGTAGGACGATATTATCAACAACTTTCAACACAATATAAAAGAGACAATTTGCCATAGTGATATAAATGACAAAATTTGCACTTGCTTGTTTTTAAATGATAGAGATATAGTTTTGTTTCCACACTTCACACCTTATCTCTGTCATTATAGAGTTTTCAGCTTCTTCAGAGCCTCCACAGTCAGTGTTTAAGGCACACAAGCTTTGGTGGAAGCAATTAGTCACAATCTCTGTATATTCAGTACCGGTTCACCAAATGCGCACACTACGCACGTTGTGTGGGCCCCACAAATCAATAGAGGCCTGTTACCTCGGCGACGTTGACATGGGTAAAAAAAATGCGTCCTTCGCGCACGTGTGTCTTCCCAGATTCCCAGCGGATCTTAGCATGACAGAGTTTAACACACCACAATGAGGTGGAGTTTTCCTTCAGGGTATGAAAAAAGGAAGAAGAAACAGCATGACATTGAACTGCAGGAACAGCACTCAGGTAACTTTCCTCTCTGGGTGGGAGAGTGGGAAGGACTAGTCTGTGTTTGACCAACATTCACATGGCGGTGAGTGAACCCCAGTCTCCATGTGCCTCTTGCTGGCGTCTGTTAGTTGTAGTCAGGGGTGTAGTGGGCGTGGTCCACCCACTTCTTCAGGATACAGCTTAAATGTCAAACCGGAGCTATTGGCAATGGTGAAAACAACCTGCATAGGTCATATTAACTAGAACTAAACCAGGTCTAAACCAGAACTAAACCAGGAGGTGTGCCCGCGTAGACTGGGGGTCGGGTGATCGCGGCGAAAGGGCCGACGCAGACCAACACGGGGCTCAGCACAGCCGTCACCCGATCGCACTTTGTGAACACCCTGCTCCTGGACTCACTTTCAAGTCTAAGATTAGTCCTGGTTTAGTCTTGGTTTAGACCTGGTTTAAACCTGGTTTAGTCTTGGTTTAGTCTTGGTTTAGTCTTGGTTTAGTTCTGCTTCAGTCCTGGTTTAGACCTGGTTCAGTCCTGGTTTAGTCCTGATTTAGTCCTGGTTCAGTTTTGGTTCAGTTCTGGTTTTGTCCTGGTTCAGTCCTGGTTCAGTCCTGGTTCAGTTCTGCATCAGTCCTAGTTTAGACCTGGTTAAGTTTTGCTTCAGTCCTGTTTTAGTCCTGTTTCAGTCCTGATTTAGTCCTGGTTCTGTCCTGATTTAGTCCTGGTTCAGCTCCGGTCCAATACTTGTTCAGTCAGTTTGATTTGTTCCGATTTGTTTGGATTTTATTCTTAGTTGGACCAACAGGTGGCGGCAGTGCGATATATTTTAGTTAGGAGGGCCCCATGGAGGTCTGAGGCTCTGTGTATATTATCCTAAATTTCAAAAAATGTATCTCCAACGATACGATACGGCCCAGCCCAAAGTCCCAGCTTCTGCTCTCAGACTGTGTGGGGCCTGTGTGGCAAAGTCCTCACACGACCGTAAAGCGACGCCAGGCTCTTCTCGCTGAGGACGCTCAAAAGATACAAGCTCAGTGGATCAGAGGATACGATCGGGCGCTGCTGCAGATCAATGGCCTCCTTCAGACCTGCATTACTTGGTACATTGAAACAGCCGAGTCTCACCACGCTGCGTTTGTAAAGCAACTGGACTCATTGACCTGCTGTCATTGACTGGAGCGCGCGGGGGGCCGGTTTGTTTTATAAAGCGGTATCAGACGGAGCCACACTGCGCCGTCGATGCACACGGCACACTGCCCATGCACTTTACCTGTGGCTTAACACAATAATACAACATTTTGCACCAAGATCACCCCCACTCAGGGAGGTCTTCAAGTGAACGACATTTAATGAAGGTGGCAGCAAAATGGTGAAGAATTTGACCTTCTTTCTCACCATGTAAAACAATAAAGAAATCAATAATCAATCACCTGTCTTGGTCATTAATTCTTCCGCGTGTTCAAAACTGAAATAAGGAATTATATTTACTATTCTCTGAGGCAACAAGATCTACACTAAAAGCATTTAGCACATACCAGCTTTGAAGTATTACCAGGATTCAATAAGTTTCAATTAACCAGATTTATTTTCCTAACATCATCTCTAAGCAGATATGTCTGGTTGCCAGGGCAGGGACATAGCAACCCACCCAAAAACTGGCTCCCAGTACTTTTTACATTTACAATTCATGAATATGCAAAACAGGAAATGTGCATGGCGCTGCTGACTCCTCCCCCGACTTTCTTCGTTTCTTCTGTTGAAATAAAACACACCAGCTCACCGGAAGCTGCGAGAGGCGGGGGCCTCCTGTCTGGTGTCTAAGAGACGGGAAGTGGTCACAGCTGCACCTTGCAGCGAGCACATAATATACACACTTGCAAATTAGGCAACTGTTAAATCATTAATGTTAAACTCAAAGTAAAATATCAAAACTCTTCAATGGTAAAGTAAAATCTAATAAACAATGTACTTTTCTAGGGTTTAAGTGCAAAAAACAATATTTAATCAAGTTAAGATGACTTGAATTAAGAAAGTTTTACCATGATTTGAGTAAATTTCACTTGACAAGTCAAATTATCTGCCAGTGGAACAAGACTTTTTTGTACTTAAAATATGAAAATACATCCTGCTACACTTAAAATAAGAAAAACAACTTTTTAAAATAAGAAATAAAATGAAATGTTGCTTGAATTAAGCAAAAACACTATTTCACTGGCAGATAATTTCAGTAGTAAAGTAAAGTAAAATGTTCTTAATTTAAGACATTTTAACTTCCCTAGATATTGTTTTTTTTCCAGTGTAGGTAACGGACAATAGCCTGACTCTGGATTATAATATAGAAAAACTACCAATACATAGAAAGATGATAAGAAAAGTCCTGCCGATTGAGTAGTTTACTAAAAATGGGTTGTAGCAAAGTTCTCAAAACTATTATGTATCTTTGTGATTTATTTACAGCTGCACGGAAACTAATGTAAAACCATCTCTTTATGTAGAAAAAAGTCCCAGGAAACTAGTACCAGTGTCCTGTCAATTTGAGCTGCCCGTCGATTTGGGCTCCCTAGTGTTTCTGCGCACAACCCGCAAGCACTGTTACAGCTTAAATGCCGTCGATTTCACCTCCCGAGGCAGAAAAGTAACATTTTAAAAGAGTATTGGATTTATTGTATGTTTTGACCAGTTAAGAATGTGGATATCCGACAGATGACCTGCAAATTTTAATGAAACGGGTGAAAAATGTGCTGTGTCAGATGCGGGTTCGGGTCGGGTCGGCAGGAGAGCGCGGGTCTAATCTGCGGTTTACAAAACATGTGCTGACAAAAAACAGGGCTGTATTTTAGTGAAATGCAAAAATGCCATTGTTTTTGCAAGATGATTAAATGTAAAATCCATGTTTCTGCAGCACGTGCACATTCCCAGAAATCTCTGCCACTTTCATTTTCAAACCTCACATGCGACGACCTGCGGTTCAAAGTGACTTTAGCGAGTGGAGAGTATAAAGCTGTGGCTCTTTTTTGGCTCTGGGACTGATTTTCATTTGGGTGCGGCTCGGTGTCGGTACAGATTTATAGTGGGTTGGATCAGGTGCGGAATTTTATTTAAATTCTCTCGGAAAACGGGTCGGGTGTGGATTGAGATATGACGGGTACAGGCGGGTGCGATTTGTCAAAATCAGACCCATGCAAGACTTTGATGTGCGTGTTAGATTTGCAGCAGAATACTTACGGTAGATGATTGAATAGTTTGGATTTAATTTTATTGTTATCATTTTCATTACATCGTATTTTATTGTGTTTCCATGTGTAGAAAATGCTGTTTGTTTAAAAGAGTGCTGTATAAATAAAATAACACTATATTATAATAGGAAATTCACACTGTAGCCTATGATATTAGCATTAAATATTATGTATTTAATATAAAGATTTCAGTGTTTCCAGTCATTTCTTTGTCTTATATAGCAGGAGCCTTATTTATAGGAAGATATAGGCCTGTCAAAATGAGCTACCTCTGCACATATTCATATAAATGAGTTAATAATGGTGATTCTACAGCGGGAGCATTATTTGAAGGCTAAATTGGTCTGTCGATATGTGCTACCTTTGCTAGCCCTGTTTGATACCGTAATACACCAAATGAACTACGGATATTCTTATAAATGAGTGTAAATTTGACATACCTAAGGTATAAAGTGTCATCACCTTGTGCAAACAGCATCAAACCTGCCTTATCTGATCCAAAGAAATATAATAACAGTAAAACTGGGGAGGTTCCATATTGGATCTATACAACTGTAAACGGAAAAAATAAGGTATCTTATTTCGATGGGGTAGCGTGAATTGATAGACATCACTGTCGATTTAGGCTGCGGGGAGCTCATTTCGACGAGGCAGCTCATTTCGACAGAACACCAGCCCTCCAATCATTAAATAAATAAATAACTCAAAACTGTTTCTTAAAATAGAGAGATACACAAAAAGTTCAAAAAAGAAAAGGTTCAAATTGCTCAGGCGTACATTAGATTCAGTTGCATTAGATTACACTTTCACAGAGGTCAAAGACTGAATGCCGATTTTGCAATATTCCAATACCCTCCAAAACTGCAAAATCGATGACAGTTGCTTCTTTTGCTGCCGACTTTCTTCCTCTGCGGACTCCAGTGTGTCAGATTCACTTCACTCAAACATACACCTGCCCTTCCCGATGAAATGTATCAGGCTGATCTTCCAAAGTTTGCATAACACTGCACAAGTGTTTGCTCCCGGGCTAAGTAAACCGGGGTTCAAGCGGAAACACAAATTGAAAATAGCGGAGGCAAATTGGCGCCTCAGTGAACCCTTGTTTGTTATGAGTCCTTCTACACGGGTGCTGACAGACAAGCACTGACACCTCGCCACCTGCTCCGGCATTGCAAATGAGGCCGAAGTCTAATGGCCTCACCTCAGCGCGCGTGGAAAGCATAGTAAACTTACAGCTCCTATGGCTCCACCTAATGTAACTGTGAGACAAGAAAATGGGAGTTTGCGACGCGAAGGCAGGAAATAAAATGGTTTAATGAGGTACCTGCGTGTAGCAACACATGCATAATGATGAAAAATTTGGACTGTGACCATAGTGATTTAAAACAAAATATTAGATATTTTGAAGGGAAAGAAGTCCTCAAAGTGTTGCTTATAACAGGAAGCAGAAACCCATGAATAATATTTAGCTTCTTGCTATGTAGATGTGCATATTTATGATAACGTGTACCATACCAATTCACGGTTTGTTTTTGCGGTATATGCAGTTTTCGGTTCTGTACAGTTCTTGTTTTATCTTGTTATTAAAAAAAAAAAAAAACTCACTGTCCGTGCAAACATAAAGGCGCCAGCCCAGTAAAAATCAGTAATATTTTATTTTTTTTAACTCAAAATGATGCAGAATTATGTTATTAACAAACAGCACGGAGTATGGGAGGAGACACAGTCTGCGCGGAATGGTTTAGTCCTGGTTAAATCCTGGTTTAATCCTGGTTTAGTTCTGGTTTAGACCTGATTTTAGTCCTGGTTTAATCCTGGTTTAGTTCTAGTTTAGACCTGGTTTTAGTCCTGGTTTTACTTCTGGTTTTAGTCCCGATTTTAGTCCTGGTTTAGTCCTGGTTTAGACCTGGTTTTAGTACTGGTTTAGTACTGGTTTTAGTTCTGATCTGTCCTGGTTTTAGTCCTGATTTAATCCTGTTTAGTTCTAGTTTAATCCTGGCTTAGTTCTGGTTTTAGTCCTGGTTTTAGTCCTGGTTTAGTCTTGGTTTAGTTCTGGTTTAGTCCTGGTTTGGTTCTGGTTTAGTCCTGGTTTAGTTCTGGTTTTAGACCTGATTTTAGTCCTGGTTTAATCCTGGTTTAGTTCTGGTTTAGTACTGGTTTAGTACTGGTTTTAGACTTGGTTTAGACCTGGTTTAGACCTGGTTTAGACCTGGTTTTAATCCTGGTTTAGTTCTGGTTTAGTCCTGGTTTAGTTCTGGTTTTAGACTTGGTTTAGACCTGGTTTAGTCCTGGTTTTAGTCCTGATTTTAGTCCTGGTTTAATCCTGGTTTAGGACTGGTTTTAGACTTGGTTTAGACCTGGTTTAGACTTGGTTTAGACCTGGTTTAGACCTGGTTTTAGTCCTGGTTTAGTTCTGGTTTAGTCCTGGTTTAGTTCTGGTTTTAGACTTGGTTTAGTCCTGGTTTTAGTCCTGGTTTTAGTCCTGGTTTAGAGGGTAGAGGCACGGTCCATGCGGCGTACGAGCGGAGACTTTTGTGTGTAATAATTTCCAAAAGTGACGGCTACCATCACTTGGTCTTGTCCACTGAAGCAAATTAGGTTTTAAAATTCAAGTTCACACACTGGTTGCCACTTGTAATGATTTTGCTCTGACCTTGTTTTCCAGGAGTGCACCAATGACTGCTGCAACGCCAACAACTGCACCCTGAAGGAGGAGGCTCAGTGCGCCCACGGGGTTTGCTGCCAGGGCTGTAAGGTAATGTACACTACGCAAACATAAAGCTGCATGTTGACATGGCCCGTACACTGAGGGGCTACGGATCCCACCAGCTCAGGGTCGGTCATTGTCTCTGTGACGGCAGCGCGCACAAACACACTTCAGTGGTGACTTTGAGTCCCTCTCATCCCCTTCAGATGGAACATGGAGTGGTGAACACAGCTCCCATTGTGCTCTGTACCTCACTCCCTCCCTCAGCCTTTGTTCTGTCTTCAAATGTTTTACCTCAGTCGATCTGATAGGAACAGCAGCCACACTGAAGGATAGAGCAAACAGCCGAGGATTCTGTTGTGTGGAGTTTTAAGAATATTGATGTCACACATTAGCAAACATGCTTCTCAGATTCTGGCTACTTGGGGCTTGAGGTGGGCACCATAATATTGTGAGAATATTTTAAGCATTGATATCATGGAGAACACAGGATGAACTGCTAAACTAATACAAGAATGCATTTCATAAGGTTTAAACTATCCCTACATAGACAGGATACAAAAAATAAAAATAAAATTGAAATTTAGCCCTGAGGTGGGCTAAATTTGGCTCCACACTGAGGACATAGAACTAATAAAAGCTGGAAGATGAATCCAAGATGGCGCCATGTTGTTTTCAATGGCCTGTTCTCATTGGCGCATGACCCCGAAAAACATTTTTATGTCCGCATTTACTTTCTTGTTTGCAGTTCTGACCAATCAGAGTGCGAGCTGCTAGACCAGAGCTAGCGTGGGCTCAGAGCGGGGCTGGGCTAACTCTGACAAAGCTGATTTTTAGGCGCTTTGACAATTACATTTTTTCTTTAAGTTCATCATGTTGTAAAAGTACAGAAGAATCCCTACAAAATCAGACCTTTATGAAAGCTGTGGATGCCCTGTCAGATGAACACGGGCATATTGATTTCTCAAAAAATGCATTGTGCTTCTATGGGAGAATTTCTGCGGCCGTGGATAGAGGGGGCGTGCCTTATCCAGCTCTTATTATAGATCCATGCCTGAGGGACAACTTTTTGACTAGCAGAGTGCTTAATGGTCAGTCAGCAGGATTTTTGTTTACTAAAGTGCTGAGTATTTGAGAATTCCTACAATGTGAAGGTACAGTTTTTTGGTATCTGTGGTGTATATTTCACACATCTATAATCATACTGGACTGTGTGTATGTGTCAGTTGAAGCAAGCTGGGACCATGTGCCGGGGCCCTGCAGGAGCCTGTGATCTGCCCGAGTACTGCACTGGGGCGTCTCCGTACTGCCCCTCTAACGTGTACCTCCTGGACGGCTCTTCCTGTCAATACGGCGTGGCCTATTGCTACAACGGCATGTGCCTGACCCACGAGCAGCAGTGCCTACAGCTCTGGGGATACGGTAGGATACTGACCTACACTGATTTACACTGACCTACACTGATCTACACTGATTTACACTGATTTACACTGACCTACACTGACCTACACTGATTTACACTGACCTACACTGATCTACACTGATTTACACTAATTTACACTGACCTACACTGATTTACACTGACCTACACAGACCTACACTGATTTACACTGATTTACACTGACCTACACTGATCTACACTGATTTACACTGACCTACACTGATCTACACTGATTTACACTGATTTACACTGACCTACACTGATCTACACTGATTTACACTGATTTACACTGACCTACACTGATTTACACTGACCTACACAGACCTACACAGACCTACACTGATTTACACTGACCTACACAGACCTACACTGATCTACACTGATTTACACTGACCTACACTGAGTTACACTGATTTACACTGATTTACACTGACCTACACTGACCTACACTGATTTACACTGACCTACACTGACCTACACTGATTTACACTGACCTACATTTACCATATTTTTCGGACTATAAGTCACACTTTTTCAAGTTTTGGGTGGTCCTGCGACTTATACCCAGATGCGACTTATATATTACATTGACCAGCCCATATACCGCCTTTAGGATCTTGTCACTCCTCTCTATGTGACTGCTGCTGTGGCCTCGTCATTTGTGTCTTAAAATGTTTGTATGAACCTGCTCTACATGGTCCTGAATTTAATTTTTTTTTGCTATTTTGTCTGTCCAAAAAATCCTCTTCATACCGTAGAGTCTGGCTCCAGATTTGCTCCTGTAACCGGGAGCATTGGGAGCTTCATTTGAGTGGAGCTGAACACTTTATTACTGTAACTTGCCTTTCAAGATGACATGTTCTTGGTTCTTGGTCTCTGATTTTATAAAACAAATTTCTCTCAAAAAGTGCGACTTATATAATTTTTTTTTCTTCTTCATTACACATTTTTTGGCTGGTGTGACTTATACTACCTACACAGACCTACACAGACCGACACTGACGTACACTGACCTACACAGACCGACACAGACCTACACAGACCAACACTGACTTACACAGACCTACACAGACCGACACTGACCTACACAGACCGACACAGACCTACACAGACCAACACTGACTTACACAGACCTACACAGACCTACACAGACTGACACTGACCTACATAAACCGACACTGACTTACACAGACCTACACAGACCGACACAGACCGACACAGACCAACACTGACCTACACTGAACATCAGAGCTCTGAACGGGAGACATTGGACAGACCTGATTAAAGAGATACTGTAAAGCCACAGAAATGGACAAATAACTTAAAGTATCCTGTGGTAAAGTAAACAAAACACGGTACACATGTTGCAAATACGTCTCACCTCATTTGGTGGGAAGTGGAATTTATTAAGTAACGAGAATTAAACTCACTGTCGTAGCGAATGAATTAAAGCTCACTACTGTCCATTCACTATAAAACTGAATTACAACACCGTTTTAGTGTGTGGTATGTTACAGTTGTGCTCATAAGTTTACATACCCTGGCAGAATTTATGATTTCTTGGCCATCTTTCAGAGAATATGAATGTTAACACAAAAACTTTTCTTTCACTCATGGTTAGTGCTTGGGTGAAGCCATTTATTATCAAACAACTGTATTTCCTCTTTATAAATCATAATGACAACAGAAACTACACAAATGACCTTATAAATTCTGCCAGGGTTAGTAAACTTATGAGCACAACTGTAAATAATCAAAATCCGATGACTAAAAGCATTTATATAACATCCTGCACATACATGTTCAGGTGTGTTGCTTGTACACCACACAAATCCGTGGATCTAAAGGCAGACAAAGCTGCAGAATCCGATGCAGCGCTGCCTCATGGCGCATGAATGTGCGAGAACTTGATTAATTCACATGAGCTGGGAATAGTGTGTCACAATAGACGTCCATCAAAGACAAGAGTGCTCGTGAAGAGAAAGTTCCACTTAAAAGTCTGACAATGTCGGCACAGAAGCGCCACAGAACAAGCTACATGTTGACTTTTAATAAGCGCCGACACCGCTGTATGTGCTTGCGTGTTTTACATAACTGATCTGTGAGGAGGGCTATAGACAGGCAGACCAGCTTTGTTTCATCTGCTGCACAGAAAGAACAGAAGAGACATGAGAGACGGTGGATGTGATTAACCCCAGCTCTCACTGTGAGGGGAGCAGGCCTGCGCCACTAATACAAAGCATTATTTACATCTGCCATATCAGGCTCAAATAATGAAGGGAAACGGAATAGCTGAACATGCAGCAAAACTTCACTTGAAACTGAAACTTACTGAATATTAGTTACTATAATTAGGGGTGACCACGTTATATCAATGCAGCACAAATGTAAGCAGAGGTTTAAGCATCAGAGACATGTGAAATATGGTATTTTTATTTTAAACAATATACTCTATATTCAAGTTGGCTCTAAATAATAACAATAATTTTATCTATTTTTCAATAATCTGACCATGTCTAACAATAATTAATACAGGAACACTATGGAAACAATATTTAATATAGAGTTAAAGGGAAGAAAACTTCAGAAAGTTGGTATAAAATTGTGTGTATGTTTTCTTTGCTTTCAATACCAAGATTGGACTTGATGGGTCTAGAAACACCACTGTAGGCAGCACAAAAAGAAACAGAAAAAACATACTGACTTTAAACATGTTAAAACTATAATGGATGGGATAGAGATATTTGAGATTTAGATTTTTTGTATTATTTGCCTCCCAATGTCTTTGTAACAGTTTTATATTTCATCTGCAGATTTTCCCTAAACCAAGCAGGTGTCTGGTACATTCTGCTGTGCGCTGTGTGTTCGAGGCAGTTAGCAGCAGAACTAGTCCTGCTCTGTGCTAATGGCGGATGTGCTTGTGTGTTCAGGAGCACGGCCGGCCCACGACGCCTGCTTTGAAGACGTCAACGCAGCGGGGAATGCATTTGGAAACTGCGGAAAAGATGAACACGGCAACTATGTGAAGTGTGATAAAAGGTGAGGCATTATTAGCGTTACATACGAGCCGGAGGGAGCCGGAGCACAGGAAATGTAGTTCTGAGTTATGAGTCACCATTATGTACATGTAAAGTCACTTTTCTATGGGGGAAATGGAGATGTAAGCAACAAAAGCATTTTTAGAGCTATCTTTGGCATGTTATTTGGTTTAAACATGAAAATTCTAAGCTTCTGTTGGAAAATGTTTGGTGTTTATTTATTTTTTATGTTTATTTATTTGCTTTTCACTGTCAAGTTAAAGTTACTAATTTCTTTCCCTTATTATTTTAAATGAGCACACACAAGTCCTTCTGAAAAAATGTCTAAAGCAGATTGTGATCATAAAAGTTTGTTATAAAGTAAAAAATCCTGCTGACACTGACTTAGTGTTAAACCATCTGTTGTGGATAAAACAATATGTGAACTTGAGGCACATTATTTACTCACATACAGAGTACTCAGTGTGTCTCCATGGCTGCACGCCAGCGCTAATTAATGAAGCTAAATGAGCAGCTAAACTATGTAAATGAGCAGCTAGATTAAGGTGATGTGGGATGCTTCTGCCCAAATCCATTACGGTGTCCCGGAGGGGCCATTAGAGAGTTTAAGGTGCTGAGAGTCAGGCACATGATGAAAGATATGGAAATGTCTGTTATTAAGACATGAAGCTAGTCTGCTATCTGCCAATCACTCGCTAATCTGCTTTATCCGGCCTCTGAGTCGACTTGTGTATTCATACTTATCAGAGAAAAACTAAATTCACAAGCACACCTCAAGCTACTTTTCACACCTCATGTATAAGCCTTTAAAAAATAACAAAATCTTATTAAAAATATTCTGTATATCGTTATGTTAAAATATGTTTAGTGAAATAAATAGACAATGTTTTTTGTGACTGTCAGTGATGCCAAATGTGGGAAGATCCAGTGTCACAGCGCGGCCAAGAAACCCAAAGGCACCAACGCCGTGTCCATCGACACCACCATCAGGACAGGGGGCATCGAGGTCAAGTGCAGAGGGACCTACGTGTACAGCACCCAGGACGGCCAGGGAGACCTGCCCGACCCCGGCCTGGTCGTCACCGGCACCAAGTGTGGAGAGGGCAAGGTGGGCGCTAACGATGTATTAGCTTTAATTTTAATATGTGGACAAATATTTACTTCATTTCATGTGGATTTACCATGAGGAACCAATGCACCACCAATTCAACATGAAATAAAATATCCAGTGGACTATTTAAACTCACAAACACGCTGGAAGCAAAGCGAGTGCCACAATGGAGGTATGTTCAACACTAAACACTAACCTCCCAGGTCCGTGCTGCCAAATACATCTAAACTCAGACTGAACAGATAAAACTCCCTAAAGCACGAGTCCTGTTTCTCAGTTTTAGATCACAGGTTTTACCAGTCCTGTTTGCCAGAAGGTGATTAAACGTTTTTCCCACCACTGCACAACTTTTGTTTATTTAACGACACATCTATTTGCCATCCGCGCCCTCCTCCAGATGGTGCCCTTTAATTGTGTGATTCATTTGTGTAATGACCACATTCATTGCGTCCTCTACAAACATCAGGAGAACGGCACAGGTCCGCAGGTTGGTTTGATCAGACTTTGGATTCAAATTTGAGTGACGCTGCGACTGCAGGGAGAGAGAATCCAGGTGGCAAAACAAGATCTCTCATATAGATTTGCTCCAAACACAGAAACACAGGAGCGCCAAGTCTGCCCCACTTTCACTGGCGCCTGCTCTGACAGTGGGACAATAGAGGAACGAGTTTGTACTTTATATTCTGTAGGCAAATGCTGTACAGTGCATGAAAAAAGAGTGGTATTCTGGATTTGCCCACACTATATCACCCATTTTACCTCCAGTGTAAAGCATATTTACATAATACATTTCTATTTCTATAACAAACATTGTATTGTGTTGTTCCCAGTCATCCATTTAAATAGAAGAATGTTAGGTATGGACAGAGCCTGTAAGATTCCTTCCAAACTAGCAACCCTAAGCAGAGAAATTCTTAGTTTCTGGTATGAAAGTCCAAGAAATGTCGCCTGCACACACAAAGAATGCAAAAGCCTGCTGAATAATGTATAGCAAATCCATATATATGAAAATACACATGCACAGTGCAATACACGTAGACCCATCTTCTCCAGTGGTGAATTCTGTTTTCGATATTGCTTCTTACGTGGACCTCATTGCCGTCACTTGGGTCCCATTGTGCTGCCTGCGCTAAAGGGACCAGATAGTGCAGCGTGAGTTATATATTATAAATAGGCAGAATATTGTGTGCCGTATAGCGTGATGAATTTGGAGTCATCACATTGAAGGTCCATTTCTCAGGCATAAATGCACAGCAAGCACAAAGCAGGCGTTTCTAATCATGTGCGGTGACAGTGCAGGCGCTCCACCACTGACAACACAAATCAGAGAAATGAACTAAATACACACTCACAAATTAGCCTAGAGGGAGAACAATAAACAAACTGATGTGTGCAATACTGAAAATATGAAAGCTCATGCAAAAGTCTGTGCTCATTCAAGGTAAAGCTGAAATAAAACTACAGTCTGGTACACACATCTCCACTTTAAAGTTTAAAGGGGATCTCTGGCACGTTTGAAGCTAAAGCCCATTGCTAGAGGTGGTCGAATATTGTCAGAAGCCAAAAAACAGCACAGATCAGTGTTGCCTCGGTGGAGACCTCGCTGTGTCAGTGAGTCTTTCAAGGTAACAAGCTAGCATAGTGATGGGGGCACGTTCCTAACTTCCATGTAAAACGCCAATTTGCTTCACACTGAAGAAGCTTAACACCACTTTAACCCATCTTACAACAGCCACGAGTCTAACAAACAAAATTGTAATTTATTTATTTATCATGTTTTTGATATAGTCCATATGTATTGTGATTTTTAGCTCAGTCAGAGGAATTCTTTTATTTATGGAACAAAACCATTCTGCACTGGAGAACTGCAACACTTATTTGTATTTGTGTTTTTATTGGTGTTTATTGTGCAGAATGTGGATGAATGAAATGTGGGACCAGCCTCTCAAATCTGCAAAACAAATTTACCTACGGGTACAAATAAAGCAACCTAACCTAACCTAACAAAACGCTGTGCCTGGTTCACTCATTAGTGTCTGGAAACGTTATAAAACAACTTTATAAGCAGCCTTAGACTTACCTTGTTGATTTTCCACTGTGCATGCAAAAGCCCAAAACACTCGATTGTCGACTCCAGCGGCGGCAAGAGGCTCGAGCCGCCAGAAGCAACAAGTGAAGATTGACTACTGATGGTGAAGAACAATAGAAACTGAGAGTTGTTGAACGAAAATGGTTTGGGAATGTATTTTTTTAGTGTTTTCAAAAAATATAATTCACTCCTAAATAAATGGGATTAGAAACGACATTGGTGATCAAGTCTTTTGGGCTTTCGCATGCGCAGTGGGAAATCAACAAAGGTAAGGGTATGGCTGCTTTTAAAGTTGTTTTATAATGTTTCCAGACACTAATGAGTGAACCAGGCAGACCGTTTTGTTTGTTAGACTCGTGGCTGTTGCAAGATGGGTTAGAAAGTGGTGTTAAGCTTCTTCAGTGTGAAGCAAATTGGAGTTTTACGTGGAAGTTAAGAACTTGCCCCCATCACTACACTAGTTTGTTGCCTTGACAGACTCACTGCCACAGCGAGATCTCCACTGAGGCAACACTGATCGTTTTTTGGCTTCTGACAGAATTCGACCACCTGTAGCAACGGACTTTAGCTTCAAACTTCCCGTTTAATGTCATTGTACATTGTCTGAAGACGGTACAGTACGGTATGTTTTAATTTGTAGACTACCTAAAACTTTATAATAGAGATGGGTAAACAGCTGGTGTTTTGTCATAGTACAGAAGGGAAGATTAATTAACAATGTGAAATTAAAATCTCTCATATTGTAAACTAAGAAGGGGGGGATTAAAAAAACAGAACCAAAACAAATTAGAAAAAAACTTGAGAATAAAACAATCTTATTAATAAAGATGCCTGATGGGAAAACAGTGGTGTTTAATTTAAGGTAAAGCTAAAATAAAACTACAGTCTGGTACAAACATCTCCGCGTTAAAGCTTAATGTCATTGCACATTGCCTGATGAGTCTGTACTGTATGTTTTAATTTGCAGACTACCTAAAAGTTTATAATAGAGAAACACTGGGTAAACAGCTGGTATTCTGTAATTAATCAACAATGTGAAAATGAAATCTCTCATATTGTAAGCTAAGAAGGGGGGATTATAAAAAGGATACCAAAACAAATTAGAAAAAAACTTGAGCATAAAACAATCATATTAATAAAGATGCCTGACAGGAAAACAGTGGCATGTTTACATATGAATCAGTCATTAATCCTCTTTCTATTATTCAATTTAGGATCATTATGGATCGTGGGAGTTGGATCCTGGCCTAGAAACTATGGGCCTTAGGCGGGTGGCACCATCTGCTGTAGTTTACCCATAAACTGTGCATACGAGTGTGTGCAGTACATGTTAATCGCAGTCTGTTCTCACCATGTTTGTTTGTTTTGCCACAGGTGTGCCGAGACCGCCGCTGCCAAAATGCCTCCTTCACCGAGCTGGAGACCTGCATTGCCCGCTGTCACGGCAACGGGGTAGGCACGCTCCGCTAGCTCCCGGCCACATGCGCCTAATCTCATTGTCACACTGTGTCCTTGGGCAAAGGTAGCACCGCTGTCACTGCTCTGCCGTAAAACGCAGCCAAATAGAGGGTGAATACAAAAGCAAGTGGAGTGATGAAGTATTTATTGTAGCGGTACAAGCATGCCCGCGGCCGATAAGGCTGCACCATACATAGTTTATGAGGCTAAGAGAGAGCGCAGTGTTCGGGACTGTAACACTTGTTAGGCGGAGATCAGAGATTAAGATTATTTATCAGTGGAAGAGGATTTGACCTCCGCAGTCACTGGTTCTGTTCCTTTTGTTATAGGACTCAAAGAAGATCCATAAAACATGACCCCAGGTTTACATACTCTTATTCTCCAAAGATTTTTCCTCTGGATTTTACTCACTCGCTCAATTGTGAGCAGAGTTGCAGGGGCATTAGAATAGAGTTGGAGCACAGTGTCTAAGGTTATTGTGTATTTTTCAAATTCTGCCAAAATTTTCTATATGTTGGTTCATGCACATTTTAAAAGAATGATTTTCATACCAGTTCCTCTATTTAATACAAACACTTTGCCCACATTGCCTTATATGAATGTGGTGTGTGAGTGTTGGTGAAGTTCAGAGGGCCCATGACGCAGATTAGCAGCTTCACTCCTGTCAATCTGCCCCAGGGCAACTGTGGAGTATGGAGTGAATGAGTAATGCAATGTAAATGGCTTTGGAGGTCTTGAAAGGCACCATATTGAAAGGCACTAGATCAATGAAGGGATATTTTTTCATACATAAAGCGCACCGCATTATAAGGCGCATTAAGCGAGACCAATAACTCAGTCAGTTCTGGTTTAGTTCTGGTTTATACCTGGTTTAGTCCTGGTTCAGTCCTGGTTCAGTTCTGGTTCAGTCCTGGTTCAGTCCCTGTTTGGACCTGGTTTAGTCCTGGTTTAGTCCTGGTTCAGTCCTGGTTCAGTCCCTGTTTGGACCTGGTTTAGTCCTGGTTTAGTGCTGCCTTAGTCCTTGTTTAGTCCAGGTTTAGTCTTGGTTAAGACCTGGTTTAATTCATCTCTAGTCCTGGTAGACGCCACAGTAATCGTATGTTTTCATTTTGTGATTGTAATTCTTGATGTTGTAATTTTTCAATTCGTATTCTGATGGAGGAAATACACACAATATATTTTATGTACGACTGGACTCATTCGAGAGTTTGCAGATGTTTGTTTTGTTCTCAGCTGCAAACAAATATGCACGGGTTTCCCAAATACGCATGTATTTCTCTCCTATGCGCACAAGTGTTTCTGAGAGCTTTCATGCTCCATGCGACAATCCATCAAGTGGTGCGGCTTCGTAGTTTACATAAGTACTAAAACATTTTGACAGATTTTCGAGGTCAGTAAGCACTGCCAGATTTAATACAGACATAAAGCACACCGTTTTATAAGGCACGCTGACGATTTTTGAGAAAAATAAAGGATTTTAAGTGCGCCTTATGGTCTGAAAAATACGGTATATAAATCTAACGCTAGGATAATTTCTAAAGTTCATTTCTGAGATTACTAGTTTTCAATACATCTGTGGCATCAATATTACTACTAAGTTCACAAACTACTATTACACAACCTATTACAATGCAACTGAGGCCAGCTGTATTTACTTGACGGGGCATTTTGAATTGAAATCCATGGTTAATCTAGTGATAGAGTGCTCTGACATTTTTATTAAAACCCTCCTGACAGATGTTTTCCCCACAACACTAGTTTAAAAATTCAGTATAGTAGCAACGGCCTCAGATGACAGCCCAAATCTACACAAATCACTCCTCCATCTTTGTTTTCACACAGACACCAAAGGCACGTTTACTTTGCCCCCTTACAATCGCCTCGGTAATATGTAAAAGTGAATGGTTGTGCTGTGCTTCTGGGAGAATCCGCCGTGTAGCACAATTGGCAGTTGCCGTTAATGTCCGCGGAAATAGCTTTTTGATAGCCGAGGGCCGGGGCCGCGCTGACAGATGATATTTGTGATGTGTGCGGCGTGCGAGGTGAGGAAATTAAACCTGAACCTTTTTTTTTTCTTTAAGGTTTCGGGTCTGACAGCTCGTCCCTTGGTCCCAAGTCTTGTTTTTTGCGAGAAGGGGCTATTTCAGTTTGGGCAAATGTAAACAGGCCTGGACAAATGAAATGGGGGTTTATTTTCAGGCTCTGGGACTGTTGAGACAATTTTAATGCAAACTAAGAAACTGTTGTATTAAAAGTTTGAAAATTAAGTCCTTTTTTTAGTTTTGTCTTTTTACACTTTAGACTTTAGTAAATGGTTTTAAAGGTGCACTACATTACTTTTCAAGTGGGGGCTCTGTCAACTGCTTGTCTCCATAGATTCGTTACTGCTTTGTGGGAATCACTGAATAGTCAATTTATTTTCTATTACAAGGACCATGTACTGGAGCGTTAATCAAAGAAACTTTGAACAGATGCTTTGTACCAGACTATATCTCTCTGAGCTAATTTCCATCTGCAGTCCCTGGGACATACAAAGCACAGAATACATAAATAGCATAAAACAATTCAATTTAAATACAAATTATAATGACATTAAACTTCTGTCCCCTTCTCCTTACTCCCTCTGTGCCCTTAACTCGATATAATTAAGTTGTTTGTTAGGTATACGGTGTTTTTCCTGCATTTGTTGGTTAGCATTAGGTTATCTTGGCACTTCTGTATTGTTAAAAAATATTAAATTCACCCATTAATTCACAGTATTACATCATACAGTATCTATGTTTCTTTTTTTTTTTTACATTACAGGTATTTTATTACTAAAGAAACATCTTGAAAAACATGCTTTCTCTAACTCGACCTAGTGGCTTTACCTGCGTGTCTCCATGGTGATCAGGGCTCCTTCGGTGTCTTAAAAGCATTGAATTTATGAATTTGGAAATGAAACCTTAAAAAGACTCGAATTTTTATATCTGAGTCTTAAAATATGTGCAGTATGTAGCTTCTCCGTATCGCATTTCTCCTCAAAAGTTTAATTCGTCAACCACCATTATTTGGTTAAAGGACGTAGCATAAAAGAAGAGTGGCGGAACCAATAATTGAGAACGCAACGCAGGCCCGGGTCAAAATACTCCAAATATGTCACTGAACATCACACGCTTCAGCACCACAAGCAACAAGCCGAGCAGAAGAGCGTAAAATCAAAGACAATTTCAGCAGAACACAAAGTTTGATTACCGCTGTTATGTAGTTTTTTTAACTAGCAAGAACCACACCAACAAAACATGAGCGAAGAGAAAAGGAGTTTATTATATGGAAACGAGGCGGGGCGGCTGGGTTGAGACTCGGGGTGGGGCTTCAGTCTCAATCTTCACATGGCCCAGCAGGAACAAGGACCCCCCTTGTAGGCGTCTTCTGTCTGTAAGGCAAACAGATAAGGGTTTGGGAGGGTGGGGTCGAGTTATTCGGGACAAACTTATTTATTAACTTATTCGGACCTTTCTCTGTGGAGTTTGCATGTTCTCCCCGTGTCTGGATGGGTTTCCTCCGGACTCCGGTTTCCCCCATCAACCCAAAACATGCTACATAGATCATAGAAAGGAGAATAGCAGATAACTAATTGTAAATAAATTAAATACAATCAATCAATTCAAATACTGTCTAATACATTACTAAATACTAAATACTAATAAAATACAACACTAAATACAATCTATCAATTAAATACTGTCCCACTTTAAGTGTGGCTTTTTACTGTATGTTTTAATCGTACTTAATTTGTTTATGTTGTTGTAAGGCGACCCTGGGTATCCAGAAAGGCGCCTAATAAATAAAATGTATTATTATTATTATTAAACTGGGTTGCCAGGACAGACTGCTACAAATATGCTTCTGGGAAATTGAGGTGTGGTAGAAGTGAGCTGTGATTCGCTGGAGATGAGGAGAGGGCGTTTGAGGTGTGGTCCTGCTCCCGAACCCTAAGTTAATCATATTAACTCCATTTTTACGTTACCGACCTTCCCATTTCACGCTGGGGTTATGAGGAAGAGTCTCTACTCCTCCATATTCCTTTGTTTGAGAAATAAATGAACACAAATTCAAGAATTTTGTTTTTCTCTGCCATTACATCTATGAAATAGGTCGTGAAATAGGTATTAAGTTATTAAGTAATTTAAAAGACCTGAATTGAACTTGAAGAAACCTGTAGAAACCTTGGAGATAAACATAAGCAAGTAACAAACCCAAAAACTAGAAATGTGTACCTACAAACAGGGATTTGGGACTTTAAAATACAATCACATAATCTGAACATTGCCTCTACAGGAAAAAACATACAGTAGCCGTTTAACCTAATACTTTAACATTCAAGACTAAACCTACAGCAATGATTCAATGAACTGAACTTTTTCATTGACTTTTCCCCAAACTTGATGTGCAGATTAGCTTTTAAACATGATTAATTTCTCCAGACGTCCGCTGTAATTCTCCTCTTGAAAATGAGGGGGAAACCGTTGCCATGCTCCAATTACACCCAGATGTAATTATGCTATCAGTGATTAACACATCTATTTAGCCTATTAACGCTCTCGACTTCAAGGGCGAAACTTATTTGTCGATTTTTATCACACAGTTTTAGCTTATACATTATTTTATCTCTTTAGTTTTTACTATTTGGAGTGCATGTTAAGTTTTCTCTCATCGTCAGATCACATTTCTCTTTTCAAGTAGAACAATTCATACTTGTGGTAGTAGTAGTAATATTAGGAATAGTAGTTGAAAGTGACAATAACGTAATATACTTTTGTGTGTTTTTCAGGTATGCAACAGCAATGGGAATTGTCACTGTAATCGAGGATGGGCGCCGCCGTTTTGTGATAAGCCAGGGCTGGGAGGAAGTGTGGACAGTGGACCAGTACAGTATGACAGTAAGTTACCTACACAAATATATGCAGAAATGTGTGGACAGAACTGACGGTCAGAAACGTGTGCTGACCTTATGCGTAGTAAACCGCCATTCATGAGGAAGAAGTGGTCGTTACGTTCAGCTTAACCTCAGATCTAATGAGTTTGGACAATACTTAACATTAGCTGTAATCGGCTTTTAACGATTGGACATTTGTGGGGTTCTGAAAAGCTGTAGCTAATGTGACGTCCTATCAAAACAGAGTGATACCTTCTCCATACAAGGGCTATAGGGTCATTGTGTTTATTAGAGTTGCAGGAATGTTTTTAAAACGGCTCCATTTCAGGTGGGTAAAAAGTGCCTTGCCATATAACGTCATCTACTGTTTGTTTGCATTATTAGATTCATTACATTGATTCGTTTGTTGCTTAAAGTTAATCAAAATTTTTGGTAAGAAAAGGCATAGTTTGGGTTTTTTGACTTACCTCCCGGCAGCGCCCAGTGAGCCGAGTTCTTGCCCGGTTGCGGTGCTGAAGAAAGTGTCCGGCAATTTGGCTGGACTTACAAAAATAAAGCGTTTTTCTTCTCAAAACAATTGTTCAAAAGAGTGACACATTTGGGTCACAAAACGGTGAACCGTGAAAAAGTCAGACCTCATAATCGCTTGGTACTATTTTCTCTCACTATCATGTCAAAAAACCCGAACTATCCCTTTAAACTTTTCACACCAAGCACCTCCAAAGAAGAGATCCGACTTTCAGAGCACCGCCACATATAAATCAAGTATATCATGAGTTTATAGCAGGTCTAATCCAGGGCTAAACCTGGTCTAAATGCGGGCTACAAATTTCCACTGTAATTCGGAACAATAAATTATCAAAAGGAGGGCAAAAAAGTGGATAAAATGAACTCTAAATTAGGCATACCCACATGGAGGCGGGAGCAACTCACATACAGGTCTGTCATGTGAAGAAGACGGCGTTTATGTGAGCTTCTAGAGACTTAAGTTTTTAACCTTTGTTCCCCATCCCCTTTCTCCTTATATATCAGTCAATTAAAAAACTCAATGTAAATCTTTCCTTTGGCTACAAACCTGTTACACATACCACAGTTTACACAAGAAACACCAGCATATTTACTGTAGTTAATAATTAGCTAAAGCAATACAGTAATTAAAGCCTCTATTTCAGTGTTTTTTTCCTAATAATAGTATTTTATAACTTTATTATAATATATTGAAGTTGCAGAATAGAAAAGACATTATTTAAAATGCAAAGGCATCGTAGAATAGCTGATAACTAATTGTAAGTTAATTAAATACAATCAATCAATTCAAATGCTGTCTAATACATTACTAAATACTAATAAAATACAGCACTAAATACAATACTAAACACAATCAATCAATTAAATATGGTCCCACTTTAACTGTGGCTTTTAACTGTATGTTTTAATCGTACTTAATTAGTTTATGTTGTTGTAAGGTGACCTTGGGTGTCCAGAAAGGCACCTAATAAATAAAATGTATTATTATTAATCATAATATGGAGAATACTGATTTTTACCTTAAAATACCTTTTCGGTAGAGTAGTATGTATAATTTTTTTTCCTATTCCACGCGTCTAAAAGTCCATATTTAGTGAAATAACCTGACATTACAACCAAAGTGACCTCCATGTTTGATGAAACGCTATGCCTGAGCCGTAGAGTGTGTATAGATTTGTCCTGCGCTCCCTGACTCGGTGCTGTAGTGTGAATACAGCTTTATGTCCCTGGACCTGGGGACCGTTTACCTGAGGATACCTCCAGTCTCCGCCGGGGAGAAACTGAGTAATTAAAAAGTCTGAACAAACCGGATAATTACCTGAATTTATTGTTTACCGCGGATATGAATATAGATTATGTAGGTGGTGAAATATGAGGCAGTCAATATTGATGCATGTTTGTGTACAATAAAAGTCTTATGGGATTGTGGATGCAATTTGTTTAGAAGGATTGATCGCATCAGACGGTGTAAATAATGAAGGGTGTGTATTGAGAGGTTGTGTTTGTGGTTGTGTGCAGGTCAGGTGGGGCTGGTGGTGGGGCTGCTCTTTGCCTTCCTGGTTCTGCTGCCCGGAGTCCTCCTGATCTTCTACTGCTACAGGATCAAGAGTTCATACTACCACAAGTGGCTTTCACAGCGGGACAAGAGCAAGAGCAGCAAGTAAGGCCTGTCACCATTACCACTGTGAAACCTGCTATAATCCAGTCTATTCCACTTGATTTATAAAGCATATTTTATAAACAGACAGTTCTCAAAGTGCTGCACAATACAGATAAAAACACTAATGACGAGTAACAAATTAATAAATGCTCAGATGCAACACCAATAAAAGCAAATAAGAGTAAACAATAAAATAGCAATAAATAAATAAAACCAATAAAATTTTGTTCAAATAAATAAAAGAAATCACAGAAAGGACCACACAGCTCACAGGGTGTTAAAGGGGAACTCCGGCACATTTGAAGCTAAAGTCCGTTGCTAGAGGTGGTCGAATTCTGTCAGAAGCCAAAAAACGGCACAGATCAGTGTTTCCTCGGCGGAGATCTTGCTGCAGCAGTGAGTCTGTCAAGGCAATAAACTAGTGTAGTGATGGGGGCAAGTTCTTAACTTCACGTAAAACGCCAATTTGCTTCACACTGAAGAAGCTTAACACCACTTTAACCCATCTTACAACATCCACGAGTCTAACAAACAAAACGCGCTGCCTGGTTCACTCAGTAGCATCTGGAAACATTATAAAACATTATATAAGCAGCCTTACACTTACTTCTTTTGATTTCACACTGCACCTGCCAAAGCCCAAAAGACTCAATCGCCGATGTCGTTTCTAATCCCATTTATTTACGAGTGAATTATATTTTTTGAAAAATGCAAAAAAAATACGTTCCCAAACCATTTTCTTTCAACAACTTTCAGTTTCTCTTCTTCACCATCAGTAGTCGATCTTCACTTGTTGCTTCTGGAGGCTCGAGCCTCTCGCTGCAGCTGTAGTTGGCAATCAAGTGTTTTGGGCTTTCTCATGCGCAGTGGGAAATCAACAAGCTAATGCTAAGGCTGCTTATAAAGTTATTTTATAACGTTTCCAGACACTAATGAGTGAGTCAGGCAGAGCGTTTTGTTTGTTAGACTCGTGGCTGTTGTAAGATGGGTTAGAAAGTCGTGTTAAGCCTTTTCTGTGTGAAGCAAATTGATGTTTTACGTGGAAGAACTTGCCCAATTCATTACGTTAGCTTGTTACCTTGACAGGTTCACTGCCACAGCGAGATCTCCGCCTAAGCAACACTGATCTGTGCAGTTTTTTCGGCTTCTGGCAGTATTTGACCACCTCTAGAAATTAACTTTAGCTTCAAATGTGCTGGAGTTCTCCTTTAAAAAACAGAATAAATGTAGGTTAAGACAAGACTTATTAAGATATACCATTTCTATTGTAATGTATCTTCAGGCTTAATTTATTTATGATTCATCAGGCCCTTTTTACCTGTGACAAACTAAGCACTCATCTTTTTTGCCTCTGAAAAAGGCCTTTGTCGTGGTGACTAATGCGACAATTGCGAAAGTGAGAAATACGTTTCCTGATACAGCTCCAAAATGGTACTTCTGTTTTTCACATTACCATTGTGAAACCTGTCAAACCTATTCTTGTAAATGTATCATACGGCTGCACGTCTTTATGACTACGATTTTGAACTACATAAATTATAGGTGGCTTGTTCACTTTTTTAGAACACAATAGAAGCATGTACCCAGTGACAGGAACCTTGTAAACCATGTGCGCTAGTGGATTTTTATAAATACTTAATGACCCATGATATGACTTCACCTTAAATAACAACATTTCTGAACTGTTAGCAAAAAGCACTCACAACTAATTTGATTTGATTAAATTCTACATACATTTTGTCAGTTAATTATTATTGCTTCATGAAATAATTTTACTTACATAGTCTACACTTAGTTAATTTTGGTAGAATCTAAAAATGCAACTATAAAAACAGTTCACATAATTTGAAGATTAACTTGAATACTTGTAAACAGAGCAGTTTTACAGTATTTTTTTCCTCTTTTACCCAGACATCTTCACCTTCTCAAGTTGAAGACACTGAGCCAGAAAAACAGAGAAAAAAAGCAGAACTAGTTCATTTTAAATGGTTTGAAGTGGTCCAAACGTATTCCTCACTTTCCCAACTCTTTCCTAGCAACCAAATTTATTACAAACAAAAATTATTTATAGCAATGAGGAGCAGAAGTGCCATCAGTAAGTGCCAACTTTTAGACAACATCCATGCCAACAGTTCACCAGATAAAATGGTGAAATGATAAAATTATGTTACTTTATTACATGAAATCTCTTAAACACTGACCCTGATTTATTCTTGCTTGGGATTCGCACAGAACAACCACATTTTCTCTTCTCCACAGAGTCGGGCCAAACAGATGTAAGTCATAAAAGTCAAGCATAATTTCTGTAGTTATGATATTGACCGCCCTCCATCACCTCCACAGGAAGGCGCGCCCCCATAAAGCTGTATAAACGTGTGCACCTCCTTTACGGCCGCTGTCCCTCACGCGCCCCGACAGCTCTCATAACACCAGCCTCTTTCCTCTGATTTAACGGGCAGACCTAGAGCTCCTTCAATGCGCTGACCCCACCAGCACCGAGAGGCCAAACACCATAACTGCAGAAATACATGCGCCACAATACCGGGAATAAAAAGTAATCCTCATGACCAAAGCTATGACTAGTATTACGCAGCAAAAAAGCTTAAGCTATAAACACTTAATCTATCAGAAAATTACTTAAAAGTAGTGACATTATCTTGCTGCATGGACTAATCATTTTACTTGACGAGTTATTTTAGAATAAACCACCTCTAGACTAGAATTAAGCAGTCTCAGAACTATTAAAGTAGATAATAAATCTGAGAACGAGATGAATAACCTGATGAGTTTTAAAACCTTGGCCAGATCAGAGAAATTTGCAGTGCACAGATATTTTTGTAAACTAAAACGGTGACTTTTGTTAGCTACAGTTGTTTAAATTTTTGTTAACTAATGAAAACTAAACAAAACAGTGAAAAGGACCAGTTCCTCCTTTTCAATCACCGAGTTCTGTACCAGTAACAAGTCTAACATTTCGATGGACTAAAACTAGACTTACAAGGATATTGGGCAAAAAAATAATTATTAAATATAGACCAAAACTATATTTCTTTTAACTGGGTGTCAAAATGAATCCTGCTACAACATCAAGCTACATCTCGCAGGCTGGTTCCACAGTGGGAAGCCGAGTTGAGCCGCAGTTCAGGGTGAGGACAGCAGGAGGTGTACAACTGATTAAAAGACCATCCAGGCACATGTGCGTCTACAGTTAAAGCAGAATATTACAGAATCCATTTTGTTTTATCTATATACAGATTGTAAGTGAGAATCCCAAGGCTATGATGTCCAAAATAGACTATAAAAGCTCTAGAGATGTTATTAGTTTGGCCACAGCAAATAAAAACTCATCATTTGTTTAACTGAAAATGGGGAATACCAGAACAAACATACATCACTTCATTAAAGGGTCTGTACCGGATTTTATTATTAGTTTTCATGTAATAAAGTGCAGTTGCAGAACATTGGCTTTAAACTCATGATTTGTTCTTTTAAAGATATGAAATAACCAAACAAATACATATTACCTGATTAATTTTGGGTGTAAAAGTGACTGGTAGAATCTGGTTCATTTTGTCTCTCTGTTTGTGTCTCTCAGGAGTGATGCGTCAGTGGAGAAGGGGAAGAACGGACACCTGAACCCGGCCTTCCACCTCAAAGTGGTGGGACCTATCAACAAGGCCAGTGCTCACAAGGGGGTACGTATCACACCAAGAATACGTCAGAAAGTCAAAGTAACTACTGCATCCTTTCCTTGTGAGCAGAATCAATTCACATCATGAATCTTGTTCCCGTATGCGAGTCATTACTGTGCACATTTACATTGCAGTACTGAAAACATACATTACATTGATTGCATCACAATATGGATATGTAAAAGTGACGGCAATTTGCCTGCTCTGCTTCACCAGAGGCCAATTACGTCTGTGAAAGGTTAGTTTTATACAAGCCGTGACATCTCAAAAGGTTATCCAAGAAACTGTCCATTCTTTCCATACAAACACAACAACACATAAAACAAAGCTGCAGCATTAGTTCACTTATTTGGCTAAAACTGGACACAGTCTAAATTAAAGGGTCTGTAATGATGTAAGTTGTGTGAGATTTTATTTTAAATGCAGGCGAGGCAAGTTTATTTGTATAGCATAATAATTCGTACACAAAGTCATTCAATGTGCTTTACAGAATAAGAAATACATTGAAATCACAATACAAACAAATCAAAACATAAGTCATATTATAAAATTTTCAAATAAAAGAAGAGACATTAAATTAGAGCGCATTAGAGAGAAGAATGCAGAATGAGAAATGAAAAGCTATCAGTGATACGCAGCTAAACAGAACCGTTTTTAGCCTGGATTTAAACAGAATCAAAGTAGAGTCTGTCTCACATGTTCAAGAAGACTGGTCCAGGTTTAGTAAGATTTATGTTTTAAGCCACATGTGTCAAACATGCGGCCCGGGGGCCAGATCCGGCCCTCCAAGACCTTTAATCTGGCCCTCGGCTGATTTTTCTATTAAAATACTTAAAATTTTCAGATTTTTCTGTTAATTTTCTGCACCGTTTAGCATAGCAGCGTCTCCGGCGTTTCTGTACGTTGCGACTCCCACCAGAGCAGCACAAATGAAGACTTTCCTCTTTCCAAACGCTCTTAAAGGACGATCGTTTTGACTGTCGACCGTGACCCTCATCAGCAAAATGTCAAAAAATGAGAAAAGCAGATGCTGAGTTCAGGATTTCCCAAGAAAAATAGTCTAATTCTTATTTGTTGACAGAGGTGAATGGGAAATCTGTGCTCAGTGTGTTTGGAACAAGTGGCGTTGCTCGAGGAATATAATCTTAAACACCACTACGAGACACGGAGAAAAATACAATAACTTGAAGAGAGAACTGAGTTTTCTGATCCGGCCCTTTTGGGATCAAAGTAGGTTGCATACGGCCCCCGGACCAAAATGAGTTTGACACCCCTGTTTTAAGCTATATCTGCTGATATGAAGTAAGCATGTTCAAATCAAATATAGCAATCGTTTATTGAATTATAAAAAACATTTGTTGGTGTTATAATGTGGAATTCCGCTTCTCAAGATGATTGCCCCATAGCACTTTTCACATGTCACAAAGATGCTTTTACAGATTATTATACATTAGAGGCTTGAGTGCTCAAAAATTCTTGTTTTCACCTATCACATATGCCCACCCACTTTCCTGTTGCTTTTGTTTGACCAGTCATGACTTTGAGTGATGCATGAAGGCTTCTAAAATATCACATCTCAGTTCTGCAGTTTTGAACAGGAAGTCTATGGTCAGATCTCTATTATTATTAAGTCTATTCATTATTAAGTCTATTCATTATTAAGGCGTTCAATCAGATCAATAATGCGCGTAAGGTCAAAACACTTATCAAGCCATAGACTGACGTTTTGCACACCTTGTTCTACCTTTTAAAATGTCTCAAAAGTGAAATAAATCCAGGGCATCCGAATGCAGTTAAAAATCCTTACTTAATTTATGATTAATGTTAGCAATAATTAATTTGAGTCCAAGCTTTCACCTGTCCATATACTGAGTATTAGTGCAGTTTATTTTTATTTTACAGGGAACATGTACTGGAGCATTAATCAAAAAGAGCACACAAGAGATGCTTTGTACCAGACTATAGCGCTCAGAGCTCCAGCTACTGTCCCTGAGAATTATACAAAACATTCTGTAATGCACAAATAGCATTAAACAATGCAGTGCTGTTTTAATGAGCAAAACGTATATGTGTCCCTAGGGGTGGGCGATATTTTTGAAACTCGATATGAATTCTGACATATCGATATATCGCTATAATGCTTACATTTACTTCTGGTTTCGCTGCTTCGCTTGTTTTGCCTTGTCTGCGCCGTGCTCGCCCCCGCGCTCGCCTCTGCCTCCTCGCTTTTGTCCCCTGAGCTCCTCCGCGGAGCCAGGAGCTGGCCTCGGACTAAACCAGGACTAGGACTAAACCAGCACTAAACGCGGCCGCAGAGTCCGGGGCTCGGTCGCGGACTAAACCAAGACTAGGAACAGGGCTGTCCAGTGCGCCCATTTCACTTGCATTTGCGAGCAAATATTTCGTCGTGCGAACGTGGAAAACAAAACAGGTGCATCTGTGTGAGTGCTTCTGCAGCCACAATAAGGAGAACTGTGCACAGACGCAACGTGATGAGTTAAACTTTCTAAATGCACCTGCCCAGCACGAGTGCAACCACATGACACCTCCGACCGCGCACGACTCCAGCATACGAGCTCCGCGTGTGGCCGATATCACTCATACGAACAAACTCCGCTTCAAAACACACCTACACCCCCTTAAACGAGGAGCGCCCCGCAGCAGGACCCACTCCTGTCCCACCACTCAGTAGACACCCCCGTGCCCCTGGACTTCCTTCTCCGCCAAAGCGAGAGCTTTGTCTTGGTCTTGTCATGGACTCAAGGTCTGAATACTGAATGCGATCATATTTCATTAAGGCCGCTGTTGTCGCCAATAAACTCATCCCGGTGTGTGGGGGCGTGCGGGGCTTCTCTCTGCAGCCTGTGCCAAATGCCAAATAAATTTGTCATAATGTGCGTTTGATTTGGTAAATGTGCAGAGACTAAATACCACTTTAAAACAAGAGAATATAACTCCAGTTTGGAATTTGAAAATACAGGTTTAAAAATCCTACACACTTTATTCACTTTGAAGCAGTTTTGTGTAAAGTGCCAGTGGAAGTTCTCTTAAAGAAGAGGTTCTTCAGGTAAACTGCAGTACTAAATGGGGGGTATTTTCCTGTAAAGATATCGAGATATATATCGTATATCGAGATATAGTTAAATATATCGAGATATATTTTTTGGTCCATATCGCCCAGCCCTATGTGTCCCCTATATGCAAGTCAAGGCTGTCACTGTTGTACATCAAAAAAACAAAAAAAACAATGCACCTGTTACATACTGTGCCTTTAATACAGGCATGTCCAAACTATGGCCCGGGGTCCAAATGTGACCCTCAGACCAATTGTTTTGGCCCTCAGGCTTCCAGGTGCATTGGCCCATGCTACCACAAGTCGTACTTTTTACTGCATGTTTTTGAAATCTACCTTAATCAAGCAAATTTAGTTTGTCCTTTTGAGGGTGTAAACATAAACTGTCTGGAGGGTCATTCAGACCTGTTATAAATGCACAGATTTGAATTACTCACTGTTCTGACCACCAGTCTATGACCCTCGATCGGCCCTCATGCTGCTCTGTGTTTTAATATGTGGCCCTCGATGAAAAAGGTTTGTGCACCCCTGCTTTAATCACTTAAGCCTGGTATCAGCAGCCCCCTGCAGCTGTCCAGGAGATGTGACTAGAAAGAGCAGGTGCTTTATATTGCAGAGAGTTTGTTTGAGCTATAACAAGTGTGTGGGGATGGAGCACAGGGCGGGCGTTTTTTGTGTATAATGGACTGACCATCAGCTTGACCTTCATATTGAATGGGCTCCTTTACTGCAGCTTGTTACACTGTTAGACCACTTAGAGCTGCTCTCCTCCCACATTCACCCACTATCACCACGGATTGTTTTTAGATGCTTTTACAGATGGGCTTAATAGCGTATTTGTCATTGAGATGAGCTATGCAAGTGTAGGATGAGCGATACGTACAGAGGTGTAAGAAAAAGCCCATTTCATTTGGATGATGTGTGCAACTCTTCAGATTTAATCACAGATGCTGTAATAAGCTCAAAAGCCTTAAGTAATGGAGCTGTCATGCCTCCTTGTTTTCCAATAACACTGCTCTGGCCACGCCCACTATAATTACCTTCCGTAAAGTGGATTTAAGTGAACGCCGTTTATTCCATCAGGATTTTTTTATTCATCATTTTGGAAAAAGAACAATACATGAAGGATAGTCATAGCTTAAGTGTAAATTTACAATAAGGGCAGCAATAAACAATAGAAATGGCTGAACTAATGTAAAAAAAAAAATGGATAAAGCTTAAAAGATTCTGCTGTATTTTGCATGTGATTGACAGTGTTGTTGTGTTGTTCGCATCTTTAGAAACTGCATTAGCACAAGTAAGGTAAGGTAAGGTTTATTTATATAGCGCTTTACACAGACACATGTCCCCAAAGTGCTTTACACAGCATTTTTTTTACAGAGCATTCTTCATTCACTCCATACCCGGTGGTGGTAAGCTACTGTTATAGCCACAGTTGCCCTGGGGCAGACTGACGGAGGCGCGGCTGCCAAGCCAAGCGGCGCCAACGGTCCCTCCGACCACCACCAACACTCACTCACACAACTTTCACACCTACAGTGCATGTTTTGAGTTGATGGGGGAAACCGGAGTGCCCGGAGGAAACCCATCCAGAGAACATGCAAACTCCACACAGAAAGGCCCGGGCGACCCGGGGATCGAACCCGCAACCTTCTTGCTGTGAGGCATGAGTGCTAGCCACTCAGCCACCGTGCCGCCATGTGTCAAATTACTAATAGCTTTTTGATTCACTCTAGATACTTGCCAATATAAAGTGAATGACAATGAAGGTGTAGGTTTTTTGTAGGTTAATGGAACATTGTCAGGATTTATTCATAATTTTGGCAAGTACCGGTTTTATTTTAATGTTGGCAGTGGGGCTAGATTAAATATGTATTTGGAATTTGCAATTAGGTGATTAAAATGTTTTCCTTAAAAGCCAAAATAAATGTCATGCAGTCACTTTGAAAATGCATTAGAAAGACCTGGAGGTGGTGTTTAATCATCCAGAATGTAATATTACCATTTTCTCTCATCAAAACAGTAGGGCTATGATTAATATTGTTATTTATAAGGAACATTTCAAAGGACATTAATACATTTAATATGAATTATTTGTTATGTTTTATTATCTCAGTGGTTTTCAGAATTTTTACATAAAGTTCCTTTTAAACTTGATTTTGATTTGCAAATTCTTAAACTTGACCAATCTGGGTTCCCATATACAAGGAAAACAAGGACAAATCGAATACTGATTTTACTGGTGACAATTCTAATGCTGATGGACTCTCATTTATACTAGTCTACAGTTTGGAGTTGTACAATCAGAACACAGAACGAGTCTCACATGAGTTTCTCCTTTGAGTTCAAAACTGAAATCCAGTTGGTTTAAACCTAAAAGGACTCTCTCTGATCTGATTCGTTATTACCTAAACCCCAGCACCTACACCTACAGCCAACGATTAAAGGGATAGTGTGAGTTTTTTGACATGAATCTGTACGTCCCCGTCAGCAGAGTCACATCAACACTGACTTACCTCCCGACAGCGTCCAGTGAGCCGAGTTCTTCCCCAGTTTCGGTGCTGATGAAAGTGTCCGGCAAGTTGGCTGGAGTTACAAAAATAATTTTTATTCTCAAAACAATATGTATTCAAAAAAGTGATACGTTTGCATCACAAAACTTGAACGGTGAATTTGGGCATCATTATATTCGGGTTCATAAAGATCTCCCCTTGGCTCTGTGCTAAAGGCAACGTCTTCATCGTCAGTGTCGTAGTTGTCATTAACTTTCCGAGCAGTAAACACAGTGAAACAGGTGCGGCTTCACCTGGTGGCAGCGCGGAGTGATACGACCAGAGAGAAAATAGTACCAAGCGACTATGAGGTCTGACTTTTTTCGTGGTTCACGTTTTGTGAAGCAAATGTATCACTCTTTTGAGAAGAAAAGCGCTTTATTTTCATGACCCCAGACAACTTACCGGACTATTTTTGTCAGCACCGAAACCGGGGCAGAACTCAGCTCACCGGATGCTTTCGGAAGGTAAGTCAGTGTTGATGCACGACACTGCCGGGATGCCATACAGATTCATGTCAAAAATCTATCCCTTTAATCAGTGCTAGTGCAGCCTCTGATTTCTGGAGGTACAGAGCTTACACCGAGGAAAACTTGGTGGGTGTCCTCTATCCTAAGGTTTAGGAAATGGCATCCCCAGTTCACTGATTGTAGTATCTCTTTTAAAACAGTAACAGTGCTGTCAACATAAGTTCCTTTAAACAAAAATGTACTCAGTAACTATAGGGATAACCAGTTCCAAATCCAATACTAAAGACAATCAAGACAGGACTAAAACAGCACAAGGAAGGTGAGGTTAAAAAGTAAACTCAAAATCAAAACACCAAAGTTGTCAAAAGCAGCCTGCATACCACAGTTTCCGCACCACTAATTTCTCATATTTCTCTCCTGTTGTAGTTGCCTCATACCAGTAAAGAGATGCTGCCGCTCAGACCAGGCCCCGTGTCCAATGGAACCCAGCCTGTGAACATAGTGCGCCCGCTCAGACCGGCCTTGTCGCCCAAGGGTGCAGCCCCTGACACTAAGGCTGTGCGACCACCTCTCCCTGTGGGCAAACCTCCAGCCGCCCCACACAAGACCCCGCCTACCCCTCAGAGACTCAGCCCACCGAAGAAGCCTCTGCCCCTCAACCCGACCAGATCTCCACTGGTAAGCACACGGTACATGGATCAAATAGAAGTGAATATGGGAGGAAAGGAGAGCATTAGATGTGGAATGGATGTTTCTGTGTTATTTCTGCTCTATCTCTATATTACCTCTCCAAACAAATCAGCTTGGAAGAGAAATATAAAGAAGATGGATTGTCCTTATGATTATTTTTTTAAGTGTTGTTCTGATACCATTTTTTGGGAACCAATTCAATTAATACCGATACTTGGCCTTGTGTAGTGTACTCGCTGATATCAATACCAGACCGATACCATGTAGTGGGAAGAAGTAGGCTCAGGCTACTCAGTTTTGTTACAGTACAAGAGCAATAAATAAATCTCCTAAAAGGCCAAAGTGCGACACGTGTTAACGTTTTTCTACGGTGATGATCATGGAAGCATTGAGAGCAGCAGTTGCATTACTTCTGGTGCAAACACTTGTCAAGTGGTTGTTCTGGAGGAGTGATGCGAAAATTTTAGGATGTTGCGCTCATCACTGCTGTTACTCTTTGACTTGTTGTGTCAGTAGCCAGTAAAGAAAGTACTGTAAGTTAACTATCGCTATTAGCTCTTAGCGGTAAATGCGTGTGCGCTGCAGTAATTAATGATCTGCTAAATGCTGATAATTCACACTTCTATTCACAGCTCATTTACACATCAATGCATGTCCAGTAACATATATACGGCCACTATAGTCACTTTACAGTCGCTAATAGAAGAGAAAACAGCCTGTTTATGTGTGGGAGCTACAGCAGCTAATCGCTAACCAATGAGAAAGAACCAAAACGAGCTTCAAAACGACACATTTCCAACACTTACCGCTCACACAGGCTCCTCTCAGATCACAAGTCTGCACTAAGAACTGTCCTTTAATCCAGACTCAAACTGATCATCCGTAAAAAGAATATAATCTCAGTGTTGCGTACACATTGACAGTATATGTGCGCACATGGATCTACGGCTGCGGGTGTAAACAAGCACACATAGCGATGCGTTCAGGGACGGGGCACAGACAAATGAGTCCTCAGATAAATACTGATGCAGAGCCTCCTATCAGGACATTTATCTGTCTGTAAATTGGATTAAATGGGCAGAGTATAGAGAGTCTAAGCTTCATAACAATTTAAAACATGACCACGTGGAATATCGGCAAGATTTTGGCCGATAGACGAATGTTTTCAAGAGCCTGTATCGGCCAACCGATATATTGGTCGGGCCCTAAAAAGGATGCCACCTCGTTCAATGGAAATAACATTTTCAGTCCAGTACAGATATTGTGCACATGTAAAGTGCTGTCTGCATCTAAACGTTTTATTATCCGGTAATCAGAAAGTGCACGTTAACACGCAGTGCTAGTAAAGCACTTAAAAACTCAATGTGGTGAAGAATTAGGATGCATAAAACTTGCATGAAACCTCACCGTGGAGACTGATTTTAACTTTCTATCTCCATGGAGAATGTGTATTTATGGCTTTTAGCATATAAACATATAACATTTAAACTCTGAATTTAAATCCATATTTAATATTTTCTTTTTTTCTTTTTCTTTATTTTTGTCAAAAAAGGAATAAGAATGTTACTTCCATAGGTGAAAGTCCTGCTCCCCTGTTGAGATCCACTGGTCCATGACTTGTGTGTAATTTTAATGCCCACTGTGTTGAAAAGGTAGTTTGTCATTTACGTTACATCTCTTATAACACAGGTAATCCTTCAGTATGACTTTTGAGTTACGTGCTGAGGGAATGTCCTTCATACGGAGCTCTCCTGAAAACACACTTGTGTTTGTGGAGATGACCAGGCCCGATGTCCTGTCCATGTGTCTGTCTCTGCTGTCGGCTTCGTGCTTACTCTGATAGACTCCCTCAGCTTCTCGAAAGCTTTTCCTCATTTCAAACACGTGGGCTTTTTTTTTATCATCACACCTCGCTTCTGCAAAATGTCACAGCACAACTCAGAGGTTATGAGCTGTCATATTTTCATCTTTCATATGCACAAAACCTGACACATCTGCACCGCTCCAATGCAGTTTCCAAGATTGGAATGGACACTGCCAATTGGACTAGGAAAGCAGCTCTTTTCCTCACATTTAGAAGAAAAGGTAGCCCAGAGACTGCCGAGTTAACATCTGGAAGGAAAATAAAATCACTTTCTGCAGAAATGATCCACATATAAAGCATCTGCAGTTTGTGCAGGTTTAGGTATGTTATGTCTGTTTAGTTTCGTTTTAAATGCAGTTCCTTTAAGCGCTACATTTTACTGATCCTTAACCCAAAATGTTCTCTTTAGTTTTCTGCTATTATTTGGAGATATCCAATTTTTTGAGGTTTTTATTTAGCTCAGGGGAGCTAAACTGTAATGATTTCAGAGCAACAGATCAAACCACCCAGGTTCTGTGAAATGAAATGTTTTTTATTTTACTGTGCACAGTTTTATTTACTTCAAAATACAGAAAATGCTGAAGAACAATGAACATTTTTTACTTTAGCTTAGAGTTACAATCTGTCTATAAAATCCAACATTTTATGGACTCACATGGAGCTGAAATATGATGACAGTTGGTAAAGTTGGATTTCCCGGAGGGTAAAAGGCAGCTCTGTTAGGCCTGTTTGATATTCCAGGTTGCGTTGGGAGCAGAGCAAAAACAGCTGGCACCTGCAGTGTAACCAAATCATTTGAGTGAGTTCAGTAAGGAGTCATTCTCAAAGACAGCAATCAAATATTACAATGGGCTGTAATCAGCGCAGGCCCAGCAGTAAGAAGTAATAACGTCCGTCCTCCTGCAGTGGGGAACACGGCTGCAGGATCGGCTCTCAGCAATAGATTCAAATTATGGAACTATTTCTCCTCAGAAGTCTAAAGAAAATGGGCCAAGATTACTGCAATGCCTTCCCCAGTGCCTTAGGAGGCTTTAATTATATCTTTTCCATTTGTGCGAATTACCTGATAGTTGTGGTGAACAAAATATTATCAAAAGGAACAGCTTTTCCTGCAGGATTTTCTGCAATGTTCCAGAGCAAACATGGCATGCCACCGGCCTAACTTATAAATCAGATCTGTTGAGATTCCGTACTCTGGAATATTCCATGCAAAGCAATAACATGTCCATGGATCAAAAGTGATAGAGTGTTAGAATAAAATGCTTATAATGATGAGGTTATTAAAAAATGTACATCTAAGTGAAAAGGTCTCAATTGCAGAGAATGAAAGGGCCTGTGTTAACGCTATCTCTGCTAAAACCAGATGTGTGACCTCTTATGACCTTTTCCCTCCTTGCAGGACTGTTCACATCGTAAATTTGTTCAAATGTAAAACAAAGTCATGATATACTTCACTATGTTATCTGTGGTAAACTTAACGAGATTATGTATACGTTGATCAGGTTGCCTTTGTACTGACATGATGGATTGTTGGAAATGAATAAAGGTGTGCCGCAGGGGGAGGAGCTTTGGAAGAGCAGCGTGGACGAGCCTAGTAAGCGCACGCACGGCCATGCTCTTCTCCGTGAAAGGCACGTAAAAGAGATCTGACTCAGCGGTTTAATCCCAATTGGCAGGAGACTGGAGTTTAAATGTCAGAAATACTGTCACTGGATTGTGATTGTATAAAAATTATGACATAGAGGAACATGACCACACATTAGACAAAGCACTGACCCAAATGAACAGTCATAGAGCAGAAAATAAGTAGAACACTTTTAAAGAAGTTTACAGAAACTTTTCTTCCCATAGCTTGTCTCGTGGTATGATACTATCACCTGATGGTAGGATATTAATAGCAACACTGGGGAGGCTCACTGTGAAACATATTAAACCTCTACTGAGCCCCGAGTTCAGTGAGTCACATTTCAAAGACGACAATCACAGTTCATGTGGAGTGAGTCAATAACTTGGCATGAGATGAGCAAAAAAGCTGTTCTAATTTAACCCGTCTCTCTCTCTGTCTCCATTAGTTGGTGTCTGAGCTGCCGTCCACGCCCTCGGCCTTCCCCCCTCAGAGGCCCCTCCCCCTCAGCCCGGCGAGGGGGGCCTCTCCCTCAGTGAAGCCCAGACCCTCCCCAGGCCTGCAGGTCATGATGACTCCAGCCGTAGGGCCCAAACCTGTGGGCAAAGTCACAGCCATCCCCCCTCTCAGAGTACTCAGGTGGGCCACAGCACACTTCAACTCATTTAATGTGAACACAAATTTACATTCAGATTCTTTTCTATTTCACATTTTTACTCATGAATAGTGACATTGGTGAGGTTAAAGTTTTAGAAATCTAACCTTTGGCTCCAAATTGTATCTGTATTCGAGGGTCTGCTGCTCAAAGAAGCTCTGTTAGCTTTGATTCAGTGATCCCCACACTTATACTTTTACTCTGAACATTGTTTATTTTACATAGAAATGGCTGGATACCGTATTTTTCGGACCAGCCAAAAAATGCATAATGAAGAAGAAAAAAAACATATAAGTTGCACCGGACTATAACTCATACTTTTTGGGGGAAATTTATTTTAAGAAAATCAGAGACTAAAAACCAACATTTCATCTTGAAAGGCAAGTTATAGAAGTTATAGTAATAAAAACAACCCAATAGAACAATCTGTGTATCATTCGTTTGTTCATTTTTCAATATAGAACCAAAAATAAGAAAATGACAAAACTATTTTTTTCTTTATTATTTGTGTCTAAAACCAAAATGAAAAAACGGATAATGATTTGTTTTTTCATTTTTGATTCATATATAGGATTCTTATATTTGGTCTATGGGCTGTCAGTGTGAAAAATGTAATATATAAGTCGCACCTGAGTATAAGCCGCCACCCAAACCCTGAAAAAAAGTGCGACTTATAGTCCGAAAAATACAGTACTTAGGAATCCAGTCATTCTCGTCTTCAAAGAGGACTGTTTAGTTGTGAACTGCATGACTTACAATCTCTCATTTTTTCCTCCTGCCCTTTATAGACCGGTCCCAGGTGCCAAACCAAACACAGCCTCATCTCCACCACGAAAATGACCTTCTGCTTTCCCCGCCTCCACAGAGCGGGGCGCATTCAGTCTATTTGCACTAAAGAGACTTTGGCTGGGCGCACAGAGGAGCGCACAGAGCAGCGGAGGACAAGCTCAAAGTGAAACCTGGAGACACAACCACAGGACACAACACAGTCCAGGTGGAAGCCGCAGACAGAAAAGGCCTTGAACACAGAAAAAACACTCCACTGCTTTCTGCTCATTTTACACTGGGAGAGTCTGCAGGCGGCACAGTGGATCGGGCTAGCACTCACCTCACAGCAAGAAGGTCCCAGGTTCAAGACATACTCCGACTGCACCCTCTGGTTGAAGCAGGGTAATTGCAGAGGTCAAATTTCTCTATAGGGACAATAGTCTAAATACTATCTGAGAAGAGAAGAATTTGTTCAAAACAAGTATATTTAATTTTGCAAAATACATCATCTACTTCTACAAGGATTAAAAACCTGGATTTATGAATAAGGATACAACAATAAAAACAATCAAAGTCTACCAGAGATGGTCATGTTTCTACCATAGACTGTATTTATAAATGGACATACAGTCATGTGAAAAAGTTTGGACACCCCTGATCATTTTCAAGATTTTCCTTTATAAATCATTGGTTGTTCGGATCAGCAATTTCAGTTAAATATATCATATAGCAGACAAACACAGTGATATTTGAGAAGTGAAATGAACTTTATAGGATTTACAGAAAGTGTGCAATAATTACTTAAACAAAAGTAGGCATGTGCATAAATTAGGGCACCCCAACAGAAAAATTACATCAATATTTAGTAGATCCTCCTTTTGCAGAAATAACAGCCTCTAAACGCTTCCTGTAGCTTCCAATGAAGGTCTGGATTCTGGTTGAAGGTATTTTTGACCATTCTTCTTTACAAAACATCTTCAAAACATCTCCAGTTCAGTCAAGTTTGATGGTGCCCAAGCATGGACAGCCCGCTTTAAATCGCACCACAGATTTTCAGTAATATTCAGGTCTGGGGACTGAGACGGCCATTCCAGAACATTGTGCTTGTTCCTCTGCATGAACTGCCTTAGCAGAATATGAGCAGTGTTTAGGGTTGTTGTCTTGTGGAAGTATCCAGCCCTGGTGCAACTTCAACTTTGTCACTGATTCTTGAACATTGTTAGTTATTCTTCAACTTTAACAAGATTTCCAGTCCCTGCACTGGCCACACAGGCCCACAGCCTGATGGAACCACCACCAAATTTTACTGTGGGTAACAAGTGTTTGTCTTGGAATGCTGTGCTCTTCTTTCGCCATGCACATCACCCTTTGTTATGTCCAAATAACTCAATTTTAGTATCATCAGTCCACAGCACCTTATTCTAAAATGAAGGTGGCTTGTCCAAATGTGCTTTAGCAGACCTCAAGTGACTCTGTCTGTGGCATGTGTGCAGAAAATGCTTCTGTCCCATTCCTCTCCCATACAGCATCTCCTTGTGCAAAGTGCGCTGAATAGTTCATCGATGCACAGTGACACCATCTGCAGCAAGATCATGTTGTAGGTCTGTGGAGCTGGTCTGTGGGTTAAGTTTGACTGTTTTCACCATCCTCTGCTTATCTGAGATTTTTCTTGGCCTGCCACTCCGGGCCTTAACTAGAACTGTGCCTGTGGTCTTCCATTTCCTCACTATGTTCCTCACAGTGGAAACTGACAGCTGAAATTTCTGAGCTAGTTTTTTGTATCCTTCCCCTAAACCATGATGTTGAACAGTCTTTGTTTTCAGGTCATTTGATAGTTGTTTTGAGGCTCCTATGTTGCCACTCTTCAGAGAAGATGCAAAGAGGAGAACAACTTGCAACTGGCCACCTTAAATACCCTTTCTCATGACCGGCCTCACCTGTATATGTAGGCCAAGGGTCAATGAGCTTACCAAACAAATTTTGTGTTCCAATAATTAGTGCTAAAGGTATTAAAATCAATAAAACAAGGGTGTCCTAATTTATGCACATACCTACTTTTGTTTTAAGTAATTATTGCACACTTTCTGTAAATCCTATAAAGTTCATTTCACTTCTCAAATATCATTGTGTTTTTCTGCTATATGATATATTTAACTGAAATTGCTGATCCGAACAACCAATGATTTATAAAGAAAAATCTTGAAAATGATCAGGGGTGTCCAAAGTTTTTCACATGACTGTAGCTAACGCGCTTCTACTGACCCTGGCTCTATTGACTTACCTTGAAATACAGTCGCCCTGCTCTGTATCTGCTGTAGTGAGCCTCATCTTTTTGGTCTTAAAAGGTTCTTATTCACCCGCTCTACATGATCTTGGTGTTTCTTTTCACTATTTTTTCCACTGAAAAAGTCCTGTTCATAATATAGAGCATAGCTCCAAATTTGCTCCTGTAACTGATAGTCTTACGAGCTTTGGGTGGCGCTGAATGCTATGGGTGACGTCATACTCGCTTTGTCCACTTTTTTATACAGTCTATGGCTTCTCCACAAGGCATACCTCAGCAGACAGGAGTTGGGAGGTATCATAAATCTTGATATGAAGAAACATTCAATGATCTCTGTAAATGAATCCATTCACTGTTCGAAGCCAAATGACAGGTACATCTTCTCCAACAGAGCAGAGAGAAGGATTTTATTGAGTCTTTCTGTCGGTGGCCGTTTGATCCCACAGTCCCAGCACAGCATCCACTTGACGCGGTTCTGCACAGGCGCCTTGCAGACTGAGATTCAATGGGGGACACTCATTTGCCAAATCATTTTTAAGAGTTATGTTTTTATATTGCGTTAATGCTGTCTGTATAAAACTGCATTTTGTATCAACTGTTGTATTGTTTACAAGTTAATTTCTTGATCATGATTTATGTTCTGTGCCAAAGAGGTGTCTTCATACCTGGGGTGTGTCCAAATATGCTTGAAAATACCATTGTGTTTACCACAAACCTGTGTTTTGTTCAAAACATGATAATTTATTGTCTGTACTGGGTGGAGGAGCAGCGCTGTTTACATGGTAGAGGACACACCCACTCGCTCATATTGATTTGAATGTCATTTGCTACGTGGTCTGACTTTTGAATTGTAACATAAAATTTTTATACAAAGCCTCTTTGAAGACTCATATTTACATTTAGACACATTTAGTGTCATTAACTTCAGCATTGATCTGAGTTTGAAAGTTCAGCTTTGTCTGAATTTAAGTGCATCTACATTTCAGTGTTTTGTAGATCCAGTGAATATCTATAGTGGACTTTCCAAAGTGGATGCCCTTAGCCTCTGCTGACGGGTGATGAAATCAGTGGTTATTCCTCTGGGCTCAAATGGGAGGTATAAACAGAGGGCAGCCCTCACTAGAATCTAGTCTCTAATCAGGAGTCATTAGCCCTAATAGACTGCGCACTTCATTTCTCTGTCATTTGCATGTGAGCCAGAGCAGCTGACTTTATCAGCTCTGCGCTGCATCTATGGAGTGCGTGTGCAGAGAAACAGCACGCTGGATTCTGCTCACGTCAACCACTGCCCCGTGAGGCCAAACGCTGGCCTGACATTTATGGGATGTAATTGAAGATGGGTATGGAGCTCCATGCACTCAGTGGATGGATATGAGCCAGAGTAGAAGCAATACAAGGCCACGTCAGGCCACTGTGGCAAAGAGACTGAGGAAATACACAAATACACACTTCCTAGTCAGAGGACACAAGTGAATTGTACTCTGCTACACTCAGAGACTGGTGCTCCAATCTGAAGACAAGCCTGCTCCTGTAGACCCAGATTCTGCACATTCAGTGAATATGTATTTGTCACAAAGTCACAGTGGTAATGGTAAAAACAGGCCCAGTGATTTCTACTCTGGGGACATCCTTTGCTTACAAACAGTTGATCCTCTTTTTCTCCAGTGAAACCTTAGTGACACTAATGACATCTTACTCAGTATTCTTCCATTACATATATGGGTTATCTGCAGTAAACCAATAGAAAAATAGTCTATTGTATTTGTATAGAAGGAGAATCCCACGACATCAGGGAAAATTTAGAAAAAACATTTATTATGTTCACATTATTATTCAGAATTACAGTAGTCTACACTAAAGCATGTGAGGGGTCTCCTCTGGGTGCAGGTCACCATCCACACATGAGGGGCTGGGGTGCTGGGGTTAGTATGGGCGCATTCTGCCGTTGGGCGCTGGGGGGTAGTACGGGTGCATTCTGGCGTTGGGCGCTGGGGGGTAGTACGGGTGCATTCTGTCGTTGGGTGCTGGGGGGTAGTACGGGTGCATTCTGTCGTTGGGTGCTGGGGGGTAGTACGGGTGCATTCTGTCGTTGGGTGCTGGGGGGTAGTACGGGTGCATTCTGTCATTGGGTCCTGGGGGGTAGTACGGGTGCATTCTGTCGTTGGGTGCTGGGGGGTAGTACGGGTGCATTCTGTCGTTGGGTGCTGGGGGGTAGTACGGGTGCATTCTGTTGTTGGGTCTTCTCCATCTCACACGTCCAGAGCTGCCTCCTCGCACTGGACCCCATCCTGCGCCCCAGTCTAAACACAAGATCAAATACCTCTCATCAATCCGCACTTTAACTATTAGTTTATTTTACTATCAAGACCAATATTCTCAAGATCATTATCAGAACCAGAGAAATATTTATTATATTTTCAGACAATGATTTAAAATTATGTAATACAAATTAACGGGGAACTCCAGCACTTTTGAAGCTAAAGTTAATTTCTAGAGGTGGTCGAATTCTGTCAGAAGCCAAAAAACGGCACAGATTAGAGTTGCCTTGGTGGAGATCTCGCTGTGGCAGTGAGTCTGTCAAGGCAACAAACTAGCGTAGTGAATTGGGCACATTTTTAACTTCTTACAACAGCCACGAGTCTAACAAACAAAACGCTCTGCCAGGTCATTCATTCATGTCTCGAAACATTATAGAACAACTTTATAAGCAGCCTTAGCCTTACCTCTGTTGATTTCCCACTGCACAGGCCAAAGCCCAAAAGTCTCGATCGCCGACTCCAGCGGCGGCGAGCGGCTCGAGCCTCCAGGAGCAACAAGTGAGGATCAACTACTGACTGAAGAACAATAGAAACTGAAAGTTGTTGAAAGAAAATGGTTCGGGACTGTATTTTTTCAACATTTTTCAAAAAATATAATTCTCTCGTAAATAAATGGAATTAGAAACGACATCGGCGAGCGAGTCTTTTGGGCTTTCGCATGCACAGTGGGAAATCAAGAATTAAGTGTAAGGCTGCTTATAAAGTTGTTTTATAACATTTCCAGACACTAATGAGTGAACCAGGCAGAGCGTTTTGTTTGTTAGACTCGTGACTGTTGTAAGATGGGTTAAAGTGGTATTAAGCTTCTTCAGTGCAAACTGGTGTTTTACTTGGAAGCTAAGAACTTACCCAATTCACTACACTAGTTTGTTGCCTTGACAGACTCACTGCCACAGTGAGATCTCCACCGAGGCAACACTGATCTGTGACGTTTTTTGGCTTTTGACAGTATCTGACCACCTCTAGCAACGCACTTCAGCTTCAAATGTGCTGGAGTTCCACTTTAAGCCTAGTCTCCAAATCAAAGCATATTCATGATGATTTCTTGCCCAACATCGACTGATATCTCCAAACAGATCTGCTAAAACATCCAGTAAATGTAACGAACGCTTCCTATACCATTTTACTCTAACAAGAATCACGTGTGTCCTCTCCGCCCGTACACATTCCCGTGCATTTATTTTAAAGCCCTCGCCCTTAGTTTGTGGGCACAGACTTGGCACAGACAGAATGTTTGGCTCAGAGGAGATAGTGTGAGATAGTGTGGGGCACTGGTGGTATTGGCAGAGCAGAGATGTGTGCTTTTTCATAGTGAAAGGAGAGAGGGAGAACAAAGTGTGAGGAAGGGCCCTACAGAATAAACTCAGTAGAACATGTGGTAGACTAGAAAAGCTTAAATAATGCAGAGTAGGGGCTGTGGGTAGCAGCTTTAGTAATAGTAGTAGTAGTAGTAGTAGTAATAGTAGTAGTAGTAGTAGTAATAGTAGTAGTAGTAGTAGTAGTAGTAGTAGTAGTAGTAGTAGTAGTAGGAGTAGGAGTCCGGTCTACTGGCCGTCGCTAATACGATAATTTGCCCATTTGTGAAGCATAAATTGCAGTTACTCGTTTGTTTCAACACATGCCAAAGATGACGAACAGAAACGTAGGAGAAAGGTGGATGAATCGTATATATGAATCAAAAATGGAAAAAACAAATTATCAATTTTTTCATTTTGGTTTTAGAGACAATAAAGAAAAGAGTTGTTTTTTCGTTTTCTTATTTTTGGTTTTATATTGAAAAACAAACGAATGACACACGGATTGTTCCCTATTCGGTTGTTTTTATTACTATAATTTCTATAACTTGCCTTTCAAGATGAAATGTTGGTTCTTAGCGTCTGATTTTTATTAACTAAATTTCCCCAAAAAACTGCGACAAAATCAAAATCCTCCCTGTACTACCGTCCCTGGTAGTAATTAAGTGACTATGTTAACAGATTAATCGCAACTTAATGATCATTGAAGTTACTGACAACTGATTTAGTAATGGAATTTTTATTTTATTTTATTTTTATTTAACCTTTATTTAACCAGGAAAGACCCATTGTGATCCAGAGCTCATTTACAAGGGCGACCTGGCCAAGTGGTGAGCAGCACACGACAAGAGTAAAAAACAACAATTAAGAAAGTAAAGTGCAAATTATGAATGTAAAGTGCCATGAATGTAGAAAACATTTTGAAAGTGCAGTAGCTGTAACAATCTAAAAAGATAAAGTGCAGCAGTTGTAAACAATAGATGATAAAATGCAATAAAATCTGTTACAAAGAGCACTTTTTGCAGTGACATCTTAAAAACACAGGCACTGATGAATGGATGCTTTTTGCCTATTACTGTACATAACAAAAAACAAAAAGCTTTAAATGAGACAAGTTCAGATAATTTCAATTGAGTTTGGAGGGTATTTTAAGCTGAAGGAGCAGAGAAGCTATAATAATTGTTATCGGGACTAGAAACAGATTTCAGAGAAGGCCATTTGGCGTTTCTGTTGGAAAACCTTTTTGTCTGTAAATATATTCCAGCGGGATGTTTTCAAGCTGAATCACTCAAGCTTTATCTGGCTGAAATTCAGTAAAAATCTCACAGGGCTTTTGCGATATAAACAACTAAGCAATTAATCAAAATAACAGTAGCTGGATGGACTGATAAGTAAAATAATCATTTGTTATAGCACTAGAGCAGCAGCAGGAAGACGACCAGAAGTTTCACAAGTTGCAGTACATAACTTCACGTAAATACGCTGGGCACTTTATAGCACTCGTACAACTGTAAAAACGTGTTGTCAGTCCTGTGAAAAGGTTAAACATGTGGTACCTGGAGGGGGACGTCTGAACCAGGGGTCGGGAGGGGCCATTATTCTGCGTGGGGGCAGGAGCAGAGCGCGTGGGGAGGGGTGCAGTCTAAAAACAGATCTGGGGAAGTGCAGCCTCGGAGCGCAGAAAGGAGCGCCCAGAAAAACAGGGGCAACAGGATGTACAAACCCTTAACACATGGGAAAACCGAAGAGAATGTGGTTAGTCTATTCTCAAAAGCAGCAAACCGCTAAAGAGTAAGTGGTCTTTCTAGTGGAGGGTTTTGATTTGGTCTTTAGTATGACAAACTTACCCAGCTCCATGGAAACAAGCAGGATAAGGACTGCATAAAAGCTTGGCCCAAATGTAAGATATAGCATAAACACTTAAATCTATCAGAAAATAACTTAAAAGTAGTGAAATTATGTTGCTGCATGGACAGATCATTTTACTTGACAAGTTATCTTAAAATAAACAACCTCTAGACTAGAATTAAGCAGTCTCAGACGTAGTAAGTCGATAATAAATCTGAAAACAAGATGAATAACCTCATACAAGTTTTAAAATCTCAGCCAGATCAGAGAAATTTGCAGTGTGATAAAGACCAGCGTAAGTTACAACTCAGAAGTGTGGATAGGCAAACCCAATACCACTAAGAATACTTTTTTTCTCAAGGTAATTCTGAGCAAACAATCACGCACTTGGTTCATTCTACGCCAAATCTCCGAATGCCCTCGCTCAACCCTCTATTTGCCTAAAAAAATTCTAGGCGCTTCACACACTTTCCAATAGGAAAAGTCACAAATTTTAGCTCCAAACTCCTTACAGTTTTGCAGTTTAACTATCTCCTGACCTGTTCTGAGCAGAGTTTTCCGAGGAGCCACTTTCAGATTGCTGTATCCAAAAAACTATTTTGGATACATCGGTCCTTCAAATTTTCAAGGGTTAAAATTTAGCAAATGTACTTGTAGAATATGAACTTTTACACTTTTACATGTGCTTTTGGTTGGTCACAGATTTCTGGGAGCTTGAATTTGCTCAAAAATTCTACTCTTCAAATTTGAGAGCATATTCGAAGGACTGTGGAAAGTGCGATTTCAAAGACAGAGGTTTGATATTGAACATACACCTTCCCACACACACTGTGCACTTTGTATTTGAAAACTGACCCACTTGTATCTGAATAAATGCAAGACAAGCAAGTCTAATGCAAAACTACTGAACAGTCAAGGCAAAACAATATCGCCATGACGATATTACACCTTTAAGTTAATTATAGGTATAACGTCTGCCGAGCTGGATGTGTTTAAGAGACAGTATGGTTAATATTTAAAAAAAAAAAAAAAAAAAATATACTGGAGAACAAAACCAAAACTACACCACACTTTTCTATGCCAACAGAAATACTCCACCAGCACACAAAGTAGACACACATTCACCGATTCACTGCTGGAGCGAGCCTGTCAGTGGACTCAGTCTCACCAGACACACTGTACCTGCTGCTTCTGCTCAGGGGGCTGCCATGTTTACAGCCTTCAGCACACTCACAACTTTGCATTTTCACATAAAAACTGTATCAGGTCTATACAATAATACAAGAGGTGACCAACTTCATCAACAGCACCACAGTGAGGCAAAGGCAAGATGTGTAGTTTATGTAGAAAAGGCCTGTTTGATATTCACTGTGGAGAAGCTCAGGGGAGTTGGACTGAAGGAGTTGAATTTAAACTAAAGCTAATTGGTGTGAGGCGCATTTGGAAGTAAATTAAAAGCAGTTTTGGGAACACTGCTAAGTCACGACTTACACAGACGTAGAGGAGGAGGTTATGTTACGCTCAGACTGCACGCAAACTGTTCTTTCTAACAGTTACTGAAAAATGGGCGCACTTCCAACTCTTCAACTCTGGCTCCAGTTCACTTTCTATTGAAAAAAACATCAACCCCTCTCTCTGCAACTGCTGCTGTTTGGTCTTAAAATATTTGTCTTAACCAGCTCCAAATGATTATGGTGTTTTTATTCCTCTATTTTGTCCAGAATTAAATACATTTCTTCTTCTTCTCTATAACCGCTAGCCCCGTGAGCTTCATTTGACTGGAGCCGAACACTATGGGTGACATCACACTCCCTAAATCCACTTGTTTATGGGTCAATGATGCCTAAATTTTCTGTGCAATTGCAATTTCCTCAGTTAAAAGGTAAAAATTTCATAATAATTCACCACATTTCTGTAGCACCTCTGACCTCCATGGAACTAAATCAGTTTTTCAGAAATCATAAGTTATTCTGCATGTTTTTTGTACTTAAAGTGTTAAAATGTCATGTGGTGCGACCGTGCATCATGTGGTGTGACTAATAACAGCAGTAATTCTGTGGCTGGAGTTTTAATAACAAACAAAGTTGACTTGGGTGAATGGTTCTTTAGGCGTTTTTCTTCATTTGATGCATTTTACAGGGCAGTAGTTTGTTCATTAAACACAAGCAGGTGACTGTCATATTGGAGCAAAATAAAATATCAATATGCATTAAAAATCTAAAGAAATGCCAACAGTTTGTTTCTATACACTTCATATTACTGAGAACTTAGATTAATATCCCAACTGTGTTTTAGAAAATAAAACAATTTAAAGGTTATTCTCGGTCACACCACATGATATTTTATACTAAAAATGCTTAATATAAATGTTAAACTTAGATTTATGCACCTGACACTGTAAATATTTGAAAAAGTTTAATAAAAACTACAGTTTTTTTATATTTTAAAATTTGCCTGTTAAAAATCCTTATACGTCATTGACTCTTATACAGTCTATGGATGAGCTCAAATAGGAATGTCAAGATTATATTCTCGTAGGAAAAAATATGATCATGAGAAAAAATAATTAACTTCAGACAGGTAAAAATAATTACCGGTATAAGTGTTGTTTTACCTGTCTGTTTATGTCACAATAAGTTTATCATTTAGAAAGTCTGAATTTGGACAATGTGAATGAAAGAAAACAAAGGATTTCCTATTGTTTGGTCATGAAGTCAAGAGTCGTGAGTCCAATCAAATGTCAGAAAAACAGATGTTAAACTGCCAAAACACACTCATTCATATTTGTCGATGAAATATGCCTTATGGTGATACAATCCAAGTGTCTTTCCATCACACGCACTACATATTAATAAAAAGCCAGGGCTGATGATGCTGTGTGGTTGCCTCGGTGTCAGTTTTAGATATACTGAAGGGGAAGGGGCGCGGCCACAGTGAATAACTCCTGATTACTATCCTGATGCAATCATGAAGCCCGAGTGAAAGGGCAGCCTGATTGCCAAGTGCAAAAGAAAAGTAGAGATAACCTTGTCAAAGTTCAATTGGGGGTCTCAACCGGTGGAGCTCAAAAACGGGGGTCTTAAGGATTTTTCCATCCATCTTCAGAGATCTGCTGTATTTAGGCTTCTGAGAGCAATAATGTCCAAATCATGTGCACAAGATTCCAGACGCTCTTTGTGGGTTTTACAGCTCAGAAAAGTGCTTATCCACCAAGACCCACACAGACAGGGCCTCAGGGACAAACAAATGAATAGTGGGATTTTTAGACAATACAATCAAATCTCATTTTGAAGCAGCGCACGGTGGCCTTCCAGAGCTCACAGCATTTTCCCTTTTCCTTTCTCCTTTAATAACTTGGATATCATAAAATAAGTGATTATCCTCTGCAGCAGTTTGTTCTGTGCCCTGCTAGATAATGCGTCATTCAAAGGAATTATTGTCTTAAAATTATTTGACCATTCAGCGTACAAATGTGCAGTCTAAGATAATTATGAACCGAGTGTCAGTATGTTTTTAGACCTGGGTTGGACCTGGGTTAGTTCTACTGGTTCTGTCTGAACACTGTAGCTGAACACTGACTCCATGTAGAAGATGGAAAATTTGTTCAATTATGAATTCTTATTACTACTAATCTTTTTAATCTGAAACTGTGTCACTGTGCCCTGGTGTCACGTTTAAGTTCTTTTAAAAGTGACATCGAAAAAGTCACCATTAAAATGTGTGTGTCAGAGTGTTGGGAGGAGTGTGTTACCTGGAGGTCTGTGCCGAGGACACCACGGCCCATGTCCCGGCCCTGTCAAAGAACACAAGACCTTCATTTGATGATTTCCTTCATTCCTGCTAAGAGAAAAAGGAAAATAACAGACCTTGGCCCATCAGAGGAGGAAGAGGAGGAGGATGATGAGGGGCTGCACGCCACACTTTAGCTTTGCGTCGTTTCCTCCTGGACACTAAATATAAAAAGTTCCCACAAATGACACAATGTGATCATTGTTCTGTTAAACAGGTGCTACTCAGGACTGGTCCTCACCCGGTGCAGCAAATCCAGCCGGAGGAGGTGGAGCAGAGGTAGTAGAGTCCACCCTGAGGATGAGTCCCCAGGCCTGGGCCACGTGCAGTAGCAGGAGGCTGCTGATGGAGCGGTGGGCCACGGCGTCCCAGTGCACCCCATCGGGCATGCGATGCTGCAGACTCCGCCTGAAGTGGAAGTGGAGGTCTAAGACGTCCAGGCCGTAGGCGTCGGCGAGTTTCCCACTGTAGAAGTTTGCCTCAATGATGTCAGAGCAGAGGGAGGGCCCCCGGTGGCTCACCTGCTCACAACAGCTTTAGTCAAATCCAGATCATTGAGTCCAACACTACTTCTCATTACTGCACATAACATAATTTAGACTATGATTTGATTTCTTTACATGTGACTTCTCCATGTCAATACCCCATTGGAAATATATTTTATCTGCTGGACATACAAGAGTTAAATACTCTTAAGGCATTGAACTGGTAAGTAAACCACACGGTTCAAACGTTAAATCTTTAAAACACAAGGTCACACATGATTCACTGGTCTGCATTCAAGAATCCCTATGAACATGTGTGTAGTATTGTGTTCTTCAAAACTCTATTAGAATATGAATCAAATCTAACGCAAGAGTCTGGAGTTTCCTTTATGCATATGTAAGCAGCCAAGGTGAGCACCTTTTCACTCAGCACAAAACCTCATCAAGACTGGCCTTCTGTGATGAAAGACCAATCTTCCTGCACAAATGAGGAGGTCTAGCAGATATGCAGTGTAATAAACCACACAATGAGCCTCTTGCCTAAAGCATCTGAGTCTCTGACAGAACAGAAAAACATGTACATTCAGAGACAGTGATATGTCCCTGACCTCGGGCACCAAGAAGCCTCCTTTAATCTGCTTGGAGAGAGGCATGGCCAGGATCCAGACCAGGAGACCGTCGTGACACACCACACTCTTCATCTGTCCGAAGAATCTGTGCAGATTCTCTCTGTAATTGTCCAGGCAGTTCAGCCCATACCTGCACAAAAACATCAGCACCAAGAATACTTTATTTTAAACAACTTTACAACTTTTCCATACGTCATTTGTCTCCATGGAGATGTTTGCCTGAAATCTTGCAAATATCCACATACGGATCCACACAAATAAATGAGGTGGAAGAAAACACCATCACCACTTCTCTGCTGGTGAACGTGAAGGTGCACAGATTAAGTTTAGTCATACACTCCTCCAGAGAAGTTACAGAGTGTGCCTGTTAACATTAAGGGTATATACAATACCAGTGACCTTCACCAGTTTGCACTTCAGTTCAGTGATGAGAAAACGTCTATACGCACACATGTACAGTACTGTGCAAAGGTTTTATGCAGGTGTGAAAAAATGCTGTGAACAAAGAATGCTTTCAAAAATATAAATAATGTGTTCTGCCCCAGTGGAGAAAGAATATTTCTGTTTTGAGTTTATCTGTTTAGTCTACTCTGAGCTACCTTAGCCGCCATATTGTTTTAGATTTTTTAACTGTCAACTGTCCTACTTACCAGTATTTAATTCCTGTAATCTGTTTTTTGACCCTATGAAAATATCTGTAAGTATTGTGATGTTAAGATTTTAGAATAAGATGTTAATTCACTCTGTGATGCACTTTAATTTGTTTGACAGTTGAAATTCGAGCAAAAATGCGCTAATAGCGTTAGCATCTCTGTGGGAAATTCCATTTATGTTAGCATAATGCTAATCGATTGTTTTATGGATGTTTTTATGAAGTCCAGCTAATGTTAAAATATTTGTATGCATATATTAAGTTGTATTAAGATGCTCCACATTGTTTTATGTACCTCTTATTCTTTGTTCATTTAAATGTGAAAACATAATTTCATACAATTTTACAGTCAACTCTTCAGTAAATGTCCAAAACAGCACAAGGCTTCCTGGGTGTTTCTTGGAGAAACTGTTCGCTATCTGTAAAGCTAGTTCCTAAATGCCAGTGGAGGCAGAATATAATGATTGTTTGTTTTTATCAGTTTACAAAATGCAAAGTGAGTGAACAAAAGAAAAAGCCAAAGTCATTAAGAACTAGGGGTGGGCGATATCTCGATATTTAAAATATATCGAGATATTTTTGAAACTCGATATGAATTCTGACATATCGATATATCGCTATAATGCTTATGTTTACTTCTGGTTTCGCCGCTTCGCTTGTTTCGCCTTCTCTGTGCGCTGCCTCCGCCTCCTGCTTTTGTCCCCCGAGCTCCTCCGCGGAGCCCGGACCTGGCCGCGGACTAAACCAGGACTAGAACTAAACCAGGACTAAATGCGGCCGCAAAGCCCGGGGCTCGGCCGCGGACTAAACCAGGACTAGGACCAGGGCTCTGCAGTGCGCCCATTTCACTTGCATTTGCGAGCAAATATTTAAATCGTCTTGAACGTGGAAAACCAAACAGGCGCATCTGTGCGAGTGTTTCTGCAGCCACAATAAGGAGCTGCGCACAGGCGTAACGTGGCGAGTTAAACTTTCTAAATGCACGTTTCCCAGCCTTGGCGCAACCACGTGACACCTCCGACCGCGCCTGAGCCCAGCACACGAGCTCAGCGTGTGCGCAGATATCATGAACAAACTCCGCTTCAAAACACACCCACGCCCCTTAAGCGAGGAGCCCGCAGCAGGACCCACACCTGCCCCACCACTCACAGACACTTTCGCGTGCCGCTGGACAAAGCGAGAGCTTTGGCTTTTGTCTTGGTCTTGTCTCGGACTCGAGCGCATTTGGACTCGGTCTTGTCATGAACTCAAGGTCTGAATACTGAGTGCGGTCATTTTTCATTAATGCCGCTGCTGTTGCCAATAAACTCATCCCGGTGTGCGGGAGTGCGCGAGCGTGGGGGCTTCTCTCTGCAGCCTGTGCCAAATGCCAAATAAATCCGTTTGTCACAATGTGCGTTTGATTTGGTAAATGTGCAGAGACTAAATACCACTTTAAAACAAGAGAATGTAACTCCAGTTTGGAATTTGAAAATAGAGGTTTAAAAATCCTGCACACTTTATTCACTTTGAAGCAGTTTTGTGTCAGTGGAAGTTCTCTTAAAGAAGAGGTTCTTAAACTGTGGGTGAGGGTCCAAAAAGGGGTGCAGTGTGTTTAAGTGCAGTACTAAATGAATATTAATCAGATAAAATTTGTTTTTTTGTTTTTGCAGTAGTTTGGGGGGGCTGTATTTTTTCCTGTAAAGATATCGAGATATATATCGTATATCGAGATATAGCAAAATATATCGAGATATATTTTTTGGTCCATATCGCCCAGCCCTATTAAGAACGATCTTCAGCGTAAAGAAGAAGTTGTGTTGGTGATGGTCGGGCCCCACAGAGCCCCGACCTCAACATCATGGAGTGAGTCTGGGATTAACATGAAGAGACAGAAGGATGTGAGGAAACTCCATCCACACAAGATCTGAGCTTAGTTCTTCAACATGTTTGGAACAGCGACCAGCCCAGTTCCTTCACAAACTGTCTGCAAGTAAACCTAGAAGAACTGATGCTCTTCTGAAGGCAAAGCTCACACCAAATATTGGCTTTAGATTTAGATTTCTCTTTTGTTCATTCACTGCATTTTGTTGATTGATGAAAATAAATGATTAACACTTCAATTTTTGAAGCATTCCAAGTTTACGTTTACATTTTTTCCACACCTGCCTAAAACTTTTGCACAGTACTGTATATAATAATCAATAGCGTCTCCGTGTCACTTCGTGTTTCACTATCGCAATAATGAATTGGCTTTCCATGTTGGATGTTTTTCTAGTATTCCGTGAGCCTCCCACAAGGATTCGTCTGATTAAATGTGTGCAGAAGAACACAAACAGACAAATGAAGAAGAGGCAGCTCACAGGGGCAAACCTTGTCTGGTGATGGTGGAGTTAATGTGAAAGAGATGGAGAGTGGCACTGGATCTGCGGCCCCGGTGAAGGGGGCAGAGTCAGGGGACAAAGCATTAACCACCTCATCTCCTCTGACTGCATCATAATAAGAGAACTCAGTAAGATAATCCACCAGGAACAGGGCCCACCGTGACGATCATACGTACAGACACTTTAATCTGCGATGCACGGATGTTTGCTCTGGGGACGGGACCAAATGAGCAAGAGCAATGTTAGATATTGGATTTTTGGGGGATTACTTTGATTTTCTAATTAACAAGGCAGAAAACATGAAGAAGAAAGGAAGAAAGGATGGATAAATGAAAAGGAATGGAAAAGAAACTACATAAAAACATCCAAATATAGAAATGTAATAAAAGTGCAAGAGCTACTTTTCTGTTATTCCACAGTGTGGCATTAATCTTATCCAAGTTACATTTATTTTATTACAGGTGTTCTTAGTGCTAAAAACTGGACAAACGTGCATTCTTACTAAGAGCTGGTTAACCTTTCCACAGATTTGATCTCTAACTTGGGCTGTTGGAGTCACTTGTTTGTCTCCATGGAGAAAGATGTGTTTCAAGCCAAGCACTGGAGCATTTAACATCTCAGTTAGGCCTGTCACAGTAATTACTATATCAACTTATATGATAATGTATATTTTGAGGCTGAAAAATGTATTGTGTGTAACAGTGGGGGAATTTGGGGTATTTTTTGTTGTAATACAATAAGGTCTGAGCTGTAGGGGCCTGAATAACTCACTTCTATGGCTAATTATTAGTTCACTCTGCTATTTTTTTGTGGTAGCTCCTGGCTTTTAATGATACTGTGTATTTAAAATGGTTTACTGGGATTATCTATCAAACAGAATCAGCCATATGAGTGAACAGGTTCACAACAGCAATTTATAATGAACCTGTTCACTCATATGGTAATAAAACCATTCCTATTCTGATTCTGATTGATAATCCCAGTAAGACATTTTTAAATACACATATCATTAAAAGGCTGGAGCTGCAACAAATGAATAGCAGAATGAACTAATAATTAGCGACAGTTGTCGTTCAGCCCTCTACAGCTCAGACCTTATTGTATTACAACAACAAAAATACCCCAAATTTCCCCACTTTTGCAAAGAAAATTTACAGATGATAAATTTTTAGCCCCAAAATATATTGTTCCAAATATTCTCATATATAAGTCAATATAGTAATTACTGTGACAGGCCTAACTGAGATGTTAAATGTTCCAGTGCTTGGCTTTAAACACATCTTTCTCCATGGAGACAAACAACTACTGTTATTGTGTCAGTGTAGTGTCAATATTATCGTTTATCACAGCATTTCTCTGTACCATTATATCGCACTTCAAAATGTGTTATCGTGACCGGCCTGATTGCTGGCGGACACTCCACCAGAAAAGTTACATAGTGCAGCTTTCAAAAAACAAAAGCAAAGGAAGAAATGGGATACAGTAAAAAAGAATGAATCAAGGAAAGTCTCAATCGAAAATGGTAGAGAAGTAGTTTTGTCAGAAGCCGCAGAGAGAAAAGGGTAGTATAACAATCAGCAGTAGTTTTGTACCGCGTCATGTCCCACACGCAGGAGCTGACGATGACGAGGTCGGGCCTGAGCCCCTGTGTGAGGCCCTGTCTGAGCTGGTCCAGGACGCTCTGCATGTAGGCGGAGAACACACGAGTGATGAAGTAGAAGCGCAGCAGGTGGTGCTCCGTGTGGTACTGCCGCACCTCCCTGTAGTCCGTCCCATTGGACATGAGACCCAGACGACCCCCCTCTAGCAGCCGGTCCCTCTCAAAAGAGTGCTCCCCCTGCAGGCAGAAGAGGGCAGCGTTACTCTATAGGCCTGTCGCAACAACACATTCTCAAGTAGGGACGCACCAAAATGAAGATTTGTGGCCGAATACCGAAACCGAATATCAAATGCAGTTAAGTTTTTCACTCTTTGTTTAATATTGCATAAATAACCTAGAATAAATTTTAGACATGTTTTTTTTTAAAGAAAGTAAATATTTATTTAATATTCCTTAAATAAACAGAAGTAAATCTCAATCAGTGTGTTCTTGCTTGTACCTCATCCACTTCTACAGCCTGTACACAACATATCCCAGGCCAGAACGGATAATAACAGCACTTCAGCTTCAAAATAAAAAGAAACAAACTATGACATCTGAGACATCTTAAAATTGTTTTATATTGATTAAACATTAACTACTGTGCCTGTATATCAAGCCACAAATAAAATGCTTAAGAAATTGCAAACTGCAATTCTTTTCTCGCTCTCAGACACTTTAAAATATTTCCACACTGCCAACATTTTAGACAAAGTTTGATTGCATGGCTATTTTTTGCAATATTCGGCCGAATATTCAGTGCATCCCTATTCTCAAGTGTGATATAATACTACAGAACATCAAAACAACATGATGACACTGAAACTGCTTTATAGCACTGACACAATAACTCCAAACAAATTAATTAAGGCTTAACTTAACTTAAGTATCCATTAAGATCATACGTAGGTATTAGTTATTCAACAGTCTACGGTAAAAATGTAATTGTAATGCAAAAAATAAGAAACATTTTCCCACTAGGGCAAAATACACAAAAAATGAGCCCCAAAAAATACAGTTCCTTCTTTCGTTCACGGAGCGATAAGTCTGTGCAGCTGTTATCACAATAATTACTCTACAGGCTGTTACTCAGTCAGTTTCAAATGAACGAACGTTAATCTTATAAAGTCAAACCGTTCAAATATGTTTTTTGATGTGACGGCTGTGGCAGAAATTAAGAAGCTGGACATATATCTAAAACGTTTTACTCCAAAATGAATCAGCTGCACCCAGGCAAATAAGGCAAAAACACAAACAAGCGTCAAGTCCCATTTAAATCCAAATTGCGCTAACCTATTGTGTCGGAATAATTGAAGAACTATTTACTTTTGTTAATTACCTCTTGAGGCCAAGGTTTATTTCCCATGTTAATTACCTAGGCACAGTGTTGCATTTTAATGGAGCCTATTGTGGTGACTGATTGTTTACGGCTGTTTACTTCCCGTTCAGAAACAGCGGCTCGTGTGTGTCTGGTGAGCTGCGCCGGGACTGGGGTGGGGACCAGGTCTTACTTTGGACTTGAGCTGAGACAGGGTCAAAAAGCGGTCCGTCTGAAGGAGCCGGACAAGGTCTTTGTACATGGACCGCTGCACTGCAAGCACAAAGTGACATAGAAGTTACACAGAAAATATCACCATATAGCGCAGATTTCTTTTAACTTTTCAACTTCCTGTGGAGAATTACTTTATTTTACCCCACAGAAGACTATATTTGTGTTTGCATGTTCCCCGTAAGCTCCACTTTAGTTTTTTTCTTTTTTTTAACAAACCAAAATGGGCACAGATGGTAAAAAAGCACTTTTAAGGGACTTGAATTGAGTAACAGTGCTTGTTTCATGCATGTGGAGAAAATGAAACACCCATTTAAGCATTTGGGAAAGATACTACAGTATATTTGAACTGGATTTATATAATATTTGTTCTTACCAATAAAAAAAAATTTAAAAAGGAGAGACCACAATATACAACCAGCTGAAACAACAACTAGGATAATCCTCGTGAATCCTTTTCTAAATATATAATATTCATCAGTATTCGCTCCTAAAAACACACTTATTTTCACTGTCTTTAAATAAGTGAGATTTCTTGTTCAGTGTCTTATTGTTTTCTATGTTTTCTAGTAGCTGTATTGTGTTTATATTGTGTATTGTACTGGGATTGTCCTTGTCTATTCTTGTGTACAGCACTTTGGGAAGCTGGAAAGTTTTTAAAATGCTTTATAAATAAAGTTAGTATGGTATGCTATGATTCATTGTTGAACCAATATGTGATATTCAACCAGTAATATTGTTAAAAGTTGTTCGCTGTCAACCCAAATCCTGTCCTACTTAGCTTTCAGAACAATGTCCACAGCCGCAGCCTTGTGCTTTTCTCACCTGATCCCCCCAGAACCACCACAAACTTGTTGTGGAGCAGCGTCTTTGCCTGAGCTGTCTTCACAAAGCTCCCCATGGTCTGCTCGTCTGACAACAAAACAGCAGCACTTTGGTACAAGGTTATGGTGACCAGACGTCCCTATTTCCCAGGGACAGTCCCAGTTTTGAGCCCTGTGTCCCCTGTGCCAGTGGATTTATCCAAAACCCAGATTTGTCCCAGTTTTATACAAGAACTGTCCCTGGTGTTCCTATTTTTGGCCAATTTTATACCTGCCAACAGTAAAGAGAGGCATAAATTGTCTTTTTGTTTTAGGTTTTTGTTTAGGTAAAATTATGAGAAACACAAAGAAAATATGACTATACTGACTCACATGTTATTGTGAATAAAACATGAACGGGCAAAGTGCAAAACAATTTTCTTTAATAACGCACTTGTTTCACAATTTTATTATTACAAACAAAGACCAGTGTCCCAGTTTCTGACTTTGAAAATCTGGTCCCCCAGCTCATAGCTGCTTGGGTCTTCCTTTCGGTCTTTTTTTCTGTAAATAGTTCTGCCGTCTTGTATCCTATTTTAATAGGGTTAAGCAAAATAAGTGTTAAAACTTCAGCCTAATCCCCTTTGGTCTGTAGAATAACTTTAGTGTTTTGCATAATTTCTGTGTTAAATCACTGTGACATGATTAATGATTGAACTGACCAAAAAAATAAATAAACTAACTTTAATACTGTTTTAATATTATACTTTACTATAGAATAGCGTGACCAGATTTTCTAAATAAAAAACTGGGACATCCCTGGTTTGTGGTGGTTGGGAAGAATAAAATTGTGAAACAAGTGCGTAATTAAGGAAAATTGTTATGCACTCGGCAATGTGTCAGGATACTAATTTTCTCTGTGTTTTGGTCATTTTTAAGCAGTTTTTCTGTATTTTACCTAAACAAATGACAAAGTATACCTCTCTTTACTGTTGGCAGGTATCAGACTGATCAATAATAGGGACATTTCTGGTATAAAACTGGGAGAAATCTGTGGTTTTGGATTAATCTGCTGGGACAGGGGACACAGGGCTCAAAATTGGGACTGTCCAGGGTAAATAGGAACGTCTGGTCTCCTTAATGTTATGCTTAATTTCTGTATTAAATCATTGTAACATGATTAATGACTGAATTGACCAAAAAAATAAAAAAAAATAAACTAACTAACTTTAATACTGTTTTAATATCATACTTTATTATAAAAATGAATTATTGACTGCTTTGTGGTCTCTCTTTTCTTTTTAAATAAAAAAAATAATAAAATAAAGGGTTATAAATTAAAAGTAACCAAAATTACGCCACATCACTTCACACTCACATTTCCTGACATTTTACAAAGACAAATAAAGGTTTTCTCTCACTGAACACGCTTCACTGGGCGCAGCTGTGTGCGCTAATGCTAGCTTAGCTTAAGAACCAAAAATAAAGTGAAAACACCGTGAATCTGCCCCATGTCCTGGTGCATTTGAAGCAGACTAGTCTTACCAAGGTTTAAACTAGTTTAGGAGGATGAGGGCCGAAGCTGAACCATGCAGACTCCGGGTAAAGGACTTCCACATGGCGCCTCCACCTGCACCGTGAGCCGCTGCAGTTCCACACCCTGCCACCAGAGGGCACCGAGGCCAAATGAAGAATGAATAGTAAATAATAAAATGCTGTTAAACACTTGGATAGGTATAAATAATTGGGCTAATATTAGGCAACGTTAGCGGAATAATTAACTACATAGTTTTATATATTAAATATACAGGCCTAAATAATGAATAAACAAAGACAAGCACTGAACGGGGGACTAAGACTATTTATGGGTGAATGACATGACACTTACATTTTCTGTCCAATTGCAGTTTCCTCAGTTAAAAGGTTCAAATTTCATAATAATTCACCACATTTCTGTAGTACCTCTGACTTCCATGGAACTAAATCTTTTTTTTTTTTTTTCAGAAATCATGAGTTATTCTGCATGTTTTTTGTACTTAAAGTGTTAAAATGTCATGTGGTGCGACTAATAACGGCAGTATTTCTATGGCTGGAATTTTAATAACAAAATATACTTGGGTGAATGGTTCTTTAGGCATTTTTCTTCATTTGATGCATTTTACAGGGTAGTAGTTCATTAAACGCAAGCAGGTAACTATCATATTGGATAGTAAATAAAGAAAATATCAATATGCATTAAAAATCAAAAGGAATGCAACAGTTTGTTTCTATACACTTCATATTACTGAGAACTTAGATTAATATCCCAACCATGTTTTAGAAAATGAAACAATTGTAAGGTTATTCTTGGTCACACCACATGACATTTTACACTACAAATGTTTAATATAAATGTTAAACATAGATTTATGCAGAAGATGCTCCTGTGACAACCAATGTTCCCCAGATTCTAAGTAAATGGCTGTTGGCTATTAAAAAATAAAGCTTAGCCATTAACATCTCTCAGTGGTCAGGGTTGTGTTTTCTTTTAATTAAAAGTGTCAGAACAAAAGAGCTCTCAATAAAAAATCTATGGACGTCTACATAGAAGTTATTTACTTTATGTGTATAATTACATTTGGTAAAACAAAATATGCAGAATTATTATAGCAGTTAATTATTCAAACAAACAAACACTTGAAATGTATAATGGCCATTGATCGTGCATCAGATTTGACCACAATTACACTATTGCCTTTCATCACAAACATTATTTTGGTCAAAATGAAGAGACTGTAAATCTTCCAAACTAGTATTTTATTACATTGACACAGTTTAATGATGCTCTGTAACTCTTCAGGTGGACGGTCTGCCACCAGCTTCATGTTATTACATTGTCTGGAAAGTTCCACCTGTGAAACTGAATCCATCTTCTCCATGGAGAGAAGTAGGTGATGCCACCAGGCCACGTTACAGGTCAGATCTGTGGAGAGGAGGCCACCCTCACAGCAAGAATGCAATGTTTTTTCAAGGCATTTTTGAGGAATAAAACACCTGTAATTATTTAACTGCAAGATCCAGGTAAGTCTTAATGGCACTGTGTGCAGAACGTCTCAGGCAAAGCAATAATATCTCCATGGAGACAAGCAGGTGACAAACATCCACCTGAAAAACTCCATAATGCACCTTTAACACATTCTTTATAAAAAATACAGTGGGGAGTGAGGAATGTGTGGTTGGTGGTGACAAGTCCAGTCTGTGCCATCATGTCTCCATCACAGGATGAAGGTCGCTCTTCTCGGCTCCGCTTTGCTCTGGGCTCCATCAGCGAGCTCCACCAAGACCTGCACCAGCTGCCCCACCCTGCCCAGACCCTCCTCCAGCAGCAGCGCGGGGGGGCACAGCTGCTCCTGAGGACACAGGGAACATGCTCAGACTGCAGGAACTCACAGGCAACACATTCTTACATGCATCATGCATCATGCACCATGCACCATACTGGGGTGTTCAGATTACGCTGTTTCTGATCTCTATTAAAATGTTGTTTACTCATCAAAAATACACCTTCAAATTCAAAAGTTTATTGTCAGTTTTCCATATGAACCTATGAGAAATTGAAATTATGTTCACACTCTCAATCTTCTAAATTAAATCATAATAAAATGAAAGGAAAAGTCCAAAGTTCTTCTTTAGGGAGATGCAGATTCCTGCAGCCTGGTGGTTAGAGAGAGGGGAGAGTTCAGCATCCTAACAGCATGGTGGATGAAGCTGTTAATGAGTCTGGCTCCTGTGCCTCCTCCCGGAGGGCAGGAGGCTGAACAGATTGTGTGTGTGGGTGACTTGCATCACACACAGTTGTGATCACTTTGCAGGTGAGGGCAAACCTTGATATTTGTTTTGTTTTATTCACACATGTTTAACACACAATCCTGCATTTTTAGGCTTTTAAGTTCTTCTCTCAAACAAAAAACACTCTGTTCCACCTTGTGATGTCACTTGCTAATACAGGAAGTCCTCCACTGTGTTTTTAAACTCCAAAGAGCTTCATTATAATCATTTGAATGATTTCAACCCCGGAATTGCCCGTCTCTACTAAACTAAAGGTAAAAGGATAAAGCTGTTAACTTGACAATTATCACTACACAGCATCACAAGGTGGAACAGAGCATTTTGTGCTTTGGAGATCTGAACAGATTGACAATAAAATGTTACTCAAACGTGTGAATGAAGCAAAACACAAATCCAGCTCGGTTTTTTGATGAGGCAACATTATAACACATGATAACAAGAGCTCCGCCAGCGGGGCAAAATACGCCCGTACTTTGAATTATTGTATATAGAATTCTAGAATCGGAATTCCACCAATCAGATTGCAGCAACAGAACTTAAAGACACTACAAAGCTTTAATGTGTCAAAGCTCAAAGAAGCAGAGAATGTGGGTTGTTCTCGCTTTCAGCAGCAGAACATTTGAGAAGAGAGTTCAGATCTTTCATGAAGACAAAGCTTCAAAGACTTCAAAGCTTTGAAGTGTCCACAGACGGACGGACGGACAGCGCCATACCATAATACGTCCCGTCTTACACAACGGGCGTATACTAATATAATATTGGATACATTCTCACAGTGAGCAGGCTTGCCTCCCCACATACCTGCTCTGTAACATGGCCTGGTCACGCTGTCTCCATGGACATTTTTTAATGCCATACTGTGAAACACTGCAGGCAAAAAAAATCAAATTTCCTCACCGCTTTAATGTACAGTGACATGGATGACAGACACAGGGTGACCACATTTTCAGAATAAAAAACTGAGACATCCCTGGTTTGGAGCGGATGGTAATTATATAATTGTAAAAGTGTGTAATTAAGAAAAACTGTTCTGCACTCGGCCTATTCATGACCAACATGTGTCAGTATAGTCACATTTTCTTTGTGTCTTGGTCATTTTTAAACACCTTTTCTGTATTTTACCTCAACAAATGACAATCTGTGCCTCTCTTTGCTGTTGGCAAGCATCAGATTGGTCAAAAACTTTGACATTTCTTATATAAAACGGGGACAAATCAATGGTTTTGTATAAATCTGCTTGGACAGGGGACACTGGGCTCAAAAGTTGGACTGTTCCGGGTAAATAGGGACGTCTGGTCGCCCAATACAGACACCTTCACACTGCCTAAATATCCCCCTATTCTTGCTTAAAGGGTTAAATCAATTTCTGGAGTGTCTATTGCCTCCTCCCAGTCTGAAATAAAAGCCTATTAAATGGGACTTATGCCACTCTGATTTGCAATAAGCAGCCCGCGTCTCGGAACCAGTTGTAGAGCAGCACACCAGGGCCCAACTCTGAATGTTATGAAGAGCTTTCATTCAGACGTGAGCCACGACTCCAGCGACGCATACAAATGTGTCTTAAAAAGGCGATGAAAGCTGAGAGGTGTAAAAGCAGCACTCTGTATACTGTCCTTCCCCTGCTGTCAAAAAGCAACCAACGTTTCCACTCAAAACACCAAGCACAAAAGCAGGAATATAAAAACAGGACTATGCCGTCGTCTATGTTGTGTATCTCAAATATTACAGCCACTTTAAAGGTTCTATATTACACAAAATTGACTCTTGTGAGCTTTAAGTCATGTTAAAATATTGCTATCTTTTCAAAAACATACCCAGAAACCTTTTATTATCAGTCTCTACATCTCCAAAGCTCAAAATGCTCTGTTCCACCTTGTGATGACAGCTACTTTTTTACCTTTAGTTCAGTAGAGTTTGAAAGTGTCCAAATGATTCTAGTGAAGTGTCCAAAGTGTCCAAATGATTCTAGTGAAGTGTCCAAAGTGTCCAAATGATTCTAGTGAAGGTGTGTGGGGTTTAAAAACACAGTGGAGCACAAGGTGGAACAGAGTGTTTCCAGTTTGAGAAAAGAACTAAGCCTAAATATGCCGAGTTTGTGTGTTCAACATGTGTGAATGAAACAAAACACAACTCCAGGTAGCCAATGTTTTTGATGAGGAAACAACATTAACCTTTAACAGATCAGAAAACAGCGTAAAAGAGCAAATGTGGAGGTTTTAAACATCAAAAGTGAATATAACATAGACTAAACAGGTCCAAATTATCCAAACAGCCAACTTAAACACTAGGCCTGACAGTCAAAGCAAACAAATGGCAAAATTCCCACTAGAAATGTTACATAGTGCATTTTCACATGCATTTTAATTTTATTTTCAAAATCAAAAACTGGGACAGCCCCGGTCTGTGATGGCTGGTAATAATAAAACTGTGAAACGTGTGCGTAATTAAGGAAAACTATTATGCACTTGGCCCATTCATGACTAACACACAGAGGTGGGGCTGAGTCATTGTTTCGTACGCCTCAAGTAAGTCTCAAGTCTTTGACCTCAACTCCGAGTCAAGTCCCAAGTCAAACACAGGCGGGTCCAAGTCGAGTCTCGAGTCAGTGGCCCATAAATCCAAGTCAAGTCCAAGTCCAAGTCACGTCTTTAAACCAAAATGCCAAATATAGCTTAGATTTTTGCAATTTATGCGACTTTTAAGATAAATTGTACTTAAAGAGTCATAGTATATTTATATATGAGTATTTATAGAGTATATAAGAGTGGTAGAAATGCTAATTTTTCTTTTTTAAATGTCTTGACAAGATCTTAGTGTGAATCATTATGGTCAGAACAGAAAGAATACAGATTTAAAAGTGCTTCTCAACTCTTCTCAAGTCCCAAGTCATTGAGCTTCAAGTCCAAGTCAAGTCCCAAGTCTTAGTCCGTTTTAACAAATTGAGTCTCAAGTCCTAAAAATAGTGACTCAAGTCTGACTCGAGTCCAAGTCACGACTCGCAGGTCCCCATCTCTGCTCACATCAGTCATTATTGTCCCATTTTCTTTGTGTTTTTGCCATTTTTAAGCAGCTTTTCTGTAATTTTACCTAAAGAACTCACAATTTATGCCTCTCTTTACTATTGGGAGGGATCAGATTGGTCAAAAATAGGGACACCTGGGACATTTCTTCCATAAAACTGGGACAAATCACTGGTTTTGGATAAATCTGCTAGGACAGGGGATACGGGGCACAAACTGGGACTGTTCCGGGTAAAGAAAGATGTCTGGTCACCCTAATTTATGTATTCAAGTGTAATTGCACGATGATCCCTTGGGTATGCACAGAATACAGTACAGCTCATTAAATAGACTGTGTTTGATTGATGCGTGCACATGAGTGTCTGTGGGGCGGGCAGGAGTGGTTGTGCATACAAAGGCTGCAGCTGAAGCAAAGTTCTCACATTTAAGTAAATATCTGTAACTGTGAGACTGATGGATCGTACTCACCTGCACCAAAACAGGGCATCCGGGCATCCTACAAAACTTACTGTTCACAGAGAGGTTAGTGCACAGAGCAAAGGGCAAAGAGGGGAACTGCAGGCCTGTCGCATCACACTGCAAATTTCTCTGATCTGGCCAAGATTTAAAAACTTAGATCAGGTTATTCATCTTATTTTCAGATTTATTATCTACTTACTAGTTCTCTGAGTGCTTAATTCTAGTCTAGAGGCCATTTATTTTAAGATAACTTGTCAAGTAAAATGATCTGTCCATGGATCTGTCCAAGATAATTTCACTACTTCTAAGTCATTTTCTAATAGATTTAAGTGGCTACATCTTATTTTTAGCTATGAATACACAATTTTGCAATGATTACATTGCCAAAGCTCATTATAAAATACAACAGCTAACAGATTTTGTTTATAATTTGTACATTTATATTATGCTACTTCATGTGATTATTAAGAATTAAGTAATATTATTAGAGTATTATGCTAAACCATGGCATTTTTTCCTGTAAATCCAAAGTGCCACTGTTACCAGGCAGCATTCAGAGTACAAGACAAACCCACACTGACAGTATTGTGGATATTACAGGTGAAAACTTAAGATGTGCTGGCCTCTAGTGGTTAATAGGAACATGCAGGTGAATAAACGGATGATTTGGGATTTGTACAGGCTGCTGCAGATGCCCTTTTTACTACAATCATCATAAAGCACGTAAGCAGCATAAGCAGACAAAACACATGTTCAAAGTTTTTAATAATTTCTTTACAACAAGGAGAAAAAACTTCCATATAGATTTATATAAACTCAAAAAAGATTCTTAAGGTAAGATATAAATATAAAGTACAACAATATTTCTGCTTCACTAACGTATTAAAGAATATAGCAAGGTCGGGTCGATGTAGGTGCTTCTCCAGTTTACAAAATATCCATCTGCATTCAACCAGTAGAAAGTTCATCGGAACAGCAGGCTAGATACTCTCGTTAAAAAAGCTTAAACAGGCGTTTGGTGTGTATTTTACAGTGGACAGTGTCATGGACGGACTACATTTCCCAGGATCTATGAGTCTTCTTACAAAACAATAGTGCTATTTGAACACAATGGCTTTTGTTTACACGCTGGATTGTGTCACTGGGATTGACGGAAGATCTGGGCAAAACACTGAGCAGAAAGTTTTAGTTTGGGCTTCAAAACTTTTCAAAACTTTTTCAAAACTGCAAGAGACATTTTCTATTAAGTCACAACTGGGGTAATTTTAATAGGGATTCAGTAATTTCTAAATCATCAACGTTTGAGTCATTTTAATGGCGTCATCTGTCGGTAAAAGCGTGAGGTTTTGAAAGATTAAAAGTGTCTGTTTTACGTAAATTAATACTGAAATGCATCTTATTATTTGAACACTATCTGAAAATAATTTCTAAAAATGTGATTTAGATTATTTTTTTCATATCGTCCAGCCCTCAATGTACCTGAAAATAACAAAAAAACTGCACATTATAAATAGGGTGACCAGATTTTCAAAATAAAAAACTGGGACGTCCCTTGTTTGTGGTGGGGGTTGAAAAATTTTTTTTGGCATTGTTCTGCAATTGGCACTAATATGAGTCAGTATAGTCACATTTTCTTTGTGTTTTTGTCATTTTTAAGCAGCTTTTCTGTATTTTTTCCTAAACAAATGACAGTTTATGCCTCTCTTTACTGTTTTTTTTTTTGTCAAAAATAGGGACACCTGGGACATTTCTTAAATAAAACTGGGACAAATCACTGGTTTTGGATAAATCTGCTGGGACAGGGGACACAGGGCTCAAAACTGGGACTGTCCCGGGTAAACAGGGACGTCTGGTCACCCTAATTATAAAGCCCAGATAGCGTTGCTCTCCCAGTGACACAAATATTAGCTAAGTTCACTTGAGTCTAGGTCCCTCTAGTGTGACTTTGATGTGTAGTGTTGGCATTAGTGTTAGTGCTGTGAGCTCTAATCAGGCTGAGCTGTTGAACCGAGATCGATTTAAGGTTGAAAAAGCCCAGTCCGTTTGTGTTAGATGTAGCCTCTACGGATCAGTGATTTACCAGCCCGGCGCTAGGCTAACATCCACAATCAATGATCTTTAAACTGAGTATAATTGAATATTGATCACTATGGGTTGCCCTGTGTGTGCATTATTTTAAGCACACTCCATGCTTTCTCAAGGCTTAGTGCTGATTGACTAACTGATTCTACCGAAGCCTCTATCGTAGAACTGATCAACACAAAATAAATAAAGAAAAGAACAATAATTTAAGGTGTTTACATTTTTACATAAGAATATGAAGCTGGTCTGGTCCAAACGAACTCCAAAAGACCAAACTCTAAATTCATAACCTCCTGGATTACAGAGGGTTTGTACCGTCAGTTTGGCGCAGACAACAGCGCCACCTGCTGTCTCACGTGGGTGTAGTGGTCAGTCAGTAAGTCTGGCTTCATGTAAAAGCTAAAGTCACATTCACATTTCATAGTTAAAGAGGAAGGTTTGGAGAGGACAGAGCTGCTCAGGCACAGCAGGCCGGGCCGAGATACAAGATTTCTCTGGACAATCTTATTTCATACGATACAATACCCTGCTCTTTGTTTCTGGTTCTGGATGCAACATGCGCTTTCCCAACTGCAACATGCCTCTATACACTCCTTCACGTAAATAAACTCGCTGTGTTTACTCATGAACATCAGTGTATATTCTAACAATGTTCATGGACAATACCAATTTCCACAGTGACAAATGAAATACAGGATTTCACAGCACAAAGCGACAGTCCAGGCACTGCTGAGTGAAGCTCGGGCCGTGTGCCTGTGGACAGCTCTGTCCTGCTCCTCCGCTCCTCTCGTTTCAAACATGCTGTGCGGCTGTCGGAGGGACAAGGCGAGGCTAAAGGCTAAAGGCTAAGGCATCTCTGTCCTGTGCTCTGTGTAGTGCTTGTGTTTGCTAGAACCTCCATTCTAGAGAAAGAGCTTTGTTTCGCCGTTTGTCACAAGGTGCAGCAGCTCTATGCGGGCACATGTAGAGGACGGCCAGTGTCTTTATGTGAGCAGGTAGCAGTAGAGCACGTAGAGCAGCGCCATTGCAGCGCTGTAGAAGAGCAGGAAGTCTGTGGACAGAAGCGACGACTGGGAGGACAAGGGACCACCGGGGACCAGGTCTTCCCCCGACCCCCTTATGTCCAGGGCCAGCAGGGCTCCCACACAGCGCAGCAGAGCGGGCAGCTTACACAGAAGCACATCAGAGCACGCACACATGTCCATCTGGACACGGGACAAGAGAGACAGGACGAGTTAGAGACTCAAGCCACAGAGAAAGCACACACACAACAGCACGGGGTCCTACACACTGTTCAGGCCATCATATGAGAGTTTTGTGTAAAAATGGGACGATTCAGTCAGGACAAATCATCCTTTCAGGACAAGGAGTATAAAAATGAACCAGAAATATCTTAGACACACTATTTACAAGTGGCCTGGAAAATCTAACCTGGATAAAAACTTGAGTTACATCTTCAAAGTGTATTTAACCAACACAAGGGCTGGTTTCACTTTAAGTTTATACTACATGTGTCTTATAGAATCACTTTGATCTGAAAGAATAATTAGACCATTTCAGAACAAATGTGTAGGCATCCTGTGAGTCTGGTGTGTCACAAAATTTCAGCACAATATTTATGGAGGAGTAAAACAGCCATAATTAAGTGGATACATGTGTCAGAACTATGTTTATTTACAGTACTACATCTCCAAATATTATGGCAGTTTTAATCAGATTGTAGCTTAAAACACTGAAGAAAAAACGACTGTCACAAGCCACTGTTTGTGAGCAGAGCCAGGAGATGTCAACTCTTCGCAAATAGTTATGAATTATGAACAGTAGAAGGTACATCTGACAGCCTGGTGCAGTTTATTCATCTCTTTACTATTAAAGCGCTACTGCAGGATGTTTGCCCAATTACTATGACAGGACACATGAAAAAAAGATTACCTCGGGAACCCCCAGTTTGCGACACGCAGAGATGAAGTTCTCCACATTCAGTCGACACTTGGCCGGGCTGAGCTTTGGCTGAAAAACAAAATAAAGTGAATGCGTGATGTGTTGTCCTGTGGGGAACGGAAGACGAGGACATTTCATTTGAAGATTTAATTTGCCCCTCCTCATCCATCTGTTTCTCAACTTGATTTATGCCCATGAGACTCTAACACGGCACAGACACATTTTTACAAAGCAGAAGGCATAAAACTGAACTGAAAGATGTAAAGAATATTCTGTTAGCCTAATGTTAAACCAATAGATATAACAGTAGGGTTTTTTCGTGGCTCTTTTGTTTACTTTTATATGATTTTTGTCCAATGAATCTCTATGTACGTTATGCTCACTGGTCACAAACATGGCAGATTTTGCTAAAATAACGTAAACTGAGCCTCATAACAGTTGGTTATCTTCAGTTTTTCAACATTTGACTCATCGCTAGTGCAATATAGTCAGGAAAAGTGGGTGACCAAAGAACCCATGGTCCCTCAATTTGAGCCAAGTGTTAGTAAGAAGTACTTAGCTGAAGAATTAGCCTATTATACTAGTTTTTATGAGGGAATCTTGAGTATTTAGAGGAGTACAAGTGCATACAAGCTCTGCACAGATATGACTCACCACAGCGGGGGACGGGATGTGGATGATGGACACGGATCGGGGCCGGATGTGGTTGACGAGCTGACAGAGCACGGTGCCGTTGGACAGCGCCTCCCCCAGGTCTTCAGGGAGCGTGATCTTCAGACGGTTCTCAAGAGCCTGACGAACAACAAAGCCAATTCAGTGTGGGATGTTTTTTCACTTTTGTTTACTATCGAGGGGTGGAACGAACGCTGGATAAATATGCAAAGACTTACCTATAATAATAAAGCTATTTCAATGGTGGTTAACAAAACATTAGGGCTAATCAAAGATATCAAATATATATTATTATTATGGTACAGTATTGGGTAATATTGTATATAGAACACTGTATTCTAGTCGGGGTAATGGTGTTGATAATGACAAGAACAGTAGGTCTTATTATGGCTGCTGTTGTTATCATCATTATTATATATATTGTGCATAAGTGTATATATGTATGTGTATGTATATGTATATATGTGCATATTTCTGTGTAGGTATATATGTACTGTGTACGTATGTGTCCATGTATTGAGGCTGTTTACAAAAAACAAAAAAGAAATCTGAATGGTGTATATGTATAATCCTACTTTTATTTGTCTTTTTTTTTTGAAGATTGATAGGGGTAATGACAAAATTATTCTTGTTGTTATTATTGCTATCATTATCTGCGTGACATTTATTTTTGTTTATTGTTATAGATAAGAAGCATTTGGTCTTTTGTACCGTATCTATGTATTTACATTATAATTATGCATGTTTTATGCATTGAATAAACATTCATTCATTCATTATCTTTTTGTATTTTTTGTTTTCTGGGTATGTTTATTTTTTGGATTTTATTTGTTCTGTTTCTTTTGTGTGGATATGGTTTGTGCGGGATGTTTTTTTAAAGCTTAAAAAATAAAGTATATAAAATAAAGTGATTAATATGTGGGGCTGTAGTCGACTAAAGAATTTGGTCTATTAAAGAAATGCCCTGTTGACTAAAAGAGGGCAAAAACAATCAAAACTCTTATCATCTGACCCTGTATCTAACCCAAACTGCACTCACAATACTACAAATGCACAGAAGTTCATGCAAAAACATCAATTTAAAACAAAAATGGAAAAAGCCTCCCAAATCACCACCATACGTCGTCCTATCTGCTTTTGTTCCATATAAATCCTTAAACTCTAAATAAACAGATTACTCGACTAACACAAATTCTGGTCGACGGAGACACCACGGACACATTCATTCACTAAACAACAGCCCTGTTAACATGTTCTGTTGACGTTCTGTAAATGATCACTTTCAAGTTTAAGCATTTCTGTTATCTGGACGAGAACAGCTACGAGGAACAAAAAATACAAATATCTTTATAAAATTAGTTTCAGACCTATGAAATACTGTAATATGCAGAATGAGCTCCAGATGTGATTCTTAGAAAGTGGGAAGGAATTTGAGTGGTTTTAATAAAATGCATTCCACAAACTTTTCTTCACAAGGAGTTTGGAAGTAAAAACAAAAGCACAAGAGAGAAGTGGAAATATCGTGACCACAATCACAATTAAAGGGTCCAAACGACACGATTTTCTGATCTGTTATAATGACTTCAGATACTTACAAACATCCTGCTCCTATTTTCAGTAAAAATACATTTTTGTTTTTGTACTTTCTGATGTCCAAAGAGTTGCTTTTTCCTTCTTTAATTTTCAAATATAGGTGTGGGGATGATAAATTCAGAGAGATGTATGCAAGTCTTAGGCTCCTGTATTGTATAGCGTGAATGTTGTCTGTGTGTTGTGTTTGTCTTTTGTTTTGATTTGCTCTTTCTTTCTCTTCTGTAAATGCAATTTTTGTTGACATATTTAGGACCCTCATCTCAAGGAGCTTCCCTTATAAATAAATAAATGTTGTTTCCTCATCAAAAAAATACCCAGAGTTTTGTTTTGTTTACGCATGTTTAAGACACAAACTCTGCATATTTAGGCTGAGAAAACACTCTGCTCCATTTTGTGATGTCATGTGGTGATACAGGAAGTGCTCCAATATGTTTTAAACTCCATAAACCTTCACTAGAATCATTTGGATAATTTCAGGTCTGGAATTGCCCATCTCTGCTAAACAAAAGGTAAAAATTAGCTGATGAAAACTACCTCTATATGACATCACAAGGTGGAACAGAGCATTTTCAGCTTTGGAGACTACAGACAGACTAATATTAAAGAGTTGCAGTTTGGGAAGGTTACTTTAAAAATGTATTCCCTTACAGATTACAGATTACATACCCCAAAATATAGTTTGTAACGTAATCCATTAAATTACTTAAAGTGAGTAATGTAATCTGAATACTTTGGATTACTTGATATTGTCATGCTTTTTAAAACTACATGAATGCAGCAACCACATCCTGCAGATTCTTGTTTAGTTTTAGACCTGGTTTTAGTCCTGATGTTAGTTCTGGTTTAGAGACGCACAGGAGGAAGCGCAATCCACGCAGTGTAAGTGCACATGAGAAGGTTTTCGGCAATGAGTGGAATTACCGAAATAAAAAAAAAAGAGGAATATAGCCCAAAATGTGAAAACAGGAAAATACCGCCGTGTAATCCATTTATTTCAGCAAAGTAACTGTAATCCAATTACCACTCATTGAAACAGTAACTCTAACGGAATACAGTTACTGGTACTCATAATTTGTATTCTAATTATGTAACGCCGGTACATGTAATGCCCAACACTGAAGAGTTGTGTGTAATACAACATATTTAAATATTAAATCAAAGTAAGACCACAGAGTCCCATCTATTATTTATTACCCTGCGTATCTGTGTGACGTCTGGTCTGTCCTCTTTGGGTGAGCGCAGGGTCATTCGAGACTCACTTCGTCCAGATTCACTGAGCGTTGCCCCTGGAAATTAAACCAATGTGTTTGTTAAAATCCTCAATATAAGAACCGATTATCCAGGTTTACAGGTCAGAAGCAGGTGTGATGTTGCTGCACCTTGTGACTTGACTGTGCTGCGGGACGACGTGCGGAAAAGGAAGCTGTTGGGTTTGGGAGCCTGACCGGGCGGAGAGGATGTCTTTGGAGAAGAGGGACCATCTACAACAAACGACAAACAAAAAAACAACAAATAAGACCAAATAGAAAATAAGCAATAAGCACAGTTACATTTAAAGGAGATGTATTAAGCAGGAAAATAAATATAGACCATAAAGGCTAATTTAAACCAAGCCGTAACGCAGAATTATTCACAAAAAAGTATTCTGAATGTAAAATCTTGTTAAATATTGCTGAGCTGTATCAATAAATAGATAAGAGAATTCAACACTTAATTCATTTGTGAAATTGTAGTTCATTATTCAATCTTTTTCAGCTCAAATCTGATCAAACTGCAGAAAAAAATGACCAAAAATTTCCCACAATTACAAAGAAAAGTATCCAATAGTCAATATAGTATTATCATGACAGGCCTAATATTATGCTTTTTCTGGGCATTTAGTATGAAACCATAACTTTCTGTTCAAAGCTGCAGTGGATTTTATTGTTGAAAAGGCTTTGAACGCTACATGAGTTTTTTTTTCTTATAAATTAAACTATGCAACTGTGGGTAGGGATTGAATACAGGACAATACAGTATTACCCAAACCCAGGAATGAATCAAAATATAACTCAGAGTAAGCTAATGATAAAGACTTTCATTAATTTGTCTCCTTTAAAACATCCACAAGGTGATTTTCAATACAACATAAAGTACCTGTCCTGCTGTTGGAGCGCTGCAGACACGGTGACACACTTCTCATCTGCTCTGTGCTCTGGAAAAGACAAAGAATGAAGCATAAAATGGCTCAAATTTGTAAAAACTAAACAAAAATCAGCCAGAAGTGTCACTCACTGCACATCTTTGGCGCAGACCTGTTTGGGAACTGTTGCTCTCTGGTGAACTGCCACTAGAGGGAGACACAACACAACTTATTCACTTTTACGCTTAATTATGCTGTGCTTTCTTTATGAATGGCAGAAAAAAGGTCAGCTTTAGTTGAATGGTCTTCTATTCTAGCCTTAGTAGGAGTATTTCTGGCCTTTTCTCATAATAACAAACACCCACTGCGGCGTTATCGTTGTTCTGTAAGGAAACCAAGCTCCGAATGCAATGCAAAAGCTTCATCAGTTTCCTTCCTTCCATAACTAAATCTGTTTTCTAAGTTTCATTAATTCCCAAGCTCCAATCACGCTCTCCATTGAGGTTTGTGGTCGCTTACCCTGATAGGCTTCCTGTGTGTGGAGCAGGGGTCACATGACTTCCTGCTTTACTGGATGACCTCAGCAAACTGTGAGAGAAAGTTTTGATTTAATTAGATTCAAGAGCAGAGCAACACACAGCTGGACCGACGGGGACAGTTCATGTGATATCTGTGACCAATTGGTTTAATCAGCGCCCCCCTCGCACCAACGTGGGCTTTATTTTATTTGCGCGTGACCCCGATAGCTGCTGCACGGTTAAGATTTGGACAGAGGCCACGCGGGGTCACAGTTTTCAACGATGGTTCTTGAGTGGCAGTAACAAATGCAAAGAGACGTCGCAATCAAGATGGAAAATAAACTAAAATGTCAAACCAGCAAATCTTTATGCTGAAAAAACAATATTATACTATATACTATCCTGATTTTAAGCATTATGTTTTGAGAAATTCAGAAAAATCCTACTTTTTCCTGCCCGATTTACACCTTAAAGAGCGAATAAAGTGTGAAAGTCTGAAAGTGAACACACAATAGTCAAACAGAGAAAGATTTGAGTGTGAGGGCTGAATGGGCCCCTTGTTTTAAGGTTTGTTGACTTTGCCGACCTTTGGCCAAGATTTGGAGACCTTGAATCTACTGTGGCCTGTTTAAAATGTTATAGTTTTGTTTTAGATGTGTACATTTTAGCAGTGTTTAGACTTGTCCTTGTTTGGTCTTGTTCTGCTCCGGATTTAGTCTAGTCCCGGTTAAGTCCTGATTTTGGTGGATAGTTTTTATTTATCACATTGTGGAGGGTAAAATCTGTATACACACACTCAATTCTCTCATATGGGGACAAAGATCTGGTCCCAAAGCCGGGATGTAGCACAAAATTTTAGGCCCTGGGTACAAATCATCGAGCTGGGCCCTTTTGTCTAATGAAGTATGCACATTTACAGTTTTATAAGGGCCCCTCCCTGCACTGGGCCTGAACCCCATGATGTAAATCCTTAATTATGAGATCAAACACATGATTTAGGGCGTGTTCACACCTTCAGTCGGCATGTGGTCTTGGCTTGGACCCGTTATAGTTCTTGTTTAATCTCGATCTAATCCAGATTTCGTTTGGGGTTTTATTCATTTTGATGTGGTGAATGCACCCTTAAAGTTAAGATAAGGGTTGAAATAGATATGGTTTAGGTTAGGCAAGTGGTAAATATGGTTAAGGTCAATTATAGTTGACAAATTAATCTACAAGTCAATGTAATGTCAGCAAAAAAGTATGGAAATGTAAAGCAAAACCCCCGAAAAGCTCAGCTCAAATAGCTCAAACTTCCTTATTCGACTTACAACACGTATATTGCACAAGCAGATCACGTTTACTTTTACATATACATTCTTCTGTAAACTGTTTATATAAATCGTGCTAATGGATGCTGGGAGATTGCCTGTCAAACTTCCTGTGGCGCAGATTGTGTGGGTGTGTACCTGGCCTTCTCTCGCTGCTGCTGCTGCTGCCTCTCTCGCTCTTGCCAGATCTGCAGCGTCCCCGGACGTCTGCGCTCCTCCAGGGTGGGACTGGACGGGGACAGGACAGGCGACGAGGACGTGGACGAGGGGCTGCAGATGTCCACTTGGAGACTGGACCTGAACGTACACAACGAGACGATGAGAAAAGCTAGTTAATGGGACAATACGTAATGATTTCTTGGAATTGTGTCTTTAATCAGCATTAGCACCAAAGATTGAACAGATCCGGAGTTGTGTTTCGTTTCATTCATAGATGTAAACTCAAAACACTAGAATCATTTGGATGATTTCAGCCCTGGAATTGTCAATTTCTACTAAACTAAAGGTAAAAGATAGCAGCTAACTTGAAAAATACAGCTCAATCACATCTATCACAAGGGGGAACAGAGCATTTTGAGCTTTAGCGATGTAAACAGACTAATAATAAAGCTTTACTCAAAAAAAAACACAATGCCAGGTATGTTTTTGAGGCATTATAACATGGGTTTAAGCTGATGTTGCGCAATGTATGACCTTTAAATATTGAAAGAACTTTAATATTTGAACAAAAAACTAGGCTGGTACAGTATTCCTATGCCCTTTTGAAACATTTTGCAAGATTTGGACGGCTGAAAGGACTTTCCTGTAAAGAGATACTGTAAAAAGAAAAAAAGCTGACAAATTGTTGCGATAAGTAGGACAAGACAAAGACCTATTTCTTGTGTGCCACATTTCCTTTGTATCAATTCAATGGTGTTTGGAAACGCCGCGTCCAGCTCCCATTCGGAGTTTGTATGTCCTATTTGTGGAGGTCCCAGAGGAAGTGCGGGAGGCCTGTTGTCCGTGGAGCATCCGCTGAGTGTGTTTACAGAGGCATACTTCCCCTGTGCAGAAGACAGGCCGCTGCTCCGCTTTCTCAATAGTTCACTGTGCTTTTGGTTAATACGGCTGTGCTTAGTCATTGGTCCTGAGTGCGCAGACAAAAACATGGCTACTGCTGCTTCTGAACAAACCAGCAGCTCTACTGGAACTGCTCATCCTGTGGTCTTATGTAACCTTAAGCAATTTGGATTTAGTCCTGTGGTATTCTACGCAAAAGCAAGAACAATCAGGACTAAACTGGGATTTCGCTTGTTTTACTCTGTGGTAAAATACGTAGTTCTTCTCTTCAGTTACTACAAACTAGCCAAAGTCTAAGTTAAAACAGGAAATTACCAACCACAGCAACCGAAAAGACAAAAAAAATGTACTTTGAATACATTTTTACCATTTATTACTGCAAAACGTCCTGCATTTGAATCTGAATTTTGGTTAATATGTTCAGTAAATAAACAGAGGACCTCACAAACAGCAGCGTGTAGATTGCAATATCATATGCAGAGGAAGCAGTTATAAGTGGAGCGTTTTAGCAGACATTTGGCCAATCACAAACTTGATGCTCTTATTCAGTCAGCGAGGGATGCGAACTTAAAACTACAGACAGTGTAAAGACACTGAGCATGTGTTTATTCCATTTTAAACAACATAATTCAATATTTCAACCCTGTGGAAGAATATTTTAAGTCTTAATCATGGTCCTTTCAGTTTAATATAGTACAATTTATAATAACTATACTATTTACAATCCTAATAAAGACTTAAAAGGCCTATCTATGTTATAATATTGTTTCCTTATCAAAAACATACCCCGAGTTGAACCCTTTAACACACAAACACTGCATGTTTACGCTTAGGAAGTGCTCCATTATCCGTTTAAACGTCATACATCTTCACTAGAATAATTTAGATAGTTTCAGCCCTGGAAACGCTGGTCTCCACTAAACAAAAAGTCAAAAGCAGCTGGTAACTTTAAAACTACCATTTCAGGAAATTAAAAGGTGGAACAGGACATTTTGAGCTTTGGAAATGTGGAAAGACTCATAAAAAAGATTATTCAAACATGTGTGAATGAAACTAAACAGCTCCAGGTATGTTTTAGAGATAACAACATTATAACATGGCTTAATTCTCACTTGTGTAATGTAGGACGTTTATTAACTAATTTAGGCGTCTTAACTACATAATTAAGATTAGGAGTTATTAATCAAGCATTTACTAAGCAAGCCTGACTCATTTTTAATCAACTATTTGTTCATTATAAACTAATAAGCCTATAAATAAGCCTTTCAATAAGCCTTTCATTCTAAGGTGGGTCTTTATAAAGTGTGTGTAAATTATGCATTGTAGTAATTAGTTGAAATAGAAAATAGTAGAACAGCCTCTTCTCAGTAAACCTTTAAAGTAATTCTAGTAAAGTTATAAAGCACATTCTCAGAAATTAAAACTTTCTGCCCCTGCACTGACCTGAACTCTGAACAAAAGCCACAAAAGTAACTTCTGACAATGATACGGTAACAACAGCAGCATTTCAAACCGCGAGTCTCTTTACATCATCTCCACGAACTGCCCCAGATTCGCGGCAGGATTTCTTTACGCAGGTGGACAGCGTCATGTGGCCCAAAGGCTCTGACTAAGACACAACTAAATGAGTGGAAGTTATGGGAACTGTGGAGTGTTGACTTTTCCCAGCTCCTCAAACAGACAGTGGAGTGACCTTGTGGAGGGCGGAAGGAAGTCAGAGAAAATGATAAACCACTGAAAGCCCTTATCTCCGTCTGTGACGCTCTGTACTTACACTAATGTACGCTGGGCTTTCTGACTGATGGCTAACTAATAACAAGGAGACATCACACTGGTTGGACAGATGAGCGCACATCCTGGACCCAAAGGAGGCTGGACTCAACTCGGAAACACTAAATGAGACTTTAGCAGAAAACGCTCCACAGTAACGGGCCTGCGAAACTTTCAGCTGGTGGTGAATAGATCGGCATTATACTATTATACTATCAGCTTGGGGATTTCAACTACTTCAACTTGATTAGTGATCTGCTCTACCTACAGATACTTGGGTAAACAGAAAATAGGAGCAATATATCACAAATACATTTACAGGTCCTGGATTGAGCAAAATTGACTCTTGTGAGCTTTAAGCCATATTAAAATGTTTGCAAAGGAGAGAGTTCAATTTGTCAACTGGACAAGAGTTTATTTGGTTGAATACGTTTCGCCGCTCATCCAAACGGCTTCAGTTCTTCACTCCTTTGCCATGGATTCTACCTGGACGACTGAGGGATTTTATACATATTAAAATGTTGTTGCCTCATCAAAACATACCTGGGGTTGTGCGTTTTATTCACACGTTTGAGTAATTCTTTATTATTAGTTTGTCTACATCTCCAAAGCTCAAACTGCTCTGTTCCAGTGATACTAGTGAAGGTGTATGGAGTTTATGAGGAAACATTATAACATAGATCAGAAAATAGAGTCATATGGGCCCTTTAAAAGTAGCATAGTGAATACTGTACTAAAGTATTTCAATTAGAGGTGCAATATTAACGTGCTGATTAAAAAGAAATGAATGCATTAAAAATATTAACGCATTTTATCGCAGTATGCCAAACAACACCAAATGTTTGTCAGTGCACTGTGTCGTATTACATTATACTGACGCACACAGTTCGACTACAACAATGGAGCATAAAAGCGCTCTGGGTCTGCTGGACGGTAAATTTCTATTCAGAAAAAGTGCCTGATGGAAGTATTGACAAAGGCGTTGTTTATTACAAGCTGTGCAGAGAAGAGTTTGCATATCACAGAAACACCTCAACCCTACGAGACCATTTAAAGGCAAAACACGTCACAGCAAGAACAAAAACTGCTGGAGCTGTTGGCGGGAACAGTTCTGGTCCGAGTACAAACAAAAGGTGTTAGCAGCACAAACTCGAACAAATAACAGGCTTCAGGAATAAAATGAGTCCATTAAATTCATTTACATAAAATAAATGTTGCTTTTGGGGCAAATATTGTTACGCGAATAATTGAGATGAATTCATTACAAATTCGATATTCTTTTTAATCAAGTCCCACCCCTAATTTCAATAATTTAAGAGTCATGGCTAATAAGCAACTTGCTAATAAGCAGATGAATGAATAATTTGAGGTGTAGAATAGTCAAAAGGCAATTATCTATGCATTGTCATGTATTTCCAGCAAAGACAGTTCTTTCTGGTGAAATTGTGTTAAAATAAAGCACAGAAAAAGTCTAATAAAGCCTGAGACAGACTAGAACCTTCAGGTAGCATCACACCCCCAGGAAATGTTGATATGAGCTGCAAAGTATCAATAAATCATCAAATTGAGTATTAGACAACAGCGGGCTCTAAAACCCCCCTCGCCTTTGGACCGTACGAACACAGACCGACCAAAGTGTACGTAAACAGTGTCATCTCTGGACTCTGGACTGACCTGCACGTTGTTGAGGACTCGTTGCTCTGAGGGGCTCCACATCTCTCCTTCAGCTCCTGGAAAATCAATAGTGATGTCGATAAGTCCCTGGTCAGAGGTACGTGGAGAGAAAAGGGCGCTAACGAGTGAATACCAGGAGAGGTGTGGTGCGGGAGACCGTGGGGGCGTCCGTCCTCGTCTCCTCCTCTTCCTCCTCCGTCACACTGCTGTCGATGAAGTCCACCTGCTCCACCTCTCCGTTCACTGGGACAAAGACGGGGATTCGCAATCAAGATTTTCAGTCCAATCTAACCCACTTTACTTCTATAGCACATTTCATAAACAAACAGTTCCCAAGGTGCTGCACAAATACATAGACATAACAACAATAAGAACATAAGGATAAAATAAACCCTCAGATTTAATCATAATAGTCTTAAAACAATAAAATGGACGACATAACTCACGCAGGGTTAAAGCCAGAGAATAAAAGTGGGTCTTTTTCTTCAAGAATCTAGTATAGTGTAGTATTTTTTCTTATTTTACGCACCAGTTTCTGAAGTTTGAGTTTAAGCCATTTAAAGCAAACTGATTTGAACTGGTCAATGGTCGTGTGGTGGTCAAAATGTGTTGTGTTCGCTCTTTTGTCTAATCTACAGTACAGAGTCCTGCTTTTTGGATCAAAATATATAGTTTCTATGATTATTTCCCTCTTGTTTTAAGGAATTTATATGACCAACACACCTCTTGACAATTGTATAGATGCGCAACATGAAGTATATATGACAGATTTATTAATATTTCAGTCTGTGTGCACTGCAAGAGAATTTTTGAAAAACTAGTGGTTCTCCCATTCTAAATCATGTTTAGATATTTATGCAAGCAAATATCATTCAAAAATGTATTTCTGATCTGAATTCTCACAACCAAAACCCCAGCACCTGCAGCCAAACATTATTCTAGTGCAGCCTCTGTAGCCCAGTGAGTTCTGAGCTTTCACATGAGGCATGTCCAGTCCACATATACAGTGAAATGTGCTCTATCTGCAGGTTAAAGTACTGGCAACCATGGTTCAGTTGTGATTTTAATCTTTTTAATACATGCACTGCTTTAAAAGTAGGGCTAACATGAACACTATACAAATATTATTACTAAATGCACTAGATATATAATGAACCAACACCACTGCAAAAAAGCTTGCCCAAAATTTAAGATACAAACACTTAAATCTATCAGAAAATGACTTAAAAGTAATGAAATTATCTGTCCATGCAGCAAGATCATTTTACTTGACAAGTTATCTTAAAATAAACAACCTCTAAACTAGAATTAAGCAGTCCCAGAACCAGTAAGTAGATAATAAATCTGAAAACGACATGAACAACCTGATATAAGTTTTAAAATCTTGGCCAGATCAGAGAAATTTGCTGTGTGAGCTTTCATATGAGGAATTGTCAGTCCACATATACAGTGAAATATTCTCTTTCTGCAGGTTAAGGTATGGGAAATTATAGTTCAGTTGTGCTTGTAGTACCTTTTTTACTACATACACTGCTTTTAAAGTGGGGCTAACATGGGCATTATGCAAATATTACTAGTAGATGCACTAGATCGGGGGTCTCCAACCTTTTTCCTCCAGTAAGAACTACTCATTTTCGTGATCACAAGTACATAAAAGAGCCACGGCCTTAGACAGGGTTCCTACAGATTTAAGACCTTTTTAAGACCATTTATATAAAAACTTAATACCTATTTCATGGCATATTTCATAGATACACCAGCAAAGAAAAACTAAATTCTTGAATTTGTGTTCATTCATTTCTCAAACAAAGAAATATGGGGAGTAGAGATTCTTCCTCATAACTCCAGCATGAAATGTGACGCTCAGTAATGTAAAACCAAAGTGACAAAAACAACTTAACGGTGTTGAAAAAACTTTGTGTTCTGCTGAGATTTTATTTAATTTTACGTGCTTCTGCTGAGCTTGTTGCTTATGGTGATCTTCAGTGACGTGTCCAGAGTATTTCGACCTGGGGCTGCGTCGCGTTCTCGATTATTTGTTTCGCTGCTCTTTATTTTGACTGTTATTTAACCACATAATGGTGACTGACAAATTAAACTTTTGAGGAGAAATGTGACATGGAGAAGTTACGTACAGCACAAATTTTAAGACACAGATATAAAAATTCAAGACTTTCTCCAAGTCTATTATATCCAAATTCATAAATTCAATGCTTTTATGACTTTTTAAGACACTGTAGGAACCCTGATTAGATGGGGTACAGTTAGATGCTTATAAAACATAAACCATTTATTACTGCACAAGTTATGCATCAAAATTATACATTTACAATAGTAACAGCCATTTAATTAACCAAAATTTTGTTATTCAGGACAATGAACCATCAACTTGCTGTTATAACAACTCAGTGAAAGAAACAGTGACTGTCCAATCTTCCCACTGGTTTGAACACTATAAGTATGACTGTTCTTGTATCTTACCCTTGGTGGACTCTATATGGGTCACATCCTCTTCTTCCTCCTCCTCCAGGTTGCGCGTTTCTCTGCTGACCTCGGCGAGTCGGAGGGAGCGCTCGGAGAAGTCGTCTGCAGACTGAGACAGCACAAGGAACCATAACTCACTGTCCACATGGGAGGAAGGAGGCCTGATTGATTTCACAGTTACAGTCTATTCCTCTTATGGACCAGGTCTCACATCGATTCCCACTCAACTCCGCATTGATTCATCGGAGTGGGAGGATGCTTCACCTTTCTTTGTGTGGGCAGATAGAGGGAGGAGACTACGCTATTTTCAGCTAATAAATACATGTAGGATAAGACACAAGCATATGAATACCAAGTTGTTACGGGGTAACAATATGATCTGGCTAAAACAAATGCCAAATTCTAGTCAAATCTTGAATGACTTTGGGAACATAATTCATTTTATAAAGACATTTTATAAAGTAAAATGTTTTTTCTTTGAGAACAGTAACTTTTATATTGTAAAAGTAGCTCTGATGGTCAAAATGAGAGCGCTGTGTGCTGTCTGCATCTAATTGTAAAGCTGTTTTATCCTCCATGAACCAGGAAGTAAAGCTGTTGCAGAGACATAGATATGAACTGTAGATCTCACACTGATTACTGATGTCTATTGGAACGAATGCGTCAACAAAGACGCCATCTTGGTACAGGGTAATGCTGCTTTAAATGAACGAACATCAATCAGAGACAAGGATGGTTTAGACCTGATCCAGACCTGATCCAGACCTGGTTTAGTCCTGGTTTAGTCCTGGTTTAGTCCTGGTTTAGTCCTGGTTTAGACCTGGTTCAGTCTTGGTTCAGTCTTGGTTCAGTCCTGGTTTAGACCTGGTTTAGACCTGGTTCAGACCTGGTTCAGACCTGGTTCAGACCTGGTTTAGTCTTGGTTCAGTCCTGGTTTAGTCCTGGTTTAACCCTGGTTCAGTTTAGTTTTGATTTAGTCCCGGTTCAGTCCTGGTTAGTCCTGGTTTAGTACTGGTTTAGTCCTGGTTTAGTCCTGGTTTAGTCCTGGTTTAGTCCTGGTTTAGCCCTGGTTCAGTTCTGGTTCAGTCCTGGTTTAGATGTGATTTAGTCCTGTTTCAGTCCTGGTTTAGTCCTGGTTCAGTTCTGTTTCAGTCCTGGTTCAGTCCTAGTTTAACCCTGGTTTAGTTCTGATTTTGTCCTGGTTTGGTCCTGATTTATTATTGTTTCAGTCCTGATTTAGACCTGTTTCAGACCTGATTTAGTCCTGGTTCAGTCCTGGTTCAGTCCATATGCGGCGCTGATACCGTGAAGAAGCTTTGGTCAGTGATACTTTAGACCCTGGGAGCCTGGACCAAGATGGCGACGGTATTAACGCCAAGAGTCTGAACGCGGCATCTACCGTTCTATATCTATGTTGCACGGTTAGCATTCTAGCTGTTTTTAACAAAACTCCAGTCCGGACTTTGAAAGTGGTGAAAATCAGCAAAACATTTTTCGCAATTTCCCCAACCCTTTAGGCATCTGGAACATTTTGAATGCTCTTTCTGTCAAAATACACAATGGCTCCACACATCTGAGTCCAATGCGAAAAAACCAACAGAGAAGCTTGTCTAAGTTTTATGAGGAGTTCTGTTAGGTCCCAAGCCTCTTCAGGAATTAGCCAGGCCCCAAGCCTTTCCCATGTCTTCGCCTCATTAGAGCAATCGCTTTGAGCTGACCAGAGCGGCGGGGATATGTCAGGACAGTGGACACATTTGCCTTACACTGAGCAGTGAATCTAAAACACTGAGAATAACGAGCACAGACGGGGTTCCTTCTGCCGGGGAAGCACAAGCTCACGGCTCCAAGTCTCCATGGATACGGCTCACTGCTCTTCATCTCTTTCTACCAAACTCACACGGTCACTTTTTGCTCAAATTTGAAAGGCAGGGACAAAAACATGGATAATTATACAGTTAAATGCTGGAATTTGCCAGAGGTCAGTCAGTGTGACCACAACACATCTGTGGTACTGAAAATCCAGCTCAGATTTCAAGGGCACAACCCAAGTCCACACCGATCTAAGATTAGAAAGAGCATTTGACAATTCTGCAGAAATCTATAGTTTGAATGATTTATGTTTTAAGTAATTATGATTAAGATATGTATTGTGTATAGTAAGCAACGTAAACCAATAGGATACAGCTATTCTGCATTTGGAATAGCTATAATACAAAACCTATTAGGGCTGCAGCTATCGATTATTACAGTAATCGATTATTCTGTCAATTATTTTGTTCGAATAATCGAGTAATCATTTGTTATTGTCGCGTCTACTTTGCACATGTTAAGTACACACCACGTGCATTGACAGATACACGTGTTTTGGACATGAAAAACTTAATTATCGCTAGGCTAAGGTTGACTCACCTCACGGTTTCTTTTCCACTTGATGTAATGTACATGTGCTTTCTGTTTAGATGTTGTAGCATCAGTGTTGAGAAGGTGACTTTTAAAATGTAATCCCCTACAGATTACAGATTACATTCCCCAAAATGTAGTTTGTGACATAATCAATTAAATTACTTAAAGTGAATAACGTAATCTGAATACTTTGGATTACTTGATATTGTCATGATTTTTAAAACTACATAAATGTAGCAACCACCTCCTGCAAATTCTTGTTTAGTTTTAGACCTGGATTAGTTCTGGTTTTAGATCTGTTTTAGTCCTTGTTTTAGATCTGGTTTAGACCTGCTTTAGACCTGGTTTAGTCCTGGTGTGAGTTCTGGCGCGGTCCATGGAGTGTACGCGACAAGACACAATCCACGCGCAGAGTGCGCGGCGTACGGGAGATGCGGGTGCGCGGCGTACCGGAGAATACCGCGCACGAGGAGGTTATGCTCTTATTATACATCCATTATACATCCATTATACATCCATGGGCGCCGCACTGTTGTGTGTACAGTGAAGTGCAGTGGTCGTGCGGAAACTTTACCTCTACCACAAAAGGTTCCGGACATCGCCAAGCATATGAAAATAAAACGAAGCATCGAGGCAAAAAAAAATAATTGATGCATTTTTCTAATCTATTTAATCGATTAACTCGATGAATCGTTTCAGCCCTAAAACCTATATTGTAACTACTGTATTTTTCGGACTATAAATTGCAGTTTTTTTCAGGGTTTGGGTGGTTCTTGCGATTTATACTCAGGTGCGACTTATATATTACATTGTTCACACTGACAGCCCATAGATCAAATATATTAATCCTATATATGAATCAAAAATGAAAAAACAACTCGTTATCAGTTTTTTCATTTTGGTTTTATAGACAAACGAACAAATGAATGATACACGGATTGTTCTCTATTGGGTTGTTTTTATTACTATAACTTCTATAACTTGCCTTTCAAGATGAAATGTTAGTTCTTGGTCTCTGATTTTATAAAAAGTTATGGTCCGGTGCGACTTATACATGTTTTTTTCTTCTTCATTATGCATTTTTTGGCTTATACTCCGGAGTGACTTATAGTCCGAAAAATATGGTAATCACCATCAGGTTTTCTCCTTAATTTTTACACCTCGCATCAATTAAAATGACATTATTGCAGATATATAGAGACTACCCACTCAATACAGTTAAGCACCACCACCACTGGCTTCCTGTGGGATTATATTAAACCTATATCCACAACCAAGGTCATAGCTGTGCTTCTGTTACCGTGTACATTAGATCTGAACACATGACCTATATAATATGGATGAATATACTGTAGAGTCTTACCTCATTCCCAGACCAGCGCTTACTGCCGCTGTCCACACTGTTGAAGCCCGAGTCCAGCCCTCCAAACTGACCAGTGAACAGCTCCTGCTCCGACAGACTGCAGGGACACAAGTGGAGGGAACATTATAGATATGTACACACTCACCTTGGGTACACAGCGGTGGGCGATTAGGCTACTGTGGTTTCCACACATATCGAGTTATCTCTGACCTTGGTTTGGTATGTTTTAGAGCAAACACTGGGAGTTTCAACTTAGCCCCTGTGCATAACAGCTCTAACAAATCTTGGAGAGAATATACAGTGCTCAACAAATTTATGAGACCACCAGCCATGAAAAGAAGAAAACAGAAATAACTTCATAGTATATCAAAAACTTCATTAAGAAAATTACCAATTGGAATAACAAAATAGTCCTTTGTGACAAATAATAAGTAAAAATGTCAATATTTGTGTGACATTTTGTTGTTTGGCACAGATAACACCTTGATTTCTTGCTGGTATTATGTTTTTATGTAGTTTTGCAAAGTCTCTTTTGTTATTGATTTGTTATTCCAAATAGTTTCTAGCTGTTCCCAGAGATTTGTTTGGATGGTGGATTAACCATTATAGAAACATAAAAAGATATTTTGGTAAATACTAATAAGAAATACTGTTAAATTATGGCAGCAGTGGCAGACAACTTATACTGGGTGGTGGTCTAATAAATTTGTTAAGCACGGTTACATACAGAACTACATGTTTTTGCATTTTAAATCTACTTTAGGCAAGAATTAGTACAATCTGTGCATAGTTTTAGATGTTCAAATTCAACTGTTGATATTTCTGAAGCCCAGTAATGATATTATGTCAGTCCAATGTGCTAAAACACGTCTTTAATGTGTTAGTTGAGGTTAAAGTAACAGAGAAAAGTGCAGAGACATCACTTTGTACATTTCTTTGGAAGTTTACACCTTTTATCTATTTCATTCTTCAGCTCAGCTCAACTTATTTTCATGATATTCTTCCGCCTCTAATGGGACGACAGTATCTCCACGTTTCCTCTGAGTGCGATACGTTCCAGTGTGCTACATACCAGCTGTTGAAGCCGGTGGGCCGCAGGTGCCTCTCCAGCTCGTCTGTGCTCCTCTTGCAGGCCTCCATGTTGAGGTACTTGAAGATGTGGTATTTGCCTTTGGAACAGATCTGTGCGGGGGGCATGATGAGCGGGTTGTTGTCCAGGGAGATGCTCTGGAGGTGCCGCAGGTGCCGGTAACACACGGGGACTTGGGAAATACGGTTACAGGAAACATCGAGGCGGACAAGGGGGAGCTCGGAGATTTCTGCGGGAGAAACGTAAATCAAAAGACGCTTAAAAACTACTAAGCAAACATCCAAAATATTCTAATTTTCAAATCAGTAAAAGCAGTATTTGACCGAAAAGCAAACACTAGCTCGTAATAGGACAGTAATTTGACCTTAACCTCCTGAGACCCGAGCTTTGGTCTGGTGTGCATTTTTCATTTCTTCTTGCTATTTGGGATAAGTAGGACCTACTAAGTAAGTCTTCTGTATGACACCATTGGTTAAAAAATGTAAAAACATTAAAATGTATAAATAAATTACAAAAAAAAAAAAAAACAGCAATTAGCTGTTTATTTCAAGCCCTAAACCTGCCAAATGTGACGTAGGTCGACCGTGAGCGGGTTGGGGTTCAGTGAGTGAGGTTAAAAACACACAAAAAGGCCTGAAAATGTGGTCCACAGTTTTAATTTTTTCTGGTTTTCAATCGTTACAAAAAAAAGTAGAGGTGCAAAAAGTGGAAACAGGCAGCAGTTTCCCTATAGCAGCAGAAACGTCCAGCAATTTATAACTGTAAACTCATCTAAATATTCCCAAGTTTACCTAACAACATGTACAATCAATAATATAACATAGTCCCAATGTCTTCAAACGAGGACATGACATTTACTGATGCTCTCGTCTGCTGTGGTCAATAAAATGTGTCAAATTTTAATGCCAAATGAAGATACATTAAGATACATGAAGAGACATTATTGTACATAAATACATTGGTTTTATTCATAAATTTTGCATCTAAACTTTACCATGCAGTTTTTTTTTTCTGTCGGGAGCTGCTGTAGAGGTTTTTAGTTGATTACAGGTGAAAGTTTAAAATAACTGAAAATCATGGTGCTAAGAGGCAAAAATGTAATGTCCTCGTATGGGGCCACAGGGTCTCAAGAGGTTAAAGTAGCATTAGTAATTAGAAATGAGTAATTATACTTTACTTTTTATGCAGTAGGGCTGTCAAAAGAATCAACACCTAGATACTAATGATATTAAAACTAGTATCGAATAAGTATCAGTAGTGCTGGTGGTCTTCATACATATTAAAATAGTATAGACAATATTTAAGTAACTGCTGTTGTTTTTTCATTATCCTTGTGGTAGTGAAACTGGTACCAAGTATTTTTAGGATGAAATTTTAGCTATGGTGACAACACAGAAGACTTCACCTATGGCTGAAGTAAAAAAAAGTGCTACAGTTTCTATAAAAGCAAACTGTAGATTTGTCAGTAATTGGCCTGTCATGATAACGAACCCTGAAGCTAGAGAAATATTGCCATAAACTATAATACTGAAACTCTAGTACCAGGAAACCAATTTTTAAATAGATAGTATCATTAAAAAGCCTGAAAAGCAAAAAATAAATGGCAAAACAAACCAATAATTTGCCATAAAACTTATTTATTCTACCCTCTACATCTCAAACCTTAATAAAATAAAAATGGCAAAAATCTCCCCACTACTGCAAAGAAAAAGTACCCATGATACAGTAAATATGGAGCCTCTTTGTTCCAGCTTTCATATATTGAACAATCAGTTACTATTATTATTATCGTGACTGGTTCAACTGGTTTGCCTGTATTCAGCCTCACATTTTATTATGTGTGGTTTTATGTATTTTCATGTTAGGTTGTGGGTGAGAGTGTGTTTGTGTGGGACTGTCTGGTTTGTTTGGTTGTGTGGGGTCAGGCAGCAAATGTGGGATTGTTTTTAATCACTGTAAAGCACTTTTTTGTATGAAAAGCGCTTTACAAATAAAGTTTGATTGATTGATTCTAATTAAATAGCTTTGTACTCATGACATCTCCACATCTCTTTTTCTATAAATACCCAACCTTCGGGCTTTTAACTCAACATTTCGGAAGTACTTCTGAACATGCACTTTGTTTTTAATAGCAAATCAATACCACTTAAATGCTCCAGGCTCTTCTCCTATCTGACAGCTGAGATGTACAATACAATCTAATGCTGCATAAATCAACACTTAAGTTGTCCTTAAAGGTTTTTCTCTTTGCTGAGGCGGTGTTACCTTCAGGCAGTGAGGTGAGCTGGTTCCTCCTCAGGTTCAGGTCGCGCAGACTTTCCAGCTGTCCGAGCTCTGGAGGCAAACACTGCAGCTCATTACAGCTCAGGTCCTGCAGGAGCAAAACACAAGCAGAAACATAAGGACATAAATAAAATATAGGATAAAAAATGAATCATGATCTTTTTAACACCGTAATGATTGAGCTTGATTTTCAATTTGATTTTTTGTAACTTTATTTTTAAGAAAGTTTTAGGGCATAATAGGGCAAGGAGGAATTAAGAAAATATGGTCACATGTACAATCAACAGATCACATGTCACGATTCATTGTCCATTGTGTATAACAGTGCCATCTTTTCCAATATTTTTCTCCCTTGTGTCGTTGTAGGCGGAGACTGAAAGTCATGATTTCCTTTATGATTTGTCTGATCATTTGCCTCAAAAGACCTATTGTAGGTGCCTCCTTTTTCATCCAGAGTTTTGTAATTGCCTTTTTCCCTGAGACAAGAATGATCCTAAATAGATATGTATTAGATTTACTTAAACCTACTAAGAAATAAAGTGAAAAAAGGCAGATCAACTCGAAGGCCAACACTGAAAACATTAATTCAACCACCTTTTTCCAGGATTTAGTTACTCCTGCATGACCAAAATATATGAACCTGATCCGCCCTGACAGAACCACACGCTCTCCACCAAAATCTTTGACTTGCGTACAGACTAAAATGTTCAGTGTTAATTTTCAGAACATAAAAAATACAGACTTTTAATTATGGTCATTTAGCATGACTCAGTTCTTCTCCAAACCCCATGCTTTTACTGACAGAGATTAAAAAGTCCCAAGATGACCACTGACTATTAGAAATGACTGGCTCGATTAAAATTCTATTAGCTGCACAGTTTCTACCATCTGGAGATCCGCGATTGAGCGGAACAGCGAGCGTGTTCATTGTGCCGAACTTCCAATTTAAGAAATAAAAGTGGACATGTCTGCTTTGAAATACAAGCAGAAAAATCCTCAGTACTTGACACCTGACGCCATTGCGCAAACTGCCATAATTTACGCAGTATCACAGCGTTACCAAGACAGCACAACAGCAGCACAGTGTTAAACCGAAACAAGACCTTTGGAGAATATGCAAAGGGCAAAGGCTTGTGTTTAAATTAATTACCAACAATTTAGAGGGATGTTTTCTTCTTTTTATTTAATCAGACATTCGCTATTATTAAAAAGTGTATTTTGGTGGTGGAAGGCCTAGCACCGACTCGTCTCCATGGGGAAATTTTCGTTTTGCCTGCAATTTTCCGCAGGACGGCATTAAACAAACCTCTATCTCCATGGAAACAAGCAAGCGACACCCCAGGGCCAAGTTGCATATCAGTCCTTCCCTCATAGAAAGAAGTAATTCAAGTATTTTCAAGCAATTAAAACATACGTAGTAGATTAAAGGCAAGAAAAGTACGTTTAATGATGCACTGAGGAACATTCTAGGCAAAGTAATAACATCTCCATGGAGACAAGCAGGTGACATGACTCCAAAACTAATACTAGTATCTTATAAGCCACAGTGAAAGTGAGGAGAAGCATGTGGGAAGTGCTAAACTTATCTTGCGTAATGGAGTTTTTTGGATTTCGATCTTTGTAATGACTAAACCAAAATAAACTAAACTATCACCGTCTTGATAAACGTAATTATAACACTACAGAATTGCAGTTTTTCCTACTCCTGAAAAGCCTCGTATGTTGCTCTGTGTGGGTGTATGTGCTTACCAGCTGGCGGAGGTGTGTGAGTGCGTATATGGAGGCAGGCAGCGTGGACAGCTTGTTGTTACTGACGATGAGCACTCTCAGGAGGGGCAGCTGGAACACCGACAGGGGCAGGCTGGACAGGAGGTTTCGGCTGAGGACACAAGTTCACAAAAGGCAATTCATTTAAGTACACGTATCTCTGGTGATCAAATTGGTATGTAGGCTTCTTAAGGTAGTACATTTGCAACTTGTTTAGATCTTGGTTTAGTCCTAGCGTAGATAAGTACTGGTTTACAACTTCTTCTTACAACTTCTGTCCTCGAGTAGTCTTTTCGTCGCTCCTGTTTGGTCCTGGTTTAGATCTGGTTTAGTCCTTGTGTATAATTTCTAAAAGTATGTGGCAAAGGTATATTAGTGTCAATGCGAGTAATGATATTTTCTCCTGTAAGAGCTCAAAACATGCTGTTGCAGTCCTTCACAGTCCTACAATTCTTCCGCTTATCCGGGGACGGGTCGCGGGGGCAGCGGTCTAAGCAGGGACTCCCAGGCTTCCTTCACTCCGGATACTTCCTCCAGCTCATCCGGGGGGACCCCAAGGCGTTCCCAGGCCGGCCGAGAGACACAGTCCCTCCAGTGTGTCCTGGGTCTTCCCCGGGGCCTCCTTCCGGTGGGACATGCCTGAAACACCGCAAGAGGGAGGCGTCCAGGAGGCATCCGGACCAGAAGCCCGAGCCACCTCAGCTGGCTCCTCTCAACGTGAGGACCGAGCTCCTCACCCTGTCTCTAAGGGAGCGCCCGGCCACTCTGCGGAGGAAACTAATTTTGTCCGCTTGTGTCCGCGATCTCGTCCTTTCGGTCAAAGCTCATGACCATAGCTGAGGGTAGGAACATAGTCTGATTGGTAAATTGAGAGATTTTCCTTTCGGCTCAGCTCCCTCTTCACCACAACAGTCCGATACAGCGACCGCAACACTGCCAACACTGCCCCGATCCGCCTGTCAATCTCACGCTCCATCCTCCCCTTACTCGTGAACCAGACGCTGAGATACTTGAACTCCTCCACTTGAGGCAGAGGCTGTTACAGTGTGACAGTAAATATAAAACTCTATAACTCTGCTAAATATTTAGTTTGTACGTGACATCTGAAACTCAAAATCAAGAAAATCAAATAAACAGTAGTAGAAAACCTTTGAACAGTCAGCTAAACAACAGGGACACTGCAGACTACATACAGATTTATCAAAGACACAGTTGAAGTGACCATTCTCTCCTTAAATAACATGTTTCTGAGTCCACGTTCTGATGAAATAATCGTGGGGCGAAAACGATAGCTCCATGAAAAAAAATGACACTGAAAAAGGCAAAGAAACACACTTTATCTGTCAAGCTGCTCATAGTTTTGCCCCCAGTTGTCATTCTTCAGTGACATAATCCGGACAGCTTCTTCTTCTTCTGAAAAACCGCCCATAACCCGCATTGTTTATGGCGCGTCTGTATTTTTTTATTTATGAAAGTAGCGCTCCTCCCCTCTCAGATGGACAAATAGAAGTTTCACAGAGCGGTGATGGCCATCGATATGAAAATATGTCACCAAGATTCTGAAGTATCTTTAGGATTATTCTAAAATCCAAATGTTTCACATGAAAAATAGCTCTAGTCAAACTACAAAATATTTCTCAAGCGAGGCAGCTCTTACAGAAAACGCCCAATTCTGTGGGAAAACCTTGTACCTGGCAACACTGGTTCTGCCACTGAGTCGGAATGTTGTTGAGAATTTCCAAATAAAATGATCTCATCTTCGCCTCTTTCGTTGTTTACAGGTGATATGGTCACCGGTCTAGTCCTGGTTTTATCTTGTTTTGTACTTTGGTTTCCTGTCAAAATGTACGCGGCAAAAACGCTTAAGATATAAACACCTAAATCTATAAGAAAATTACTTACAAGTAGTGAAATCATCTTGCTGCATGGACAGATATCTACCTCTAGACTAGAATCAAGCAGTCTCAGATCTAGTAAGATGATAATAAATCTGAAAACAAGATGAATAACCTGATATAAGTTTTAAAATCCTGGCCAGATCAGAGAAATTTGCAGTGTAAAGCCATTTTTAGTTCAATCCAGCTCCAGTTTCCTTCTTACAGCGAGCAATTCGAGGACCCCATATTTCTAGGACATACAGTAATAATATCATGCACTGTATATTTGCACAGAGGCCACACTTTTCCTGCGTGTCTTCGCAGCGAGCTGGAGGGTTAGCGTCTCCTAGCAACAGTACCATTACAGTGTGTGGGATGGGAACTGTCGGTATGGTACTGTACTGCAAGGAAGATTTGGACAGCTCAGATAGATTTCCAGGCTTTGAGCAAACACCAGGGTTTAACTTTCAAACAGCCGACACAGAATGGACATGGAAATGAAAGCTTTTACGTGCACTGTATAAAGTTTTGTCAATCAAGGAAGTCAAACAGTTTCTCATAGATTTGGGTCAGTTTCAAACAAAGTAGAATGATGGATGATGTTTTTGCGGGCTGCTTCCACGTAGATTAGATCACCGGTATTCCAGCTAAATCAGGTATATGCAAGAATGTTAAAATGTTAAAACTAAGGGGTGTAACGATATCAAGTCTCACGATACGATATCGTTATGGTACGATATTTATTGCGATGTTGTGGGAAAGCTCACGATATGGTGGGGAGGCTCAAGATATTGTGATATTCTACATAATAACAAGACTGACATTATAAAATGCTTTGCCCGGTCATTTGATACAACTTTTATTGTCATTAGGGATGTAACGATATCCAAATCTCTCTGTAGGATATTTTCACCATAAGCATCTCACTGTACAATATTTATTGCAATATTTTGTGGAAGCTCACAAAACTTTTTCCTCTAAAAATGCCTTCACAAGACTTAATCCAAAGAATGAAGATGTACAAGTGCTTAGAACAGTTATTTCTTCATGTCGTCTGCACTGAAATGGAGCAAACTTACCAATAAACATTAAGTTACTTTCAGTTAATATACAATCTTCTCCACCCCTGAAGTTTGCCTGTAAATCGGGAGCTACCAATAGCTCTCCAGCCCATTTCAAGGGGGACGCCGCCTATTCCGACATCCCGTCATTACGACATGTCTCTATTTAGACGTGACGGTTTTCTGACACTTTTTAGTATCGCTGTTCTAACACATAATTCTTTTTTTTTTTTTGAGACTTGAGATAGTCTACCCAGGCGTGTCTCTCGTTGTTCTTCGATGTTCTTAATCTCAACAAATATCAAGTCACAAACAAAACCGACACACACAGTAGTCAACTTCATAATGACAAGTATTTGTAGTAAAATGCATGATTGTTTCCCACAGCTCTCAGTTAGGACATTTTCCCACTGTCTGATATCCTCTGTGGCCAAAGTAATCTCAACCATCTTATCATATATGGGAGCGCAAAGTATAATAGGCTCATCACATTTATACTATTTGTGTCGGAAAAGTGGAATGTTTGAATAGTAGTAAAGTCCTGCTACTCTGACAATGAAAAAAACAAATGTTGAAATAGTGGGACGCTTGAAAAATAACGTTATGTCAGAATAGCACCATTCCAAGTAGCTCCCCAAAGGATGTAGGAGTTACTGTCCACATATTACACCGAATTATTTAAATCTGATTAATCACATGTCTGTTATCATAGTAAATGTCTAATATTGTGCACTGATATGTTGATTTATGGTTTATGTTTGTAGGCATCTAAATATACCCCATCTAAAAGGTAGTTGTTAACTTTATATCGACAAAATTTCATGCAACGCCTAAAAGGAGAAGCTATCTGCCACTTTTGGTTTGCAGAAGTAGCTCAACAAAGGTAAAAGGCTGGAGATCCCTGCGCTAGAGTCACTACTGCCCTTTGTTTATATCATTAAAGTGTCAATTTCAAGTGGACATTCGGTTTATTCAAATACAGTACAATATAAAATATAACTAGTGTGATACAGCATCTCTGAACAATAATATCAAGAAAGAATGAGCTAGACTTAAGTCTTATAATGCCTTCCCTGCTTCATTTCAATACGGCAATTAAAAAGACAAAAGTGCGCCTCATGTGACGGCTCTGTTGTTGTGTGAAGCATCGTGGGAACAGTTAATCTCACTCCAAGATCCGAATGATCACAATGAACAGTGATTCATGGCAACTGTGATTAGACACATTTTCACATTTCTTATGCAGTGAAAGATTGATTCTGTACTAGGGATTGGCATGATTAGTCGATTAATCGATAACTGATCATTAAGAATTTTGTCGATCACGTTAATTTTAATTGACAAACTGAATGTAGGTTGCTGTGCGTAGCGTAAGGAGTCGAGGCTGCGTCTCACAGCACAAACACTGGAGTTGTGGCCCCACAGTCCCACGTCTCGGCTCTGGCTCCTTGGAGATCACTATATCCCTCAGAGTGTGTTTACCTGCACATCAGTATCCTGGTTATGATCTTTTTTTTTCTTGCATGTAAACACAGTATCTCCAACGCGACATACGCACAGAAAAGACTCACCAGCCTCATCACATCCTCTGTTACAGAAAGAACACTCATAATCCACCGAGTCGTGTCCTTTAGTCCGACAAAAGCTGCGCACAAGGAAAGAGCTGCTTTTTTTTGCTTGCTGTTTATGCAAATTAGCCATGCAGTTTTAAGTTTAATTTCTGTAAGACGTAAACAAATGTGCCAAAGCTGCATTAAACACATTCTAATCTCACATAGGCTGATGAGGCTCTATAGTGGTGATGGTTTATATGTTGTAAAGTTGAGTTTATTTATGCAGATTAGTAATAGGAATTATTGTGATGATAATTTTAATATAAAACGTTAATGATTAATCGAAAATCCATCATTAAATTTCCCGACGATCGATTAAGACCATTTAATTGAATGCCCATCCCTAGTCTGTATATCTGACCCAAATACTGTAGTTTGTAGTATGGCTGGTGGTACTACATTGATCAAGCACAATTTTTGAAGTTGTATTATTATTACTATTTGTTTGGCAAATAAAAAATGACTTTTAGTATCAAATTTTGCAAAATCAAATTATTATAGAGCTTGTTTAATGTTATAGTTGTTTCCCCCTCTCATTTACTCTCTCAAAGTATACACCGGTACACGCCCACTGCTCTGTACTGACTCTCCAATATTGTTTCTTTAAAACTGTGATACACATAGGATTCAGGCAGCATTTGCGTTGCTATTTTTGCACAATGCCACTTAAATAAATATTTTTGCACAAGTCTTTGTTGTGATGAGGTTAAACGTGTCAGTTCCTATCGGCGCCGCAGCTTTCTAATGCAGAAGTCAGCAGACATGTTCCTTTTATTAAGTCGTTTTAGATCAATATTATGTCCAAATCATAACGTAATGACCCACCAGTGTCAGACATTATCACTATATAACAGACTCAAGCACAATACATCTTCTTTAACACAAAAAAGACTTTTAATCAATTTTTAACACAAAACATCTTCCTCCAAAGTCTGATTTCTGCTCTAAATCACATGTTTACTGAGAGAACTGGCTACAGGCCCAATTAAAAACACCCCCACATATAATTGGCAATTAGAAATACCTGAACCCCTCTTGATTAAAATATGATTACCAGCACAACCTTAGCTGGTAGCATACGGAAATGTGGTTTTTGAGGGTTGTACCTGAGGTTGAGGTAGGTGAGGGCCTGCAGGTTGGCCAGGCTGGAGGACAGTGAACGCATCCCATTGTGGTACAGGCTCAGAGTCTCCAGCGATATGAACTGACACAGCTCCTCAGGCAGCTCGCACAGACGGTTCTTGGACAGATCTAAAAAGAAAATAAAAACACTATTTAATAAACTGCATTGTGGTATTTGTTTAAGTAATGAACCCAGACCGACCACCACTTCAGAACCGTTTCAACCAAAATAGTTATCCCCATTTTGACATTTATGGCTCGCTGTTTCACATGAATGCATTCACAATAGTTTTAACCAAAGCTCTATAATTAGCAGACATTTCGGGGTACAAGAAAAAGAAACCGCTGCTATAACAGAATGTCGGGTGGACCTCAAAATGTCCACTTTGGTCAAAACTGGGTGAATGTGTCTGGAAATAGACAATTCCTGTTTATCTTTCTGCTTTAACCATATGTAGGCCAATCTTCTCAAAGTCAATCAACTATTAAGATAAACCCTCATCTGTTTAAGTTTAGACCTAAAGGAGCTCTGTGTAAATTTTCTGATAGAGGGTGCGCCACCTGCTGGTCTCCATGAAGATATTATTGCTTTACCTGGAATGTTCCTCGGTATGGCATTTAGCGCTCAAAGACCTGCGACATCGTATACGATTCCGAAAAATATGTTTTATATAACCGCGCATAACTTTCTAACTGTAAAAGATAGAAAATTTATTTTTTCCCCTCTGAAAGTGCAGACATAGAGCTTCCGTACATTTCTGCGGCTTTATCCTACGTCACACACACGCTCCGTGATGACGTGTGCAAAACGAGTGTCCAATAGGAACTTTGTTTTCTGCCAAACTCATGCGCTCCGTCCATTTTGATCGGCCACAACTCTGCCAAAGAGTGAAGTGAGTCAAGATGGTCAATCCTCTCGAGCATGTATAACAATTGAAAAAGCCGCTCTAAGTGCAGTTTTTCTCAAATAAATGACAAATTACGCATCTTGGTGTGCAGAATTGCGCATCCCTTGGTATTTTTATTTGAAAGGTTTATTTCACTCAAAATGAACAAATCCAAATGTTAATAAACACCATGGAAATGCAGAAGTGATGTGGCTCCGATCCTGGACTTTACAGGAGCTGTTTCCATGACTGGCACAAGAAAAGTAATGGGTCGGTTGTACTTTTTTTATTTTTAGGGCAATAAGGATATTTTTAGTTTACTTACAGACTTGATATTTTGCATTTTTGTAGCCAAGGCCCTAAATAAAAAAATTTGTTTTTATGTCCAAAAAGTTGTTTATACATGTTTGCTGTGTGTTTTGTATAAAAGAGTGAGAATTTTATTTTCTGTTTGTACTGAACAAAAGGAGGTAGAACACTTCATTATAGGGTAAAAGGAGCAGTTTAAAAGCAAAATTAAGGAAAAAAATCCACACGAGGAGAAATGTACCAAAATTGCCCTTAGGTCTTCGAGGGTTAACTTGTGTAGCTAACATTTGGTCAATTAAAGGTGTTAAAAGGTGCTAAAAAAAAAACATGTATGTAGCATTTGGTCAATTAAAGGTGTTATAGGTGCTAAAAAAAACACATTCTTACTCTGAGCTGTTACTCTGAGCTCATTCAGCCTTGAAACCTGCTTGTTTAATGCCATAATATGTTAAGTTCTATTCAATGCAATGATAAACATTGAATGAGAAGGTGTGTCCAAACTTTTGACTGGTAGTGTGTGTTTAAAGATCACCTCAAACACGCCTCAGACACACCTCATCACTTCAGTGCTTTTTTCTCTTTAGAAGAAAGATATCAGATACACGAAGCAACATATGTGGAATTATGTAGTAAAGAAAAAAAATTAAATACAAGGAGTGGCTACTTTTGAGGATTTGAATGTGAAATATATATATATTTTTAAAGTATTTACCTTTTTGTCTTGACAAAATTCCATATACTGTATCTTATTTCTATTCTGATGTCTTCTGTTTGTATAAAAATGTTTAAAAAACTGGTAATGTACATGGAGTAAAGCACACATGATTGACTCCAGAAAAAGGTACACGGTGCATCTTTAAATGAAAACTACACTTATACCGTATTTTTCGGACTACAAGTCAGGGATTTTCAGGGTTTGGGTGCGAATTATATATAAAATTTTTCACTCCGACAGCCCATAGACCATGTATATGAATCGTATATATGAATCAAAAATGAAAAAACAAATTGTTTTTTTCATTTTGGTTTTATAGACAAATAATAAAGAAAGGAGTTGTTTTCTTGATCGTTTTCTTATTTTTGGCTCTATATTGAAAAACGAACAAATGAATGATACATGGATTGTTCTCCATTCGGTTGGAGCGACTTATAGTCTGAAAAATACGATAATATTCCAGACATTTCCAGACATCCCGCGCCCCCAAACGTCAGAGATGCATATTTCCTAGTCCCAAGCCATTATATCATGACCACTGAAGCTCATAAGCATTTCTTCCATCCTCCCCCCACCCACATCGCCTCCAGACTGTCCCTGTCATCTCCACAACACAAACCCACAGCTTTTTGCATCCCCAGTCTCTTTACGATGGTACAAAATGAAAACACGTCGCAGCACATCCGGTACCATTGACAGTCTATAAAAGCGCAGTGATTTTCAAACAGACACTATTAGCACAGAGCATTCCCGGGCAGCAGGATGAGAGTCCGTCGATGGCCGACAGCCCGATGGCTCTGTATTGATTGATGCTGGATGCCCACCCCTGGAGGAGGAGACAGGAGAGCTCTCTTTGTAACCCACTTTTTTATATATGGGCTACTACTTATTGGGCTCCATTCATAAGGAAATTCACCCAAAATCCATTACAATGCGATGTGTAATAGCTTAGTTTGATGCAGTATGGTTACCAAAAAATCATCACCAATGCTACGATCCAAGGAGCTTATAAAGTTGTTTTTTGTGCATGGACAGAAGCCAACAGACAGATAGAAAATTACATAATATAATATAACAAAACAATACACGAGTGCCACGGCGTTGATAGCGCGCTGATAGTTTCACAGATACAGGGGGGAAAAAACAGGCCTAACAGAAGAAAACATAGTGTAATTGAAAAAAATATTATGTTTATTAATAAGTACCAAAGAAATGTTGGAGGAAATTTGTTTTTCTTCTTTGGAGGCTTACAACATTTGAATATTGTGCCCATGTATTGTATTGTATTGTATTCAAAAAATGAATGGAGTAAAAGAAAATGAAATGCTCTAAGATATGCATGAGTAAAGCTGGAAACATTTTTCAGGATAAACATTTTTCAGGATAAAACATAGTGCAACCTCAAAATAGGTCATTTTGATCCATTCTTTTCTGTACTTTAATTAGTAGTTTTGTCCCATGTTGTTTACTGCATTGCTCAACCTCCTAATGCCTGCCAGCCTAAATCCAGGCTCGAGTAGCAAACACCCATAAAGTGGAAAATCTGACAAAATTGGCTTCCTTCGGTCAGGCCAGATTAGAAAAAGAGATGACGTCCTACTGGGTTTAATAAAGCAGAGAGCACATTGACTTGACTGTGGGGCCGCAGACAAAGGATTTCATTAGAAAGGCCCATTTCACATGGCCTAAAAACAGTGCGGGTTCAGACAGTGTGCGAGCTTTCTTTTCTTGTACAGTAAATGTTGTGGTCCACAGCCCCACGCCTGGCCCATAGCTGGAGGGGAGCGGCCCGAACAATGAGTGGGGGGTGGAGTGGGAGCATATGTGTGTCTGTGGGAGTGGGCACTGGGGGATGGAGAGGTGCTGGCTACCGCGAAAAGCTGATGGAAAACAAAGGATGGAAAAATGCCCATTCAGGAGTATAGATATTTGTGAAAGTGCTGTGTGGCGTCTTAAGTGGCGTGACTGAAATGGACAGACAGTGGAGAAATTAGCTTTAGTGTTCATTTCTCACAATAAGAACTTGCATGCGTTGGGCAAATAGCAACCAATCCAACATAAATCTACAGTTATTTATCGGGGTAGAAATCGTTAACGGTTTATGCTAAGGTAACAACTTAAAAGGTGGCCTCTAGTTGTGCATATTTATCCATAGATCTTCACTAGAATCACCAGGATAATTTCAGCCGTAGCACTGCCAATCTCTGATACTTTTGTCATCTTGTTTGTTCATTTCATGGATTAAAAAGGAGTTTTAGACCTACAATCCACAGTGTCCATACAATAATGTTGCCAAGGCCAAGAACTCAGGTGGAACTACGGTATTTTTAGAACTATAAGTCGCACTTTTTTTTCAGGGTTTGGGTGGTTCTGCCATTTATACTCAGGTGCGACTTATATATTACATTTTTCACACTGACAGTCCATAGACCAAATATCCATCCATCCATCCATCTTCTCCCGCTTAATCCGGCTCATAGCACCTGACCCCCCCTATGAACCCCTCTGCAGGTGGTGAGCCCACAGGAGGGTGAACAACATGGTCCTTGATGTTAGTTCATAGGGGTGCGGGCATGTTTTAGGTTGATGGGGGAAACCGGAGTACCCGGAGGAAACCCATCCAGACACGGGGAGGAACATGCAAACTCCACACAGAAAGGCCCGGGTGACCCGGGGATCGAACCCGCAACCTTCTTGCTGTGAGGCCTGAGTGTTGCCACCGTGCCGCCAGACCAAATATATGAATCGTATATATGAATCAAAAATGAAAAAACAATTCGTTTTTTCATTTTGGTTTTAGAGACAAATAATAAAGAAAATAATTGTTTTTTTGTTTTCTTATTTTTGGTTCTATATTGAAAAACAAATGAACGAATGATACACGGATTGTTCAACATTGGCAACATTATTGTTTGGACACTGTGGCTTGGAGGTCTAAAAATCCCTTTTAATCCAAGAAATTAACAAACAAGATGACAAAAATAGTACGTCAGAGATTGGCAATGCTACGCCTGAAATGATCCTTATTCTAGTGAAGATCTATGGATAAATATATGATTTTGATGAAGAAACATTAGAACCAGATCAGAAAACAGCGTAATCTGGGCCATTTAAGTATTACAAGAATTCCCTTCAAAGAAAGTTATATAATTTTGCATTGTCATTGTACATCCACATCCATAACTAGTCCTTTCTGTCACCCAAATACAGTTTACTCCCAAATCAAAATGGACAATGTTTAAATTAAATGGACAAGGTTTAAATTAAATGGACAACGTTTGAATCAAATGGACAATGTCTGAATCAAATGGACAATGTTTGAATCAAATGGACAATGTTTGAATCAAATGGACAATGTTTGAATCAAATGGACAATGTTTGAATCAAATGGACAATGTTTGAATCAAATGGACAGTGTTTAAATCCTCTGTACATTTCAATCAACACAGGTGCAGACCACAATAGTGGCAACAGTCGTCCGTGTGGAGGGCTTAGCTCCTGCTGGTGCCAAATACTGTGGTGGCTTATCTTGGAGCCCGGCCAGGGCCCAAACACCAAGGAGCATCATGGGAAAAGCATGTGCAGTGGAATGGGCCCGTGAAACGTCCAGTCTTCAAGGGGTTGCCATGGTCCAGACTGCGGGGCGCTGGCTTTAAACTGACCTGGTTGAGAGCCAAGCCCCACCAAAGCCTCATGCGGAGGAGGAGGTGTGGAGATGGTTCCTGGTAGAGGCTGACTCACGCGGGGCCCTCCTTGCTCGGGATAGGGTTTCTAAATCACCCTCAGATCCAGATGGGGCAGTGTGCCTCACAGCTGGGGGCAGAATCAGTGACAGCTCTTTTAGACAAAAGGATCAGAGCGTCATGTTCCTTCATCAGAGAGAGAATGTTCCCACTGAGGGTGTACTGAGGCACACAGAATCAACTCATTAGTTAGAAGCACTTGTTTGTCCGGAGGGGGTTGAGAATTTGTGGACTACAGTTTGTTACGTGATGTCTACCATATAATTAGTAGTGGAATGTTACAAAAAAAGCAGTAAATTATTGTACTTAAGTAACAGATAACTAAAAATTAAATTTAAGTAGATACTTTTTACTTTTACTCCACTACATATGAGAGCAGGTATCTGTACTTTCTACGCCACTACATTTTTGAACAGGATTGAAAAATAAAAAGATTTTTATAGTTTGAGACCTGCTGGAAAAAAGCAATCAACTTCAGCACAAATCTGTATCCAAATCACTACATTTGAAGCTTTATTAGATCTTAAAATCTGCACCAAACACCTTTTACTCTTTCAGTACATTTTTAAACTGGCACTTTAATACTAATAATTTTTCAAATGATACTTTTACTTTAGTATTTTTTGCTCCAGTATCTGTACTTTTGCTTAAGTAACAAAATTGAGTACCATATTTTTCAGACTACAAGTCACACTTTTTTCAGGTTTTGGGTGGTCCAAATATATGAATCCTATATGAATTCAAAATGAAAAAACAAATCGTTATCTGTTTTTTCATTTTGGTTTTAGAGACAAATAATAAAGAAAAGAGTTGCTTTTTCATTTTCTTATTTTTGGTACATGGTTTGTTCTCTATTCAGTTGTGGTAATTACTATAACTTTTATAATTTGCCTTTCAAGATGAAATGTCAGTTCTTGGTCTCTGATTTTCTAAAATAAATTTTCCCCTGTGACTTATAGTCCGAAAAATATGGTACTTGTTATCCCACTGCATATAACGTCACATAAACACAACTTATCGTGAAAGTTTGAGGATTGAATTGGTTGAGAAATGCTCAGGTTTTCATCTGGAATTTGAAACTGAGCTCAGAGTTGAATGTGGCTGATTCCAGACATGACTGGAATGAGAGGAATTGCATTGTCCAACCCTAAAGGGCAACTTGAGTAAGGATTAATCACAAATGTCAATTTTGGCCTTGTTGGCCTCATTTGACCCCTGTGGTGTTACCATGGTAACTCTGCAGGCTTGGTGCTGCACAGAGAATAAGATTTTTATCTAGAGTTGACATTGTTGGTTGTTTCCCTGATTTGGGTCAGTGCACACTTTATGTCAAGTCTGATATGTGCATGTTAGAATCATTATTCACAAATACGCACAAGGCAGAGCTGACAGTAGTGCTAAGTGCAAACACAATATAAAAACATAAAAACATTAGATAATTAGAGGAACATTAAAAGGTCAGCTGGAACTAAATGAAATATGGAAATCATCATATCAGTCTATGCCCTTTTATCACACTGTATTTCATACATTATCACTTGCATATGTGTTACTTTTATGTCTTGAATAACATTTTAATAAATCAGTACTGCATTTTTGGCTGTTGGCCTTAGCTACACTGTCCCAATCCCAAATTCTGATCTCACTCTAAAACTCTGGCACAAAATCCTCAAAAACACTGCAACAAAACATCTCAAAACCTGGTTCACAGCCTACGTGCTCACCACACAGTGAGGTCACACTTTTATTAGCACACTCCTTTTTACTGTCAAACTTTTGATACACACAACGCAGGGCCGCACTGCCATAATGTAAACCACCTGCTGCTCTCAAATCACAGACTGCACTCCAGCAGCAGCAAAAATCATCCAGAACCTGCACACCACACGGTACAGTTGTTTTGATCCCGGCTGTTTGCCATTCAAGTGGAGCTCTCAGAAACTTAAGTGTTGACTCTATTTTGAAGTTTAGACGCGAGTTTATGAGGCAGACACAGCGAGGCCTGGGAGCAGTGTCGGGCGGAGGATTGGAAAGGATCAGAATCACAAGGAGGATTGGCGTGGCGCAGTTCCAATTACAAGTCCCATCCACTCCGGTCGCTTACATCACTGCTGACCCAATGACCTTAACTGCAAACATGCGCAACAGTGAGACAGCAAAACAAATTTGGATTCAGATTACAAGGAAGTATCACGCTTGAGACCAAAATACATCAAATTTGACAGAAGGCAACTTTTAGCAAACAAGTTATTCTTAGATAAGTAGCTACGAATATGAAAGTGGACACAAATTACATCACACAAAGTAGTAAAATTATACTCTTATGTGATTAACAAATCCAAGTTATGGTGCTGATTCCTAAAACCAATACGGTTCCAGTTTTCTCAGATCAGATATCAATAGTTTGGCTTTTTGGTATCTGTCTATAATAACTGATACTAGGGAAGGAGCTGAAAAAGCATAACACTTACTACAAAATTAATCTTAAAATTGTGTTATCTATACAGCTTTCTATGAATAAAAGTTCAAACATTATGAAATATTCTTGTTGCCAGTAAATAGTCTTATTACATCCAATAAAAGTCTCAACCAGGATCTTGGCTATCACTGGACCGATACCTGATCCAGTTCAGTATCGATGTGTGAAATTTGAGCTTTCATAACATTGCGTGCCGTCTCTATGATGATGACTAAGATATTCCCCTTCAACAAAAGGTGCAAAAGCTGTTTAAGAGCTCAGCTGAAGTCAGTGTTAGCGAGAACTGTCAAAGTCTGTTAATCTAATCTTCTCAGAGTGACAAGAAGCCGCCTTATGTCCCTGGACTAACCCTAACCCTCCTACAAGTAGAAGCCCCTGTGGCCACATTAGAAAACCCATGCAACCTTAAGTCGTATAGGATCCTCACATGCAGCACAAGTCCCAACAGGCTGGGAACCACAGGCACACTGATGACCGCGGGCATCACAAGACCAGAGACTGTACCGTCAGCTTTCCGTCGGAAACGCTGCTGCCGTCTTTTCATAACAAGCACACAAACATTCTTTTGAAAGAGTCTCTTGAACTCAGCGCTTTCCTCGGTGGCGCTGAACATCTGGTCATACACACAGCATATTGTCTGTACTTAACTTGATGACCTGAACGTAACTCACGATGACTATGTGATGATATATCGCCGTAGCCAGCTGACAGCAGGAAGGAACAAGAACAGGTAGTGACAGGAACTTAACTGCAATAAGTTTGGTTTATGCAATGACTACATCAACACAAGTTAGTGGTTAGAATCTGACTTCCTGTTTGATATCAAAACTAGGAAGCCGTGTTTGTTAACCAGTTCAGTTTTGCCTAAATTACCTTGTGTGTATGTATATTTTTGGTGTAAAGTGTTTATCCACGTTGAAAAGTAAAGTGAAATTGTAAGTTTGTGCCCGAGTGAGCCCGTGCCACCTGAGGAACAAGGGGGAAAGAGTAGATGAAAAGGAGAACCGAAACAGAGGAGGGGTGGAGCGGGTGAATAAGAGTGAGATAATAGCAGTACAAAAGAGGTGAGAGAGGACCGCACACAGGGACATGAACAAAGACATGTCAGGCTCAAAGCGGCTCTCTACAGACACTTTTCCAAGAAAGAACACACCTACTTCAGCTCAGCATAAGGTTTGTTTCACCAGCTCTATATCCCAAAGTGACAAGAAGAAAATAACCCAAACAAAAGAAAGGCCAAGATAATAAGGTTGTGTTATTGTTACACGTGTTATGACAGCCCCAAGCTCAATACAATGCTTAAGTTTGGGATTATTATAACAGCTATAGCTATAGGGTGATCAGACATCCCTATTTACCCGGGACAGTCCCAGTTTTGAGTCCTGTGTCCCAGTGGATTTATCCAAAACCAGTGATTTGTCCCAGTTTTATACAAGAAATGTTCCTACTTTTGACCAATTTGATCCCTGCCAACAATAGAGAGAGGTACACATTGTAATTTGTTTAGGTAAAACACAAAAAAATCTGCTTAAAAATGACCAAAACACAAAAAAATGTGACCATAATGGCTCACATGTTAGTCATGAATGATCTCAGGATATCAATTTTCCTTAATTACGCACTCATTTCACAATTATATTATTACCAACCACCAAAAAAATGGGGATGTCCCAGTTCTTTATTTTGAAATTCTGGTCACCGTAGCTTGTATTTGTACTGTAGTGCAACAGTACAAACAGCAAATACTGTAGGTTGTAGTGTTTTGCTTGTATTTGTAACAAACAAAGCAATGAATGTACCTAAATACTAACATTTAAATTAAGCAAAGTTGTCTTTAATGGGATTTTCACCATGTTATAACAGTTTTCCCATCACCATTGGTTTTCTCAAGTTATATTTTGATTGATTCATGCATGTTTGATTCATCCTGATTACATTTCCGGATTTAGTATGCAGATATGAATAATTTCACACCTGCAATTTCCCATCTCTAGTGAACTAATAATAAAGGTTTACTCAAGCATGTGTGAATGAAACAAAACACGACTCCAGGTAGGTTGAGGAGGTAACAACATTATAACATGGCTTAAAGTGTCAGTCAGTTTTTGGACCTTTACGCTTGACTGGAGCCATGGACAAAGATGGCATCGCAAATTATACTCTTGCCCACCCATTCAAAACCACCATCTAAAACTAGCACACAGACTCTATATTTGCTTACAGTTTGAGTTTCAGTCTGCCCACCCAAACAGATAAGTGCGACATACTGAACATTACTTATGAATGCCCACCTGGCCTGGCACCTGGCTTCTTTCAAGAAATCTAGACCAGTATTTGAGCATGCCAGTTGACCTGATGGTGCGTGGGTTGATCTCAGCGGGTTGCCAGTGACGCCGCCTCTCCACGTCTGGGCGCGAGGCTGAGGCAGGATGTGGTGCTGTTGACTCCTGCTGCAGTGTTAGTTACAGATTCAAAGGCCTCGCATTATGGCAACAAGTCAAATGACTGAGTTCTAGCCACATAACACTGAGACATACATGTTGCACAACACGTAAGGCATAAAGTTCGCGTGTGTGGTATAAATGGTGGGCTGCTCAACAATGAAAATGATTTACTGTGTGGGTGTGCGCCTCTTCATCTACAGCAATGTGACTCTTTTAAGTGGCAATGCACCCTGTGTCGTGCCTGTAGGCCTGCCTCGATAATTACGAAATAGTTTTATCGTGCAATACACAAAAGCTTTAAGGCTCAGTATTTATTGTTTGTAGATTTTTGTGCTTTAGTGGAGAATTTTCCGTTCATTCTTGGGGATGAATCGACTCATACTGGGCTCAGAAAGTTTTATGATATTAGAACTTCTCTCTCGAGGGATAAATAACAAGTATATAACACATTTGGCTCAGTTTTGTCGTCTTATTTTCTTTTTGTTTTAAAAGAAATAAAGCTGGTCTCAGTCTCTGCACTGGTATCGGTTTATATTGATATCGTTAGATACTTAAGGCATTGGAAGTATTAGAATCAGAACTGAAAAAGGTGGATCGATGCATCCTTTCAATCAGATTTTTTACTGTTTGAATAGTGTCAGTGGCACAAATTAGTTTGTGTTATGATTATGATATATTACTAAAGTAATTTTCTGCATGTCAAAATGTATTATGACAAGCCTATCAATGCAATTAAGTTTTCTAGGTGACATTTGGACATTTCGCACACTAACTGGCTAACTGAACAAAATCAATAGAATATACTGCATAAAACGTGCTTTTTTTCCAGGTCTAATATGACATACTTAACTCAACCTCTGATACGACAAAGCCAAAGGTTCAGCAGACCTCACAAGTAACAATAATTAGGAATATACAAAGCAAAACTCTCCTCCAGCTAAAATCCACCACACAAGAAACATCAGTACCTCATTAATGAAAAAGTAGGACCCCTGGAGACTTGCTGGCCCATGGGTAAAGCTAAGGGATCCTAATAAATAAACAAAAATATCTGGAAATGCTGTGTTTTCAGGGTATGCATGCATCAGCCTCTGAGACATGTCACTGCTGACCGAGGAGACAATGGAGTGACGAGGCAAACCACCAGTGACTCAGCCAGAATTAAAGCGAGTTAAAAAGAGTAAATAAGGTGATGTGGTTTGGAGCAAGGCAGCAGTTCAGAAGCTTTACTTTGTGACAAAATATGAGATATATTGATGCAAATATAGATGATAAACAACAACACCGAAACCAAACCAAAAAGCAGAATTATCAAAAAACAATTCTAAAGCTAAAATACTGAGCTGGAATAAATAGATAACATACATGCAATGCTTAAGTAGTTAGTTTGGGTCTATAATGAGTCACAAAAGTTTCTACACCTTGAATTTTCTCATAGTACAAACCCTCCCCCCCAAATTTCCCATTAGTACATAGAAAAAGTACACACAATTAGTCAATATAGTAGTTCACGTGACAGGCCTGAATGGAAGCCTACCAAAACTGCAAATACTCTATACTCAAATATTCCACTTCTTAAAAAATGACACAAAGAAAAAGAAGTTAATGTGAATGATGTAACATTTGAGGTAAGCCCAAAACATACAGGTTAGCATAATACAGCTACACTGGATAAACTAGCAGAAATTGTTCAGCAGAGATAGTCAAGTGTTCCATTAGCAAACCCGTAGCACAGTTCCAGAAAAGGCTGACCTTAACAGAGTGGGAGAGACTTCTGATGATGCCCTGATAGAGTCTATGACAGATTGCTGTGTTCTTTCTTGCAGTGGTGGTTGCTTACCCCTGTACATCTGGACCAACTCTGTCCTCCTACACAGATTCCTCCTCTCCATGTCAGCACGTAGGGCTTTTCCTTATGCAAAACCCCACGCGTTCATGCAAAGAGTGGAGTACTACACACTCCACGCAACAATAGCAGAGCAAGTCAATGGAAGCAGGGGTTGGACTGTGGACATTTGGAAGGAGAAACTTAGCCTTATGTCTAAGGTAAGAAAATAACAGTGATTTCCTTAAAAATGTGTTTTATATTACAGAGAAGAAACTGGTGAAAATGAAATGGAACCAGAGCAGATCCCTGGGGACCCCAGGACAATTAAAAATAGCAGAAAAAAATACATGCCTATCTAAGTCAAAGCCAAATATCAAGCAGGCCGCATGCATGCAAACTATGCAGCCCACTGAGGCAACTATGCAGAAACCTCAGCATACTGAGGTTTCAAGCAAAACTTTAGCAACGATGTAACAAACTGAGAAGATTGTGGCTGACAAAAATTAAATGCATTTCGCTTTACTGTACAATTGTGCATTATGCATTTTGTACTATACAGTAAAGTACAATACAGTACAGTACAGTACTACACAGTAGTGCATATGCCAAGTACTTAATTAAAAACCAAAAAGTTACTTATAATACATGTTGCAACCAATCCTGGGCTGCAAAACTTGGAGAACTAGGGTCAAGGAAACGAAGTGCAAAATATGTTTACAACAGCATGGGATTTGTGTTTGTTTCCCCGTGGGCAAGAAGGCAGAAGAAAAGTAGCTGACAGTTACTTGACAAAACCACACAAAACTGGCATGTGTCAGTGTTCCTATAAAACAGGTCATATTACAATTGTGAGAGAGATTAGGAGAAGAGAAACTCAATCCCAACACCGAGGAGGTGACAGGAGCACCCACGAACTGCTCCCTCTGCACCTCTCCTTGGCCCCATGTGAGCAGACGGCCATCTGGACAGCAAACAACAGGGAGCTAAAAGGCCTGCTGGGTTACATAAGGGCTCGTGCATGTGCTCATTAGTCCCCATGCAGGCCAGCGAGGCACACCATTACATTATTTACACATGCATTATAGTGTTAGATTGTGTTACGGGACAAACCCAGACCCCACAGCCATGGGACCAGAGCCTGTTTACACCCACTACCTGCAGAGCCTGTATTAAACAATTAAACCAAGGCACCATCAGAAGCTGCTATTGCTTATTTACTTGTGCAATGTTAGTTCAGCTGACTCAGTTTGTCAATGTTAAATAAACAAAATTTTGATGTGGGTAAAATGTGGTAACCTAGAATGATGCTGTTTGCAATGTAAAGCCACAGCTGTAGGGCAGAGGGTATTTTAGGGTATTTTTTATCCAAATGAATGGATACTGGTACAAGTTTCAGGATTATTTATGTCAATGGTTTTGGAAATGTCAGTACAGTGCCTGAAGCCTACGGTGCCAGTTACATGTCATTGGTTTTATATGAAAAGGGTTTTCTCCTGGTGCAATCCGATCGTTAATCCACACTCCAGCTCTATTCACCACAGGTAACAGTTCATGTATGTTTCTACATCTACCATCCAGTACACGGGTCAGTTTTGGCATTGTTCCTTCGCTAAAACCATTTTCTTTGCTCCTTGTTAGCAGCATAGGCTAAAGTTCCTGCCAATTACTAATCTTTTGTCATTTATCTCACTAGCCAACGTCGACATTTAGCCTGTGGCTGCTACAATGATGTCACAGCACCTACCCTACAATCGAATCTGAGTAAAACCGTCTATAAAAACACAGCACATGCACAACACAGACAATTGGCACCAAAGCGATGTCTGGTACGTTGTCTACCACAGTTAGTCAGCAGACATTATGACTAACATCATCTACAGCACACTGGCCTTAGAAACAGCTCACTGGGGGGTTTGCAGGACGAGCTGTGCCGCAGGATAACACAGAACTACACAGTATACAGACAGAGCAGGCCTGGCTCTCTGTGTATCTCTGCCTTTTCTCTGGTTACCTCCCCCGAGACCCTGGAGGGAATCCCCCCCTCCCCACCAGCTGCTGGGCTCTGAGAGACAAGGCGGCAGCAGGCAGCACACACATCGAGACAGGAGGATAAAAATATGATCAAAACAGATTCACCGATGATAGTAAAAGTCCATCTTTTACTTGAACACAATGACTGCTAGCCAAGTAAATCTGTGGTAGATATCGCTATTTTTACCCCACACTAGATTTCTGGTAATTCCTGTATTATAAATGCATGTTAATTATTGAAACAAGGCGACAGCTTGTTGAAGTCTTGTCAACCGCTACATAAAAAAATAAATGCATAATAAGAAATATGCTACTAGTCACTGCCATTAAATGAATCCAGCTAAATTTACCAGCAAAGAAAGTAGATTCATTGTCTTGTGTGTATTATTATATCTGTTTTTCACAACAACAGTACGTCATGTGGATTTGCAAATGAACAGTATGTCCCAGCTGAGCTACCGTAGGTAATTGAGTAATAACAGCTAGAAGCGTGAGAGCAGAACAAATATTATGATGATTTCACCACCTTCCTTCATTTAGAGTATTGAGGTATATGGTTATTGTGGCTATCGTTTCAAATATGTTTACAGTATCAATGGTGTTTTTGTTCACCAAAATAAGTAGTGGTGTATAAGCAGACTGACTCGTAATTGTATGGCTAATCCCAGCAGGGTCATAGATTGGTGGTCAAAACAGTGAGTAATTCAAATCTGTGCATTTAAAACAGGTTTGAATGACCCACTAGACCTTTGTTCAGGCTTAGACCCTCAAAAGGACACACTAAATTTGCTTGATCAAGGTAGATTTCAAAAACATGCAGTAAAACGTACGACTTGCGGTAATATAGGTCAATTCACCTGGCAGCCTGAGGGCCAAAACAATTGGTCTAAGGGCCAGAGTTGGCTCCCGAGCCATAGTTTGAACATGCCTGGGCTAAAGCTTGATCAAAACGCACCGGAACTATAGTATGTTTGATTTTTATACATGAGTGATGTGCATCCATTCACAGGAAGCAGCTGTTGCAATCGTGCTAGCGTTCTTTTGCTGGTTCACATGATTTGGCCACTAACCAAGTCTGGAGCCATACTGTACTGACCCCAGACCCCGCTGGGAGCTGGTACCCTCCAGTGTCTGCTTCGGACCCCTCAAACTGGGCAGTGGGGCTCATTTTCTTTAGACAGTGGAGAAACTTGCAGCTGGTACCAACCCATTCCAACACAAACCAGTGGAAACATGGTTATATGGGTCAACAGCAGCAAAAATAAGTGGGCATGGAGTGAGCAAGCTGAATAATTGGGGTTAAATCCTGAGTTTTGTCTCTATATTAGTATAAATTCACAGTACTGGTACTACTTATTGTGTTAACAGGACGGTTGTAGTCTTGTGAGTGCAGATTGGGTCAGATGTCAGATTGCCATTTTCACGCCACTTCCCCTTAAGCCAACTAATCGATCAGCAGAGCACGTGTTTGGTTGACCACGAATTCTCAACTAGCCCTATCAGTGAGTCAAGTTTAGCTCAAACTTTACCGCTAACATTTCCCTTAACACCCTTTTGCCTGCATCATGCCATACATAACCTTTTACTCTCTCAAATACAGTGTCGTCAAAGTGTGGGGCAATCCGGAAGTCTCCGAGAAGCCTCCACTCGAAGCAGAAGTGCAGCCGGAGTGAGCAGGCCAAGCCACATCCGGAGCACAGAGGAAATCAAACCCTCACACACACACACACACACACACATACACATACACAAACGCATAGCACTGCAACTGAGAGAGAGAGTCAGACAGTTAATGACAGGGAGCAGATGTAAACAGCTGACAGCCTGGATAAGCCCCTATGCTGGGCCCTGACTGCTCAATGCCACCATTAACCCAACAACACACGGTAGCATTGTACGAGCCAATGCCACTGTGGCTAAACGGCAGAGTGCTTCTCTAATATACGAGCAGCCAGTGTAGTATGGAGCAGGAGGAGGGTAATGGCGTTTTAATAGACTTCTTCTCATCAGCAGTTTTTTTTAACAAGAAATCTAGGCGTGTTAGAAAGAGAGAAAAATTATTCATTAAAAACGTCCTATATTACTCAGAATAGATTCTTGTGAGCTCTAAAACGCGTCTAAAATTTTGTCAACTTATCAAAAACATGCCTGGACTTGTGTTTTGTTTCATTCACATGTTTGAGTAATCCTTGTTTATTAGTCTGCCTACGTTTCCAAAGCTGAAAATGCTCTGTTCCACCTTGTGATGTCATGTAGAGGTAGATTTCCAGTTAACAGCTACTTTTTACTTTTAGTTAAATAGGAATTGGTAAGTATGTAACAATAACTGAAATATGGTGATATTGTATCCTTAAAGGTCTCACAATAATATCGTGGACCATCACAATATATCAAATCACAATTCTGTTTGATTAAATGAACAGTTATGATGCAGAAATAGCTAAAAAAAAAAAGTCCAGAGGGAACCATATAGACCATGATCCTTTGCTCTGTTCAGTGCAGCGACATGAAGAAATAACTGTTCCAAGCACTTTGAAATCTTCTTTCTTTAGATTAAGTCTTGTGAAGGCATTTTTAGAGGAAAAAGTAGCAGATTCAGTTTTGTGAACCTCCACAAAATATTAAAATCAATATCATATCGTGAGATGTATGTGGTGAAAATATCGTACAGAGAGATTTGGATATCGTTACATCCCTAATGACAATAAATGTTGTACCAAATGACTGGGCAAAGAAGTTGATAATGTCAGTCTTGTTATTCTGTAAAATATCGTAATCTCGTGAGCTTTCCAACAATATTGCAATAAATATCGTACCATGAGGTTCATACAGTGACAATATTGTATTGTAAGACTTGGATATCGTTACGCCCCTATAAATGGGAAATTCCAGGGCTGAAATTGTCCAAATGATTTTAGTGAAGGTGTATGGAGTTTAAAACAGAGTGGAGCACTTCCTGTATCACCACATGACATCACAAGGTGGTACAGAGAGCTTTCAGTCAGCCTAAATATGCAGGTTTGTGTGTTAAACAAGTGTGAGCGAAACAAAACACAACTCCTATGTTTGTAATGAGGAAATAACATTATAACGGATCAGAAAATAGTGTAACACGGGCCCTTTAAGCTCATTTTGAACGACTGCCATGTTATGTGGATAGAAGATACATTTCAAAACAAATCAATATAGCCACTTATGTTTTTACTGTAAGCATTTAACATTCAACTCAAATGTGCACTGGAAGCAAATTTGTGTATTGACTTTAAACACAGAGGAGCAATTCCTGGATTACCACCTAAAGACCATGTTATAATGTCTAACGGGAACTTGGGGAGAGCTGAAATTTGGTGTAGCAAAGTCAGTAATACAAGTGTGTCAAAACGTGCAAGGTGCTATGTCAGTTGGTTTGCTTACATTTCTCAATATCCTGGTGGTTTACAGGCTTTTTTCCATCACAATAGCAGAGCCCAGCTTCAATAACAAGCTGTGCCACAGGGTCAACTGTCGGGAAAACAAAACCTACAGCTCAATGTCCAGAAACTAGAGGTTAGAAACACAATGAGCAACAAGCAAACAGCACGGTTCTATAGGCTGGGCCATGCACCTGCTCGTGCACAAAGCTGAAATAAGCCTTTGTCTTCTAATATTAATAATTATATACACATGGCCCTGGGCTGTAAAGTGGAGAATGGGAGCTATGCAGTAACCACAGTGCACTGGGGTGTTCTCCTATGACCCCTGTGGGACTGTGGCTGTAAACCATACCTTTGAAAAATGCTGTGTCTAATCTGCTAAATATTTTATGTCACATCGACTATATTTCATCTCAATAGCAGAAGTGCGCTTTCAGCTTTTGCAGTAAAGAAAAGCTATAATTTACTCATCTCTAGGTTGAATCCTTTAATGGCTATAGAGTAGGGTGGCCCATCAAAGCTTCAGAAAAGCTCAATCAGAACCCTGCATTGGGATTTAGCCCCCAAAAGTTGATTTAGGAAGAAATTCGGAAGAAAAAGGAGATGTTTTAGCGGATGTTCAAGCTGCATGAATTTCCTGGAAACTGACCTTTTTTATGCAAGTTTCAGTTTGTGTTTGCAGAATAAAATTATTTGAATATGGCATATTTATTTGCTTCGCTATGTTATAGGGCAATTTTCAAGTGTCCTGAGCAACCTCTAAATATTAATTAATTTGCATAAAATTTAGACCCAAATATTTTGGCCAGATATGGAACCAAATGCTGGGCTCTAATCTAGAAAATCTAAAAAAAAAATATTTGCACCACCCTACTATACAGTATCTAAGAATCATGTCAATCTTTTGCTTAAAAGTGCACTATAACTTTCCTTGTTGGGGGAAATATTATTGTTTAACCTAAAATGTTGTACAACATGGCATTAATCTATCCATTATCCATGTTGTGTCTAGTTGATTACATGTGTTTTATTGCTAAAAGAAAAGATATTGAAAAGTTAAAATGGTAAATAAATGGTCACATTCATGTAGCTCTTGTCTCTCTTCTACCTTCTTTACATCACTCACCTATTCACACACACCAGCGTATGCAGACACTAGAGACAGGGAGAGTTAAGTGTCTTGCCCAAGGACACGAAAGTAATCATCTGGAATCTGGAAACGCACCCCCAGCCTGCGGCTCTACCGATGCTGTTTTTTTGTTGAAAGTGGGATTCGAATCATTGACCTTTGGATCAGAGGACGAGAACTCTACCAGCGAAGCTGCCGACGCCCTGGAGGGATCGCCTGTGTAATGCCGCACTGTGGAACTTTCCAGACAAAGCAATAGGCAGGCTGAGTTACATTTAATAAAAGCACATATTTAAAACTTGGCTGAAATTGCATTGTGGATAAATATAGATCTTGGTGACTATGGAAACAGCTCACATGAGAAAAGATTTGGAGATGTTCTGATTTCCTAAACTCGCTCACCCATTTATCCTAATTTTTCGTCTTCACACACGTCGATGGCTATCCGCTTATCCCGTCTCTGGTCACTGCTAGTCTGAACTGTTTTTCCTGATTTCATGGCAAAAACACATTGTAAAAACATTGCCCACTGTAAGCGATTATACAGAAAACAGTCCCCTCACACACGCAAACGCACACAGACGCACACACACACACGCCTCTTCAGCTCATTCATTATTCCTGAGAGTCAGCTGCTGCAGTAGTGTATGGTGCAACAGCAAATTCACATCCCAGAGGTCACAACAACACAGCCTGGACATCACTGTAATAAGTGTGCTGCAAATGGGCTGCAACCATTTTCAATAAACCCAGTATGTGGTTTATTACTACAGGGACAGTCCACGTGTAAATTACATGGCTTATATGTTGTTATTGATGAATTACACTGTTACTTTTACTCTTGACTACACAAAATTATCATTGTTTTTAACTTGTTGCAACATGGAGTATTACAGAAGAATAGCGCAATAATTTGGGCAATTCTTGTTGAAATAACCTCAATTTTTCACAGAATGTACAGAAACAGATTAAGATTTTATGTTTTAATGTTTTATTTTTGTTCTGTTTTCAGGTAGTTAGTTTGGAATCCAGAGAAAACGAACGGTAAGCGATAAGCTCTGCTGATATTTCTGGGCCAATACATAGGGCATATTTTCATTATTTTCCACAAATTCTGTTACTTAAGATGACTACAAACTCACCCACAGCCCTTTATAACCACAAACCTTTACGAGAACTGTGTAGTCATGTTTTATGCCATTGTATCTTCGCACTAAAGTATTAAAATGAAGCTTTACGTGCACTTTTTAGGCAAAACCAAATATTGGCCTGTGCTTGAGACTTAAGGTCGATTGCCAATACGCCAAAGAAGTGAAAATATTGGCATGCTTTTTTGGTCTAGCTCTAAGGAAGTCAGGGGACAAGGCATTTATGATGTAAATTTTATGACTGCGAGTTCAAATCCTGGTCAGGAAATTACCTATGGAGCCATTACAATAGCGAGGGAGGAAAATGCTTCACTGGTAATAAGTGCTTCCTTTAATGAGTCCCTTATTACAGTAGCTTGTCTGTAATTTACCCGAAATCAGTGCCCGTGTTGACATAAAATTCACTGTATATTAGCTACCTTTAATATAAGCAGTGCACTTTGATTTAATAGAGGGGGCGTTCTCGGGTGAAACAGCAGAAGGAACAATGGATAGGCCGGGTTCTGCTCTGGTGGATACGCACACAGGATTTTACGAGAATTTCACTGTCACAAAAGGCAGCACGAAATGCATGCCTGTAATTTAGGCTTAACAGGGACAAAATTATACAGTAAAAATGGTCAAGGATGTGTTTTGCTTAAATCCATGGTACAATATGGATTTTTAAAAATGTTTTTGTGCCTTTACCAATAATTGTCTTGCTGTTTAGTCCGATATCGATGTGACTATAATGATATTAAAAACAAACTGAAAAACAAAATGTATACTTATAGATATAAAATAATTTGTTGTCAAACTTGGACTAATTATAAATACTAAATATGAAACATATTAGCTTGAACTAACAGGTAAAACTGAAGTAACTTTGCAAGGTTTAGTCGCTAATTGACATTTTTATTGTCCACTTAACCTACGCCACTCATTTGGCACACAACGTAACCACTAAAATGCCCTATATTCCTAATAAGCTTCCAGGGCTCTCTTGTTTACTCACTGACGTCACATTTATCAGTCTTTTTCTTCATAGTCAGCGGCCCATACATCATACACAGAAAGCCTGCTTGTTCTCACATCATTTGCCCTGTGGTGTTGTGGTGTTGTGTATCCATCAAAAGCCAAACCAGAGCCGCAGCAGCACAACACGCATGCCTCGGTCCGAAAAGGTGCGTGGCCGGCTTCACAATGGCGCCGCTTTGTGCACAGACAGCCCTGGGAGCACCCGGGAAACATAGGGCGAGTGTGTGTCTGTGTACATGTGCGTAAACCTTTGACCTCCTGAGGGAAACTGCTCCGCTGGGGGTGGAGGAGGAAGAAGGCAGTGAGGGGGGTTGATGTTATCATAAAGAGACTGGCCCCAGAGCGACCCAGTGTTATCCCAGTCCAGCCAGCACATCAGTCTTCCCCCGAGTGGGCCTGCTGAAGTGTGCTGCAGATAAGATGAGGCATAGTTGGGCAAACAACAGTCAATACAGTGTCAGCAGTGGCTGTGGCTGTGATTTCTCAATGTCTTCAACTGGATTTTTACTGGATTTCGTTAAAGGGGATGTGACATTTTTTAAAGGGCCACTAAACACCAAAATTTTTTCTACTGATTAGCTGTGTAAATGGGTCTAAAATAGAAGTGTATACCTATTCCTTGCCTTATTTTGGTTAAAAATCGGACCTTTGGGTCAAAGGTTGTGTCTGTAACAGCCTCTTTAGGACCAACTATGGCCAGAACATTTGCATTTTCGGGTTGGACTAACGGCTAATGAGTCCGACGCAGGTGATTACGTGACGAGCACAGACACTGGCGTTTACGGGTGGTACATGAGGAGCCCCTCTCAGATCTGATGTCCAGCTGTGTCTGGAGAAAAGGGAATTGCTGTGATCGAAGCACAAATGTCGGCTGTTTCAAAATCCGGACCGTGCCGTGTTGGATTGTTGTGGTTGTCAGTTGGTTGTCAAACATCACTCCACACCCCGCCCCATAATCGCACCCATCAACCCGCCAGGCACCACCCAGTCTGGAGGATATTTCAGATTTTGCTTAGGGATGTAGTACAGCTTCAGGAGGGTGTTTAATGAATCTTTAATGAAGTTTAATGAAGTTTTTATTGTCCATAAATCAGATAGTTAACATGCCAGTTGTCATCAGCAGTACTGTGATGGCAAATAGGGCTGCACAATATTGGACAATTTTGCGATATGCCCCTCTATATAGTGTACTATATTGTCTTGTGCTTCTGAAAGCTGAAAAAAGTGTTTATAATCTCATCATAGTGAATTAGTCGATGCTTTTAGACCCTGTAAATTGAAAGCTAATTTGGGAATAGTACGATGACTTCACATTTTCTGTCAGCAAAAATAAATCTAGATGATATATTTATATTTTATGTGGTGTGCTTAATAGTTTTAGAGTCATACTTCCCACAGAGTAAAAGTTATCAACAGCCAAACTTCTGTGACATGCAAATTATCCATGTGCAAACACAACACAATATCCAAACCCAAACAGGAGCTGCAGAGCTGTTTAACAAGAGATAATCAGCACAATCGTCTTCCCTTTACCTCCTATTTCCATCAGACATAATAATGAACAATCCATCAGGGCGCTTGTATTGTAAAATTAAAAATCCATTAGAGTAAACCCTCTCCCCAGACACATCCTCTATCAGTTTCTTGGACATGCGAGTTCACTTCTACAAAACTTCAATAATAAAACTACAACAACCATAGTTATACACTGCCCGACGTAGGTAAACTTTCCATTTGGTTACATAACGAGTTTGTATACATACCAAATGAGACCGTCGTGAGAATGATACAGCAGATTCTCGAGGTTGCCGATGAAGTGGGGAAGTGCACTGTATATCATAGGTCTAACCCCATTAAATAAGTACTTACAAAGCTGCTCTATTGCTTCGATGGATATGGCTGACTGCGCCCGCGCTTCTTCTAACCTTGCACTTTTCGCGTGGGTCTGCTTCATTCTTGAGGTTCGCTATCTAAAACTAATTAGCTTCAGGAATGATGTAGAGCTTTGTTTCCTTCAAGCTCCACTGGACTCCTTACAGTGTGTAAGCAGAAATACAGTGGTGATGAGTGCTATCTGCCCAACCAACTCGCATAGCACCTTCAAATTGTCAGAAAACAGACACTGACACGAAAATGAATACAAAGTTAATTCGCTTTTACTGGCTGATATGCAAGGTCGGTTTTGGTTATATTCCCCAAATGATGTGATTTGAAATGATTACGAAGTCCACAAACCTGTTTTAACTGGATGTGAGAAGAGTGGAGTCAAGTTAGAGTGCCTGAAAAAGGCTTTATCCATGTTGTTTACGCATCTAATTGGCCCAAACAAAAATATTAGCCTCTGGAAGAGATGCAGAGGTACAAATATCAGCCAAGAAATAATGGATAACTTGTGCTCAGTGGGTCAGCCTCTGTATTTGTAAGCAGACAAACAGCAGACATAAATGTAGACAATCCTTTAATATCTTCAGTGGTACAGGACCTACTATTATAACGACAAAGGAACTGAGAACAGAAAAGAAAAAGACTTTATTGGCCACGTCTTCATGATGTTTTTTAAGTCCGAATTAAATAGTTTGGAATTAAATTATTCTCCTTCGAGTTTACATGGAAATAATCATTCTGAATTGAGGTTTACATGGAAAACGTGTTAAATCGGCTTAATTTAATTCTGCTCAACGTCTGGGGGTCGAAAAGGGTTCTGATTGTACATTGGCACAAATGTATTTACATCTACCAGAAGAAAACACACTTGCTGCTTTCTGCTTTTTTGTCATCTTGGTTTATCATTAGGCATGGGGTGGCGTACCTATGCTCCCTAGTACTGCTATTCCCCAGTTTTTATGGGTAGAATACACAGTAACCAACTACCCAATACAGAATCACATCATTTAGAGCTATTCATTGTTGTTTTTATTGTAAATAAAGCCTCCTACTTGCATCAGGACACTATAAAAGCCACTAGGGACAATGCACAGTAGCATAATCGACTAAGGAAATGGATGGAGATGGATGCATGGATTTTATAGTACCACAACCGTAGTCAGTGCAATTCTGTACTCTCCACTGAAATTACCTGAACAAGAATACACCTGAAGAACAGGCTGACACGTGGGTGAATCAGGACAACTGTGAAAACCACCTACACGGACGGGGAGAGGCAGGGAGCATTACTTCAATTGTAGACATTAGCCAAATGGGGCCTGGCTGCTCCACAGACATGTAATCAGCTCAAAATGTCTACTATCGAGCTGTGGAAGAGTCGGGGATGGAATTAGAGCGCACAAAATAAGCACTGAATCAGCCTGTGCCACTGGGAATACGTGAGGTCAGCAGCAGGAGACAACCCAAATATATGCCGTCTGTCACCACACCGGCCAGAATGTGTCGCCTCAGCTCGCTCTGCTACTGCCACAATATATGAGGTTGTATTTTAAGACCCCAGACGACGGGGGGGGGGCTGCCGAACAAGCAATGTAGAGTAGATCAGGACTCCTATTGTCACCTATGTAGAAAAATGTGGTCAAAGCATGGCTCGATTGTGACTATTTAATCCGATTTGTCAACAAAAATGGCCAAAGAACTGATATTTAGAAGCCGATATCTGATCCAACAAATTTTTCAGTATCCGCACCGATATCCAATCAGTATCAGATTGATGCAACCCTAGTGATAATATGATACCATGAGATTTGGACACTGTTAGACTCCCAGAATAGACTAATCCTTTATTATTACTTTACTAAAACAAACATAGGCATAGTATAGTATTATCCAAATAATACTGGGTGCCCAAAAAAATGGACATTTCTTTGGCAATTCTTGTTGAAATAACCTCAATTTTTCACAGAATGTACAGAAACAGATCAAGATTTTATGTTTAATGTTTTATTTTTGTAATGTTTTCAGGTTGAGCCGTTCAAAGAGAATTCATTTTGCGTCCTGGAATCTGCTGGCACACAGTCACCCAAGACTGTGCACCGTGCCTTAAATGGAAAATTTGGAAAAACTTCACCAACTGGCAAACAAATTCAGACTTGGAACCAAACATTTAAAGAGGAAGGGGCTAAACATTGTGTAAATCATTGTGGTGGACACCTCTGCCACCACTCCAGTGTCTTTTATTAAGTTTATATTTACATTTTCATTTATACCCCATAGTTTAATTTACTTACACTTGTGTTTTTTTCGGTTTCAATCACCCGGACGGGCCAGACCAGACCATCGTTGAGGTCGTTGAGCCAAGGGGGAGCACCATTTAGTTTGTTTTGTTAAGTTAGCTTAGTTAATGTTACTTTGTCTTTATTTTTTTTGTAGTATAATGATTTGTTATTGTGTTTCTTTAAATATTAAAAAAAAAAAATTATATTTTTTTGTGTTCATCAACATCAGAAGAGAAATGAACGGGAGTGAATGGCATGGCTCAACCTGAAAACACAACAAAAATTAAACATTAAATATAAAATCTTGATCTGTTTTTATACATTCTGTGAAAATTTGAGGTTATTTCAACAAATTACCAAAATCATTGGCCTGGGAAATGATGATATGTACCTTGAACATGAACAAAAGTCCATTCTTTATGAACAAAACGACAGAAGCAGACATCAATCAGTCATGCCAAAGCTATCAAATATTCACATCCATCTAAAAGTACTCAATAGTATCTTTTATTAATGGTATAGTCCAAAATAACACCAGCAGACCCCTCTGACGTCCATCCTTTGAATCCCACCTCACAACCATTCTTGGAACCCATTAAACACTTCCTGTAGGATTCCTGAAACTTACTTATGTGGAACTCCCTTAGCACCCAAACAGTTTCAAAGAGCACAGCGCTAATCGACTTATCAAATTATGCCAGCTTTCGCCTATGGATAAACACATTATAATCAAGCCGCAATTAGCATAGGTATGAAATATCACAGTCATTAGCATAGGGTTACCAGTTAGCAGGTGTTGATCTGTTCATACCGATGTGTTCAAGGTCTTTTTATCCCACAAGGCCAATACCAAGCATGTTCCTAGCAGATGGTCATAATTACTGAAGCCCAGAAGAAGTAAATAGAAGGAGAGCCTCTTTAAGTAACAAATCTGGATTGATTTCTCCAACCCGGGGTAATGGGGTAATCTTCGGTTCGGCAAGGAAAAGCTGAGGAAGCCAACAGTTTCACCTCATTGTAAAGATCTCCACTCCAGATATAGTCTATTGGCTTCCTGTGCAGGCAAACTAATAGACATTAAGTGGCATATAATCAGGAAATTGCTCAGTGAGAAGGTGCCACGTTGGGTCTGCAAACCTGTCAGTCAGACAAGTACAAGAGGGCCCCAAGTACTACTCTAAAATCTTACCTTTAATTTCTTTTTAACTTATTTAGAAGGTTAGCAACTTTCTGTCAGCGAAGGATGGCTTTGTCTAGAATGAGGAAATAGGAAATGTGACATGAAAGTAGCATAAACCTAACCATAGAGATCATGAAATCAATAAATGGGAGCCCATTTTGGATTTAGTTTTAAAGAAAGCTTGGGCAGAAAAGTGACCCTTGAGAGTGCATGGGGGAAAGGGCTGTAGCCATGCCATTCAGGCCTGTATTTCACCAAAATCTGACCATTAGCCGGACAACATCAGCCCAATATTTTCTTCTACAGAACTACAGTGACAGTTCATAGAAAGGACGGTATAAAGTTGTGACAGGCAGGTCCACAAACCCCGAGAGTCCATTTGAGGAGGGTGTTGTGAAACGTGGGCCGAGAAGGGGGCGTGCGTTCCCGTTAGAAGAAGAAAGAAGCAGGTGGCGATAAAACAAAGGCTGATATCACCAGAAGCGCACGCTTTTGGAAAAGCTTTTCTAAAACAGGAGAAAGCGCACCGACCTGCATGTGTAATGTCGGACAGGTCGTAGTTCCTGGCGCTCCGGGGAAACTCCTTCAGTTTGCGGTTGGTTAAGTTGAGAGCCCCGCTGGCTGCAGCCTCCTCCAGCGCCTTCTCCACGCTCCGGCTGGCCGCTACTGTGGCCGGCAGCTGGGCTCCATCCCCAGCAGCCATCAAACGCAGCGTCAGCCTCCTCTTTACTTTCTTTCACACGTCCGCCGCACTTTCATGCCCCGTGGGTGCGTTCAGACTCCACACCGAGTCCTGCTGAAGCGAACTTGTAGAAAAGTACGCGGGTAAATCCGAGTAAAGGCTCTCGTAGAGCAGGAGTGACTGGCGCACACAACGGAGAGCTGCGCTTCCACTAATAATAACCGAGCGGTTCAAGCTGTCAATCTTTCAGGAAGTCAAGAGCGCACGGTTCACCGGCACTTTACAGGAACTGGAGGCTCTCTCCAAAGTAAAGCTCCTGAAGACGAGCACATGGGTCATACAAACACACAAAGAACTAAAACATTCGAGTTAACGAATTTAAATAAACTAAAAACAATTAAAATCACCCATATAACAATCTTTTAATAGACATAGGTTAGATGGTGAACACAGGTTAGTTCACACTTGCTTATTTGTTCACACGTGCACATTTTTCCTTTAAAAAAAATATTATATATTTATTTTATTTTTTTCATCAGATTTTTAATTTGTATTATCGAGGAATAGGCCATGAGTGTCAGACTTTCTGCCCTGTTGAGACAGACTTGAATCACCCCTCACCAAAATCATAAGTTATGAACAAAAGATTATTCCCATTTCAGATGTAGAAATTGTAGGCCTACATCCACCAAATTCCAGAATCTGTTTCCCCCATAAACCTATATTCTTATATTCTTGTAAATTTTGTAAATTTTTGTGTTATATTATAGTTTATTTTTTTCTATTTTATTCTATTTTATTTGTTGCATGTTTATTGTTTGTCTACATTCCGCTCCAAGTACTGCAGCAATTTCCTAATGTTGTGAACCTGTTCACTCATATGGAAATAAAACCTTTCTGATTCTGATTCTGATTTTGATCATGCACACAGAGAATAATCAAGCCCAGGACAGGACTGACTCTGACAGTGACCTGAGGGTCGGTCTGCCCTGACCCCAGCACCAGCCTCACCAGTGAAGGATTGAACAAATACATGAGGACAAATTCACCCATGGACTATGTAGTCTTATGATTTAGCTCAACATGTTTGTAATTACCCCTATTTGAAATGTATGCGTTAAAGAGTGTTCTTATTTTGACAGTCCGTACCGGAGGCAGTGCGCATGTGTCTCCCTGTGCGTCGCTTTCTTTTCGCGGGGGTTTCTTTGAGACGGGCGCAGCTCAGGGGGAGCTCTGCGCGGAGGGAGCGGCTCTGGGGGCGGGGGCCTGCTCCGGGGGGCGGGGTTTCATGCTCAATTGCTCATTAAAGTGGTTTGGAGTGTGGTTTGGTTTGTTTGGATGCTACAGCCAAACGGGGAGTTGATTATAATCATTTAGGTTTGGCAAATGGCACAAGACGACCACCTCGTTTGGACTGAAAGAGCACTGTTATTATTATCATTATTGAATAGTTTTGAGTCGAATACAAGGAATCAGTTAGACTTTACATAATGTTGGTAACATAGTATTTATTATTATTGTGCTATTATAATGGCTAATGTTTCTGTCCAAGAATAACATTCCTGCTATTGAACTGTCAAGTGTGTGAAACCTGCCTTCTGTCAGATGTTAACTATTCTGTAATAAACACATGTATTGTAGTCTAGGGGGGCTGGCTTGGTATAAGTAAAATAAAGGCTATGACATCCTTTATGATTTCACTTCAGAATCATTGTGCTCGGAGCTGGTGTGCGATAAAAAGCTGGTTTTCTCTTCCCTTATTCTGATCTAAATGAATTTCTGTATTAATAGATTAAAAGAATCAAATACAAGATTAAATTGATGGAAAAAGTAACCCGGTTTCCCTGTATTGTGTGAGTGTCTATGAGAGCGCATGCAGAGTCAGCAGCAGGACTTTATAACCCTATTCTTCCACTCACTTCTCTGCACATTAGCATTGTCCCCTCATCATCATGCATCCATCCTTGCCTATAGTCCCCTGGTTCCTCCCTCCCGCGGTCTCCAGCGTCCCATTGGACCATCTGTCAAAGTCCAGGCAGCCCGAGCACCCAGCTGTGGTCATGGAAGTAGGGTGGGGGGTAACTTTCACTCAATGGACTAGTAAAATCCATTAACGGTCACTGGGTAAGTCATACTGTCCGGTGTATTCTGCCAGATTAAACTGCTGGTATTAAGCCTCCCCTTGTGCAATGAAATGGCGATGAAATATAGCAGCATTAAATTTGTTTGGTGTCAGCGTTATTTGGTGTAGCAACACGAGGAGCTGATTATGGCCAAAATAAAGCACTTGTAGGTCAGTGGGAAGGCTATAATCACAAGCCAGACAAGTTAATAGTTTTGTAGCTCCAAACTAAATGATTATGGTTTACAGTGTCTGCAGTGGGCACTTAATGGTCAAGGTAATGTCAGAGGGAAGACATAAATATGGCTGACTGGATACTAACAACCAAATAATATGCAATTAGAGTTTAGGGGATTTAAAGTGCTATTGTCTCACTGGTCTATAAACATGCACATTAAGGTATTTTGAGACAAAGGTACCCCAATAGTGGATTTTTTATCTGTTCTATTGTGTCTACACATCTACAATAAGGGCAATAAACTACTCCGTTGCCCTGGTATAAAGTCTTTTTTTATATTGGTGGTTATATATTATGGCCTGGGGAGTCATATGCAGCCCTCAGACCAATTTTGTTTACCCTCAGGTCTG